>OX393580.1:52660718-53860718 GCA_947652605.1 Elmis aenea | reverse complement strand
CATCGAATCAAAGGTAATTTAACGAACACTGCACTTCGCGATTAACCCAAACGACTGTCTGTGTATAACACATAACTACCCGGCTATTTTAAACGTATTTTGATTATTAAAAACGCTAATATAACTAATTTACGAGCGATAAAGCCAACGGAGCAAATGTGACGCGGCCAATTGTACGGCTAAACTGGCGATTTTGGCATAAAAAGTGGTGGAAACGCAACATACGTCAGGTCTTTTATCACGTTATATCAATAAGGCGTTGGAATTTTGGCTTCGATGCTTTGAGCAGTGCGACAAATAGAGCATGAAATGACCTTGTAATGATAAATCAATTGAAAAATTATAAGTGGGCAGGTACCGAGTAAACAAACATTAAAGGACGTTCCTAATGGTTACAATTTTCAGGGAATGAGTCGAAATTTGATACCAACACTTAAAATTAAATATAAAAAATGTAATTTAAAAATATTAACTACTTGAAAAGCTAACACAGATTGCACCATTGCAACTTTGATGTCAAGTATTCCGTTAGTACTATGATGCCAAGTTTTTTATTTGCTTGAATTATTAGTAATTCATTGAATAATTGAAATAACAATTACTTATCAGTTGAAAAAAAAAGCTTCTTGGGGTAGCAATTTTAAAATGAAAAAAAATACTGACGATTAAAATATGATCAAAAAGTTTGTGCTATTAAAAAAAAAGTTCATAACGTAAATAAACTAGCTGTACTTAATTTAACATTGAACAGTTTAAAATAATTTTTACATTTTAAAATAATTTATGATTTTTTACTTATCACTCTAGAATCTAATACAAATTTGAGATTTGCGCTTTGTATTTAATAATTTTTCCTAAGCATATTTTTTTTATTTAATAAACTGTTCTTAAAACAGCTAATCTTATTATTTAATTGTATTCAAGTGTATTTTTAAGATAAACTGTTTTAAAGACAGTTTGCCAAATAAAAAAAAAATACTTACGAAAACATTGTGATATACAGATTTATAGTTGCGCAGATCTTAGATTTGTATTGCTCATACAGAGCTACACTTTAGTTAAGACATATGTTTTAATTTAGATATTAGAGTAAAAGTGTGTGAAAAATTATTAATTATTGTAATTTAAGTTTTCATTCGTATGTATTTGATTAAGTGCAGCTAGTTGGTATGTGAATGTTTTTTTTTCCAATAGCCAGCCCCTTATTAAATAGGGTTTCCAACGCTAATAGTATGTGAAAGATTATTAATTATTGTAAAATGTAAAGTCTTTTAAATTACTCAAGTTTTCATATTTATGTATTTGGCTAAACGAATGGCTCATGATTTTAGCTTGCAAAAATCATAGCTTACCTTACGAATTCTCGAAGGGTTTTGTTGTGATAGCCAGGGTTAATGAATTATAAATACGGGATAAATTACTAAAAAGGTCTTTTTTATGTTTTCCTGTATCCGCCTGTTAATAAATATGTTTTGTTTCGTACTTGCTGGGTTTCTTGTTTGTTTTTCTATGCATCTGACATAAAGGGTGGACCAACAAAAAAAAACAGTTACTTTTAAAGATTAAGTACAAGAAAGTTGTGATAAACAGTTGGAATTTCATATCTAATAAACAAAATCGAATGTTGTTACCATGGAACCAAGTACAAATGTAAAAAGTTTGATATGAAAATGTTTAGTCGTTTTCAAGCAATTTTTTAAAAATTTAACTAAATCAAATATCGTTTAGTAATAAAGTATCTGTTTTTGAAGGAATGATTCTGTTAAAAAATTCATGATGGCATGTTGAGAACGAACATAAGCAGATCATTGTTCAGGACCGGTCATCTATATATCGGGGCCAAGGTGCAACAACTGTTTTAGGGGCCCCTGTAAAATATTTAACAAAAAATGATGTATGTTTTGTGCGTGTCATAAAATTTGCAAAATTATTTTAAAACATGCCATTTTGGGGCCCATTTTGCACCCCACACTTGACCGGTCCTGCCAAAGCTCGTTTTGTGTGTCTCGGTCAATGTCCAGTCATTCATTCCATTGCACTCCTCTCAGTACTTCTAAATCACAGCCTCCTAGCCTGGTTGACTCGTCCTCCTTTCATAACTTACTTAAAATAACCGTCCGAGGTACTCGAAAAAAAATCCAGCAAAATAATAGCAAAGCATGTATGCTTCAGGGCGACGCCGCCAAGCATAGCCGTGTTCCAAATTACAAAATGTTTCCGAGATGAAGTCTCTCTGGTCTGTTAGGTCCACACATAGTCCCCGAACTGCGTTTACTTTCTGATTATAACTGGCGCCTATAGCATAGGTCACGTAGAGTGGAAGATTCGAGCGAATCTCTATCTGAACTTTCCCATTTAGCTTTTTCTCCAGGGTAAAATGATACTGGAATAAATTTATATCTTCGTCAGTCGTAAAGGAAATCATGCTTGCTGATTTCATGGCATTCTTTGATATAACTCTCGCGATATTTCGTTATATTTTCGACAACAAAATGAGTTTGTAGGAGGGCATCATAAATAATTTATTATCTGAACATAGTATTCAGGAAAACTACACACAGAACTAGGGTTTTCAAAGACTATTTTTAACACGACAAATAAACTTGACATGGAAAATTTTGTTGTATACAAACAAAAGCACTTAAGTTATTACATTAATAGATAACATTGGTTTTTGAGGCGACGTTTCGTACATAGAGCCTAGGACATCTTCAGCTTGCACACAATAATTTGAATACCTATTTGAAATTCGTGAGGGGATAGTTTTGTAGATTTGTATGTTTCGTTTTTCTTTAAAAACTCAATAATCTGTTTTTCCATTTTGCTGAAAAGCTTGATGTGATAGCGAAAAACTGCGTGTTCCGTTGAATTTAGAGCATGTAATTTATATGAGAACAGTTATTAAAATTAAAACAAAGTTCACAAAATTCTGAAATGTCGGCCTGTGTTATTTTTACAAAGACGTTTCGGATTTTATTTTTGTTTAACTGTTTAATTTTTCTTGTACCTTGTTCCTCGGAAAACAACCAATTAGCCGTCCACTAAACACAAACCGATTTTTTCATTCGCTTTTATCTCCTCCCGCAAGATGTTTTCGTACATTTCGCTTCCCGTAAATTCAGGTAATTCTAGTTAATAGCGAAATTTCTATACACCATCCCTTCGAACCACTAAGCATTTAATTCTACCGAAGCACTTTCCTGTAATTAGTTGCGGATGTTGTTCAAACCAACACACTTAACCCACGCTTTTTAAGAATCAATCTTATGAATAGACGCCTAATGCTACATATCCTTCCCAATAAAAGGCGCTTATGAAGCCATAGGCAGCCTAATCGGGTCATTCTAACCTACACCTCGTTAACTAAATAGTCTTCACCACCGACGAACATTCAAAATGATGAGTAAACTCCGAGAATGGCTCGCAGAAGCTATTTTATACGCTCGCACATTTCCTACCCATCGATGGCTCGGTTTGCCGTTTCATTCAAATTATATCCTGGGAACGACTCAACCCACAAAAATTAATATTGTAAGCAAATGTTGCTCAGCTGTTGAATATAATTAGCAATTATTTGCAAACTGTAATAAAAAATAGGTGTAGGTACATCTTATAAAAACCAGGGCTAATTTAGTTTTTCATGGTAAGGTATTATTAATTATATCCGCAAAGGAGGTTTCCATTCGGATTTATGTACTGCGACCTATTGGTCTATTGTACCCTCTGACGATAGACCCTTACTGGAGTCCTGTGGTTTTAAAAAAGTCCAGGAGTTTGTTTAAGGATGTTTTTCTTAAATTTCTTGGTTGTTTTTTCCATCCCTATCTACGCCGATCAAAGTTGGTGTACTTGTGCTTTATCGATCTTTCTAACGCCTTCGATAGAGTGACAAGGGAACAGATCTGGAAGATATCGAAACAAAGTAGAGTAGGAGAGTGATTATTAAACGCCATCAAGAGTTTATATAAATGTAGAAGAAATTATGTGCGAACCCATAACAGCAGTTCTCAAGAATTTATAACACAGTGGGAGTAAGACAAAGAGAGGCACATTAAGTCCACTGCTCTTTATAATTCCCATGGATAAAATAACTAAAGAATGTAAGCAAAACACAAAGAAAGCCTACTGGGGTTGGAATAAACAAAAACTAATATCCTTAACAGAATTAGCCTTTGCAGATGATGTGGTGCTATTAGTTAAAAGCGAAAAGGTCTTAGTGCAATACAATCTAGACGTGTGAGTAGATACATTAAGTGGTTATAATATTATGAATATTATTACAACAAAGACAAAGGTTATGGTTATAGCGAAAAATCATGAACCAGTTACAATTATGCAAGACCAAAAAGAGATAGAGCAGGTAGCGAATTTTAAACATTTCGTATTATGTACAAACTGTTTGCAGTGATTAAACTACAACTAACGGCACCTGAACGGACAAGTCCCTTAAATAATCATAATTAATTCAAAGTGGAAGTCTGAGTTTCGTTGAACTTGGTAATATTAAAGCACATTTCATGTCCTCTATAGTGTTTAACTCAACTTGAACAAGTTATCAAATATACAGAACATAAATTTTCTCGAGAAAATTACACGAAGCGTAGAGATTAGTTCGCTAATTGAGAAAAACGAATTTCTTTAGACTTATATTTCGACCCGACTGACATTCTGATCACGACGGAGTATCGGCGTGTTCCTCGGCTCTATTAAAAAAGTTCATATTTGAGCAACATCGGGGACCTTTCGAAAGTTTTACAATCCATTAGGAAATAGCGTATTGTGAAGATTTCCATTCGAAGGGTTATGCGTATTTCTTAAACAAATTTCGGGTTATATATGCCAATAAAAGTTTTTATTTACGATCGGGTTGGCTCATATTGACAGTCATATTTCTTGGACTATATTAAAATTGGTATATTTTTAGTTTGATGTATTCACAGGTGTACTGTGCAGGAGTAAATATGTGTATGGAATTTTCGCAGTGCATGTTTTTTTTATGTAAAACACATAATTTACAACTTAAATATTTATTATTTAGATCAATTATCCTCAAAGTTGAAATTTGACATAAATTGCGTGAAATTTAACGAAGTATGTAAATACATTATTTTCTAGATTCACAGACATAAATTTTTATTTAAAAAACATTAAACTTAAATTAGTTATTGTACAGTGAATTGATATGAAACAAAATAAAACTTTAATATGCGCGAAATTATTTTATATATGTTTATAGAGCAACTAAATTATTAAAAATGTATTGTTATTTTATACCACACACTCTGTTTAGGACCAACTTGACCCAATAGGCATTTTAGTTGTTTAAAAAGTTGTGTTTTACATTATTTAGTTATAATCTGTCATTTTCTATCATTACGGTGTAAAGATTATTCGCATCATATGAAAAATTTGACTTTTTTAACATTGTAGACAATTAATTATTATCTTAGTAAATTCATTACTTATATTTTAAGTATTGTAATATTTGCTGCATAAATTCCTTTTAAACTAAACAATTAATAAGCGACATGAATTAATTAATCAATATTAAGTTTTACGAAAGATACTTTTTAATCTATGTTTTTAATAAATGTGTATTAATATTTTATTTTTTCTGTTGCAGGTTAAACTGACCATAGCAAGTAAGTATAACAAAATATGGGACACAATAGGAGTGTTATTCTAGAGGTTAAATTGATGGATTTGCATTTTATTACAAGATTGTCAATCTAACTTTATTTATAACGAAAATGATTTGCTTTCTAACTCAGAAAGAAAAATTTAGAACGCCATTTTAAAGACGTATAGTGGTTTAATAATTTGTTGTTTATGAAATCGTGGCAAACTTTAATAAGGAAATTTTTACAAAATTAGCCATAACTTGGTTATTTTTTACAACAAATATATGAAACTATATATTTTTGGAAAGCTAAACAAAATCTTTTTTACGAAAAGTCATGGCCTACTAGGGTTACTATTTTTTTTAAAAAGTTTGCTTCATATTTTGAAAGCAGGGTCGCTAAATAAATACTCGTTTTTAAATTAAGCTTAAAAATCTGCAAGGAAAACCTTCATAAGACTTTGTTTTATTTTAATAGTTAAAGAAGTTATAGTAAATTTTAATTAATTATGAAATTTTATTTTTCGTCTGTAGTGCCAAAATGTAAAGCGCCATAAAATCTGATGAATGGACGTTATTTTCTTAAGAAATTTGCCCAAGAGACCAACTATTACGGTAACCGAGATACCCAGTAAAACATTCGAATTTGGTCCAACCTGTATGATATTGTTTATGTTGTGAATTTACCCAAACTCTAAAGTTTAAGGATATGTTCTTGGTCTATTTTAACGTTAGTGAAATACCTTAATATATAAATATGTAACTTAACAAACCGTATTTCAACGAAGCAAGTTAGAATTTCTATTGAATAAAAGATCATTTCAAAGTTACCATAAGTTACTGACCAGGGAAGGTCACGATATGGTGTAGCTAGAATCTGATCAAGGCTGTGTTTATTGCATCAAGAACATCAAAACTAGCTGTTTTGCAGAGTTATACATGCCACTGGCCATTTCCTTCGGAAAAATAGGGACGAAACTGAAAAGTTGAATAATAAAAGTAATTTTTGCAATCGCGTTGGCCATGAAATCGTCAAAGATAAAATCAAAATTCTTCTATTTACCAATGCGCGCATCCTTTGCAAGTAAAATGGTGCAAGGTTTTTAAAAAAATCTTAAACTGTTTCGGAGAAAAACATCAAAAAAGAAACCCCTGCTAAAGCACTGTGATTTGAAAAGTTGTGTACTCTTGTAACTAAATCTATGCGACTTGCATATGCGTTAAACATAGGGAAAACCGTTTTTACAATGGCCTCGTCTTTCGCGTTTTTCCCGGGAACAGTTTAAGATTTTTTCAAAAATATCGCACCATTTTACTTGCGAAGGATGCGCGCATTGGTAAACAGAAGAATTTCGATTTTATCTTTGACGGTTTCATGGCCAACGCGATCGTAAAAATTACTTTTATGGTTCAATTTTTCAGTGTTTCCTCTTTTTTTCTGAAGGAAATGGCCAGTGGCACGTATAACTCTGCAAAATAGTTATTTTTTATCTCCTTGTTGCAATAAACACAGCCTTGATCAGATTCTAACGACAACATATCGTGCCCTCCCTGTGAGCAAAATTGTATTTTTACTAAGCAAAATATTATTTCTTAACTGTACAATTAAATACAAGCTACACGTATTGATTTACAGTTTAACACAAAAAGAAGTGTCAGCGCCACAGAAAATGAAAACCCGAAATGTAAATTTCAGCAACCAGCTATAATTATATGTATAATTATCATTTCATTTTTGAATCTTTGTGAGAATTAAGCATGCTGTAAAAGATTTTATGTAAATTCAAGTCCCTTTGTTCGCCGTCAAGGGGGATATTAAACACTAAAAATTCCGAAGACGAACGCAAAATCTGCTAAAACAGAATACGATATTAACGACGAAAATTTTTATATCAACGTCACTGACCACAGCTCGAGACAAAATTATTAAAAGAGACAGGGCAATACTTTCTTTTCCAAGAAATAAACGGAGGTAGACTTTTATTCAGTTTATTTTAATTAATATTCCAATGGTTTTCCTTTAAAATCTTCATTTATAAGTACTACAAGAACGAGTTCTTGTAATTACTTCCTTTAAATGGCTTCTGAATACTAATTGATTGGAGGGAATAATTCCAAAGTACCTCCAACATTATGCATTATAGAAATTCATAGTGCCAATATTTCAGGATTCGTATTCACTAGTAGATCCGAGTTCTCCAAGCGAACACTTCAGAAATTACTTTGTTAATCGTTACGATTATTTACCTGGCCTGCTAAGACTTGTCCACACGTGCACAGCATAGGTTGCTGTGATCGAAGAAACGGTATTTGTACACCTAAAGCTTCTTATTGAGATGTGGCTTGAAAAATCGATTTGAAAAATCTGTTTATTGGGTCCGATCTGAATAATCTTAGCCAAGACGCTTCCGGGCGCGCTCGGAATTCTAAAAAGTTTTTAAACTTAAAACTCAATTTGTTAGATACGTTATTCGGAGAGACGTTTTAAATATTGTTAGGTTAGTTTATTCCCCAAGTGAGATTAACTTTTGTAAGTCCGGTGGAATATTTTTAAATAAATACATACCATTTACAAGTTCATATTGAATTTAGTTTTACTTTTAAAATAACCCGATGGCGTTAAAAGACGAACTTTTAATACTGGTCTATAAAATATCCACAACAGCGGATAACCGATTAGTTAATAATTAATATAATAAACTGAAAGTATTTTTTCCCTTAGACGTCTCCTTTCGGAACTAAGTGTATTTTTATTTTATAAGTTTTTGTCCATTTTGACTCCAACAACCCCAGGTCCGTCAAGTTGGAGCTACAACATAACAAAAAACAAAAACTTTTAACGTCATAATTTTTTGCTCATTTTTTGCTAATTTTTGCTATACTTCTTAAATTTTTTGCTGGTCTCTAATAGAAGATAGGTAATTAAAAAAAAAGAATTGTAACTCCAACTTTACGCTGAGTTACATTTGCTAAAAAGTCAAAATGTTTTTATGTCATAATTTTTTGCTCATTTTTTGCTAATTTTTGCTGTACTTTTTAAATTTTTTGCTGGTCTCTAATGGGAGATAATTAAAAAAAAAGAATTGTAACTCCAACTTTACGCTGAGTTACATTTGCTAAAAAGTCAAAATGTTTACATGTCACAATTGTTTGCTCATTTTTTGCTAATTTTTGCTGTACTTTTTAAATTTTTTGCTGTTCGCTTTTCCAAGATATGTAGTTTGTTCATAATCATTATGTGCTACAAATAGGTGGTATTCTTGGATATACAACACGAATAACTTCGAATAACCAAAATTTACGTCAATGTTTTGTTCTAATAACTTTATAATAATTTATAAAGTTAACTTATATATACACTTTCAATTTATTGATATTTAAAAGTAGTTTTGTTGCAGTTTTTGTAAAAACCATAAAGTTTCTTTACATGACTATCAGTTAAGGCACTCCAATAAAATTGAACAATAGGTACATAAATTCAGACCTGCAAATAACAATGCTTAAGACCCACCAGAAATAGGACTAGGTTCTTTTTGTAGAAATAAACATTTTTAGTTGACAATGTTACAACAAATAAAAAAATGTTAATACAAAAACCTAATTTTTATTCTTATGTGATGTGGGACATATGTGTCCCTTTAATGGTCTAAAGAGGGTTAAAAAGTCGTAAATAGTTTTTTTGTATGGCATGATTATTTTAGGTGACAAGGGTTTATATGTACGTACGTTTTATTTGATTTTTAAAATTAGATGTTTGTAGCAATACATACATGTATTGTTGATACGTGTACCTGTACATATATGTTTATTTAATATATAATTAAAAGCGTTTAAAAAACATCCTTCGAACCCGCAACACTGTAAACCTTCTTCTTCCATGTACTTAAGTAATTTTTTCACCAAATCTAATATAATCTTTTTAATGTAGACTTGCAATATCGCAACATCGACCAATTTTTTAGCGACTTGACATCACGGAATGATGCAAATGTCTTTGTTTTCCACTTTAAATAGAACATATTGTTTAGTAGCTTGGTATATGTTATAATTATGTCGATTTGTTGCATTTTCTCTGAGAGACCAACCAAATATTTAAAAAATACAGCAACGATAAGCCACAAATCTTGATGTAAATAATTTTTTGCATCTCAAAGTCAAATTTCAGTTTACTAAAAAAAAAAACTATTTACGACTTATTAACCCTCTTTAGACCATTAAAGGGACACATATGTCCCACATCACATAAGAGTAAAAATTAGGTTTTTGTATTAACATTTTTTTATTTGTTGTAACATTGTCAACTAAAAATGTTTATTTCTACAAAAAGAACCTAGTTCTATTTCTGGTGGGTCTTAAGCATTGTTATTTGCAGGTCTGAATTTATGTACCTATTGTTAAATTTTATTGGAGTGCCTTAACTGATAGTCATGTAAAGAAACTTTATGGTTTTTACAAAAACTGCAACAAAACTACTTTTAAATATCAATAAATTGAAAGTGTATATATAAGTTAACTTTATAAATTATTATAAAGTTATTAGAACAAAACATTGACGTAAATTTTGGTTATTCGAAGTTATTCGTGTTGTATATCCAAGAATACCACCTATTTGTAGCACATAATGATTATGAAAAAACTACATATCTTGGAAAAGCGAACAGCAAAAAATTTAAAAAGTACAGCAAAAATTAGCAAAAAATGAGCAAACAATTGTGACATGAAAACATTTTGACTTTTTAGCAAATGTAACTCAGCGTAAAGTTGGAGTTACAATTCTTTTTTTTTTAATTATCTCCCATTAGAGACCAGCAAAAAATTTAAAAAGTATAGCAAAAATTAGCAAAAAATGAGCAAAAAATTATGGCGTTAAAAGTTTTTGTTTTTTGTTATGTTGTAGCTCCAACTTGACGGACCTAACAACCCCTTTGCTGGGAACTTTTTGAAATACGGATTTTTTAAACTTCAAAATTACAAGGCTCCAAAAAGTTCTGGTAAAAAACCCAACAGGGGTCGCACTTTTCAGCCCCTTGTGAAAGTGGGAGATAATTAAAAATATTACTATGGGAAAGCTTTTACAAGTATAAAACATCTACCAAATGTCATTCTTCTACATTTATCCAAATTTGAGAAATAAAATAAAAACCGAATTTTACCACTCCACTTTAGGGGATGTAGCTCCGAAAGGAGAAGTCTAGGAAATAAAATTTATGTAAAAGCCCCCTTAACTTTCTATAAGGAATTACCTCCCGAAGTTTTTCGCGATATTTAAGAAACACCCTGAATATAATTAGACGCAATTTTCACGCATATATACAAAATAGATATTAGCAACTCTAAATTTCGCAGGCCAAGTTTACTTCCAATTAGTAGTAGTTACACAATCACTAAATATAAATACATTAATTTGAATTAGGTCCACTCGGTTAGATAGGAAAATAACATTGTTTACAATAAATTACCATCGCTGTGTCGAAATGAGCGTTGCGTAAATTATTTGCCAGTAATTGGAGTAAATAGTTTAAAGTTAGCATTAAAACAGAGTTGCTATTTCGAATTTAATTATTCAAAAATGAACATTTCATTAAAATTAATCAATTGTTTTAAAACATATACGAGTGCATTAGTGTGGTGAGGTACTGTCTTGTTGTCACAATTAATATTGATGCTGCAATTTTTTGAAATTGTTTCCGAAAATGTGACACTTGATTTAAGACTTTCTTATGCTAACTGTAGGTAGTTTTAAAAAAAGTTTTTTAACCTTGGTCATTTAGGAAAAAACATTGATTTCGTCCAAATAACAAACAAAAATTATGCGCATTAAAATAGCAAGTGGTAGAAACTTTGCAAAAAATAGTGTGGTACAATTGTTTCATCACTGTATCTGTTCAGGAATGTAAGTTTTTTAAATTGTGCTAATATACCTTGCACAACCCGACGCAGTCTATAAAATACAATTGGTTTGAATTGCAGAGCTGTAAGTTAAATTCCTTCCGCCGATATGCAAGATTCGGTCGCAAGAAGCGAAGTTTCATTTTCCCGAATATCCCACGTGTACAATAACTAGAACACGAAGAATAAGTAAATGCACAATGAAACGTATATAAACTAAACGCAGCACGTATTTAAGTTGAATGCATGTGAGGGCTGTTTTGTGGAAACTAATTTTAGTTAGATTTTATCATTATATAGTTAAATTTTCCTCACGTTGAAATTATTTATGCCCCCCAAGAGATGAGAATATTAAATTCAGGCGGCCATTATTCAAAAGAAGAACCGCGAAGCTCAACTCATTACTTTGTTTGCACTTTGCTCGAGTCCCAACAGGTATGAAATGTAATTAATATTTTTGCTGTCGAGAAGTAATATTTAATTAATCGATACTCAAGAGGACGTCAAATGAAAAATACAATAAGATGTGCCGAAATTCATGTAGTGAGCTAAATAAGAAAGCATGTTCCAACCACATAATAAGTATCTACACAAGAAGAACAAGTATTTTGTGATGACGCCATACAAGAAAATGAAAAATTTACACATGTAGGTATCTCCTGAGGAGGTTATGAAGGAAATCAAAACTGTATTATTCCGAAAAAACTCCTGTTTTCGAACTGATAACAGGAGAAGTCTTAAGACAGCTCCCAAGAAAGGCACTACTTAAGGTTATTAACCTTATCAATGCTGCATTTGGTTTAAAGACGTACCTAAATTGTGGAAAGTGGTGAAAATAGACATGATACCGAAACCAGGTAAACCCCCACACGAAGCCACATCCTATAGAGACCAATTTCACTGTTATCTAACATGTCTAAACTCTACAGGAAACTGCTTCTCAAGAGAATGCAACCCATCATTGAAAGAAAAAATCTGACTCCAAATTACCAGCTTGGATGACACACAAACACTACAGTTGAAAAAGTTCATAGCATAACTAATATTATTAAAAAAGTATTGGAAGAAAAAAAACATTTTTGTTGCGCAGTATTTCTAGATTTGGCGCTAGCATTTGAGAGGGTTTGGTACGAAGGACTGTATCACAAATTAAAACATATCCTCCTCAAACAATACACAGAAACTCTACTATCATATTAACAAAGAAATGTTTTAGGATAAAGATTGGGCTAGATTAAATCTTCTAAGATAGGTACTGTACTTAAAGAACATCTATTTTATGCTTTGTGTGATTATTATCCAAGATTATTATTGTACGTCTTTGTGTTCATTGTAAAAGTTATTATCTCTCATACAGAAAATGTATCGAGGAATAAATATTTCTCAGACATAATAGTAGATTAGTTTTCATTCTACGTAGCTGTTCTATATTATTGTGTACATTTTTACGACGGATAAGGTGATGTGGCGTCGCCAGATGACCCACAGATCATGCAGTGTTTCATTTAGCTCAAGTGCTGTGCACTTTATTCTTGGTTTAGTTTATGAGAAAACTTAAATCGCATCAAACTGCATTTCTACGAAATTGGTGAGTTTTCCAGATTAATAAGTTTATATCTTTTCAGTACATCCTGATATAATGAACTTATTTTTATTGTTGAGGCGAATTTAAAATTTTTAAATTAATGTAATGTTTACTATTTTTTTGTTGTACTTGTACGCTGTTATATAACAGATGATGGTCGATTGAAAATACTGCGGATGCGTTAATATCAATAAAAACGTAAATGTTTGACTACTTGTTCCCAAATGATTACCAAAAACACAGTTTGCTTGTGGTGTATACTGTCAATTTGAATTCTGTGTACACATGCGTTGAATTTGTTTGGCTGGTCAATAATCGATGTTATTTTTCTGTTTATTCAGGTTTTTTTACGTTATCTAAACTTTGTATTATTAACTTAGTTACAAAGTAAAGAATACCGCTTCAGTTATTCACCATTTGGCTTTTACATAAATAAAAAAAGACCCAAATATGTCAATATAAATAAGCTTTGGTAAAAATCAATTATTTTTCGTTTTTTTTTCAGTTTAGACTAACACAGACCTTGCTGTTAAATTAAATTAAATTAAAAATCACTTCTATAAGAAAAATGTTCTTATAAATATGAAGCAATTTACAAAACTTATAGAACCTTGTGGTTTGTTTTGTAATCAACAAATTCAAATATTAGAACGCCCTGTAAAATACATGTTAAATTTGTGATAACTTTGTATTTATACCTAACCATTAAACGAATAGAATAAGAAATACACATAGTTTTTGTGGTAATTTTATGTAAAGTTACATATTGGAAAATGTAACTTAGGGGTATTTTTACTTACATTTTTCCCTGTGTAGGTACACAGAAGAGTTTTAAAACTTTTTTGATGTCATTTATGAAGCGATTTTTCACAGAAGAAAGATTCTTAGGTACTTACACTTATACATATTATATTGAAAGTAGATCAATCAAAAAATTTAATCATAGAACTATTCGTTTCAAAAACTCATCCCTTCCCAATCATTAAAATCGCAATCGAACCGATTCGACTGATCACAGTTTTATAATTTACGACATACATAACATAATTCCTGGTTTATGACAAATTTGTAAGGTACATTCTCGTATAATTCGCATAAAACAACCATAAATAACGAAATTAACTGACTATTAATCATGGACACGTCGATGTAAATTATAGATGTTATTAATTTAGTTCAAACTTGACACGTTATGTGATCGACGGTTTATTTCAATGAAATTTAACTTAATCAGACTAATTAAATTATTCTGCAGCTGTTTCGTATTAATTTGGTTATATCCGCGCTGAAAATGATAAACCTGCTAGCATTGCACGTTTTGCCAATACTTGGCTGCGATTTTCCTGCAGTTTACCTAAACGAAAGCAAAGCGTTAACATCTGATTAAAAAGAAAGAATAGGAACATGACCTTGATAGTTCAAAACAAATGAAAAACCACATAAAAAAGACAAACGATAAACATAAAACATTACAAAAGCGTGTTATAATATTTTTGACACAATGATTGCATAAAATTAGCCCTGCTGTCTCTCTCGGGTCACTATGACCCATTTTAAAATTCAGTCTTTTATATCTTATGTGTCTTTTGTTGATATTTTTTATTTATATTCTATGGCTTTGTTTCTTAGCTGTTTTTGGTTTCATTTGAAACTATTTTTCTAGTTACTTATTACATATATATATTACATCCTATGGAACAGTCAAGCGGTGTCTTAATGACATATTAATTATTAATACAAGGGCATAATGCTGATTGTAAAAAAGTTGCAGGACAAGCCCATTTTAAGGCTATCCTGCCAATGGTTTCTAAAGAAAAGACAGAAGAAATGCTCAGGTTGAGCAGAGTAGACATCAGAGCAACCACAGGACTCGTCACAGGACACTGTGGGCTAAAAAAACACTTCTACATAATAGGGCTCTCAGAGGATATGGTGAAGCAGAAGAAACTCCTCTTCACGTAATATGCCGGGGTGGAAGATTCACACACTATCGGTGTAAGCTTTTGGGGATGAAAAAAGCCAACCAAGAAGAGTTAAGAAAAACACCCTTAACCTTTCCGTACCCACGTGGGGTAACTTAGGTACCCCAGAGCAGTTTTTTTGCATTTTTTTCTAAAATACTCAATTCGGAAAAGTATCCTTCCAGCTAATCCTCAAAAACATATCTACGAGTTATATGCTATAGCTGGTTTTTGTTATCGTTTGCTAATTTTCACAAAAAAGTGAAATTTGTGCCTGGGGTACCTAAGTTGCCCCACATGGTTGTTTATGTTACGAAATACAGAACAGAGCGCAGCCATTGAATATACTGCGCTTTCGTGAAGTACGTATTTTGCACAGTTCTACTTCGGATTTACGATTCATTCATTTAGTCTAGCTGTAAAAATGGCGAAAACATATTTGACGGATGACGAATTACAAAAAATTTTAGACGATGATAGTGATGAAAGTAATATTAACCTTCCCGTTCCCACGTGGGGTAACTTAGGTACCCCAGAGCAGTTTTTTTGCACTTTTTTCTAAAATACTCAATTCGGAAAAGTATCCTTCCAGCTACTCCTCAAGAACGGATGACGAATTACAAAAAATTTTAGACGATGATAGTGATGAAAGTGACATTAATATACAAATGGGTGACGTTGATCGAATTAATAAGCCTTCCCGTTCCCACGTGGGGTAACTTAAGTACCCCAAGCGGTTTTTCCATATTTTTTCCTAAAATACTCAATCCTGAAAAATGTTCTTTCAGCTAATCCTCGAACATATATCTACGAGTTATATTCTATAGCTGGTTTTTGTTATCTTTTGTTTATTTTTGCAAAAAAGTGAAATTTCTGCCTGGGTTACAAAAGTTAAAATCCTAACCTAAGTTTAGTGTAATTCTTTATGATTTCTTATTGTTTTTCAATATAAACGTTTAATTCCAGTCATTTACATTTTATTGTTTATTAAAAATATATTTCACTAAAAAATACCAAAAACGTCAATTTTATTAAAGAAATTTGTGGGGTATTTTAGTTACCCCACATGGTCGATGGCGTTGTTCAAATAGCGTGGGTACGGGAAGGTTAAAGAAAAAACCTGGACTTTTTCAAGAACACAGGACTTCTTTAAGGGGCTCTCACCAGAGGGTACAATAGGCCAATAGGTCGTAGTATGTACAGGAAGAGAAATGGGACCACCTCCGCGGAAATTAAAAAAAAAAAACATTGATTCTACACTTCTACAGCATCAGGTTACTGTGACTCGAATTAGGTACTAGAAATGTATAAGGCTAACGGAGATAAACAGCAGAGTTCAGATAAAATCAAAAATCTTTGATACCAAACGCTTAAAAATACCTTAAGCCGAATCTATTGCCGAAAATGTAGCACAATATAAAGCAGTCCACTCAGGAAAGCGTAAATAAAAAATTATTATACACAATAAATTTTTTTAGCGACCAGACAAAAGGGGCAGAAGAAAACATCGTATTTTATGCACTCACCAATATCTGGAAATTGCTTGTGGTCAGGCCATCCGTCATTTCCAAAAAAAGTCGATAAGCTGAATCAAGTCGCGGCAGTGCTGTGATATTCGGTCTATCTGCAACAAAAATATATAAATTTTATACAATTTAAAAAATTCTACAAAGAAAACAAAGATTACATCATTTATAGGATTAAATTATGGAACAATAACTTCAATTCCCAACTGTTGTTTTTATTATACTGTACATCAATACAACCTGATCTGTTTTCGGTGTTATTATAAATTGCTTGAGCTTCGTGCGGCATGTTTCTCTTTATTTTATTTCAAAGCATTTAATTTCGTTTTAGAGCGAATTTCCTCCGGAGTTATAAATTACATGAATTAATCTCCACTAAGCGATGCTTCAAAACAACGCTCTCAAAAATAACGAAGTAAGAACAGAAATGTTTACGTTTTTAATATTGTAGCAGACATAATTCTCTTAGCATTATGAAATATCAAAGAATATTGAGCAAAACGACGACATTATTACCTCGACGAAAGATTTAAATGCTGAAAGGAAACCGTATAAGAAAACTGTCTTTGTTAATGTTGATATTTTTGGAAGTTGAAAAATTTGTTTAAGTATTTAATTATTGGCCTCTACAACGTTTGATTGGTTTAATGGGAAAATAAGTGCCCTTTTAATTTACATATGTTAATGTGTTTTAAAATATTTAGCAACATTAATTTGGGACATAGGAGTTAAGGTGTAGCGGATCAAATCAAAATTTAAAAAAGTTAAAATACATTTTCGGTTTAGTTTTTCATAGCCAAACTTTTTTTCGAATATTTTTAGACAATGTCCACTAACGCCATTAATTTTTGTTAGTGATTTGATGAGAAGAAAGGAACACCATTTGTTGAAAAATAATTACTTTTGTGGCAGTTTCAGCTCGTATAACATGGGAATTAGAATTTCCTGGGACATGCTGTGTCGAGTCACGTGCGCCTTTTATAAAAATGCAAAAAACGAAAATCAGAGTGACCCACTTACTGAAGAAAATGAAACTGGGCAATAAATTTCAGGCACTGATAAGAATGCATATTCGTGGTTTGACTTTAATGGGAAGCAATTTATATAGCCATTTAGGGAGCAAAAGGACAATAAAATCTATGATCTCATCGGAACGTTATCGACGTTTCCTGTTCGTGTAAACAATCGCATTAATTATCCCAAGTCAATTAAGTGCAGTTGAAGCCGGGCTCTTGGTTCAGAAATTTGCGCTTATATTCATTAATAATCTCCTGACATGTGCTGAACATTCATTATATTTAATTGCCTGGATTAATTAAAGAAGCGAGATTAGAATATTTGTATTAAAACTTCATAATTATTATAATCAAATATTTTCAGTACTAACACATACTTCTGAACCTAGCAGAAACTGTAAATTCAAAACTAAAATCAATTTTTTTAATGTTTTGATTGAAAAAATATCAAAAACAATGTTTATATTATAACATTTAAGAACGGTTTCAAAATTACACTAAAAGAACAACTTATTACAAGAATTTGGTTAAAATCAAAACATAACTGAACAAGAAAATTATTTCACCAGCATTGTATAAATACATGGTGTAGCAGACAGATCATTTCTTTGTCAAATATGACACTGAATAACATAATATTTGCAAGGGTTACTTCTCAAACTATACAAGAGATTCATAGTGGTAATGGTATTCTATACATTCTGTATTAAAAAAAGTCATGTTAAATTATTAATAATTATCATGCCTTTACAAAGGTGCAAAAACAAAATTAATTTAATTCGATTACCTGTTTTTTTACACAACAGAACCCCAAGTTGCGCTTAAAACATTTAAAAACCGAATATAAACAATAAGATTTAATAAAATTTAACCTTAGGTTAGTGGTATGTTTAATAAATGACTAATATATACAAAAATGCATTGTTAAAACCAAAAATCTTAAAAAGAATCCCATGAATAAATAATTTAAGTGCAATGATCTGTATTTTCATACAGATTTAAACTAACAACTTGCCTAAATTGATCTTTTGTACTTTTAAAGACCACACATTTCTTTATTAATATATAAAACTTCCCAAAGAACAAGTTAACGAAATAAAAACCATACTAAAACTAATCATATACTATTCCTATTACTTACAATGAATTAATAATCCAAAATTATATATTTTGGTGACCAACACTAACACAACACTACAATAATTATTTAATTATTTAAACAGTCGTTTTGTAATATACAGTAACACAACTACACTGTATAACGACATACTTAGAAAACAATTTTGAACGGCTTCAATGCTTATCAAACACGTGTTACCTAAAATTCAATAAAACCTCTTAAAATGTAGTTCGAAATTTAGCAAAAAAGTGCGCGTAGCAGTTGTGCCTCGAGTTACAAGACCGCGTTATTAGAGAGGAGTACTCAGGAATTTTTAATATAACAGAGTTGTATCGGCAATTTCTAGACCATCCGATCTACAAACACTAAGATATATATTGCTACTGACGGAATAACAGTTTATAATTAAGCGAAAAATTTAGCTTTTGTGGCATTTTGATGTGTTAAGACTTCACCTAAAATCAAATAATTATTTCTTTAAGTGCAAGTACAATGTAAGACTGTAAACATCGAGTAATTTTACAGTACTTTTTGTAATTTCATTGTAATATTACTTTCGCCCTATAAAATGCATATACAGTTTATCAAAACTTTGTATTTATACCATTAAACGAATGGAATAAAGCATTTACAGTGTTTTGGTGGCAATTCTTATGTAAACCTACATATTCGAAAATGTAACAGGGGTATTTTTAAATGCATTTTTTACTGAGTAAAGTTAATGCCTAAATAAAGCTAAAATCGACAATTAAATAGGTGAACAATTATTTTCTTAGCGCCATATTGTAGTTGCTAGATTTGCTGGTAAAAATTTTTTACTTCTCAGAATACAACGGCTTTACATAAACCCCAGTTAATGGTTATTTATATTAACAAACTAAAAAAAGTTAATTTAAAATGTTGGCTGGTTAAATCCTGCGTTTTCGCTCGCCGTCTTGTTTGTTATTCATACCATGCAAATAACTAATAGATGGAGTTTTTTATACTAACAACCTATCTCATGAGAGCTTATTTTAAATATGGGGAGTTTAATTTTTCAAGCAGCGGCCTTTTTAATAATTCACTCGTTCCTTGAAACGTTTAAGACAGCCGTTTCCTTTGGGCCACAAATCTCCCACTAATTTAACTTCTCAGCTGCCTCCTATTTACTTGGCCCGAACACCTGGGAAATTGGAGCTTTTCGCTTTTTGCTGGTGGGGAGACGGATTTGATCTAAGCAGGCGCTCGGATTTCCGGTTATCTCTACGAAAAGTGGAAATAAAAGCATCAAAGTTTGATGCGATCCACAAAAAAATTTAAAGTCTTACGCCAAATATTCATAACTAAAGTCTCCGTACATTTTCCACTTTTCGTTAAAACTTTCAAACCCCAGTTTAAACCTATTCATTGGTTAATTTTTCTTCCATGTTCTCAAGGAGTGTTCAATGTATATTTTAAATAGTGTTGGGGACAAGCAACATCCTTGTTTTAGTCCTTTCGATGTATCAAATTCTTTCGATGTCGATCTTCCAATTTTAATTCTCTGTACCTATAGTTCTTGGATGGCTTTAGCTACGCTACTACTTATGTTTGTATTTTCTAATGCTAATGTGAAATTGTAAAACAACATTTAACCAGTGCATAATGACTACTAGTCGTTTTAAAACCATATTAATGATGTAAATATAAAAGTTATGCTGTTTTCCTGTACTACTCTGTAACAAACTTAAAGTCTGATTATTGCAGGCAAATAATACAAAAGTTTTACAGTCCTTTAATGTAAACTAACCAGCAGAAAATATGACGAATGAAACGACCTCAAATTTCGTGTTTATTTGTACCATTCGTCAGCACTTAGCTACGCCGTTTAAAGCATCGTAAAACACCACACAAAGTAACACAAAAAAATATTTAAAAAATGCGTAAACTAAGATATTGCGGAAGCATAACGCTAAAATATGAAATAAAAGAATATTGTCGATGTTATCTGCGAGTGTTGTGTGTCTGTAAAAAGTTCGGTACTTTAATAACGCGTAGATAACGTAACATAATATGCGCTTTTTCGCGAAAGCTTTGAAATTTTATTTCTCCACTTTTATGAAGCACTTTATGGACCCAGTCAACATTTTCCTAAACATACATTGTATTGTTCTTTGTGTTTCGGTTAATATGGAACGTACGAGCGACGGGAAAGCGCGCTTCGGATTAAATTTGACGACTGAACAAAATTAGGGTAATAGACCTTCAAACGTACTGCAGTTCAAGCAACAACAAAGCAATTTTGAATAATCTCGCGACTATTAAAATTTTATTAAGCAGACAGTTTGTTATCAGCGGTTGAGAAATTTTTAGCTACAGTTTTCGTCTAAATAGACAATAGTATAACAACTTTGCTAAATGTAATTACGTGGGTGGTTTGAAAAGTCTTTAGTCTCACTGGTAAAGAAGATTGTTAGCCCAATAATTCTGCTGTTGTTCGATATATGACACTTTCAAACATATACGCTATTTTCTTGGACGCAGAAATCAGAACGAAACGTTCGCGTCTGAAGAAAAAAAAAGTCTTATTCCACCGCGACAATGTCCAGGTTCACACCTGTGCCCTTGCAATGGCTAAATTGTACGAACTGGGATACGAATTGATCAGCCACCCACCCTATTCGCTGGACTTGGCTCCCTTGTGACTTCTACCTCTTCCCGAAATTGAAAACTCATCTCGGCTGGACAGTCTCTGCTTTTAAACGTTTGCTTAAACTAACTGTCGAAAGCCTGCGCTACGTCTAGAAAGATAGTAGAGCAAACTTTCTTTTCTTCTAGGGCTTTTTCTGGCATTCGTAAATCTATGTACTTGGTCAACAGTTGAATGTTTATTTCTAAATCCTAATTGAAGGGAGAGAAATAGATGTTTTTCTTCTATTATCGGTTTTATTCTGTTGAGCAACAGCTTTTCGAACAGTTTCGATATCAGGCAATAATGAGATTGGCCTGTAAGATGAAATATCATGGGCAGGTTTCCTTAATTAAGGGATCATAACCACCTCTGCAACTTTCCACAGCCTAGGACATAATTGAGCATAAAGGCAGCATTTATTGGGGTGCAGTTTTACTATGGCTTTCCTTGGGAGATGTCTTAGCACTTCACCTGTAATTAAATCAAACCCAGGGGCTGTTTCGGGTTAATATTTTCTTTAATTTCAGTAATTACTTCATTGGGTGTTGTAAGTATGATTCTATTGTTTTCTTGTAGGATTTATTTCCAATCAAGAACTTTCTCGTTTTTTTCCATGTGGTTGGAATGCTTTTTCTAAATGATCTGCAAATTTTTTGGCTTTTTGTTTATTATTTCGAGCCCAAGTGTACAATGCGAGCGTGAAAAACAGTGCAAGTGCATTGGTCAGGTCAACAATTGTGTAAATAGTGTGTTAGAATCTAAGGAATGCTCATGGGTAAACCCTATAGTTTTAAATTTAGACGATGGTATTTTAGTTTAGATTTAAATTGCTCATTAGTCTCGGTATGGCTAGATTGTAAATTGTAATGACCAAAACACCGTAAAGAAGTTTCATAAAAAATGTAAAAGGACTTATTTGTTTCTTGGGCTTATCTTCTGAGTTTTTGAAAGCCGCATTTATTTATATTCATCGTTTCACAATTTAACAATCAATAGCAAAGAAAACAATCGCATCACCTGTGCCGGCAATAATCCACTTCACGTGAGAGTGCCGAGTAAGCGTATGATGGGATTAGATTTGTGAGCGTGGTAGCGCCGTACAATGACGCCACGCGTGCACGGCCTACGAATCCAGGAATTATTCCGGCCAAAAAGCTGCGTACCAACGCGAATACACATCGAGTCGCAAGAAACCTTTTAAATATTTGCACAGGCACTTCATATACAAAGGAATGCGAAAATTAAGCCGAACGCTCAAAAGGCATCGGAAAATGAAATATTGCATCACCCGGTTAAGCCAAAAAAATAATATTTGAATTCGTGATGTTGGCTTTTACGCTCCTTTACTTGTTTAAAAGCTAGTTTTTGTTTATAAAAGTACTGAAACGCCCTCGTATAATTTAATACAGAATATTATCATATACAGCTATACAGGGTACCCCAGTTTGGTGTTCCACCTCTATAAGTACTATAGGTACTATACTATAAGAGCTAAAACATTCATCTTTAGACAATGAAAATTGGTTCGCTTGCTTATATTATAAACTATTAAACAATATTTGGCACAGCTGCAACGTGTATTTAATCATTTTTATATTTGTTATGCCACCATTTTTAATTTTTTCAAACCGCACGATGGGTTATGCGGGGAATATAATTTAAAAGAGAATTGCATTCTTAATACAGCAATGCAGAAATGTTAATATGTTGCATAGAAGAAGTTTTAAAAAAGCTGTGAAATGTTATCAGATGACTTCATGAGTAAAAATAGATATTCGATTGCAACCAAACTTTTGTTTTGTCATTACAAAGAGATCTTTTTTAAAAAACACAGAAAACTACTTGCTAGAAAGGGTCACAATATGTTGTCGCTAAAATCTGATAAAGGCTGTGTTTATTGCATCAAGAACATCAAAATTATTAAATATTTTGCAGAGCTATACGTACAACTGGCCATTTACTTCGGAAAAATAGAGGAAAAGTTGAATACTAAAGGTATTTTTGCGATCGCGTTGGCCATGAAACCGTCAGGGATAAAATCGAAATTTTTCTATTTACCAATGCGAGTATCCTTTGCAAGTATAGGGTGCACAGTTTTTGAAAAAATCTTAAACGGTTTCGGAGAAAAACGTCTACAGATAGATTTTCTTTATCAGCTGAATACGCGACAATTTTCTCAGCCAGAAAGGTTAGTTAGTGGCTCACAATTTTTAGAATATTCCGCATTTTATATTTCTGCAAACGTTGCACCGCGGGTATAATAAAATAATGCTATGGCTAATTAATTGGCCGATGGAACACCCGTTTGAATTATTTGATCAAGTCGCTTAGATCGGTTGCGCGCGCCATTGCGTCTCATCTGTCAAAAATACACACCTGTTTACAATCATCGTCAAATTGATTTACTCGTAATTAATGTAAATTTCGTGCAAAAACTATGTTGTGGTAGTGAAAAATATTCGCGGAGTGTTAAATTACCGGTAGGAAGTGTTTGCAAAAGTCGTGATATTCCGAAAATCGAAATAACTCATTTTATATAAACTTTGCCATAATCAGCTGACGCCGAGCGTCGCTGCTGGAGCCAGCTTGCAGCTTCTCGATCGCAGGATAGCGACACTGACCCCTAAATGCAGTGAAATGACGTTGAATTTATAATATCAAATAGAGCAGTCGAGGAAATGACGAGACAAAAACAATTTTTAAAGTGTTCATGGTATTTTGAGCGTGTATTGTGTGTTTTCGCAACATTAATGTGTGCTTTTTTCCGGAAATGGCGTTGCCTCTGATGATGTACCCTGATTATTTTGATGAAAGGTAGGTCAATTTTGAGTTAAAAATTATTTCTAAAGTTCAATCTTGTATTTTTAAGCTGATTGACTCGATGAAGCCGCTTTTTAAATAAACAATTTTGCAACAATCTTTGCATTACGAGAAAATATAAAGCGTCTTGTTTTAATTATAAATCGATAATATATTTTTATGACGTTTATGAACGATTTAGGCAGATTTATAAACTTCAATTGCCATGTTCTGTTGTTTCGTCCGTTAAAATAAATTTTAGTTTTGTTTGGTAATATATTAATTAATGTTTTTAAAGTCTTGTGATAAAAACGTGTGTAAGCTTCATGGCTTATGTTTGTAAGTTTGCGGTAGCAATTAGGCCGGTCAGGTGTGGGGTGCACTTCCGACTTAGGGCATGTATTTAATTTGCAAATTTTGTGACACGCACAAAGCATACATCTTTTTTTATAGGGGCCTCTAAAACAGATATGTTGCACTTGGGCCCCAATATACAGGGTGCACCACGACCCTGAGATTCTTCGATAGCTCCTTTATTAATGAAAATATCAAAAAATGTTTAATACAAATATTGTGCGAACCTATTTTCTACATAACCTAAAATTATTTTCAAATATACAGGGTGTTTCGTTTGACCGGCACATATAAAAATTTAATTTTTTTAAATAGAACACCCTATATATTTTTACATTTTTGGATTCCTCTTAAAATTTACTTTAAAAAATGAATTAGGTTATATGGGTCTTAAGTCAACCGTTTTCGTAAAATTTACATTTTTGTGAAAATTTTGAGCGATACAGCACTTTCAATTTTTTTTTACATTAAAGTTATTTAAAAAAGCGGTAAAATTTCGTTTAAAATTTAGATTGACAACAGATTAAGTAACACTTTGTGGTAGCTACATTTTAAAAATATTATACAGGGTGTTTTTTACGCTTGGTCAAACTTGTGAAACTTTAAACATCGATAAGTCATTTTTCTTAAATGCAACACCCTGTATATTTTTACATTTTCTTGTAGAGAATTTAATTGTCTTTCGAAATTATTAAGCATGTCCTATACCTAAAGTTAATATTTTTCGAGCTATCTCGATTTTTATTAGTATTACTAAGGCAATTAAAATATTTTAAAGTCGGCCATGGACGTAAGTCGTAATTTTTCAAAGAATTTTTAAACAAAATAATAAAAAGGGCTGCAACTTTAATTTTAGTCCAATAATGTACCCCATTTTTCCGAAATGTATCGTATAAATTGTTCAAGAATATGTCCTTGTTCTACGCACAGCCGTAGACGTTGTCTGAAAGACTCTAGCACCCTTTATAACATTTCGGGGGTTATACCATCAAAAGCAACACGAATCCTGTTCTGCACATCTTAAACAGTTGTTGGGGGGTCTTGATACACTTGTTTTATGGGTCCCCACAAAAATAAATCTATAGGGGTAAGATCAGGTGACGTAGGTGGCCAGGAGATTGGTCTACCTCGCCCTATCCATCTATTAGGATATTCTGTGTTCGACAACTGCATTACTTGCTGTGTTGATTTTGATAGTATAACCCCCGAAATGTTATTAAGAGTGCTAGAGTCTTTGAGACAACATCTACGGCTGTGCGTAGAACATGAACAAGGATATAATTTTAAACAATTTATACGATAAATTTCGGGGAAAAGGGGTACATTATTGGACTAAAATTAAAGTTGCAGCCCTTTTTATTATTTTGTTTAAAAATTCTTTGAAAAATTACGACTTACGTCCATGGCCGACTTTAAAATATTTTAATTGCCTTAGTAATACTAATAAAAATCGAGATAGCTCGAAAAATATTAACTTTAGGTATAGGACATGCTTAATAATTTCGAAAGACAATTAGATTCTCTAAAAGAAAATGTAAAAATATACAGGGTGTTGCATTTAAGAAAAATGACTTATCGATGTTTAAAGTTTCACAAGTTTGACCAAGCGTAAAAAACACCCGGTATAATATTTTTTAAATGTAGCTAGCGCAAAGTGTTAATTAATCTATTGTCAATCTAAATTTTAAACGAAATTTTACCGCTTTTTTAAATAACTTAAATGTAAAAAAAAATTGAAAGTGCTGTATCGCTCAAAATTTTCACAAAAATGTAAATTTTACGAAAACGGTTGACTTAAGACCCACATAACCTTATTCATTTTTTTAAGTAAATTTTAAGAGGAATCCAAAAATCTAAAAATATACAGGGTGTTCTATTTAAAAAAATAAAATTTTTATATGTGCCGGTCAAGCGAAACACCCTGTATATTTGAAAATAATTTTAGGTTATGTAGAAAATAGGTTCGCACAATATTTGTATTAAACATTTTTTGATATTTTTATTAATAAAGGAGCTATCGAAGAATCTCAGGGTCGTGGTGCACCCTGTATAGAGGACCGGTCCTGATCTGCACCGTCCCTTGTGTTACACGAAATTGCAAGTATTAGCAATGTAGTTATTTATTCATGTATGGATTCACATAGATCCATTTGCTTATAAATTTGCGGTTCACGTTTCAAGAATGCAGAAGTCGTAACATAACATGAAATGATAAATAACAGAGAGATAAGGGGATCGCATTATTGTCTCGTGTTTTCATCATATCGTTAAACAAGTAACGAAAAACATACAGCGCAAACGACCATAATTTCTCAAGTGCCAGAATTATGACAGATTGCGTCAGTAGAATGACAGTTTTTACAACCAGGAAATTCTTATTCACTCCATAAGTTAACCTGAGGGACAGGTTTTGGAAATCCCATTTAAATGACGGACGCGAGTGTATTTCATTCACACTATTCTCTAAAAAAAAAATTGGGTCTTATTCTTGTCTTCAGACTGGAAAATGCGGCGTTTTAAATATGTTTCGTACAGTGAAAGGCTTTTAATGTTCCTAAATATTTGATGTTAATGTCTTTTTTATACATCTCACGAACCTGTGTTGATTTTTGCGGTACTAAATGTGACAAAAATGTAAACGCAAGCCTGAAATTTGACATATTCATAACGTGACATTCCGTTAATGTTCCCTTCCGTCTCCAGGGGGCAGCAACACCGGCAGACTGTAATAGCAAAGTGATACTTAGCTCACAAACTGAAATAAAATAAAAAATTCGCCTCACGTACTCTGGCTTCGTTTCCATTTTTTACATTGATTTTTTGCCTGCAAAGTAAGATACACAGCCCTTTACAAAGTGCATGAAAAGCTAAATCCGCGCCTTTATTTTGCAGGAAAAATGTAAGGACCCTTGTGCACATAAAAGATTTTGAAAATATAATCATGCAAATTCTGAAAAGTTGCTTTAACTGTTATAACGTCGTGGAAATCTTTTTGCTAAAGGCAAAAAGCAGTCTTCGTACACAATAAGAATCTCATCCTAACAACTTTTTTTTTTTAAATTTTACTTTCTTTCAAAAACAAACGCATATTATCATACTAATAATGCTTAAAAATATTTTAGCAATTTCAAATATGCAATATATCCTAGGTAGGCTTACACTTGGTGAAATTGGATTAAAGCTACTTATGTTATAAAGCATTATTAAGTGCTTTCAAATGTTTTTAAGTATTAAATTTTACCTTGCAAAACTGGATACGCTATTTTCAAATAAAATTTTTCTTATAAATTGTATAGGTAATTTTAAGGCTGTAAAAATGCAGCGTTTTAAATAAATGCAAATACTATCAAAACTACGCACATTGGCTATAAGTGCAAACAAAAGTATTCTAAACTGAATCGGAAATTTTAAAAATGTAATAATATACAGGGTGTTGTGTTGAAAAATCCAAAATCGGTGTTAATTTTAAACACCCAATACAAGGTGATCTAGTTTGACTGGCCCCCCCCTTATAACTTTGTTATTTAAAGAGGAAACCCCTATAAACCTTTTATTATTGTAAATCATGGAAAATTCTCTGTCGAAAGACAATCAAATATTTTTTTCTACCATAAAATATGTCGGACTGGCGATGGTAAACTTTTTCCTTTGAGATTAAATGATTACAGAGGATTCCAATGGATTGTTTTGTAAATAATATTTTAGTTTTATTCTGGCCCTGTTAATACATTTGAATGACATTTGAACATTATAAAAAGGCTCGGAGAAGCATGTAACTAGACTGTGGGAAATTGCAGAGGTAATTATGATCCATAAATTAGGAAAACCTCCCCATCTTATTATTGCCTGTTCGAAACTGTTTGAAAAGCTGTTGCTCAAAAGAATGAAACCGGTAATAGAAGATATAGAACTAATTCCCTCTCATCAATTTGGATTTAGAAATAAACATTTAACTATTAACCAAGTACATAGGATTACGAATGTCATAGAAAAGGCCCTGGAAAAAAGAAAGTTTGTTCTACCATCTTTCTAGACCTAGCGGAGGCTTTCGACAAAGTGTGGCATGATGGTTTAAACTATAAACTAAGATCGCTCCTCCCGAAACAATACTCCCAAATTCTTCAGTCCTACATCCTAGAGAGACACTTCAGAATAAAGCAAGAAGAATCTTATTCAGAACTTAAAGCAGGAGTTCCAAAAGGAAGCGTACTAGGTGCGGTTGTATACTTGTGATAATCCAAAGTTAGAAAACAATACCATAGCGACCTTTGCCGACGACACGGCTATTTTAGCAGTAGGAAGAAACAATATAGAATCATCCGAGAAATTACAAGCAGCTGCCAATCAGATCAACAACTGGACAAAAACATGGTGTATTAAGTTAAATGAAACTAAGTCAGTACATGCCAATTTTACCAACAAGAGAACTGAATATGTACCAATCAACTTAAATAATAAACAAACTCCATACTCCAACACAGCAAAATACTTAGGTATTACAATGGACACTAAGCTACGCTGGAAGTCTCATGTCAAGAAAAAAGGAGTAGAAATAGGCATCAAACTTTAAAAAATGTACTGGCTAATTGGCTAATCGGGGGAATTCCGCTCTCTTTGTCCCTACATAATAAACTTCTGCTTTACAAGCCAATTTTAAAGGCTGTATGGACATATGGGATACAGCTATGGGGATGCACCAAACACAGTAACATTCAGATAATCCAGAGATTCCAGAACAAAACACTAAGGAACATCGCTGATGCCCCTTGGTTCTGCAGAAAAAGTAACATACATCGGGACCTCAACATGTACACTGTAACCAACACTATTAAGAAGTTTGCCAAGAGCCACGGAGAAAGGCTCCATCGACATGTAAACGTCCAGGCGATCCAGCTCCTGGACACTACAGGATTAGTAAGAAGACTGAAAAGGCTTAAACCGTTTGAGTTAGTTTAAGTAAAAGTTTAAAAGCAGAGACTGCGCAGTAGTGTGCACGTTAATAATTAGTGTACTTATGTTATATTAACAAACTAAGGACTACTATTGGGTAAACCTTGGACTAAGTTTGAACATTATTAATTTAGGCTAAAATTAAACTGCTCATTGGCCTCAAAGACCAGATTGCACTGTTATTAATTAACTCTATAGGGGTTTAATATTTTTAAAAAAGTGTAGAATATTATGCGCAAATTATTTTCTTTTACAATTAATATTATTTTACACGATATTGCTCAACAATGTCCCCTAGATTTATCTGAATATTGTTTAGAACGAAAATCGAACCTTTTGTTTTCAAAATAACCTTGCGCGTAGACATAAATTTTTAATATAACCGTTTTTTGCTTAATAAACTCGTAAATTCATCCTTTCAGTTTGAAGGTTTTGTGGCGTATTACAAAAATACGAAGTTTTACAATAATAAAAGGGTTGGTTATAACATGGCGAACACACAAGTGACAGTGGCAGAATAAAGCGAACCGCGACCTCTTGCAAAAGCCCGCATTGTTCAAAAATATACGATCCCCCTCCTTGAAACAATGGGGCCTTGATTTACATCGTCGTCTCTGTCCGCTTTGTAGCAAGTGTACGGAAGGTGTACTTTAAAAAATTATATCATTTGTAAAACCGGAGTGGAAACCGTTGAGAGAAAACTCCAGTGCGCATTTTCCCGTGCAACAATTACTTTTCGCTCGGAATTACATTTGTTTTGAGCCGCGAAGAATTTTTTCGTCGTATTATATTAAGGTGACTGTATCCTGTGAATTTCCCATGAGTTTTTGTCGGGTGTTTGTGTCAATTTGCTCTGAAAGTGTCTTTAGTTAGGACCCAATTTTATAGTTACTTTGATGGCGTGTTTTGTCAATTTTAAAGGCGCATTCTTTCGCCCCTCTGCGCTGGAAATGTAATATTGGAGACAACTTTTTACGATTACGGTTCTTTGTTGCTCGATAGAAGTCGAAAAATTGCTAAGGAAATAGTTTTACCTGCAAAAAGACTGATATAGAATATGTAGAATAGTGCAAACGCATGATACACGTATTTCGTAAAATATTTCCTTAACCCATTAACTGGTAACGACGAGCTCAATTTGATGTTCAGATGCTTGAAGTAGTTCAGTGTTGCCAAAATTAAGAAAAACGTAATTTTATGAAATTAGAAAAATATGCGTTTTTAAATTTTCCTTATGCATAAAACTTCATTACTTCAATATTTATGATCGTATCTTGGCGATTTTTTTTTTAATTCTTTCCTTCGATTGGCCGTATCGCACTGTATGAAAAATTATTTCTCACGGGAGTTCATAACTCTGTCAAATAAGTTTAAAGCGCGACCTCGCAAATTGTGGAAAGCGCGTGCAGCGTAAAATGTCACAAGGGAGAACTTTTTTTATTTTTGTAAATAGGAATTTGATCCAAAATATTAAAAAAGGTTTTTGCAACAAACAGAACTCACATATCCCTAACGGTTTAAGAGATACGCCCTTTTAAAGAAATATCTTTGTGGCGTCCTAGCGAATAAACTTTTTTTGAAACTGTTATTTTCCGAATAATAATTCTAACACACTTTTAAAAAATTTAGATCACAATAAATTTACTTTCCTGGAAGATATAATAACGCTCATTTATCTCCTATTTCAATTCGCTCTCATAAAAAATTTTAAATAGTAGAATGAAAGAGAAAACACTACCATTAACAATTTAAAAATTGAGCCATTTTAATAATGTCTCCTAAAGAAAGCAAAAATGCTAACCAAATTTAAAATGCAATTGAAGAAGCTTACATAGTTTTTGATTCTGAACAGCTTTTATATCATCACTTTTGTCGTAAAATAATCAGGGGCACACTATTTAATTTTGCATGGTAAATTCATATAACTCAATTTCCATTTTACAAAAAACATGCCAAAAAGTTAGAACTGAATATTGTCAACATTATTTAACACAAAATATAAGCTGCCAAACGCGGAAACATTTACGTATCTAACAAATTTCGGTCAAAAGTTGCAAGTTCATTTAAAATTCCAATCAAGCGCGACTATTTTGATATTCCATAGATACTTTGACGATATTATATTAAATTTCCAGAGCTTTGATCATCTGAAATCCCTCTGAATATTTGAATTGAAACGAATGTTTGTTATTAGTATCAACTGCAAAATTACAATTTTATATTGAACAAAAATATTGGTTAATACATAATCCAACAGGACGCAAAAGGGATTTATAAATTAAATTTAGTTTGATAATGCACACCTTAATTAAATTTGCTTGATTGTAATTGAAGTAAAAACAATGTAAATCGGGGCTTGGAAAAGAGCAGAGTCTCTAAGTTGGCTAGTTTTTCGCACATAACACGATGGGTAATTTTAAAATTTAAATTGTTTACATTACATATAAAATAGTTCACTTAATATTTATTTATTTAGGCACATTATTTACATTTTGTAATTGTTCTGGCATGCTCATTGCAAAAAAGTTTTTCGCTTTTTATGCATGATTTTTTAGTTTTCTGAGCTTTTTATTGCTGCTCTACAGCACAAGTGACATGAACCAGTAACAATTATGACTCTATAGCACCTTTGAAACATTTTGTACACCAAAGAAGTTGTGGACGATTTTTGAAAATCGTATTTTTTGGTTTTCCGCTATTTTCTCGATACCTTTGGAGTCATTTCCAATTTCCCTGTGGATTTTTAATGAGCACCGAATTTAGCTACTTTGCCAAATTAAAATACATATTCCAGCTACAGCAATAAGTGAGAACTCCAAGTTTAAAACACCCTGTATAATATTTACAATAAACTTCGGAACAGACATTTTCTACCGCACAGAATGTAATTGAAAAATAATTGACTAAAGCAAATTCTTTATTGTATTTACTTAAAACAACATGTAGATAACAGCCCAAAGGGCGATAATTACCGGACTGTTTGCCTTATTAGCGTAAAATACTTTTTTTAAGTACCGATGTTAATATTTCACTCTTATAAAATAGCTCGGACAATAATGTGGACATTTATATAGATTCAGTAGCCAGTGAGTGGGTTGAAAAATCCCCAAAGTGCTGAAATCGCTGTTTTCTCACATCGGAGTCGAGATTTAATTACATTCCTAATCTAAAAATCCCCTTAATATACATTTACATGTGAATAATCCCGGGCGGCCGTGCTGCAGGTTCATAATGGTCGAGACCTTCGGATTAAGGTCACATTCGCGTACAGATCCAGTCGCATAGGCGCACTTTTGTTTCGCGCCTGCATTGTCCTTTTTCGCAACAAGTGACATTTAACTTTATTTGAAAGGTTAGTCCGATCTTTACCCTTTGCTTAAGGGTCCTTTCTGTGGGTAGGGAAACCGAATGTAAGGTATTGAAACAGCGACCAATGGAGCAATGTAATGAATAATGGTAACAGAGCTGGAAGAACACGGGGGATGAAATTTACACAAAGATTGTACACAAACAGAAAACGTTACAATTAAATTACAGGACGACACGGACTGAATGCTAAAGCAGGTTTTTCTTAACCAGTGCAAACTGTTTATAAAAGAAATGATTTCAGCAGCAAACATCAACCAAACCGTACAAAAAAAAATTGTTTTCGCATTTTTAATAAACGTCTTACAGTTGTAAAAGCTTTGACATTTAGAAAACAAAGTAAAGGTCATAATTTAGAGCAAAAGAAGCGTAACAAATTGCTTTGTTTTTAAATTAAATTAATGTAAAAAATTGCGTTTAGTAACTTAATTCGACATTAACTCCTAAAATAACGTTATGTTTACGCCATTCGCTCCTGTAAACATTAGTTTGTGAAACAACGAAAAAGCACCATTCTCGTAGCAATAAAATCAATCTTCTTACAACCAATTCACATCGCAGACTTTCAGAAGAATTAAAAAAACACAACTTTTTGTTACATTTAAACTAGAGAAAAATATCAAATTGAGTAAGGAAAACGAGATGAAAAAATTGCTTTTCAAATAAAGGAAAATTTAAAATAAGAAGAGGTTTAGTTTCCTAGAAATATGAAGTCAAAAGTTTATATTTTTTCATAAGTAGGTAATTCTGTAACCTAAAAAATATATTATAGTGTTTTACAGTTTGTTTTCAACGTAAGCTAGCTACATTGTTTAAACATATTATTTTCTTTGATCGTTATCCTGTAATTTTGTTGAGGTCAATCTCCTGTAATCAATTAGTATTGGGGTTGAATTTTTCTGAAAACTGAGAATTTACAGGATAAGTACTTAATCTATCGATAATTTTTTCTTATTAAATTAATATCTTACCAAAATGGTAGTCAAAAATCGTAAACAACAAACATTTCCACCTAAAACATTTTAACGAGATCTCAAAATTCTCATGTGCATTTTTTGACGAGAATTTAAAAGTTATGTATTTAGGGAGCTTCAAAAATTTTCAAGCCATACATTTTATTTTCACAGAGTATTAACTATTTTAAAGTTAAAACTCTTCCTCTTCTTAGCCGGTTGTTCTTGTGCCTTTCGGTGTCGAGGTATGCTTTTCTATTTCTGGATTTAGTTTCTCTACTCCTGCCTATCGTTAGCTAATTGTGTCACATTTCACCAGCTGACTCCTTTTTCTTCTAGTCTCTGCCTCACTTCTTTTTCCCATTTTATTCTTGATCTTTTTCCCTCCATCGCCATTTTCCGTCCTATTTTCGCGTTTCTGCTTTCTGGCATGCGTAGTTAGTAGATGTCCAAACCATCTTAATTGATTCGTCTCCATCTTTTTCTTAATATCTGTTAATCCTACACCTAGCTTTTTCGGAATTTTTCGTTACTGATTTTTTCGATCAGTCTACATCCCTCTATTCTTCTTAGAAATCCCATTTCCTGTGTCTGTATTTTTTGTTTTTGTTTTTGGGTTAGTGTCCAACTGTACGTGAGAATGGGTATTAAAAATTCGTGTCTTCGTTTCTTTTGATATCGCCCTCTTACTTCTCAAACAACTATTAGTAGAGTAGTAAAATTTCGTCTCTTCCGCTATTCTGTTATTCAGATCTTCCTCCAATTTACAATTATCTGCAATTGTTGTTCCTAAATATTTAAAGTTCGCTACCTGCTCTATCTTTTTTTGGTCTAGCATAATTGCAACTGGTTCATGATTTTTCGCTTTAACCATAGCCTTTGCCTTTTTTTAAATTAATACTAATATATTATCTACTTAATGTGTCTACCCATACATCTAGATTGAGTTGCAAGTCCTTTCGTTTTTAGCTAATAGCACCACATCATCTGCAAAGGCTAGTTCTGTTAAGGATATTGGTTTTAGTTTATTCCAACCCCAGTAAGCTTTCTTTGTGTTTTGCTTACCTTCTTTAATTATTTTATTCATAAGAATTATAAAGAGCAGTGGACTTAATGTGCCTCCTTGTTTTACTCCCTCTGTTGTTATAAATTCCTGGGAACTGCTGTTATGGGTTCGCACATAATTTCCACTACTCTGATATAAATTCTTGATGGCGTTTAATAATCCTTCTCCAACTCTACTTGTTTCAATATCTTCCAGATCTTTTTTCTTGGCACTCTATCGAAGGCTTCAAACAAATCGATAAAACACAAGTACATCATCTTTGAATGTTCCATTTAACTGTCTTAACGTGAAAAGTCAAAATTCTTTATTAAAGTCCAATATTTGTTTACGATTCCATAAGGGAAGCCCCTCCAGATTTAAATTATATTATGCATATTTTTTAAACCTGATTACATTTTAACTTATACTTAATGTATACATGGAGCATATTTTCGCTGTAATTTTTGCCAGTAATGTGATTTTTTAAGCCCGGTCCATGCTAAAAACTAGCCGCTACTGCCCCCAATTATAAGTTCGCACGAGCCGCCACTGGATTCCAATACTTTTATTAATTTCATACAGCAAAGACAAAATTATGAACCAATTAAGTGATCGGAATTGTGATAAAAAATTTACTAGATTGTTAATCCCTCCCTCGTGTTTGTTTCCAAGCGAACGTGTTCGCATCTCGATGTATGTATCATAATTTTGCCCATTACATAAATTTACAGCGCGGGCCTGTACATAAAACAAAAAGACGCAATTTCATAAAGGATCTAAGTGGTTATCTATCAAGGTCTACATTTGTAGTTGTTCAGCATTCTGGGGTTGCCACATATTACCATCAGTTTAAAGGAAGAAAAATTCTACCCATTAATTCTCATCTGTCGGCTGGTCGCCACATTTCCACAGCACACCACCCACTTTCTCTATATGAACCCTTAGCACCCCGACAACTCCAGTGTCTGGGGACTATGACTCAATTCCTGGCAGCTATAGTTTAGAAAAAGCCTGACGGAGCTACGCACTGTATCGTATTTTCAGTATTGTTTTATAGAATTACGTTTTACTTTCTCAACTTCCATTTTACCCACCGATAAATTTGATAAAGTAAACTATAAAGACGCTTCTTAAAAAAAAAGTTTTAAGTGAGTACCATAAAACGTAATTTCCACGAACTTCTAAGCTCGGCCTTATTTATTATTATTACTATACTATTACGGCATGAGGCGCATCGCAGCATCAACTTTTTTTGCCTAAGATATCCCGCAAAGTTAAAAAATAAAACGGGGAGAAACTTATTCTTTGTGCAACATTCTTTTAATATCCTTTCGAGATTAATCTTTTCTAATTTCGAATGAATCGATGTAATTCTTTGGAGGGTATTGAAAACGTAAAAGAACCCTCCGAAATAATCGGTAATTCCGCTGTTCTTTTCATTATATCGAGCACCTTTATATGATATGGAGAGTCGCAATCTTCTCAACAGCTAATTTAATTTTGCCAATTAACGTTCAGACCAGATAGCGTCGCTGCAGTGCTGTGGTTTTTGAAACCGCGTTTATTGGTTGAAGAACATTTACTGAATTGCATTCCATTGTTATATAGTTTTTTTGTCTTTTACAAGTAAAGTTTGGATTAGTTAAACAATTGGAATATCCACTGTTGAAAAGGGGAATGAAATACAGTAAAAAGAGTGTTTTAAAAATGATTCAGTCTCAAATATTAATTTAAAATTTGGAAATATTGGTATTATAACGTGTATGATTTAATAACAACTTTAATAGTATATTACATAACAGCGGCGAGTGCGTATTTCCACAAGTGCGTAATTGCTTGACAACTCGTGTTATGTAGCTTACTTTTTCTACGATCACATAATACCTACGATTTTAACGGCTTTTTGGCAAATATACGCATGTAATTACTTTGTCTTGTCGATTTTGACGTATAAGTATACTTTGACGTTTCTAGACAAATGTGCGTTTTGCTTACCTTGCGTTATAACTCAGTTACTACGCATGCAGGCTGTACGGTAAGAGTCATTAACATTAGTGGTAGTAGAAAATATAAGTAATGAACGGTTATGGCACAATGTTTTGCAATCAAACACTTCATTAAGACGATTGATGTGTAAAAAGTTAAAAGGGCTTCAGTTTCAGAGTGTTTTTTTTTGTCGCGTTTCAGTAAGTTAATTAAGTAGTGCATTTTAGTTGTTATTGCTCCGAAAAAGAGTATTAAAAATCGTGTTTCGATATGAAAAATGCGTTGTCGAACATCTGTTCCGGAACGGAACAACAGCCTGTATTAAATTACGGCCCGCCTCGATCCAATACGGGGGAAATGACCATCTGATGCGCCAAAGTGCATTCCACCATAAAGTATTGCCCATTTAGCCCTTGATTTGTGGTACGTAATACCAACTAATTAAAGTTGTTTACAGCCTCCGATATTTGCGTTTTAAATTTGCTCTCGGTTTGGGTAAATTGCGTCAGGGGGCGGATGTATGTGTTGTCTTAAAAGCATTCCGTTTTATTGATTGGGTCCGTAAATAACGGAAATAAATGAGCGGAGCGGGTATACTTCAAGAAAAGAAAATAAAGGCAAGGAAACAAATAAATAACTACACAATCGATTCGGTTTTAGTTAAAATTTGTGAGTTAAATCGGATGGGAAAATATCGGCGATAAAAATTTCATTTCCCGCGCGCAAAATATGCCATCGCGGACAACAAATTAATCTAGGTATCGCTGGAAAAGCAACTATTTTACATTCAGAACAGAATGGAACACTCTATTTATTTCATGAATAATAAATTAATGTTTATTTTAAACCGGTTGAGCTTTCGCTTCATGGAGTTCAGTGAAACAGTTGAAATTGAAGCACATCTGTATTAGTTTATTATTTTCCAGACATAATAGACATGATGAAGAGTAAACTCTTGCAACTTTTATCCAAAAAAAAGAGTTTTCAAGGCATAAAACGTATTTTTAAACTTATTGTTTTTCTTTGTACCTTTTGGTGTCGAGGTATGTTTTCCTAGTTCTCTATCTTTGTATATCATTGGCTTACTGTGGCCCACGTGTCCAGCTTACTCCTTTTTCTTCATCTTTTTTTTACTTCCTTTAGTTCTGGGCTTTGTCAGATTTTCTTGTTCTTAATCTTATCAATTAGTCTACATCAGTGTCGTTACTATGACAAACAATCAACAAACAAAAAGTTTTCGCGATCCTATTACTTGTTATCGTAATAAGTTCGTTATGAGCGACCTCTGTATTTTCCAAGATCAAAGTTTTACTGGCGGTTCTCTGAAACCGTCAATGAAAATGTCAAAAAATTTGCACAGGCTCCTCACAGAGAACGCGTGCATCGAAAAGTAACGAATTTTAAAGTATTTTGTACATCTGGATACTTTTTATTATGAGCGACCTCTGTATTTCCCAAGATTATAGTTTTTCGAGCGGTTCTCTGAAACCTGAATACTAAAGAAAAACGAGATATACTGCGAATTTTTAATTGATTGAATAGTAATTATACTTTTATTTATTTACGTTATTTAACTCTTTGTGACCCGGGGTATTTTTTGCAAAAGGTCACAAAGCATTTTCGGAAGAGGCCGTAAAACGTGTTCAAAAAAGTCGAGAACTTTTTTGTCATTACTAGATGCGCTTTGATTGGGCTTTATTATGAGACCAAATTTGAGATGTTCGGATAAAACATAAAAACGTTATTCACCTTTATTCAGCTTTAGATTGCATTGTACCTAAAATTTGTTGGCTTTTCTTATTTTAAGGTAGTTTGATGAAAAACTTTAGGTGAAATTTTTTATCAAAGGGTTTTTTATCACGTCAGTTTTCGCAATTTTGTTCTGAGTTGCTTTCAAATTACTTGGTTCGTCTAGCCAGGTCCATAATAAAGGTTTCAACTTGCTCGATTTAACAAGGCCCGACTCCATTCCGCGTCTGTATTCATTAATTTTAATTAATTTTCTTGTTAATTTAACTGTAAATAAACTAATCCAACTGTACAAAACGCCGATTGTAAAACAGCCACTTACAAGAAATATTAATTTATCCAACGGTGAGTGAAAAATCGCGATAAAAGAAATTTTAACTGTCTCCGATAATAACTCTTATTGCCACCTTCAACTGGTAGAATTCTCGATAAAAATGTTTTAATATTTTTCCGAGTTGCACAAAACGAGCGAATTTATTGCAGGAGATGTCATAAAACTTTTTGAATCAATGTAGACGTCGCACGATGGAGGAGAGATGCTCATAGTAGAGCGCACTTGGAAAATGCATTAAAAAGTTTGTTGTTGAAGTAAAATGTAAAGTTGAAATTGATTTAACCCATAAAAATAGTGCTTAATGCATCTTAATAATGGACCGATTTTTCGTTACACGGTATCTGTACGTTACACAAGGTTGGGTTGAGTAGTTATCAGCCCAGTAACGTAATCAATGTAAAATTGTGTAAAACATTATTGTATTTTTTCTACGACCACTAATTTAAATTATTCTTACCGTACGGCCTGCACATGGACCCACGTACTATGCAGTATGCTCAGTTTCTTAATGAAATGATGAAAGTAGATTCACGTCAAACACTTCCTGCATACCTAGTAAGTGAGTTATAACGCACGGTAAGCAAAACTCACACTTGTCTAAAAACGTCAAAGTAGACTTACGTCAAAATTGACAAGACAACGTAATTACATGTGTATATTAGCCAAAAAGCCGTTAAAATCGTAGTATTATGTGATCGTAGAAAAAGCAAGCTACATAACACGAGTTATAAAGCAATAACGCACTCGTGGGAATACGCACTAGCCGCAAAGCGCTCATTGACTGCTTGCACACGAGCCCATTCTCTTCCTGCTACGCCACTGCCAAAACGTAATAAGAAAAACACTTTATAAATCACCAAATCAATGATACATAAATACAAGCAATATAAGGCTTAACACGTCATTAAAAAATCATTTTCTATTGTTTTTGGTGCAGGCAATAAAGTCTAATAAGCAATATTAAATTAGGGGTTAATTTTAGGCCACATTTCCTTACTAATTTATCTAACCACAAAATTATTTCGATTCTAGAATATCCATGTTCAAAACTATAAAACTGTAGCAGAAGTCCCGCTGGGACGTGTAATTGGATGTAAAATTAATTAGCCGTTCTGTTCCAGATGATCTTGTACCAAGCTGCTGAAGTAAACAATGGACGCTCGTCTATTGTCTCGGATGGTTACATCTAATGTGGCCAACCTTCCGCTACGATAACAAAAGCAGTACACAAATTCGATTTGCAAGTAACAATAATTAATTTCAAAGTGTTGAAACTTCGGCCAACTCCGACCAGACGTTTCGCGGGTGCGGATTTTCATTAAAACTTTCGCCTAGATCATCATGGAGAGTTTTTTGTGACGCAATGCATCGCGCAACTTGACGCCGTTAGGGAAAAAAATGGGATCCAAAAGCAGGGGTTTGTTGAGAGTCGTCATTTTCGCGGTCGTAATATTTTTCGTGCGCTGCAGCAGTATTTACAAGAACGCTAAGATCAGTACGCGCATTGTGCAAACGCGGTATGGCCGTCTTCAGGGTCTCGTGTTGCCGATGGATCAACACAGATACTTGAAACCGATCGAAGTGTTCCTGGGTGTTCCGTACGCGACCCCTCCCGTCATGTCAAATCGGTTTAGCCCGACGAGGACACCTAGTCCGTGGGATGGGGTTAGAGTGTCGGATAAACTTGGTCCGGTGTGTCCACAAAAACTACCCGATATATCCAACGAAACCGCAGCTCTGGAAAGGATGCCGAAGGGAAGGTTGGAGTACCTCAAACGGCTGCTTCCGTTCTTGAAAAATCAGAGTGAAGACTGCCTCTATCTCAACATATTCGCACCATCACAAGGTAAAATAGTTTTTATAATACTATACACGTTATAACTTAAACAAACAATTAAGCAACTAATGAACGCTGATTCTCCTTGTTAGTTACCTAAAATAATCTAATCACCACTGCATTAACGTCAACTAAAATCGTGCGTTTTTTCCCCATTTATTAAGAAATCCCAATATTTAAATCCGGAGTCATGACTCAAGCAGAAAACTATAGACCTGTTTTTATCCTCTGCTGCACAGCAAAGCTATTTGAATCTGTGATGTATGATAAAATTTTTGCTATATATTTCAACCTTATAACTCCAGTCAACAACATGGTTTCACCCCACGTCGTTCAGTTGAGACTAATTTGGTATCATTTACTGAATATGTTCTTAAGTCGTTAGATAAAAGACTACAGGCCGATGCTGTATACACGGATTTTCGTAAGGCATTCGACCGATTAGATCATTCAATTTTAATAGACAAATTACCCGATATAGGAATCTGTGGAGATCTATTAAGATACATATCCAGTAGATCACAGGCTGTAAAATTAAATGCTTTCATTTCTACATTTGTCAATGTAACATCCAGAGTCCCTTAGCGCCTCTTAGCACTCTTGGTTAATAATTACATCAATGACATACAGCATTGCTTTCTAAATCGTGAATACCTACAATATGCTGATGATTTAAAAATATTTAAAACAATTACAGATTGTCTACCGCTACAAGAGCATCTCCACAGATTAGAAATATACTGTCAAATAAATAAACTTGCCTTGAATGTCAGTAAGTGCTATAAAATTAATTTTACACGAAACAAAAATATAATCCTGCATAACAATTCTTTGAATAATTCAACTCTTATGAACACCACAGTGGTAAAAGATTTAGGAATTCTATTAGACCCTAAACTTCTTTTTGGTAATCATATCGAATACATTAGAAATAAATCTCTTAAAAAGCTTGGTTTTATCATACGCTGAGTCAAAACATTTCAATAATGTTAATGCTATTAGAACACTGTATTATTCATATGTTAATAGCATTTTAAATTTTACCTCTATCATATGGAACCCACAATATGACACCTACGCTAGTAAAATCGAGGGAATCCAAAAGAAATTTATATCATTTTTGCACAAAAAACACAAACTTCCAGAGAAACCATACGAACAACATTGTAAAGATCTAAACATGCTCTCCTTAAAATTTCGTAGAACACTTACAATTAGTGATATAATATTTCTTTACAAAATTATTAACTACAAAATAGATTGTCCTAATATTTTGTTATTAATAAATTTTAACGTACCCAGACTAGGTCTACGACACCATTTTCTCTTTTATTTAACACCTTGTAGCACAAATGCCTTTTTTAATTCGCCAATCAACAGAATTCTTCTAACTCGATCATTTACTTTACTATCTATGTATATTAATAATAAAAACGAGAACATAATTTTGGCTCGGCCTGTTTTGTTCTGTTCTGTGTAAATAAATAAAATAAATCCCGAAAAACTTGCGCTGTTTTCTAAATACTTTATGTATAAATCAACCTTAAATTTAATCGCCATGTTGATGCTTTTAGCGTTTAACTTTACATTCAGGTTTGCAAAGATTTTCTTACCTCTTGGGCCCGATTGCATGAATGTTGAACTTGTGATTAACCCAGGGGTTGAACCACGTTAACCCTAGAACTAGACAAAATCGCACCACAGTTGGCGCTGATGAAGCCCAGTTTTGGGGATGAACTTGCATTTTAACACGTGTTACTTTGTGCAATCGGGCCTTAGATTCATAAATAACATGAAATAATAGTCCATCATTATAGTCAAAAATGATAATAGCAAATTGAGCATTTAGACTTCTCAGTTAGTAGAAAAATGTGATAACATAGCCCCAGAGGTTTACAATTTAAATGCAATTAAGAACTATTGGCGAAAAATTAAAAACGATCTCATTATGTTTCTGGGAAGAGTTTTGATCGTAATTTAACCCTGCTTTTATTTGTTAAGGATTCATCTATCTGTTGTTATGTTTCCGTAGTCTAAGCAACGAAAATAAAACCTAAAGAACCTAAAAAAACAAAGAAACTTTATGTTTTTTTTTTAATTGGCCAACTTCTTTGGGTTACTCGTAAGTAACTATCTTAAGAAGTAAGAGTTATACAAATCTCGGCAAGTCTGGCGACTCAAAATTAACATTTTATCTACAAACAAAGAAAGGAATAACAAATGTACGCATTAAACCGCAATTAGAAAAGAGACGAACGCGGCGAAAGCAAGTCGTCTTGAATAATCAAGCTAATTGGGTTTATGCTATGAACAATTAGCTAAAATCTTATAGGGTTTTGAAGCTCAAACCGTATTTCACAGAGACTAAAAGTTTAGATGCAGAGAATAGCTGGGGTTTGAATTAAATTTAACCCGCGGAGCAACTTTTGATGGCACGAGCTTTGTAACAACTGTTCATTCCACTGATAAACTTCAAAATGTTCCTTCCTCGCTCCGGTACAGACTTGACTGTCTTACTTCTGATTACGATCATTATTTTAATCTCCGTCATTATATCGAATTAATTCGGTTGTAATCTGTAAGTTGAAATATTTCGACTGCGGAAAACTAGAAGAAAACCAGCCAAAAATTGGTCATCAAAATAATTAAGCATTTGAACACTTCACGAAGTCTAGCCTAATATAAAAATTCATAAAACACAGCTTCTCTATTCTAGCACACTTTGTAATCTGCAAACTATTTAATTTTTACCCAAAAACTAGTAAAAATTGGTTGAAATGAAACATAAAACACCAACATTTGGTGTTTAATTTGTGCTTTTTGTACTTCAAAAATTAAATCCAATATTACAGTTTTTTAAGAATTTTAAAAATAACTTATGATTCAAAACTACAACCGAAGAATGCTCCAAGTAAGTTATTGAACAATTTTAAAAACCTGATTAGACAACGACCAAATTTTGTAAGAACTTGATTTTTTTGAACAGGATAGGAATTATAATATTCACTTTCAAAATATCCTTAAATTTCTTAACAATACTTTTTATTAACTTGGGGTCACTGGTGACCGGCCCTCAACTTGTCTATAGCGCTGTTTTGCCAAGATTAGTGAAAACATATAACTTAATAAAAAACAATTGTCATTGCTACCGCTATGTTTACATGGTAGCTAGCAGCGTTTACGTTCGAATATCCAAAAAAAATTGCAACCGACTATACGCTTACCTATTAGGTAAATTCTACAGGGTGATTGATTGGCAACGGTCATTAAAAGTATATGAAGAATGAAAAAGGGTATTGATCTGAAATTTTGGTTGTGACCATAATGGCATCTGATTTGTTTAATGAAAATATTTTCAAGATAACGACACTTCCGGAAATACCGGAAGTTGACGTCTACTTTCTTATTTCAAATACAATGGTCCATTTTTTATTGCATTTTTGGATTTAATACGTTATTTTAGAGGGATTTTTGATAGCATTCCCTATACCTAAGTGCAGTCGTTTTTGTGATCCTGAATATTATCTACCGCCGCCATTTTTGAAGAGAAAACGCTTAAATTTAAACTTTGCATAAAAGAAGCCTTGGAGTTCAACCTGGAATTTTTGCAATCGATGCATTACATACAGGGTGTCCTAAATTTAATTTTCTTTTAATACAACTTCAGACCACTAAAACTCGTAAAATCTGAGGCATCGATTTAAATATTTTTGCGTTATTAATGGCGTCACCTCCGGAAAGCTCAGTAATACATTAGTCTTGTGGGAATGGGCCATCCTATCAGTTTACTATCCTTGTCCTGGCGTCGCTTGTACTGTTACTTTGACGCGAAATTATAGTGTGTAGAAGTATAACGGATATCATGACCTAATAGCTGGGAAAACTTAACAAGAATGACAGAAATAAGAAACTATTAACAGTTGAAAAAAAAAAGGAAAATGTTGCTCGAAATCCAAGAAACGCACTCTAACGCCGCCGGTAACACCGGTGTCCCCCCCAGTAAGATGAATTCTTAAAATATGATAATACTGTGTAACTTTACCTGTTGTAAAAAATATTTTACTATAACATGCATCGCATAACAAAAACTTATTCTGACACCTTGGGCAAGTCATATAACATTAGTCCTGCATTTAACGTGTTCTATACGCTTTAAATTTTGTATCTATACAAGAAAATTAACAATTGCGTTGTTTCTTATTGACGCTTTATTGATTTTTGGCACTAGCAGGTGTGGCCAAAATTTTTGTTTGGTTGATATCACAAGATTTTTGTGTTTTACCCTGCAATTTCGTACACCGTGCGTGTTTACTGACTTATTGGCGCGGAATTGCGTTAATTAAAATGTAAAAGTTACTTTTAACCACAGCATTTAGTGGCGAAAACAACGTTACGCCATTTTGTATAAAGATTATAATTGGTTGGTGCGTTTGTTTTAAAAGGTCATTTTACAGGAAATGTAGCGATAAATGTTGTATATGAAACTTTTAACAGATATATGAAAGTAGAGGTAGCAGAGCGAGGGTTTTTAACCGCACTGACCGTTTGATTAAGGTTAGCTCAAGCGTTTTATTGTTTGCTTTCATATTTTAAGTCCACTTCAGTGGTACAGCGTGTGTATTTTATGAGGATTCTTTTTGATATTTAGCTGTTTATTCTTTATCTATGGGAGAGCGGTGAGGTAACTCGTTAATTTACAAAAATATTGTTTATTAACACACATAAAATTGTTTTAATCTTAAATATTTATTAGATATACTTTAATATAATACAGGGTGTGTATAAATTGGCGGAAGCGCTACATGTGACGATGTTCTTCGCAAAATTCGAAAATCTTGATACAAAAATGTTGTACCATGCTTCCTATGGCGTCAGGAACCATTCAAAGAAAAAAAAAAATTGCCAACATTGCATACATTGATTTGCGTTTGGACATTTTTTTATCAGCAATTTTTACTTAGGTATTTACAATTTTTGTTCGAACTGAACGCCTTCATAGCTGCAAACTTTTGGGTATCGTAAAACACAAACTAGAAATAATTACGAGAAAAACAGAGATGACAGCTAATGACAATGTTGCCATATGTATTATTTTCATTCAAATCAGTGATTTACATATTTTCAACACCAATTTTTGAAAGGAAGAACACAATATCTAGGAAAAAATACTATTCGAAATTTATTTTTATTCCAAATTGCAGCTTTTTCATTTGCAAGGATTAAATAATAACGCTTATTAAGGAACTAAATGTCAAAACTTTGAGGACCTCTTGCAGACACAGCAAGCACGGTACAACATTTTCGTATAAAGATTTTCGACTTAGAATTTTACGAAGAACGTCGCCGCGTGTAGTGCTTCCGCCAATTTTTACACACCCTGTATAAACTAAAATGTATAAACAGGGTCAATTCGTTTTTTAAATACTTTATTGCGAATCACAATTTTTAGAAGTTTGTTTGTAAATCTATTCGGTTGCATTCTTCTGAAGCAATTTGCTTAAAACTGATTGTCTTTTTATAACTGGTTTTAGAAAACAAATTCCCTAGTAATTTTAATTAAATGGAGATTTGGTAATCTGCTGTATTCGGTCGATTTTAATTTATCTTTCAGTAAAATACAATTTACCAATTGGCCTATATCAGGTGTTTAATAAAGCCATGAGTAGAACATAACGTCCCCCAGATAATATCTACACGGATAAAACAATTACCGCTTTTCTGTTTGTGCATTAAAAACCGATTAGCGAAAGCAAATATCCTGCGAGCCCGATGCTTAAATTAAAAGATATCGAGCCTAAGAAATGCGGATAAATAGCCCGGGGTTACCTAATTTTTTTATGTTCAGTGTGATAGAAAATTTCAATTTATTGGATTCAATAAAAAATCTTCATTTAATCCGACGCGATTTAGCATTTGCGTTCGGTTTAAATGAAAGCGGGCGATATCCGTGTGCGGTGCGGGGGTTAAACGGGTTTGTTCCATCAAACCTTATCTAGTCCGATCTCTGAATCTGCCCCGTTTACCCCAATTCCACGGAGATCCCGATCTATGGGGATGTTCAGCAATACGCCCTTTTTAGCCACTCTTCGAGCCGTCTTCGGAGTGAATTTGATTTTGTTTAGCTGATGGGTTATTACTATAAAAAATATGCGTACATTTTTCATCTTCGCAAATTGACGTTTCGGGGAACAGGGTGCGTTAAAAAACTATAAAATGTAGCGAGGGCGGGTGTATCGTTCATCATGAAGAACGCTGAAGACTCGGTAATAAACCGCAGGAGATAGAAAGATGGTAAACTCGACAAGGACTTGTACTATTACGTTCTTGAGATATTTTATTTCCGTTTTCACTAAAAAACACTTATTCAATCGTTGTATAATCCACGATTGAAAATTGTTTCTTTTTGTTGTTAGGGAAATTATTAGAAAACCGTAAAGAAAAAAAAAAAAAAACTGGTAAAAGAAACACTAAAAAAAAATTATAATTTAAGTACCTAATTGTGTAACTCTCATCTTTTTTGGTATCCTTTTAGTTTTTCAGATATGTGTAAAAAAATTAAGTATTGTTTTTCTTTAAAAAAACTGTGATTTTACCAAACACTGCGAAGTTGTGTACATAAATACAGGGTAATTCAATTTGACTACTGCACCACTATGCCTTATAATATGAGAGGACCCTATAAACCTTATATTTTTGTAGCTGCCAATTACTACAGATTCTGTTTTGTTTAATCAAATACGATTTTGTAAAAAATAATAAACAACATTTTAGATCATTTTTCTCAAAAGTTTTCCATTTACGCTTATTTTTTAACGCACTATCGAATTTAGGATTTAATTCCCTATCAGAATCAATGAAAAAAACAGTTCAAATTTCGTCATTTTTTGATGTACGCATCCTATATGAGTAGACCTGTGCAAATTTTTTGAAATTACCTTTAACGGTTTTGGAGAACCGAGCCTAAAACTATAAATTTGTATAAAACAGAGGTCGCTCATATAAAAAAATATCACGGTCTAAAAATCACTTCAAATTTCGTCAGTTTTCTATGTACGCATCCTTTGTGAGTAGGTCTGTGCAAATTTTTTGAAATTATCATTAACGGTTTCAGAGAACCGCCTGAAAAACTATAATCTTGGGAAATACAGAGGTCGCTCATAATAAACAATATCCAGGTGTACAAAATAATTTAAAGTTCGTCACTTTTTGAAGCACGCGTTCTCTGTGAGTAGACCGTGCAATTTTTTGAAATTTTTATTAACGGTTTCAGGGAACCGCCCAAAAAAACTATAATCTTGGGAAATAGAGAGGTCGCTCATAATAAAAAATATCCAGGTGTACAAAATAAATTAAAATTCGTCACTTTTCGATGCACGCGTTCTCTGTGAGTAGGCCTGTGCAATTTTTTTTTAAATTTTTTTTAACGGTTTCAGAGAACCGCCCGAAAAAAATATAATCTTGGGATATACAGGGGTCGCTCATAATAAAAAATGTCCAGGTGTACAAAATATTTTAAAATTCGTCACTTTTTGATGCACGCGTTCTCACTGAGTAGGCCTGTGCAATTTTTTTGTAATTATCATTAACGGTTTCAGAGCACCGCCCGAAAAACTATAATCTTGGAAAATACGGAGGTCGCTCATAATAAACAATATCCAGGTGTACAAAATAATTTAAAATTCGCCACTTTTCGATGCACGCGTTCTCTGTCAGTAGGCCTGTGCAAATTTTTTAAAAATATCCTTAACGGTTTCGGAGTAAAGTTGAGAGTAAATTTGAAGAGAAATTTAAAAATATAAAAATATACAGTGTGTTCTATAAGAAAAAGGATAACTTTTGATTCGCCACTCTTTTTTGGAGCACCCTGTATGTTTAAAATTATTTTTAAAGTGTAGCCCTTATTGACAGAAGTTGGTTAACATGCTATTTCGCCATAAAACTCCGGGACGTCCGTCGTGACTCACCCTGTATACATAAAAAATCCAGCTTTCGATCATCAGATATGAATGCATGAGAAATACTTTAAATCGACCACAAAGTCCGTATTACCTTTTTTCTCTAGCCCATTAATTCTTGTTGCGAAATTTGTTCTCCCGTTATTCGTTTCACAAACAATGTAAAATCAAATAAAGCGAATGTATAAGTGTACAGTCGGTTGTAATTTTCCGTCTAAATTAATTTAAATTTAGTACAATTTCAAACGTTGCCACAAGCCCGTTTTTCATGGCTCTCTCACCTTTTGCAGCGTATCCACTTTCAACGAGATAAACGCACAATATTTAATTATATACACATCTTTAATTACATTGGGGTGTAATTTGTAAGGCTGACTGTCGCTTAGCAACAAAACCAAAATTAGAAGCTTTGTCTTGTACAATTATGAGACAAGACGATGTTGTGTCTTAAGGTGGAAGGGTAAAGAGAGGATTAATATCAAGCATTGATTCCTAAACATACGCGAAAGACAACCTCAAGGCAATAAAGCAATACCAGTATTTACCAACACATGTTGGTAATTACCATGTTAATTATACTAATCAAAGGGTTGTTTGCTTAAAACTGACATGAAGTAACTCCACGAGCCCACAAAATACAATTTTGTGTCTATAACGATGAAACAGCTTATAATTTTTCTACTGCAGTTTAATTCATTACGATTTCATACAATTCCAACCATATTGTGAACCAATTGGTCGTCCATTTTAACATAGCGTTGTTTGTAACATAATTTTACGTCGAAGATCTTTGTAAAAACATGTTGACCAAAAGTTACTTAACCCAAAAACGATACACATTAATATGTTCAATAATCCATACAAAATTTAGTAATGGTAGCAAATACATCACTCAATACCCGTTTCTAGTTGAAAACAATCTTAAACTACACCTGCATAATATTATATTAAATAAACTGTTGTCTTGCTTGTTCAACAACAATATTAATTTGGCAAAACTTAGAAATAATCTAAGTTAATATCTACCTTACGTCCTGTACAAGTTGGGGCGTCTGAAAAGATCAAAGTATCTTATAATTAAAAACTCTAACATAAGGTTGCGTTTAAAATTCACAACGTATTTTTTATTTTATATATCGGCTTAAGTCTTATTTTAATTTAAATTAGTCGACAAGTTTGAATTAAAATAAATTGTGATCTAAGAAAAAGGAAACAATTATATTTGCTATAAGACTATATAAAAATATACCGGGTGTTATATTTAAAATAACAAAGTTGCATGTTTTTTCGTGAAAACTTAACACTCTCTGTATACACAGTGTCCCAGATAACATTTACAGTATGGGAATCTCGCTTATTATAAGAGATACAGGTTTGCTTAACCTGGATGAGTTATCCTTAATATGAGAGGAGCTACAATTTTTAAAAGTACAAAATTCCTCTCACTTTAGAAGTTATAGCAAATTATATGAACACGTTGAATTTATTTTTTCTCTCACAACTTTTACGCTTTCATTGTGATATCAATTTTATTTTTACTTCTTGAGGAACTTTTTTATGTAAAATTTAACTATTATTTTAATTTATTTTATCACTGTTTTTAAGATATTACCCATTATTTAATTTCTTCATATGGAGCGTCAAGTTGGCTTGGGAATAGTTAAATGTACTTTTTTTCCTGTTTTTAATGAGATATTGCTTCCCATATCTATTTTTATAAATGACTCACAAAATCAAGAAAAATCGCATTTTGTTAATCACTTATCAAGCTATCTATGAAAAAAAAAACAATCAATTAAATGTCAAATGACAGTATCATTTGTCTGCAGCATCATTTATTAAAATTTTGTGTCCAATTTTGTATCTACTTTTAAATCTAGATTGATGGAAGCTTCTCATATACTCAAGAATAATTCATTTAATTTAAGCAATCCTGTATCTCTTATAATAAGCTAGATCCCCATGCTGGAAATGTTATCAGGGCACCCTGTATATAATAACATATTACATAGCAAAAGTTAAGCACGGAGTGCCCATTTCGTCGATATATTCAAATTTTTCAGTTAGGAGTAATAATAATAATCAAATATCTATAAATGACCCAAATATTGGTGTACTTTTATAGATTTTACTATACAGGGTGAGTAATTAGTCGATTGTGGCTAAACGCTTTGAGATAGAAAGTTGATTCAAACGCTTTCATACAGTTTTTTCTTCCGAACTCGATAAAAATATTTTCAAATATACAGGGTGTGTCACCTCTCTGGTACCAATAGCAACTTTTATATTTCAAATACAACACCCCATTTTTTATTTAATATTCTTGACCGCCTTCATTTTAGCTTTACATTGATATAAAATACTACAGGTTTTTATGCAGCCTTGTCACTAAAAAAAATAATTTTCAAAATTTTTCAAGGTTTAGTCTTTATTTAAAAAATTCTCCTGAAGTCATTTTTCGAAGCACAGGGTTGTAATTTGGTAAGGACATGCAAAAAACATTGCTCTATTCGCTCGACACGAAAAAGTTTGAATCACGCATACAGGGTGCTCATAAATAGGTGGCAACTTCCATGATTTTCAAAAGCTCGTAATTCAATTTTTTCAAATGCAAACCCCTTCTTATGTCATCGAATTCGTCTTTAAGAGAGCTTCATTTTTTGTTAAGTATGTCCTATACCTAAAACTCATACTTTTTGAGATATTCGACATTGTTTCTTCTAATCGTTATTGAAGCAGAGTGCCGTGGAAAACGAAAAAAACTGACTGTTGACTTCACTAACGACAAAAACTTGTCATTTATATCTTAAATTATTGCATTTCCACGATGAATTTTACTGTACAAGAGCAAATTGATGTGGTTTACTCACCATTTGGTGTTTTTAATTATGTATGAATTTTATGTTCTGTTATTTTATTTACAGAATTCATTTAACGTTTTTTTGTGGTTTAAATAAATAATTATTCCTTCATTTTCCATTTTTCTTCGTGCTCCCTTTGATGTATTGGGGGCGCGCCCCACAGGTTTAGAAACACTATTAAAGTTTATAACAATATTAAAATTTATTTGTTTGCCAATTTATTTATTGCTTATGTTATAGACTAAATATTTACCCACTATTACCTACTTTAATTCATCAATACTTTTATAAAGATCAGATAGTGTAATCTCTTGAAATTTATTTTATACGAGTATTAAAAACTAATGTTTTTCGGTTAGACCGCAAATGAAATTTCACGCACAAGCTATGTCGTTTTTTAGTTTAATGGAGTTTCTACACTTTTAATTTTAGTTCTAAGGATTGCAAGCCATTAAGCTGTCGCTCGGTATGTAGGTACACCTAACTGATAAAATGACCGCAGTTGTCAAAGTTCATTTGACTAAAAAGTTTAACTAAATAAAAGATCCCTCAAGCGTAACTGTGTACATAGTTAAATGACTTTCGAATTTGCGTTGGCCGACAGCCAACCTGCATTAGATCGGAATCGATACTGGAAAATGGAAAGGAGTGAGGAATTCGGTCAAATGTACAAGGCGAAACTTCCTTTTATTGTTTTAACAAATCCTTTGCGGCTTAATGGAACGCGCAAGAAACGCGAGTACGAAATAAAAACTGAGAAGTTTATGCGAAATTGCAAACGTTTTTCCGACATGTGGATGTTTTGCTCTTTGTTTCTGTAGTATGAAATGATTTTTAAAAAGTGACAAGCTCCACTTTCGAGGCTAAAAGCTCTCTTGCGCCAGATCAAATTCAAACGAATAACGTAACGAAATATAAAAGGCTGCATTACGCGTGTTCTTTACAAATTGAAGTGAATGCGTACGCACGCCAAGACAAATATGACATCCGCTATGATTCAAGTCGAAAAACCGAGAATTTTTTGCACTACTTTTTACCCTGTTTCACAATTCAACACGTCTTTTGTCAAAAAGTGTACTGATTCTGATTTTGATACGTTAAAACGTTCAATTTAAACACATTCCAAAGTGTTAGGAGTATTAAATACCAATACGCTTCTTCACACAGTTAAAAATCGATCGGTGTTAATCAGCTTGGTGTACTTGGACAAAATATTGGCGCCAGTTTTATTTTCAATTTCCGGCTAATTTGACACTTCATCGCTTTTAGCAATTTTCAAAAATTTGTAGCTTCATAATTTTAAAATGAATAACACCGGATATTAGATAAATTGCAAAAGATAAAGGACGCAAACAAATTCCATCTACAGGGTTCTCGTTTTTCGAGGACCAGTATGGGGATCTCGTAAACGGTACTTATCTAGCTGTTTCAGTTTTTGAGATATTTAAGTAAAAAAGTGGATTTTTGTTTTTTGCCCGTAACTTTTTTATTTGATGTCGAATTTTATTTCTGTAAAAACTTTTTCATGGCCACTGTGTGCATCAAAATCCCCAATTATATTTTCCATGCGACGTTTCGCTTTTTTCAAACCATCATCAGGTCAATTTTTGCTTATGGGTGCTATATCTGATTTTAACGCCAATTTGTAGAGCATTTTTTTCCGAATTTGGCAATGTATAACGTTTTGAGGTTTTCATTTGACTCGATTTCGTACTTTGAATTATAATACCTAATCAAATTTAACACATTCATTTCACAGATATACTAAATCCAGAGATGAGTTTAAACCTTTTCATTAATTGATTTATTAATCCAAATATGTACCTAGTTTGTTAAAGCAATTTTTTACTTACAAATTCAAATGATTGAAGGAGTTGAAAAATTGGTCGCCGTTTGGAGCCGAGCGTTAAAAACAGAAGACAAAAGTCTGATGAACAAGGTAAAATTTTAACTAATACTTTGAAAAAGTGCACGGTAAAATAATGACTTTACTTAAAGCTTTTTAGGCATTAAACCAGCGTATTTTCTTAAGTATTGCGACAGTTTCAAAGCAAATTTATTAGCGATATAAAAATAAGAGTATCCATAAAATACTAATAAAGTTAATCGGAAAATATTATTAACCTTTAAGTTACAAAGTTACAACTAAAATCGTTTAAAATAGATAGATTCACGATGGTAGATAATACCTGATGGGTCAGTTTGTGCAATCATTTGCGAAGTATGTATAATATAATAGTATATTACATAACAAGAGTTGTAAGAAGCATACAACTCGTGTTATGTAGCTTACTTTTTCTACGATCACATAATACCCGCGATTTTATTTGCTTTTTGGCTAATATACACATGTAATTACGTTGTCTTGTCAATTTTGACGTAAGCCTACTTTGACATTTCTAGACAATTTTTTTTTGTGGGTAATGAAACTAATTTTTTTGGACGAAGGAATTAAATTAGCTGAAGAACGATTTAATTGTTTATAATAAATAACCTACTATTTGAAATAAATGTCGTTCCTTAACAACTTGTTAAAAATTTGTCTTAATTTAATTGGTTGTGTTGCCCATTTCGTTTTAAATTCGTACATATATTGTGAAAATAAGTATTTGAGTAAAAATAGCTTTGTCTCTAGTAGGTTGGTATTTTCAGAATTATAGGCATTTTAAATTAGCTTGCAACACTAATTTTATTTTGCACAATGCTTACTTTGTGCAAGATATATCGTAAATTTTTATCAAAAATCGCGGCAAAATATTGTTCCGGAAGAATTCACATAAAAAATAGGAGTAAAAGAATTGAAATATGTTTAGGCTTCTGAAAGTTGTAAATTCGTTGAAAATTTGATGAAAATCTCGACGAAATGTTGTTTGGAAAAGACTTTTATATCTGATATAAGCTTCTGAATGCAAAATAAGTCGTTGGGTTGTAAAAAGTTTTATAACTATCACAAAAAAGTGTTATCACCGGATTTCCTTATAGCACTTAGGGCAGTAATTTGACGTTTTGTCAACTGTTTAAATTATAATTGACGTGTATGTTTACTTTGGCGTTTTGATTCGACTAAATACTTTTTAATTAATAAGTTTTTGATTAGTGTAACTCGTACCGTATGTTAACTTTTCCGATAAATAGTTTGATGTAAATGAAATGATGCGGTTTTGAAAAATTCATCATCGCTGCAGGCGATTGTTTCGTGTGTTTGGATATAATAAATTCCGTTTTTACAGGGCACATCATCAATAAATTCAGATCTCAAATACAGACATCAATATTTTTGACCCAATGGTAAACAGATGTATATTTTTTGCTCAGTCCATATATTTCCCGGTATAAAATTCTAACGGCTCCGTCCGTATATTCAAGCCTGCTCTTCTTTTCCGATAACTTTATTCTTTATTTCCAAGTCGCCGCTCTCGTTGGGCACAAACATAAAATAAATTTATGTTACTAGATATTTTTCTAAAACATAAAGTACGATTGAATTTATGGCGATCAAATTTAGACATCATATCCAGAATATGGTGGCTACGAATCACGAGTATCTTGTGTCATTTTAAACCTGCCAGTGACGATCTATTGTTTTAAATTTCATTAATGCGCTTATTTATGTCCAACATCTCCCATTTTTTGATCGTAACAACTTCTCACATGTTAGTCATTTTAATAATATATTATAAACACATACTAACGTTATTATTACAAATTATAATATACCATAAAAATGCATTCAATTAATGTCTTCTCTTACAAGGCCCTAATTCTCCGGAAGTAAATGCAAATATGTAATTTAAAATTATTTATCTGTTAAACTACTGCCAGTAACCTATTGAACAAACTTTGTCTGAAACGCCGTCAGTAAAAATTACGAAGATATAAAGTCAAAACTTTTGATTATCACGATTTAGAAAATTACAGTCGTATAAAACTTTCTTCATTATACTCCATAAACTGATGTTTTCTTAAAAATAAAATAGACGTAAACGAAAATTTGGGGTACCGCGAAGGCTAACACATTTATTTGCACATTTTGTTGGTGGAACAATAAAAGCTAAGATTTTAACGTATATTTTTTAACGGTTTAAAAGTTATATGGTACAGAGTTGAAAATGTAATAATTTAAAATGTTAGATACTTTAACGTGTTTATACGCCAATAAATTAGGGCTAAAATCGTGCTTCCGTGAGAAAGTGTAATTTTCTCATAAAACTGGATGAAATACTTTTTCCCTCTGTTAAGATAAATACCAACTAACTTGCTTTTAAGAAAAATTAGCAGTAAATGTAAATAAATTTGTTTATTATTTACTTACTCAAATAATCTAAAATAAAATGATAAAAGTAACAATCTACAAAAATTTAGTTTTAAATAGAATATATAATGTAATTAATTATAAGCATAAAATAAACCATAAACAAAATAAATTAAGCTTTTGTAGGTGAATTGAACCATAAATTTAATTAAAATAGTGAAACACATCAGATGCTAGTGGCTTTAAAAAACTTACAAAGCACAGTTTAGTTTTTGCTTCTAGCTAAATACAGTGTTTCATTTGTGATATTTTTCCGAAGTCGTGGCTAACTATTAAATAATGCAAGATAATGTTGAATTCAAAAATTACAATTGCAAATGCGAGCACAATTTATTTTTTGCTTGCAGTTTTAGCCGGATATAATGTAGTCTCGTCTAATCCAGTTTAACAAAGTGCTATTATCTTCAAGCAGAACTTGTAAAAGCCAAAGAGGAAATTTAGACGGTTTCTGAATATTCAAGTCGACTTGAAATATACGAGAAATAAAATTATTTCCCGAACAAATAAAAAAATAACCTACTCACTTAGAAACAAATGCTGCGTTTGGATAACTATGGAATTCCAATTTTTCATTAACTGTTTATACAGGGTGTTTCAGACCACCCGTACCAGCACTTTTCTGACAAAGATGGGGAAAAAAATGTATTACAAAAGTGCATAATATGTAGAATGGACTGACGCTATAGCGGTTTTTGTGATTAAACCGGAAGTGGTCAAATCCGGAAATAAATTTAGAAAGTTAAATTAAACGATTCGATTTTTTTTGTATATACAGGGTGCCCATTTTTCTAGCCTGTTGTATGGGTAACTCCGTTAACTTTAAAGATACAGAAACGCGTAAATTAGCAAATTTGTGCAGAATTTAAAGGAAAATCTGATTTTACGTCAAAGTATAACAAACCTTACATCACTGAAACGAGAAAAAAAAAACTTTTTAATAAGGCCACAGCCAACTATGACGTCTATTAAAAAATTGTAAGTTTGTGTTATAACTCAGAAATCGAGAGTGCTATGAAAGTTTCGTTAACATATTTAAAATCTACGTAAAAACATCTATGAAAGCCGATTTTTATTTTTGTTCTAGCTCATTTATGCTTACGGAATTATTCAAGTCGAAAAAAATCAACCGTTCTCAGTTTTTTCAAAATATTTCAAAAAGTTGATGAGGTAGGTCAAATTTGAAAATGGCATCAGATTTCCCTTTAAATTCTGCACAAATTTGCGAATTTAAACGTTTCTGTATCTTTAATACTAACGGAGTTACCCAAACAAGAGGTTAGAAAAATGGGCACCCTGTATAATTGGCTTGAATCCAAAGAGGAAAAACGTAAATTTAAATATTTTAATGTTGCAAAAATTATTTGTATTCATTTTGTAACTTTGCAACGTTGGCTTCTAATAAATGAATTGCATCTTCATTATAAATTACTATAGTTCTTACTAAAATTTACTATTTAAATTGTGATGCATTCGACTAATTGTAAGTGTAAAACAAAACGCACACTAGATAACGGACATGGAAAAGGGCTGACCATATTTGTTTTCTACATAAATTTGCGCTAGAAAAGTGAGAAATAAATCGCTAAATAAAATAGCACGGTTGTTGCCTGCCTACTTTCCATGCAGCATACACTTTCAATATACATAGTCTTCAGATTCCTGCAATTTATATTTCAAGGATCGATCGATCCGCTGAAACACTTAACGTTCGAGTGGAAACTCCGTTTAAACTTATATTTCATAAAAAACAGTATCCCCGGATATAAATCAAAAGGAATAATGCAATTTATGATATGGCCCGGTTTAATGAAGCCTTAGAGCACGTTTTGAGAAACGTTTTAATAATTTTCAAGGTTTCCGTACGCGTCTTGTGTCTCCTGCGGGTGAAAGGAATTTTGTGTTAAATGGTTTTTGTTTTGCAGGCTTAAAAAAAGGAAATAAGCCGAGATTGAATCTGAGAAGCTATTTTTTTAATTTCGTTTCGGGTTTGAGCCCTAAATTAAATTCGGAATTTGTTCAACTTACAAAAACTTTTCATCAACTTTTTAAATACTCGTTTACAAAAGAAATATGTACGAGTGACTTCTAAAGCTCGGGAAAAAGTAAAAAAATTAAACGAAATAAAGATGTTTGAAATTCTACAACTTGTTGTATTAAAAAATAAATATGTAAAACGCTGTTAAGGTGCATTGTTTGTTACCGTCAGAGGTTTATATGTTTCACTTTTGTTCGTACAAAGTTAAATGCTATTTCTTTTTAAAATGGATGTGGCTATTTGCACATACAGTATGTACTAATAATTGGCTATTTGCACATATACTAGAACTACAGTAATGATATAAAGAATGAAAACTAATTACAGATGAAAAACATTTATTTAGAGAAAAAATGTTCATACATAGTTAAAATAATATTTATAATCTACACAGAGAAAAAAATTGCCGAATTAAAAAAAAATTGCCGAATTTACATGTGTATAGTAGTTAAAGTAAGTTATTAAATCAAGTAGCTAAAGCAAGTTACTAATTAAGTAGCTAAACTTGTGAACATTTTGGTTTAGTGAGTGTCTTCAGCCAATTAAGTGAAATTATTTAGGAACTGACCGAAGTGGAGTATTGTGCTCAAGTAAATAGAAATGTTTTTATTCACCTAACCCAACAAGTCACTAAATTTTTTACTTGCGCAATTACTAAACGAAACTGTTCACACGTTGCAAGTAGCTAAATTCACTTACTTGAATTAGTAACTTGCTTTAGCTACTATACACAAGTAAATTCAACATTACATTATTGTCTTATTTTAATTTACGGCTGAATGTCGTTTGCCTGGATTTCCGTTTTGGTCTCCCCTTGCATTTTATTTTGCTTTTAAATTTTAAATGCAATAAATTTTCTTCAAGGCTGTTACTAAGTGGCGTATCTTCGTTTTCTGTTTCTGCTCCTAATTCTGTTACTGATGGTTCAAATAAGTAAGATATTTCATTGTTCAGTGGTAGTTCTGTTTCTTCTAAATTTTGATTGTTTTGAGACGGTTCAATTACATTATATACTTCATTGTTACTTGTATTTGTACTGTTGCTTAAAAGTGGTAGTCCTTGTCTGGCATTATTTTCGATGATTTTTAATTCTTGTATGTAAATTAAAAATTGTGGTGTGCCATGATGAGATAAAATCTCTGATATATTTTTAACTACAGTGAATGCCATATTAAACTTTTCCCTATCTGTTAACCTCAAGCCTACACGGCCTCTGAGCGCGAGGCCTTGCACAGATGACACGTACTTTAGACCGCTCGCGAGTATTTACGTCATATCCATTGCATGAAAAATTTCGTTCGTCATAACCATTATGTTGAAAATATAAATTAAAAAATTAATAAAATGTAAGAATTATTTTTAATTTAACTTTTTTATAGTATATACAACATATTATATCACACAACAATGCATAATTATCCATTTGGCATGTTTTTAAAAATATTACAAAACAGTACAAAGTTTGCAAAAATTTAATTTTTGGTATGAAAATCTTTAAATCAAAGTTTAGGGCAAAGGCCCGTGCTGCAACTTCGGTCAGTTCCTAAATAATTTCACTTAATTGGCTGAAGACACTCACTAAACCAAAATGTTCACAAGTTTAGCTACTTAATTAGTAACTTGCTTTAGCTACTTGATTTAATAACTTTTTTTCTGTGTAGATTATAAATATTATTTTAACTATGTATGAACATTTTTTCTGTAAATAAATTTTTTTCATCTGTAATTAGTTTTCATTCCTTATCTCATTACTCTAGTTCTAGTATATATGCAAATACCCAATTATTAGTACCTACTATATGTGCAAATAGCCAATTATTAGTACATACCGTATGTGCAAATAGTCAGTTATTAGTACATACTGTATGTGCAAATAGCCAATTGTTAGTACATACTGTATGTGCAAATAGCCAATTATTAGTACATACTGTATATGCAAATAGCCAAATATTAGTACATACTGTATGTGCAAATAGCCAATTATTAGTACATACCGTATGTGCAAATAGCCAATTGTTAGTACATACTGTATGTGCAAATAGCCAATTATTAGTACATACTGTATATGCAAATAGCCAAATATTAGTACATACTGTATGTGCAAATAGCCAATTATTAGTACATACTGTATGTGCAAATAGCCAATTGTTAGTACATACTGTATGTGCAAATAGCCAATTATTAGTACATACTGTATATGCAAATAGCCAAATATTAGTACATACTGTATGTGCAAATAGCCAATTATTAGTACATACTGTATGTGCAAATAGCCAATTGTTAGTACATACTGTATGTGCAAATAGCCAATTATTAGTACATACTGTATATGCAAATAGCCAAATATTAGTACATACTGTATGTGCAAATAGCCAATTGTTAGTACATACTGTATGTGCAAATAGCCAATTATTAGTACATACTGTATATGCAAATAGCCAAATATTAGTACATACTGTATGTGCAAATAGCCAATTATTAGTACATACCGTATGTGCAAATAGCCACATCCTTTTAAAATTCCAAGAAATAATAAATGTTATTTTATATTCTTAATCGGTTTCTCTTGAACCTTTCGGTGTCGAGGTATGCTTTTCTATTTCTGTGTTATGTTTCTCCACTCCTGCCTATCGTTAGCTAATTGTGCACATCTCTCCAGCTGACTCCTTCTTCTTCTAGTCTCTGCCTTACTTCTTTTTACCTACTCTATCTTTTTTTGGTCTAGCATAATTGTAACTGGTTCATGATTTTTCGCTATAACCACAGCCTTTGTCTTTGTTATATTAATATTAATATTATACCTACTTAATGTATCTCCCCACACGTCTAGATTAAGTCCTTTTCGCGTTTAGCTAATAGCACCACATCATCTGCAAATGCTAATTCTGTTAAGGATATTGTTTATAGTTTATTCCACGCCCAGTAGGCTTTCCTTGTGTTTTGCTTACATTCTTAAATTATTTTATCCATGAGAATTATAAAGAGCAGTGGACTTAATGTGCCTCCTTGTCTTACTCTACTGTTTATCCATTTATAAGCAAGTTTTCAAATATTTCATAGAAATGACAGACCAGCTCTTGTTGATAATTATTATTATTTAAAATAAATTATTGGCTCTCATTCTAAGGAATAATTAAAGCATTATTTAATTTGCTTAGATTTCATGTAAGGTAAAACTCATTAGCTTGAGTTTCCTGCCGCTGGTTTGACTTGAAAAACCATTATAGCCCTGTTGAGAGAACCATAAAAAACAAACAGCTGCTTAGAGTTTCTGTATAATGTAATAGAACCAAAGCAAAACGTTTTAACCGAGATAAATAGTAGATGTTAAGGTACATGTAAGAGAATGAATTTTACACACAGTGGTTTTCAGCTACCTACATGCTTAAAAGCTCTTCTGAAATATGACCACACGTGACACTATTACTGCATAGTCCATACAGTGGGTGTAGTTTTATATATTCCAACTTTAATTCCTCGTTCAAATATACATTTCAGGTTTTAGACTGAATGTGTCTGGCAACTAGCATAATAGACCATTAAGGTCGTTTCATATAACTTCAATTCAAAAAATAAGCATTTCATGCAGTTATAATAACCATTTAAAAGCTCCCAATAATACTCGTATTATAGCCTCAATGCTATGAAAAGATAAAAATAGTAATCGCAAGTTTAAATTTTCTTCTACACCAGTTTCTAGACATAATTTTTGTGGCTTCTCCTCAAGAAGCAAAGTAAGAAAATATGTGATTTATCAATTTACGTTAAGTTAGTTTTTAAAGTATTAGTTACTTAAATAATTTACTTACAAGTACAAATTGCAGAATAAGAATTTGTATAAGTGGAATAATAGAAGGTCAACTTATATTTATTGTGCTTCATTTCTTAAGAACGTATTCTTCATTTCATCTGCTGTTATATGCTTATATTTAACGATGTATCTACATTAATCTTAAATTATCTGTTGTCAAAGACGACGCTGCCATAATTTTCCCAGCACACAATAAATCCCTTTCATCCAGATATGCTCGCAGGTAACAATGCCGTACAATTCAGAGCCTGTAAAGTTGTTTTAACCTATTCTAAGGAACGTGTACTGTTCCACTTCAAATAAAAACGTTATTGCACCCCAGAGTGTCATTCTTTGGGCATATATGAAAGAATAAATAAAGTATAATAGCTTCAGCTTTACAGTTGATTCAAAACACAACGCAAACTAGAGATCTCGAAAGAATAATACAATTTGTCGAAGACATATTTCGATGGCCTCAACGTTCGAGTGTTTTATCATAAGGCGATTATTTTTGAGTGTAAAATTTTATTGCGTTGTATTAGATGACTAAATTTAGAAAAATATAGGGAAAGTTCTTTTACCTCCTGTTTCTTTGTAAATAAATGTATTTAGTAGAGCACTCAGAGCTTTTGCATAGCTCAAACTGGTAAAATTGGGTGTTTGATTTCATTTATTTTCGAAAAAATTTCTTCTCCAAAGTTGAGATTGAGATGAGAAAGAACAAACATTAAAATTTGATTGCGGAATCCCGGATCAGAGAAAAAAAGATTGGGATTTCAGCAAGCTGGAATAAGATTTAAAATAACTTCGAGACAAAATTCTTACCTAAAAATATTTTTCTGGTTTTGTAGATAAGATTTGCTGGAAATTTTCTTAATGATACAGAAAAATGTAATTTTTAAGCAATTTTTCAACTCAAAACAACTGCGGCACTTAACTTAATTTAATAAAACTAAATTATATTTGATTGATCGTCGCATATACTTGACTTCAAAAACTCTTAACATAGTTAACTTATCAAATAGCTGATGATTGAAGAGGTTAATTTAATTCTATTTGATTTACAGAGCTAATGCCATACATCCTAATCAAAGTGATTAAAGTTTGGATCGCGGTGGCTGTAATGATTATAGAGTTGCCTTTAACGATTTAGAACGGTTACCTCAAATTACTGTATAGAGGATCTGAGGAGATTTTGAGCGGTGTCAAATTGTTAAACCAAGCTAGAGCAGATCATCCAAAGGGCGTAAGAGATGCTTGTAGTATGTAACATGCTCTCCATGGCTCTTAAAAAGTTTTTATTAGTTTCATTTAATAAAGTTTATTATGTACATATTATATAAAAGCAAAAAAAGTTAAAAGCAACTGATATGTTTACTGGGTCATAGAGACTCAGGGGAAGTTGAATATAAAGGCCCTAGATATCCCAAGATGGACAACTAATCCCCTATGAATAGTTTTCGTTCACACTTCCAATAAAAAAACACGCATTTACATGTAAATTAACGAATTTAAAATCAGTAGTCTGGCGGTAGGTAAACAACCCGGTTCTTGGTTCGCATGAATTCGTTCCGCTTGTCACATATGTTTGCTATCGGGCCTCGAACCGGAACGGGGAAGCAAGCCAATCGGAACAAAATCGAGTGAATAAATCTCATTTCAGTTTACTTATTTCTGTTTTAAATTTCCCTCCCGTTCTCCACAATTCATTGTTACAATGATTACTAAGTTCTGGACGTTTGTTTTTCCTTGGCTTTATTTAATTGTGCAAAAACATATACAGATAAAGCACGGGAAAGGGAAAGATTAATAGTTTAGTAATAAGATAAAATAATGAGTGTTTATCAGAGTTTATGTGTGTAAATAGACAATATTGTACCGCTTTCGACTTAATTTCTGTGTTCATCGGCTGGCTGCGTTTTAGAAGTCGTAAAAAGCCAATAAGGAAGTCGACCTAATGAACTTGTGATTTTATATCAGTTCAAAAGCTGCAGATTGTTAGCAAATAAACTGAACTGCTCGCTAGAAGACGGGAACGTTTCTTTTATATTAAAAATATCAGAACATAATATTGCAGAGATATATTTCATATGTTGGTGATCCGACGCACCCACTTATAGCGTCCTTAAAATTGGGAAAAATGTAGTTTCTGAGTGTTTCAGACTCGACGATATGCGTATATCTCGAGAGCTTTTGAGACATAATTTGAGTCGAGTTCTGTGCAGCCTTCCTGAATTTTTCATCTCTCTTTTAGACTAAAAATTCTAGCGTGAAAATTAAGGTTCGATATGGACACCAAAAAAAATAAACCAAATAAACGTTTTTTTGGCAAAAATTTAAAACTAATTGTTTGTAGGTTAAACCAATGTAATTGTATTGGGTGTGCTTTTTATTACATCCACAAAATAGCTTACCCTTAAATGGATATAGTTGAAGATTAGCAACGTGTATAATTATATAAAATGAAAATTGAAAAAGCAGCATGTCATGATGGTATTTTACCTGAAATAATTAAGTACATGAGAGAATGTGAAAGGAAAATGCTGCTAAGGATAGTAAATCAAGCCAAGGCAGGAAAAAGATATTGCAAAAGACTGGGAAGTATCTGTTATATTACCGATATTCAAGACTGGCGATAGTAAAAAATGCGAAAACTATAGAGGCATATCACTTCTTAGTGTACGAGAAAAATTATATGAAAGAATTTTAGAGATTAAGGAAACATTTCAAAAAAAAAATCGAAGAGGCGCAATGTGGCTTTATACCAGGTAGAAGCACGCAGGATCTAATTTTTACGTTGACACTTAAGTGTAAAAACAAGGAACATATTGATGATTACGATGGTAAAATATTAACTTTATAATTAATTGGTTTTACTACAAGAACGTGAAGTGTTTTTTATTGCAAATAGTGAACTTTTCCAAAGCAATCAACAGTTTGTAATACTAACTCGAACGAAGTACCCGGCACTAGTTTTCCTGTTAAATTCAAGTATTTCGCTTTTAATTTAAGGCTTAACAACGTGCAAGCTAGCGAGTATGTAGCATCTTTAATTAAGAGCGAATTAATTTTTAATGTGCAATACTTTGCGCTTAGTTGCATGCAGTCTCGAGTAGAACGGTGCAAATTTTCAATGTCCTTAAAAAGTTAAGAGTTGCACATACATATTAATGAAGTCGTTATCCCTCGGCGCGGATTTCCACGTGTCTGCGAAACAGATAATTTTCGATAACGGAATCTGCAAAACACAGTAATAATGGATGCAATCCCGTCTTCCTGCGGCTTTCTCTACTAAAGTAAGGGAAAGTGTTAATATTACACGAGCACTTCATGTTGAAATTCGCTCAGCTCCGCGCTAGAGATCTCGTCTACAATATTGGTCTTCAGCACTCCGTTGCTACGTCAACAAATACAATAACTTAAACCTTCTCCTGGATTTTATTTCACGTTATACAGTGCAGTTACACGATGCGCTCTTAATGGAATTTATTACATACCTAGTCGAGTGTGAGTGTTCAAATTATCGTTAGCGCAGTCAGCGACGATGGAATATTCAACAAGAAATTTAGATTTAGTGAAGTATTCAATTTTAAGGAATAACTAAATTCCAAATCAGCGACTGCTTTGAGTAAAAAACTGCATGAAAAATTATGCATCGCTATCTACGGATTCCTGTACAAAAACAAATGGTTTTTGCTAGAAAAATGAAGAACCTTACCAGTTTTTAAGCACGAAAGTTTGATGACATGTTCCAGCTTTGCATATATTTAAAAGGTGTTTGTTTTGCCTGCGGACAACTTCACGTCAAACTACGAATCTTACGTTAAACCAGCCAGTCCGGACCGTTATTTTCAAAAGCTTTGCACAATTTTGCTTGCAAAGGATGCGCGCATTGTTAAATAGAAGATTTTTGATTTTACCCTTGACGTTTTCATGGTTAACGCCATCGCAAAAATTACATGGATATATTGTTCGATTTTTCGGTTATTTTCCTATTTTACCTGTGTATATGATTAATAGCACTTATAACCAGGTCTGGAAACCGAAAAAAAATCGGGTAACGGTTAACCGAAATCGAAAACTTTATTTTTATAACGGCTTTTGATTAAAAATCGGATATTTTCGTAAAAACACTGTTTTCTGTAAAAAACCGTTTTAAGTTATAAACCGGTTTTTGACATTATTTAGATTAGGAATGCAAAGCATGAATACATATTATCTATTTATAATTTTATAATAAATGTACAATCAAGCATTCAGTAATGACTTTTAATGAACTAATCGCATTTAATACAGAATTTGTATTTTTTTAAAGAAATTTTTATTAACAAAACGTGTTAAAAAACAGTTTTTAATTATTTTGGTTAAAGGTTGCTGTTTTTTTGCCATTTAAAATAACAGTTTCGGTTTCGGTTAAAAATCGCTTTTACATGCAAAAAATAACGGTTAACTGGTTTTTTAAACCGGTAAAAAAAACTGTTTCATGCGACAACGATAGAAGCTTAAGAACTCCCAATTATGGTAACAGAAAGTTTAAGCAAATGATAAAAAGTCGTCCTTGCTGGAACAAAAGGGTAAATTCTGACAAAAAAAACTCAAGAAGCGATGCTAAACATTGATTTGTGAATGTTATTGTGTCAATTAACGTTTTACAATACTCGCAAAAGAACCAGCAGTAATTATGATACGTTACAACGTAATTATGCACTGTCACACATCGTCATTTATGTAATATCGTGTGTGTACGTGATTATATCGTCTAGGCTCTAATTATATATAACAAGTGGGGAATATTAATCACGAGAATCAAGTAGTGATATCCGATATCGAACAGCGAACGCGCTATCGTTGCAGAATACCAGTAATTTTCCGGAGAAAACACGATGTAATTGTCTTTTATACGTTGGGATTGGGTTACCAATTAGTGTTGAGTTGGCTGTATCAGCAGGAGCCTCTAGTGAGTATCTCTGCAACTGCACTTTTGAGTTGACAAGTCTCCTAAGACGATGAGCCAGCTACTTGACATACTTTAGCAACTTTACATCGCGCTGAAACCCGACGCGACCCTCAAGTCTCCTTATCCAGGCATCTATCTGCCCGCAAATATGGCGTCTTTCGAGTTAACTTGTAAGAGAAGCTAAATCTGAATATGATCCGACTGCTTGAGATGTTTTTGTCTGGCTAGGAGTGCTTTACGAGCGACCTTTTGCCGGCTCGCTTTGTTTACATGACGCGAAACTAGTTAACAAAGCTAACTACGTTATAAAATTACGGTACAAAATACTACGCGCTGGCAATTTGTTTTCCAGTCGGCGAGTTGAAGAGACAGAACTTCATCAAATGACAGATAAAATAGGCAATTTCCCCGTTTCTGCTCTCAAACAACGCCCGGATTTAATTCTTTTATTGTCGTTTTATGTACAGTTTTTCGAATAATGCAATTCCGTGTCGTACCCGTGTTACGGGCGATGTTGGAGATGTTGACAACGGTCGTCGGCGAGGGGTTGTATATATCATATTTGCGTTGAAGTAATTACATACTTCAAAGACACCAACTTGGGATTTATGAGCACAGTTCGTCGCATCATAGGCTGCTCGATATAATTTACGACCTTCAAGGGAATCAAAAAAACGGCCATAATTTAATATAACTTTAAATATATGGGGAATTATGGTCGACGGTTTAAAGCCTTTGTTCGTTGTCAAAATAAATATAAATACAGATAGTTAAGAAAAAACAACACAAAATTTTTGTATAAATATTATTATACACCCTGTATCTTAAATATTGCGAAAAACTTCGGGAGGTAATTCCTTATTGAAAATTAAGGGGGGCCTTTATACAAAAATTCTTCTTTAGACGTCTTCTATCAGTTACTTACACCCCCCTAAAGAGGAGCGGTAAAATTAGGTTTTCATTTATTTCTCAAATTTGAATAAATGTACGAGAATGATATTTAGTAATGTTTTATACTTATTGAAAGGTTTCCCATAGTAATATTTTTAATTCTCCCACCTTCACAGGGGGCTGAAAAAAGCGTTCCTTATTGTTTTTTTTAATCAGAACTTTTTGGAGGCTTAAATTTTTGCAATTAAAAAAAAAATTGAAAGCTTGATTTATTAAAAAAAAATTATTCCTTAAATTGTCCTGCAAAGGCTACAGTTTTTGAGTAAAAAATTTAATGAGTGAACATGAACCATTAAATACTGTATTAGCCTGACTATAGGGCGACTTTGCTTATAAGGCAACCCTTATTTTTTATTTTGCTTTTTGGAGAGAAAAAAAAACATTCCCCTCACCACTATGTTTGTGATTCGAATATAAGGCGACCACTTTTTAAATAAAAACCTCGCCTTATAGTCGAGCTAATATGGTATTTTAAAATAAAACGATTTATTTTGGTGGCTACCATGGTTTGTTTAAGTTCATATAGAGTAGAACTGAGAGGTGTTGTCATGTTGTCACCTCTTAAAACTTTAAAATTATATTATACACCCGTCAATTCTACCCTAAACGAACATAAGCAAACCATGGTAACCACCAAAATGTACCGGTTTATTTTAGAATATCTAATGGTTCGTGTTTACTCATTTAATTTTTTACTCAAAACCCGTAGGCTTTGCAGGAAAATCAAGACAATTAAAAAAATCTAAGCAAGGCAAGTTTTTAAAGAGATTTTTTTTAATTGCAAAATTTTAACTCCAAAAGTTCTGATAATAAAACGAACAAGGGTCGCACTTTTCAGTCCCTTGTGAAGGTGGGAGATTAGTTAGATAATTAAACATATAACTATGGGGAACCTTTCAATAACTACAAAACATCTACCTACTAAATATCATTTTCCTACACATCTCCACATTTGAGAAATAAAATAAAAACATCACATAAATAAATTAACTGTACATAATAATTGCTCTTAAATCAGATCTTTTTGACTCATTTAACCAACTCTGTATCTCTTATCGTTTAGAGATACCCATGCTGTTCATGATAAGTGGGACACCCTGTATACCTACTTCAAACATTTAAATTGCCGGAAATTACTAGAACACGTAGGGGCTTGTTTAATAAAACAAAAAGTTTGGTGCGAATTTAAATTCGGTTTAGCCAACACGTCAATCTGGAATAAGTAATTGAAAACCTTGAACAAATTAAAACTGGCATTTTTATCCGTTCGGTTCAGTACCCTCTGACATTTATTTTAGCCTAATCTCATAAAAAAAAGTACAGGAAAGCTATTAGAATATGATGTACCTACAACACATCAATTTTTAAGTGATTTGGCAGGCTATCTATAGGAAAAGTGACTGTACTAAGTAAAATTAATATGTGCTCAAGGCGACTGATTACCATTAAGTCTGTACACGATAAACAGCATTACACAAATGTGTTTGAATATTAATAGATTGGTCAGTGAGGCGTCACGAAACGTTTAACAATAACATCGTTTATCATTTCATCTGTACACATCAAACAGAGCGACAAACAGACCGTTAACCTGTCACCAGACAAGTCCAATTGAATTACGTTGGCAGATGTATTTACTTAACATTTAGGCAGGCATTTTCACAGCAAACACACAGCTCGATAAACTCGGAGGAGGTTGAGCCACTAACGTTGGCTGCGGCTAGGGACTCTGCAGTCTGTACTTTCGTCGATCGCGGCTGGAAATAATTTGATTTAGAAAGAATATTTGTTACTTAAAGTGAACGAAATTATATTAGACAGCTGGAAACACATTTTAGCAAGATGTTTCCCGGAGGCCACCATCACGTTCTTAGGAATGCTCGGAAAAGTTATTCCAGATTGAAATCTTTATCTTTTTCTTTATGTATCTACTTTTGATTTGATTAGCTACAGAAAAATGTGTAATGCTTTCGAAACTTTTTTATTCGGTTTTCGTTGCTTCACTTCTTTGGTTATTTACTTGTAATACTTTTACGAGACGTCTAGCACTTTTTTCATTCACGTTAAAAAGAAAAAAGAGCAAAATGAGGATTTCATTAAAAGCTTCAAAACCAGGGTTGAGCAGATTTAAATCAATTGATTTAAATCACTATTTAAATCATGATTTAAATCAAGCGATTTTTAAAAAAAAATCATCGATTTAAATCAAATGATTTTTTTTTTAAATTATCAATTTAAATCACAGATTATATGAGTACAATATAATATTTATAATAAAACAAAATTTTATTACTATGTATTAGTAATTAAATACACGAAATGGTGAATAAACCATTTCAATTTGCTCTTGTAAAGTAATATTCATTATGGAAATGCAATAATTCAAAAAATAAATGACAAGTTTTTGACGTTAGCGAAGTGAACAGTCAGTTTGTTCGATTTCCACGGCACTCTAATTGCTTCAATAACGATTAGAAGAAAAATGTCGAATATCTCGAAAAGTACGAGTTTTGAGTATAGGACATACTTAACAAAACATGAAGCTCTCTTAATAAATAAATACAGGGGTTTGCATTTGAAAAAATTGAGTTACGTGCTTTTGAAAATCATGGAAGTTGCAACCTATTTATAAACACCCCTGTGTGTGTAATTCAAATTTTTTCATATCGAGCGAACAGAGATTTTTTTTCTGCATGTCCATACCAAATTACAACTTTGTACTTTAAAAAAACTTCAGGAGAATTTTTTAAATAAAGACTTAAAACCTTGAAAAATTTAGAATTTTTTTTTTTTACGACGCCTTATAAAAACCTGTAGTACCTATTTTATATTGATGCAAACCTAAAATTAAGGCGGTCAAAAATATTAAATAAAAAATTGGGTGTTGTATTTGAAATATAAAAGTTGCTATTAGTTCCAGAGAGATGACTCACCCTGTATATTTCAAAATATTTTTATCGCGTTCAGAAGAAAAAACTGTATGAAATAGCGTTTTAATCAACTTTATATCTCAAGCCGTTTAGCCAAAATCGACCGATCCCGTACTAATGACTCACCCTGTATATAATTAATTAAACCTTACTATTTAGCACTGATTTTTTCAAAATTCTTAATCATTATATTTAATTTTTCATTTTGACAAAAATTCACCACTGAATTAAATTTATTGGTTATTAAATATATTAGCACAAAACAGAAATAGCATGTGAATATGTCACTAAATTCGATAAAATAGTACATTTGATTTAAATCAAAAAAATCTGATTTAAATCAAATAAATCGATTTTTTTGATTTTTTTTTAAAAATCATGATTTTTATCAACCCTGTTCAAAACACTTTTTATGTAGACTAAAACTATTAGTACGCATAATAAATAGGTTTAAGTAAAAACCATAAATTGTTTTAACTCTTTGTTATCAAATCTTTTCTAAACAGTTATTTCTACTTCTTAATTGATTTATTTTTATTACTTGAACAAGTTGTCTAGCTCTAGTATGCTCTTTATTCGCATTGTAAAAAAATATAGGCTTTTGTCAAGTATGCTGATGCCGCCGAGACGAGACATTTCTTGATCTCGTCTTGTGTCGTCTCAACAAGTCGAGACGAGACAAGGCTTTTTTCTCGTCTCATTAATTCGAGACGAGACGAGATTTCAAGACCCGTGATCTCGACGAGACGAGACGATACTCCAGAATCTCGAAAATTTATTTAATTTGTTATTTAAATACTAAACGTTTGGATTTTATTTTTTATTAGAGTAAATAATCATATTATTCAACTTCGAATTTGGGACATCCTGTGTGTACGCTTTAACATCAAAATTTATGCAGGTGTGTGTACGTCTGTTATTTATAATTCTTGTTGATTTTCATGATTTAATCAACGTAAACAACGCGTTCTCGAGTTGAGATTAAAAATAATCTGTTTTAATTAAACGAACAAATATTTTAGTAATTACTCATACCGAGCAGGAGCACCGAATAATCGATAATATAATACCGGTCGTGATTTATGGCCGATATTAGTCTAGTCTCGTTCAGGAGTCCCTTCCTAGCTTCGTGCAATGTATAAGCTAATAATGGGAATATGACGATTTGTTAGATTAGGAAGTGCGTGTCTCTGATTTAATCGAGATTAAGATAATATCCGAAGGAGAAATAATAACGTTGGGGAAGAAATGTAGTGGCGTTGGTCATTAAGTTTGTACCTATAATTAAATGAAACAGATGTAGTTGCAGATAGAAACAAAACCAACTAAAAGTGAACACGAAATATTGGGCAAATAAGAACATTAAAAACCCTTTTTTTAACGCTTCAGTGCACGGCAAATATGTATCGAACGTAGAGTTATGATGGAAATTAAATTCAAAAACTAAAAAGATTAATTTTATTTGAGTTTCTCTTTAGTTTATAATTTTTTTTAATTTAAAATTTGCAATGCACCTAATCCAATAGATTAATAAACATTTTAACTTTAACCTAATTTACTACGTTTGTGTTTGAGTCTGGATGTCGCCAATGGTCCATCCTAGTCACTATTACAATCATAGCACTGTACTCTGCTTTTGTACACTTTAAGTCTACACAAGTTCAAACGGTTTAATCCGTTTGAGCCTACGCACTAGTTGTTGATTATCGAGAAGTTCGAGCACTTCAATGTTGGAATGTCTGTGGAGCCTCTCCTCATGGCTTTTGGCAGCTTTTTTAATACATATTCTACCTGGAGTTCCCGGTGTAAGTCGCTGTTCCGAACATACCAAGCGCATTTACTATGCTTCTTAATACGCAGTTTTGGAATATTTGAAGACAGTTGTAGTTGCTTTTTTTGGTACAGCCCCATAATTGAAGGCCATATGTCCAAACAGGCTTGAGCACCTGTTTGTATAGGAGCAGTTTGTTTTGGATAGAAAGCTGGGAATTTCTTCCTATCAGCCAATACATATCTCTATACTTTATCTTAAGCTGTTCCGTTTTCTTTTTGACGTGTTCCTTCCATTTTAACTTGACGTCTAAGTTTAGGCCAAGATATTTAGCAGTCTTTTTGCAAGGGATTATGTTATTATTTAGATACACTGGTAGGTAGTTTATTCTTTTGTTGGTGAAATTAACGTGAACAGATTTTTCTTCGTTGATTTTTATATGCCACTGTTTTGTCCATGCATATATTTGATTAATTGCACTTTGGAGATTTTCTGTTGTTTCTTCTATGGTTGCTCCTGTAGTTAGAACTGCGGTGTCGTCGGCAAATGTGGCGAGTTTTACGTTTTCTGTTTCTGGAATGTCATGTGTATACAGCAGGTACAATACCGGTCCAAGGACACTTCCTTGAGGTACCCCTGCTCTTATAAACTTCAGTTCTGAGTATTCGTTTTCCATTTTGACCTTAAACGTTCGCTGAGATAGATATGACTCCAGGAGCTGACTATATTGAACAGGAAGCATTTTCTTCAATTTTATTAGTAGTCCTTTATGCCAGACTTTGTCAAATGCTTTAGCAACATCGAGGAATGTTGCCGAACAAATTTTTTCTTCTTCTAATGACTTCTCTATGTCATTGATTATTCGATGAACCTGGTCTACGGTGGAGTGTTTGTCACGAAATCCAAACTGATGTGGTGGAATAAGTTTTTTTCTCTCGATTATGTTGTTCATCCTTTTTAATAGCAGCTTTTCAAAAAGCTTTGATATTATAGGTAGAAGTGAAATTGGCCTATACGATGTAATCTCATCTATAGGTTTCCCCGGTTTTGGTAACATTATTACTTCGGCTGTTTTCCATATAATAGGAACATATTGTAGTCGGAAAGCGGCATTTATTAGATTTGTAAGTTTTACAATACCTTTTTTTGGTAATCGCTTTAAGATCTCTCCAGTAATCAAGTCGAACCCAGGGGCTTTTTTGGGATTGATATGTTTCTTTATTACTTCTTTTACTTCCTTTGGAGTAGTTAATTTTATGTTTTCGTTTTCAATAATTTCATCTGGGTAATCGATTTCAGTCTGTTCGGCATATGGTTGAAAAGTATTTTCCAAGTATTCGGCAAAGGCTTCCACTTTTTGTTTAGCATCCCTTGCCCATGTTCTGTCTTCCCTTCGGATTGGTGGGATATGTTTTATTGGCCTGTTGATCTTTTTAGCAGCCTTCCAAAGTGAGTAGTCGGTGCTTTGGTCGTCCGTTAATTCACCTAAGTAAGTGTTGACAGATTCGTTTTTTATTTTCGTGATTTCTCTTCGTAATTGCTGCGTTAGATTGTTTAACCTATTTTTGTTCTCCGTTGTTCTGGATCTTTGCCATATATTTCTAGATTTTCTTTTTTCCTTGATTAGTTCTCGTATTTCTTTAGGATAATTGTTACCTATAGTTTTTCTTTTTATCTGAGGCGTATTGTTCCAGGCAGCCTGCTGAACGTTTATCATAAATTTCTCTGCTTCTTGTTCCAAATGTTCGATTGTTCTTATTGGCACATTTAATTGAAGTCTTTCACTAAGCTCTAACTGAAAATTTTCCCAATCTGTTCCTTTATTAGTTAATGTGGGGTTAAGTTCTCTTGTTATGATATTTTCACTTATTGTTAGAAGAATTGGTGAATGGTCTGATAACAGTTCTTCAACATCTTCTATCTTTATATAATTTGTAGCAATTTGTCTTGAGATAAAGAAATCCAACAAATCGGGAATTTTATTTTCATCAGTTGGCCAATAGGTGGGTTTGCCGGTAGAATGCCATCTGCATTTAAGTTTTGTAATAGCATGATATAGTTCTTTACCTTTCGTTGTGGTAAGTCTTGATCCCCAACAAGTATTTTTAGCATTAAAGTCTCCACCCAGGACAATTTTATAATGAAACTGGGTTGTTTAAAAAAATCATACAAATAAAGCTTGATTTTCTCCTGATTTTTAGGAGGTCCCGAAGTTTGTCCTTGTGTAGGGCCCCGCGTTCCTAGGGCTGGCGCTGATTCTCGCTATAAATATTTTAGACAGACATAGATATTGCTAAATCTATTATTCTTCAAAACGTTCTAGGGTAAACGAAACCTAGCTCAAAATTTTGTAATGAATTTATCATGCAAGGAAAAACGCTACGTTAAACTTCTCCAGCAGTGTGTACTACACAACCCTATAATAAGAGGACATCTTTAAATAAGCATTGGTTAATTGAAGATATAGTAATAGGAACAAACTACAAAGTGCTTTTAATTTTTTAAAATATTTGTGATGTTACGTTCGTTTAAGAATAATAAGTTTGTTTGTAATTCTGTACTTTATATATTTTTTTAATTACAGTCGTTCTCTAACCCCGCTCGTTGTTGAAAATTTCTGGCACTTTTTCCTGTTTTCCCTTTGACTGGAAATTTAAGACGCTCTCTAGGTGTATGTTTCACAAAGTGCTTTATTAAATTAAAGACATACTCAATTTGGTTTCAATTTGGAAAATAGCCGAGTAAATTTTCCTCTTATAGTGTGACGCGCTAATTTCATTTCTTTGTTAAAGGCATCATCGTTAATTTTTACTTTTCATTAGTTGCAAAGTTTGTTCAATAACTTTAATTAAGTTATAAGCCCTTAACCTTTTCTGGTCGTACAACGGAATTTGTAAAACGTATTTTGAAAGTATGCTGACATCAAAGGACACTGAATTTCCCTGGTGTTGGAATTTAATCCTCCGAAGGATAATGTGGTTTTGTCCGTTTTTTGGTCTACGTTCAGAAGGTTTTTTTTTTCAATAAGAATGACGTTTCGCTCAAAATCGTGTTTTAATAATTTCGAAGCAGATAAAAACCCGTCTGAGTATCGCAATTTTTTACTGAAACGTTCGTTGCTGTGTGATGTGACGCTAAGGATAGCGTATAAAGAGGGTGCATTTTTTGTATAACAGGAGATGAGAGATAATTTTTTAGGTGAGATTAAAAATCTTCTCATCTTCATTAATTCCGGCACTTTTGTGGCTTTATTAATTTTTATTTACCTAACAAAGTATTTCTCGTTTATCAAGTCTGCCTTAAATAACTAACAAACAAAAAGTACAAAGACGAAAATCTTTGTTCTTTTACAATATTTGTCATTTAAGATCAGGTCAGGTCTTTGCACTTTCTACTTCTTACTTACACTTTATTAAGCTATCTGGCCTAACACAAATGCCATCTAACGTCACGCAGTATGCAGCAAGCAATTAACTTAATTCCATACCAATTTAGGTAAATTAATTTTTGTGTTTCTGTTTGTTACTGAAATAATTTTAGGAGATTTGTAAAAAAAACTGCAGATTATTTAAAATGGTTTTTCGGTAATTAATTACCGAAGCTGTTATATACTTTAGCTCAAAACGCAAGATTCTCCTTTGCCATTAAACGCCAGAAAAACTCTTTTTTTTTAATCAAATATATCCGTAAAGCAATTTTGGAATATTTGGAATTTTTTCAATCTTACTATAGCAACATCTTTGTCGCGTATAGATCCTAAACGTTATCAACAGTATTATATTACATGAAACACAGAAAAGTGTCGGTCTCATTTACAAAATAAGCGACAGATAAAAAAAGTTTGATAAATTGCAGCTCGTTGTGCAAGTTGGGACGACATATCCAACTATTATTAGTCTAGCACTTTCAAGATGTGAGCGATCAATGTTTGTGTGTCGGAATTGAGTGGTCGTAAAATTTCTCCATTTGCATAAAAATGTTACGTTGGAGTAAAACGCATTAGCGAGAGAAATAAACGATTTGTTCCGGTGAATCAGCCACATAAATACATAAATAATGTTTATTTTCGATGCTTTTAGGTCTTGGATACAACCATCCATAAGCCATTGTAACGAAAAAGGCAGACAGGTTGTCAATGACGTTTTATAAAGTGACCCCTAACGGAAGAAACACGCTTTTCCTAAAGCTGTTGCCAGCGCAAATAACCCGTCTCTTTGATAGTTTTTCAGTCGTTTTTTGGTAATCTTAGTACACTGAAAGGCCAAATTCGTATCACTGTATTTCTTTTCAGTGTGCAAGTGCTTCATCCTTAAAGATCCGGGTTCTTTAACCCTCCGATCCGTTACCGGAGTAATCAATCACACTAGACATCTCCGGCTCACTCACAATTGCTTTCCCCTCTTCTCTAGCCGTTTATTCCGCTTCCTTTTGCTCGCTGTGTAAAGAGAGAGTCCGAATACAATTGAAGCAGATTTTGTACGATTCGCTATCGAAGTGCAGCGAGCCATTCCGTCAGCGTTATATTTAATGTTGCCATCAGGATTGCTTCCGCGACACCCATTCATGTTTAATGAGTCTCCTTACACACGCTATTTCGATTAGCATGACATCATAAGACAATTAACGTTAATTAAATTACCATAGCGTATAGTACGATGAAATGTAATCGCTGACGAAAATATGTCGTTTCCAAAATAATATATAAATCATGCAAATTGGTGTTTACGCAGAAGTTTAATTAAATTTAACGCAAAAGGACAGACAGCACAAGATGATGAAATTGGAGACGAAAATATATTTATAGGGCGGCAATTTTCTCGTTAAATATACTTTGAACAAAAGGTGTTCTGTTACAAACGGCATTTACTAAGTTTTATATTTGTTTATGTAAGTAGACCCAAGTTTGGTTAATGATTTTATTATTCTAAAAGCGTTTATTTCTTATAATATAATCCAACTTCTCAAAGAAATGTAAGACTATTGAAGTTTATACTGGAAAATAAAGAAGATGGTCAAAAACTCATTATGTACAGTGAGCTCGCGTTATAAGCAACTAACGGCGGCCAATTCCGATCTAAAAGTTGCTTATAACGTGAAAGTTGCTTATATGATAGAAATAGAAACGATTCGATTTTTAACATAAATAAATCTTGTTTTTAGTAGTAAAACTAAAAATAAAAGTTTACACCATAACAACGCGATCGTTGTCGCGTTGCTATAGTGATCTGTACGTACCTATGTCAAACGAAATACGCGCGTGCCACGTACCTTTAGTCGTGATCTATGTACTTGTACATCTCTCAATTAAAAAAATATGATGTGATTTCATAAATTGAACTTGATGGGCTTTGGTAAATTATATAAAGCCAAAAAATGTTAGTAATTTCACCTACCAGTTTATTATATTATTATACAGCGTCATTCAAAAAGTCTGCAACAAATGGATTTTTTTTTATTATTAATTTCTCAAAAAAATGTATTCCTGATAAAAGTTGGTGCATGGTCTAAAATTAATTTAAGGGCAAAAAAAGTTTGATAAAAAGTCATAGAACACTAGATTTTACCGATTTTTGAAATATTTGTAAGTGTAAAGGGCCCTTATTTAAGAGTTTTAAAAAAATGTGTAGGAAAAAAGTTATGTAGAATCCAAAAATAAGTCTAGATTTAAATTTTGACGGTCAAATACAAATTTTTATTTTTTAAGAAATTTTAACATTCAAAAAGTCTGCAACAAATGGAAAAGTTTTTTATTATCGATTTTTCTGAAAATTTTATTCCTAATGAAGTTGGTATATGATCTAAATCTAATTTTAAGGTGAAAAAAAATTAATAAAAAGTCATATGACACTAGATTTTAATGGTTTTTGATTTTTTGAATGTTAAAATTTCGTAAAAAATAAAAATTAGAATTTAACCCTGAGAATTTAAACCTAGTTCGGTTTTTAGATTCTTAATAATTTTTTTCCATAAAAATAAAATTTTCCATTTGTTGCAGACTTTTTGAATGTTAAAATTTCTTAAAAAATAAAAATTGAAATTTGACCGACAAAATTTAAATCTAGCCTTATTTTGGGATTTTTAAAAACTCTGTCCATCATTTTTTTTGTATCTCTTAGAATATTTCAAAAATCACTAATATCTAGTGTCATATGATTTTTTATTGAACTTTTTTCATCTTAAAATTAGTTTTAGAACATGCACCAACTTTTATCAAGAATACAATTTTCCGAGAAAAAAATAATAAAAAACTTTTCCATTCGTTGCAGACTTTTTGAATGACGCTGTATATTAATAATCTCCTAAAAATAAAATGATTGTTAAAAAATCTATTGTTAATCTAGATTTCACACGATATTTTACTGCCCTTTTAAATAACCTGAATGAAAAAAACTGAAAGTGCTATATCACTCAAAATTTTCGTAAAAATGTAAATATTTTGAAAACTGTTGACTTTAGACCCATATAACCTTTTACATTTATTAAAGTAAATTTTAAGACAAATTCAAAAATGTAAAAATATACAGATGTTCTATTTAAAATTTCAAAGTTTGAGTCCGTTTCCGGTTGAACCGGAAGTCGTATTGCAACCTTAATATTTCCATCGAATCCGAAAAATACCATAACGCTCAGATACAAAATTTCATTGTTATATCTGCAATAGTATTTTAGATATTTGTATTTTTAACTGTCACACTGACAGTTGCTTATATCGTGTACTTTGATACGATAGTTGCTTATATCGAGTGTTGCTTATAACGCGAGTTGCTTATATCGTGGGTTGCTTATAACGCGAGCTCACTGTATTTAGTTCGTGAACGTTTTTAAAAATTTTAACGGGCTGTAAAAATAATTGTAAGTAGTTCATTTTGCAACAAACTTAAGCTAAAAATATGTAAACACAATTCTCACAAATGTCACACTTTAAAATCCTACCAAGGCAAATATTTCCATAACTTTGTTACTAGTAAAAAATTGTAAGTTAGGTACCTAATTCCCTAATTAAAATTCCGTCAAGTTTATTGATTATTATTAGCATGTAAATTTCTAGCACTTTATGCTACAAAGCTCCTAATAATAAATAAAATGTTAAATGCTTTCCAGTAAAAAGTGTGGCGTAAATAAAAACTAGCCTGATAAAACTTTAAACATAAATCCGACGCCAGTGTACAAATTATTATTTTAGTTAGATAAGCTTTGTTTGCGAACGCAATTTTTTACTCGTAATCCGACCTCTATAAGTTGTTAAAGTCGGGTATAGTACTCGCATTCATCGAGCGCGCACACACACACACATATATTCTTGCCTTTTCAAAAATCAGCCCCGTCGAAAGCTCCAAGCCAGTAAGTTATGAATAATAGAGTTGTCTGTCGCAATGAACCACTAAATCCCTCGTTGTTTTGCGTCTGAACAAAAACTAGTGAAAATGTCTGACTGGAGCTAAACTAATCTCTTCGGAGAGCATCCTTCAGTGATTATCGCTTTGTAGATAATATCTGTAGATCCGAATGTATGTTTAGTATTCACAATGAAGTTATTAGCATTATGTTAACGTTCTAACGTAGGTAGGTACCTATTATCTCTTTGGCTTGATTATGATTGCGGAGTTAACAAAATTCGAACGTTTGTTTAGTGCATAATTTGAGTAGTGCATTGTGCACAAAGCACAAATGCAAGTGCAGCAGGAACAGTCTTGACGCAATTTATTACCTTAAGGCAATGTTTCCCAAACTTTTCAGGCAGCTGTTAAACAAACAACAAAATATAGCTTACAAGTAATAATGATAACTCCATATCAAAAAATTCGTAGACACTATACAAAAAAATTTAATTTAATTAGTTTTTGCAAAAGTTTATAAGTAGGTAATAAAAGTGAGTTTATTTAATGTAACCTGTAATTTTATTCTTCTTAAACTTTTTGCTGATCATCGGGACCATGCTTAAATGATTATTTCATATTATTTTACACTTACAGAAAGCTAAACGGACTATAACCGTTTAGTCAAAATTAACTGTATTTCTCTATTCTTGCAATTTGCAATGTTCAAAGCAAACCTTGCAAAAGGTAGTGACACTCTGTCATTTTGCGTTCAACTGAACTTAATAAAGGATGACTTGACGACAAAAAGTTTTAAATGCAAAGGAGAGGCCGCTCTATCCATCCGTTGCCTAATGACCAGAAAATGGACCGACTACGTTATTTCTGTATTTCAAACGTATATAAAATTACAAACGATTAATAACCGCACCGAGGAGTGTAGAAGCTTTGCTAATCGCTTATTTACGTTTCATTAGCGTTGCTGCTACATTTCCTAAACAAGAGGAAGCTTCTTTATTGTACAATACGTATTTACGGGTGTATAACAGAGTTTGTTTTACAAGGTATATCGATTACCGTAATAGTTAGCGAAAATCTGATAGCGGTCTCCGGGGCTATTTTTTTGGAGAAGAAACGCTTATGTAATCAGATTTTTTAGATTGCTTCCCATTTGCCACTACAGACAAAAATAAAATTCCATCAGGTTGTAAAATTTACTATAACTTCTTTATTTATTAAAATACAACAAACTGTTACATAGGTTTTTAATACAGATTTTTATGCTTAATTTAAAAACAAAATTAAAATATTTTCAACTAGCTTGAGTTTCGAGATATGAAAAAAACCGTGTCCGGAACATTCTTCGCCCACAATTCTTCGCCTCCACGTAATTTTTACAGATTATTTTACATTAGGTTATGAAAAATTCCTCTTAAAAAGGCTCAAACATATAATGCAAGAAAAGTATATAATTCCAATGCATTAGTTTGGATTTAGGAACAATCATGCAACCATAGACCAAGTACATAGGATTACTGATCTCTTGGAGAAAACATTAGAAGAAAAGAAAAAAAAAGTCGACTGTATTTCTGGACGTTGCCCAGGCTTTTAATAAAGTCTGCCACAAGGGATTACAGTTCAAACTAGAACAACCAACAAAACACTACAGCCTATCTTACGTGAGAGGGCGTTTAGAACCAAATGCGATGACTAATACTCAGAACAGAATAATAAGAGCTGGTGTACCACAGGGCAGTGTTTTAGGTCCACCGCTGTATATTTAATGTACACATACGATATATCAGAAATGGAACAAACTATGATTGCTACATTTGTACACAGAGAAGAAACTGATAAAAAACATGAATAATATTGCGATGATAAAAATTGCTTAATAATTTTCCCTTGTTTCAGCTTGTACATTTCAGTTATCAATGTTTGTCTTAGACACGATAAGTAATAATGAAGTTATCGCGTTATGCCCCTTACAAATATACTCATTATAGAAGTAATAAATTCCAAACTGTTAATCAACGCCGACAAAGTTGTCAAATATAAAAACGCGACACATGCACACAAACATTTAATTTCTATAACAATAATCGTAGTGACATTCACGAATTATTTGGACGGCTGGCGTCTGTGATGTATGTGAAATCAATACCAACCCCGTAATTCGTAATTAATGATTAAATAATAAATAATTCTAGACAAGCTTTAATTATGGTTTTCACTTCGGGCAATAAGTCATTCGGTAAAACTGCAATTAGTATAATGTAATATAATTCATATTCGGTTTCGGCACTTCGCATTGCGTATTTTGGCGCAGACCGGAGCGATTTTCGGCGATTTCAAAATTGAAGACGCGCGACCCGAGTTTCGCGCAAGAATTTCGCAGCGAAAAACGGCGGGAGGGGTTGATTTATGTACGAAATTCGTGACGTACAAAAATAAGTGTATAATTAGGTTATAAGATCGCTTAGTGTGGGCGTGGAAACATGACGTTTATGTATTACCTACCGGGGCGTAAATAAAGGGAGAGGTAAATCAAGCTTGCCATAAAAACAGCAACAATATAATAATCCCATTATACGGCCACGCTTGAAAAGAACAAAATTAATTCCGCTTTAATGTAATCTTGATTTCGGCGAAGGTTTTATTGTTAATCAAAATGTAAAAGCAACAGGATTTGTATAAAAATGTAATAAATTGGGTAGAAAAAATATTTCGAAGTGTTACTCCTGCACAAGTGTTTAAGATTTCTTGATTCTCGAGAAAAGAAAAATTTGCCTTTTATTTTTCGGAAAGTTTCGAGAATTCTCGTATAGTATACATGACCTACAAATTACTCTCGCCATACATAGAGGGGTAACCGCTACAGTATTGGCCTTTATGTAGCTATTGGCATAGTCTGAATTTAATCGCATATAATAAGAATTCTAAATAAATTTAGGGGATTTTGTTTATTAGCTTGCAAAGTTTAATAATTTCTGTTTAAAACTACTCTTTTTTTTTGTAATAATGTTGGTAACAAAAATAACAAACCATACTTACCTGGAGCACGTTGCAGTGGCAAGTGAGAAATAGCGCAGTGCATGTGAATACCTTAAGGAGAGTGTCAATTTTGAATAGCTTATTTCATTATTAATTATTGGTTGTCGTATTACTATTACAAACTCTATAACCCTATTACACTATAAAGTGACAAAAATACATAATACTGTGGCTACAGTTTCAATATTATTTCATTTGAAGGGGACTAACAATTGAATCATAAAAATCTGAAAAATTGTAGTTATTGGCATAGGCGGCCAATAACTAGTACACCTGAATTCTGCTTAGATTTAGTTATTAACCATGGCCAATGACTATGGTATTGTATGCCAATAACTACACACAGTGTAAATTTTACCGGTAAATTTAAATTGTAAATTTCCTGAAATTGCCAAAGGAGGTTATGTTTTAAAAAAAATACAATAAGAACGATAAAGAAAAAGCATTAGAGGCTGTGAAAAATAGAATATCTAAACGAGAAGCTTCGAAGATGTATAATGTTCCTAGGGCCACACTGCAGTTCCGCCTATCCGAAAAATTTGTTAAAGAACGCCATGGTCCTTCTTCAGTACTGTGTCATTCCGAAGAAGCTATAATTGTGGTCTGGCTAGAACGAAGCAAAAAAAGGGTTTTCCCAAACGATTTAACGATATTAAGCTATCCGTTAAACAGTTTCTAGAGGATTCTAAAAGAGAAACCTTGTTCAAAAACAATACACCTGGAAGAGGACGGTTTAAGTCATTCTTGTCGCGGCTTCCGTCCGTAGCATCAAGATAAGAAAAGAATAAAAAACTAAAATTACTTATACAAACTCAAACAAATTGCAAATAGTATAAAATGCGCATAAAGTAATAAATTAAAATTACCGATAACTAAATTAAGTGATAAAAGTAAAAATATTGAAGTAACCAAAGAAAAGATAAAGAAGTTCACGTCAAATATTTATTTAAAAATGTTAATATTGACCAAGAGATTGAGGAACAATCTAATGAAGACGATATTCAAACCGAATTTTTAAATAACAAAGTTGTATTTTTGTTTTGTTTTACTAATAAATTGTAACACATGTTGCAGAAAATATCACCTGAGATGTATGTATATTAAAGTACAAAACAAATTCGGAGTATTCACATGTAAAACATGTTAATCAAAGACTGTGTAAAGAAGAAAGAAGAACAAAGCGTAAGACTGAAACCTTTTGAAATAGAAAATTGAATTTATTTTTCACAGTGATCAACTATGATATATTTAGTTACCTTATTTGTCTTCAAGTAAACTAGATGTTTATAATAGAGTTTACTTTTAGTTAAAACAAAATTTTGTTTACCTAAACCCTGTTTATTTATCAGGAATTATTTTATCTCGTATCTTAAATGCACAGTTACAAGAAAACAATAAATATTGTTATTATTTTGTGAGAAATTTTTAAAAGAATTAACAGCTATTGTGAATGCCAATAATTGGTACATGCAGGATGCAGGGCCAATAACTACGAAAGACATGCCAATAACTACAAACTGCGTACTCCTTTAAAAACAATTAATTTTTACCATTAAAAACTTATGATACATTAAATTCAAATTTTTAATATGAAAATAAGTTTATTGGTCTACACTCTACAACTACATTTAAATTTTTATATTTCAATATCAAAAAATTAATTAATTATCTCACTTGCAATATAAAATTTTGCTCAAGGGGGCCAATAACTATAGCAGTTACCCTAAATGTTCGTGTTTTTTTGAGTAGATATGAATTCAAAATCGCGTAAGTGATTAATTGAGCAAAATAAAACTGGTCAATAGTGGCCGCAACTGTTAACAAAGATTAATTATCTTCGAATGCTGTTGACTAGGGCGAACTTAACATTTAGCGCTTTCCCGTCACTATCAGGATTACGCCGGCAAATATTTTCCCGAATACAAAAGCCTTAATATTATGACGAAAAAGTTGTATCGATCACAATTCAACACATGTAGAGAGATCGGGAAGCTAGGAAGTGTCATGTTTGGATCAAGTCATCCATGGCCTGCCCGTCTTCTCACCGGCCATATCTATATTGGCAGCCCAGCTAACTGCCGGCAAAAACTATATTGCCAACGTGATGTATGGACAAAACAGGCGATTTGTAGACCAGGTTTTGTGATTTTTTTTGTTTCCGCTTCACCAATATCGCAGAGATTTGTTATGTCAACGGAATAATACGCGTCTAACGTGTACATAACGAAGAATATTGTATGAATTATTTAAGGATTCATTTAAAATGTAAAGCAAAATGGTTTCATTACAAATCATTAATCGTATTATCGCGTTACTTTATTGATATGTTTCTTGTTTAATTAAAAGCTTATTTAAATCAAACTTATGTCTCTAGTGGTTCTGTAGGTGTGTGCTTGATAAATTTGTAATTATCAATTCTCATTAAGGGTTATGAAAGTGACAACGGAATATTTTGAACGTCTACACCACGTATTGTATATCTAATAACTCGATATACTCTGATGACGGTATTAGGTACATGAGTTCGTGACATGAGGAAATTTAAATTAACAGGAAATTTGGTCTCGTATAAGGAGCAGGTTGATTTACATACAACAATATTGAAATTAACAAAGTAATTATTAAGGGACAGATGTAGACAAATTGTTTCAGAAAACAATTACACGTTTGCCATGATTAAAATGAAACGCCTTAACAAAATGGACTGAAGACTATATACCATGGGCGTCCTAAGAAAATTTTCCAGGGGGGGCAAAGCATAGAGATAAATAATAATGGATATAAATTTTAATTAATTTTTTTAATTTTTATGATTTGTTTTTACAAGTACTATTTTTTACTCGATGTCAGGAGGGGGCAAGTGCCCTGTTTGCCCCCCTCCCGCGAACGCCCATGCTATATACTTGCTATTTTGTTGTAGTATTTTTTTTGAAAGCATGATTTTAAAGTGTTAATTTTTAGTAATTACATAAAAATAGATGAAGAATTAGATCTTTGGTCTGATCACTCTGCAATTTTACTCTTACTTTTTCTACGAACGCATAATACCTACGATTCTAACGGCTTTTTGGCTAATATACACATGTAATTACTTTATCTTGTAATTTTTGATGTAAGCCTACTTTGACATTTCTAGACAAGTGTGCGCTAAATCGATTTACAAGTAAATATCACAAAAATTATGAAGACTGTAGAAATATGTACTGCTGGCGCATACAACACTAGTTTATGACCACTTTTATTTAATTTGTCAACTTTAAATTAATTCTTGTACGTCGTGAGCGACTAATTAACCGAAATTAAAAACTCGTAGATGTAAGTAACCGCATTATTTAGTTAGAACCCGAAATTCAGTCTCAACTGTTTTGTATGCGCGGTGTAACTGCCTTTATTAGCTAAAGGTGTCGTCTTGGATTCAATTAATTTGTCGCAACTCTATTAGGCACTCGTCTAATAATTGTGAAATACTATTTTAATAAGCATTTTGCTCAAAGAACACGTTCGAAATTTTAATAAAGTCTATTTAATACAGTCAAAGCATACTCGTACTATAATTACAAGCGCCTAAGATATCTTTAACACAAGGGGCTTCCTTGCACCTGGAGCAAATAAGTGCAGAAATTAAATCCCTAATGTCGTGTAAAATTTTTATTTATACTAAAACAAACGGGCTAGAGATCTGGCCATTATACTTAAAAGTTTGTAACTAGCGATTCCTTAAAACGGTAACGATTTTAAGCCGTTTTAATTTCCCTGTCTTTATTAATCTGTCACTAAAAACTTTTATAATCAACAAACTGTCGCTGAGTTTGGACCGGCAGGGATAATAAAAAAAAGTATGAGTTGCCATCAATTAAAACTTTATTATGAAAGCAATGGCTCACTGCTTAGTTACCAATTGCGATATATTTAAAAAGAAAGGCGCCTTTGTGTTAATTAAATGCCATTAAATATTTATACTTGATTGGTTGCCGTCTTGAGAACTTTCGAACGCTTTTTTATTAGGCGTTAAAAAAAATAGCGAATCAGCTTGTACTTCAATAATCTTAAGTAAAAATAAAGGTTGTGGCTATTTGCACCTACAGTAGGTACGAATAATTGGCTATTTGCACCTACTGTATAGGTATATACCAGATGTAACTAATGCCTAATTTACATTGTATAGTAGCTAATGCAAGTAACTAAATCAAGTAACTAAATTTAGCTACTTGCACCGTGTAGACAGTTTTGTTTAGTACTTGCGCAAGTAAACAATTTAGTGACTTTTTGAGTAAAGTAAATAGAAATCATTACTATTTACTTGAAGACTATACTTCATTTATTGTCAAATACTGAACGATTTCCTTAAATTGGGTGTAGACCACGTATATATTGTGTAAACACTCACTAAACCAAAATTTTGACAAGTTTTGCTACTTGATTAGTGACTTGCTTTAGCTACTTGATTTAGTAACTTGCTTTAGCTACTATACCAATGTAAATTAGGCATAAGGCCTGGTACACCTACTTTTTTTATTTAGTTTTAATTGTACATAAATAAACTTTTAGACATATGATATGTGTAAATAACCGGAATATTTGAACATATCTATTATCTCACTTTCGGTTTCGCCGGAAATTGCCCTAACTTTGTTATTTCAAATGGAACACCCTATATATATTTACATTTTTAAAAAGAGGAGGCAATTATGAATTCAACTGCACTGGTTTGGTTACTTTTTTATTTTTATTTAGTCATAAGTCCCTCTACCGTGTAGGACTTTGGTTAATTTAAATAACCTTAAATAATTTTTGGACAATAATTTATTTTTTTATTAACTGAACCGTGACCTGCATACATTGAATTTTATTTTGTCAACAAGTGTCCGATAAATGTTTTTGTAAATTTTAATTGCCATTTAAGTTACTTTAATCGGCTTTGAAGATTGCAAATCGGTTTTTTGACAAATGCAAATGCAGTAGTACATGCACTTATTTAAATAGAGTATTTCCTGACGAATTTAACAATACCAATAACTTACATTTGTGTTGGATTGCTGCTTCACAGACTTAAAATATTATAAAAACTTTTTAAGATATCCTATTAATCGCAGTAGGTACACTGTGCTTAAGTGCAACAAAACAAATTATAGTTGTAACTAATATAGTTATTTAATAAAAAAATTTAGTGATAATTTGTTGCAATTATGCACAGTATACTACGATTAATAGAATATCTAAATAAGTTTTTATAATATTTTAAGTCTTTGAGGCAGGCAGCCTTTCAAAACAAATATATGTTATTGGTCAAAATATATGTAGTCTGCAACCTTCAAAACCGGTTAAAGTAATCTAAATGTTAATTAAAATGTACGAAAAACCTTTTTCGGACACTTGTTGACATAATAAAATTAAATTTATGCAGGTAACGGCAAATAAATATTTGTCCAAAAATTATTTGAAGTTATTAAAATTAATCAAAATGATGCAGTTGTATTCAAAGTTGCCTCCTCTTTCCAAAAATATAAAATATACAGGGTGTTCCATTTGAAATAACAAAGTTAGGGTAATTTCCGACGAAAACGGAATTGAAATAATAGTGTACATGTGTTCATATAACCCAGTATTTACACATATCATCTGTATAAAAGTTTATTTATGAAAAATTAAAACTAAAGTAAAAAAGAGGGTGTACCAGAACTCAGTTACAAGCGGTATATGCCTATACAGTAGGTGCAAATAGCCAATTATTCGTACCTACTATAGGTGCAAATAGTCACAACCAAAAATAAAACGTAGCAATATGAAAAGAAATCTGAATCACTTAAATTGAATCTAAATTTACCAAATATTTATTTTACATAAAATAATATAATATAATCTCTTTTTGTTTGTTGCAGGTACGTGTGAAAAATTACAGCTTTGGTCACTTATCTGTGGATATAAGGTAAAAGCATATTATTCTCTGACTGGAAATCTGCCTTTAAGGCTTCGGTCAACTAAATGATATAAATTTTTAATTTAGAAATGTAAAGTTGTTAGCATATACGTAGCTTATTTATTTAAATATTAGTATCATAATACTATAAAAAAAAACATATAAAATTCAGTTTAATTGCGCGAAATTTCGTTCGTAAATATTTAGCTCAAAGAATTTTGTACAGACGTTATCTATTTACTGCAGTTTGTTAACAGTAACAGAAAACTTTTCAGGTCAGCATTTACGTGAAATTAATATTTCATTACCTCAAAACTATGCCAGATATTACAAACTATTACAGAACTATTCAACGTTAACGTTTTAAGCCGATGTTCGGATGAAATAAAACAATCCAAAATATGTGCTTCTGTGTGAATCGCGCGGAAATTGTTAGAAAAGTTTAAACTTTTAGGAGCGCTCTCCCGGCGCTGTTCTAAGCAATAACTGTGTGCATGATGTAGTGAACCAATTAGGCGACACTAGAGCCTTTTACTGAGAACAGCAATACTAATTAACATGATGGCCACTAAAAACCCCTAAACTTGCAAAAGACTTGGTAAATGGTCTTAGTTGCTTAGCTTTAGTACAGGTACATAAATTTTTATGTTAGACAGCGTGAAACGCGCCGCAATTCATTTTAATTTAATTACCGCAGTTATTTTTTCTGTACATACAAAGTTGTGCTTGATATTAACTATTAAATTTTGGGTTTGCATTCCCCGTAGACAATATAAAGTGCTGATGGGTATTGCGGCCCTATCCCACAATAATGGCACAATCAAACTTCGTAGTATTGTTGTATCACGTATACGGAGGTTTTATTTTATGGCTTAATGTTAAACGAAGGACCTAAAGTTACCTTTCTTAGTTTATGTAGCAGTTTTCATTTACAACTATAGCAAGTAAACTTCAAAACAACTATCGCAAAGACCTCACTAATTCCCTAACAAGTGGTTCAATTTTTTAACACTTACCTAGTAATGCTGTGATATCAAAAATTATCTTGGTCAAAGACGTGGTCATGGAATGGAAAACTGCCTGCTGAGCTTATACCATTATCATTATTTTCTTTTATTTCCGCGAAGGTGGGTTCCTGTACTGCGACCTATTGGTCTTTTGTATTATCTGGTGATAGCCCCTTAAAGAAGTCCTGTGTTTTTGAAAAACTCCAGGATTTTCTCAAAGGGCGTTTTTCTTAACTCTTCTTGGTTGGCTTTTTCCATCCCTAGAAGTCTACGCCGATAGGGGGTGAATCATTCACACTGGCATATTACGTGAAGAGGAGTGTCTTCTTCTTCACCACATCCTCTTCATACATCGGTCTCTGAGAGCACAGTGTCCTGTGACGAGTCCTGTGGCTGCTCTAATGACTACTCTGCTTATCCTGAGCATTTCTTCTGTCTTTTTTTTTAAGACCATTGACAGGATAGCCTTTGAATGGGCTTGTCCTGCAACTGTTTTCCAATGAGCATTATGCCCTTGCATTAATATGTCATTCAGACACCGCTTGGCTGTTCCATAGGATGTACTAAGTGCGACTTTTGGTCCGAAGAAAGGTGTCTCGCTGCCAATTTTGGCCTTCTCGTTCCCGGGTGCCAATTATTTTAAAATTCATGAAGCTCCTTTAAACAAAATAATGTTTGATGTAATGGTTAAGCTAGGCTAGCATACAGCTTTAAAGAACCACAGATTACCTATATACTCCGGGTAGTCCTCTTCCGGAGCGAGCAAACAGCTTTAAAGATCTAAGATCGTTCTACACGTCGTGTGCTAATCCGCTTCGGGAAGTCGGGCTACCGAAGCGAGCATAGCTTTAGAGATCCATCTACGTCGCGTGCTAATCCGCTCCGGGAAGTCGGGCTCCCGGAGCGAGCATACAGCTAAAGCCATCTACACGTCGCGTGCTACTTATCCGCTCCGGGGTCGGGCTCCCGGAGCGAGCATACAGCTTTAAAGATTCATCTACACGTCGCGTGCTACTTATCCGCTCCGGGAATGGGCTCCCGGAGCGAGCATACAGCTTTAAAGATTCATCTACACGTTGCGTTACTTATCCGCTCCGGGAAGTCGGGCTCCCGCTGCGAGCATAGCTTTAGAGATCCATCTACGTCGCGTGCTAATCCGCTCCGGGAAGTCGGGCTCCCGGAGCGAGCATACAGCTAAAGCCATCTACACGTCGCGTGCTACTTATCCGCTCCGGGGTCGGGCTCCCGGAGCGAGCATACAGCTTTAAAGATTCATCTACACGTCGCGTGCTACTTATCCGCTCCGGGAATGGGCTCCCGGAGCGAGCATACAGCTTTAAAGATTCATCTACACGTTGCGTTACTTATCCGCTCCGGGAAGTCGGGCTCCCGCTGCGAGCATAGCTTTAGAGATCCATCTACGTCGCGTGCTAATCCGCTCCGGGAAGTCGGGCTCCCGGAGCGAGCATACAGCTAAAGCCATCTACACGTCGCGTGCTACTTATCCGCTCCGGGGTCGGGCTCCCGGAGCGAGCATACAGCTTTAAAGATTCATCTACACGTCGCGTGCTACTTATCCGCTCCGGGAATGGGCTCCCGGAGCGAGCATACAGCTTTAAAGATTCATCTACACGTTGCGTTACTTATCCGCTCCGGGAAGTCGGGCTCCCGGAGCGAGCATACAGCTTTAAAGATTCATCTACACGTCGCGTGCTACTTATCCGCTCCGGGAAGTCGGGCTCCCGGAGCGAGCATACAGCTTTAAAGATTCATCTACACGTCGCGTGCTACTTATCCGCTCCGGGAAGTCGGTCTCCCGGAGCGAGCATACAGCTTTAAAGATCCATCTACACGTCGCGTGCTAATCCGCTCCGGGGTCGGGCTCCCGGAGCAAGCATACAGCTTTAAATATTCATTACACGTCGCGTGCTACTTATCCGCTCCGGGAAGTCGGGCTCCCGGAGCGATCATACAGCTTTAAAGATTCATCTACACGTCGCGTGCTACTTATCCGCTCCGGGAAGTCGGGCTACCGCAGCGAGCATACAGCTTTAAAGATCCATCTACACGTCGCGTGCTACTTATCCGCTCCGGGAAGACGGGCTCCCGGAGCGAGCATACAGCTTTAAAGATTCATTACACGTCGCGTGCTACTTATCCGCTCCGGGGTCGGGCTCCCGGAGCGAGCATACAGCTTTAAAGATCCATCTACACGTCGCGTGCTTATCCGCTCCGGGAAGTTCGGCTTCCGGTGCGAGCTCACAACTTAAAATGTCTATCTACAGCTAGACAATTGACCGGACATTTTCTTTCAAAAAATTTGAGACATTTTGGAAAACATGCAAAAGCAATTTTTTAAATTAAATTATAGTTACAGTTTTGTATAACCTTGCATGATTTTTCTGTAAATTTCGATACGACAAACTATTTGCGAAATATGTATGAACTGCAGTGAAATTATTTCAAAACATTAAAACATAATTTAGAACCATACACGTCAAACAACATTAAATATTAATAAAAGGCCCGTGTAATTTCCATTAATATATCGTGGTCGCCAGATAACCTGACATGTTATTTAAATATATATTGAATGTTGTATATTATACAAACACTAAAATTTACAACAGCTCAAAATAGCATTTTAGTTGAAATCTCGTTGTAGAAATTAATTTAATAACTAAAACTGCGCAAATATGCGGCGATAAAACATAATTTAATTTTTAGTTTACATCAATCGTTATTGAACAAATTTAATCATTCAAATTAGTGCGTTTTGCATTGTTGTACTATAGGCCTAAGTCTTAATCGGCTCACTGTAATTTATAAGAAGTTGTATAATAATGAATTTCACATAAAAATATAAATTAAGGCAGTGTTTACGAAGCGAATGGCTGTTTCTAATCATACCTACTTTTTTTAGGCATATGATTATGCACCTATCAATTTATCTAACTGCGATAGTTTATTCATTATTGCTTCTAGACGTCTACGAAAATAACCATATTCTGGGCACATTAACCCCTATTACGGCCTCTTAAACATTTTTGCTACAAATACAACTCTGTTAGGGTGCAAAGCATATATAACCGAGTTTTATGTTGATCGAACGGGTTCTGACAATATCCGCTTATGCAGTTATTCAGTTTCGCCCATAGAATTTAGTATTTCACATCAAAATGGAGCCCGTATATCCAACAAATGATATTTCACGTAGAATATTCAAAACAGAAGTAGGAAGTGTTCATTTCAAGTTAGAAACAAGTCATTTGTCATCATTTCACGTCACCACCAGACCTCTTACAAAGCAAACACGTTATTCTATGTCCAAAAGATACCTATATATGTCCAATGATTACAATAAATTGTCCTCTGTAACTGTTTTTATTTAAAACTGAGTAACTACAGAGTGTGGCAACACATTATCTTCTAAAATACAAATTTAGCGGAAACCTGTTTGTAATAAAGATGTTTCGCTATTTTTTCTGCACTTTCTGTTACGATTTGTGACGGTTTCGTTGCTATGGCGGCCAACTTTCTGGTTTTACAACCCTAGACCCTATAGTGCTACACATTTTTGGGTTCCTTTTAAATATAATCAGGAACGTTCTAGATTATCATGCGTGTAAATTTGCGAAGTGATTGGTTTCTTTCAGTTATTGGACCGCTAAAAGTACATTAAAAAGTCTTTTTTTTTAGTCATTATCGCCACGTCCGAGTGGTGGAGTCCTATAAATATTGAGCAGACATTATTAAAAGTTTTAGGGCATTATTTCCTTACTACGCGACTTCCACATCGGCGAGCATATTGAAAAGTAATCAATCAACTGTAGGAAATCGCCAAAGTTTGCGAATGTTGAAAATAAAGTCAATAAATTTGAATGAAAAACGTCCCCAACGCAATCGCATTTTGCAAACTTTAAGCTGTCACAATTTAAGATTAAAAAAAGGTGATAATTTTATTAGCAAAACCAAGCAAAAACACAAGACGCCTAAAAAAGCTCATGAATTTAAAATTTACGACCCAGGAGCAATTCAATACGGACAGCAATGAACCACTAAATAAAACATCAGAGGTTTATTAATTTTTCTGAAAAAGAGACAACCATTTTAATTAAACCCTTTGAGATACAGTAATATTTTCGCTAAAAGTAGCTATAGTTGGCTTAGTGCCTTCAAAGAAAAACGTCTTGAGACAAATAATTAATTTTACTTGAATAAACTCTGCCGGGATTTTAATTAATTTTTCTTTATAAAATTCAAGAAAAGCAAATAATATTTCTATACTAGCTGAAATATCGAATTGGGTATTAATAGACATCCAATAGTGGAAGCGGCAGATGGTGTATGAAAAATGCAGGAATTATTCGATTGTAAAAACAGCAATTTGAATATCTGGCACCTGTCCAATACAACAAATACATTTAGACGAGTGTTAATAATTTTGTTGTAGTGATTTTTTCAGTTTAAAACAAATCATGTATTAGGTTGGATAGTATGGTATAAGCAATTAGATCTTTGAAATAAATGCAATAATGTTGAGCCAATTAAAAGGAATTTTTTTTAGACTAAAATTTATAAGATATTGTTTCCTCTTTCAACTCACACGAATCAATACCTATTGTAGATATAATGTACAAAGGGGCATTGTTAAGTTTCTAGCAGGAATAAAAACGAAATATATCGTTTTCGTTCTTTACGTTTTCACCCTTAAAGTTTCTTTTTCGTTTTCGTTAACCGAAATTTAATAACGGTTAAAACCGGTTTCCCAGATTTTTTTAGTCACCTAGTCGAGGACCTATTTTTCCTTACAAGGGAGGGTCACGATAATGTTGTTGCTAGAATCTGATCAAGGTTGTGTTTACTGCATCAAGAACATCAAAACTAAATGTTTTGCAGAGTTATACGTGCCAGTCAGTGGCGGATTACCGCACGCGCGCGCGCCTCGGGCCTCGGCAAAAAGGGGGCCTCAGAATCGTTGCGTTCGTCATCCTCAAAAACCAAAATTAAATTTTTATTGTCTGTTTAGATGAGAATTATAAAATAATAATTGTAGGCAAATTGTAATATCTTCTAAAACCTATTTTCATAGTGGGTATTGTGTAATAGCCATCGATGCCAATTTAAAAAAAAACATGTTAAATTTAACAAAAATGATAGCCAATTTGGTTCCAAATCGCCAAAACGCAACCCTGCTTGCATCTGATTGCAGTGCACTGCAAGCCGATGTACTGTACAGGGTGGCCCAAATTCGATGGGATTGCATGGGTATCTCGCTTAATAGTCAAGATAGAGAAACGGTTAATGTACCAAAAATGTGCAGTTTTTTGGGACAAAATCAGAATTGTTGTCAAATATATTCTATCTTTTCCGATTTTCCTTTGTTTTCACCTGCTTTTTGTTTCTCATCTTTAAAAAATTTTAAAAACGTTTGTAACTTGCGTATTATTGAAAATAAATACATCAACCCTAATATATTTGGAAAGGGAAAAAATAAGGAATTTAAATATTATAGGTCATAGCCAACGATAGCTTCCATTTAAAAAAAGGTGAGTTTGTGTCATACCTTTTTAACGGCGAGCGTAAAATTTTTTTTTGTAGTACCTACTATCAAAATCTACATAAAAATATCTAAAAATAATCTTTATAAACTTTTTCGATATTTAAAACAATAAGGGAGATATGACACATTATAAATATAACAAAAAAACAGTTTTTCATTAATAATTCAAAAACCGGAAATGATAGAATATTTTTGAAAACTGTTCTGAGTTTGTTCTACAAAAACTGCGCATTTTTAGTAATTTAACCGTTTCTCTATCTTGACTATTAAGCGAGATACCCATTGTAGTCCCATCGAATTTGGACCACCTGTACTGTATGATGCAGAATTTTACTGTGATTTTTTTACCTGAGATGGGATTTTTTCTTTTAAATGGGAATGTGATTTTTTTTTCTTGTACCTGAGAATATTTTTTTGTTTCCGTATTTGATTTTTGTGTTTATGTTTTTGTTGGTTCTAAAAATAAAAAACGTTATGATTTTTCTGCATTGTTCATTTTAGTGAACCATCTTAATAGGGGGCCTCCAGATCAGGTTGCGCCTGGCGCCCCACAAAATCAAGATCCGCCAATGGTGCCACTGGCCATTTCCTTTGAAAAAATAGGGGAAAAACTGAAAAGGTGAATAATAAAGGTCATTTTTGCGATCGCGTTGGCCATGAAATCGTCAGAGATAAAATCTAAATTCTTCTATTTACCAATTCGCGCATCCTTTGCAAGTAAAATGGTGCAAAGATTTTGAAAAAAGTGGGCATAGCAGTTGTGCCTCGAGTTATAAAGCCGTGCTATTAGACAGAGGAGTATTCGGGAATTTTTAATAAACCAGAGTTGTACCGGCATTTTTTGGACCATTCGATCTACAAAACTAAAATATATAAGATTGCTACCGACGAACAAACAGCTTATAATTAGGGGAAAAATGTAGCTTTTGTGGCATTTTGATGTGTTAAGACTTCACCTAAAGTCAAATATTTATATCTTTAAGTGCAAGTACAATATAAGACTGTAAACATCGGGCAATTTTACAGTAATTTTTGTGATTCTATTGTAATATTACTTTCACCCTGTAAAATGCATTTAAAGTTTAGCAAAACTTTGTATTTATACCATTAAACGAATGGAATAAAGCATTTACATTGTTCGTGTGGTATTTCTTATGTAAACCGACATGTTGGAAAATGCAACTTAGGGGTATTTTTTCTTATATTTTTTACTGTGTATGACAAAAAATACGTTTTTGTTAATAACTCAAAAACCGAAGGTGATAGAATAGTTTTAAAAACGGCTCTTAGTTTGTTCCAAACAACTGCACATTTTTAGTATTTTATCTTTTCTTTATCTTGAGTATTAAGCGAGATACCCAAGTAATCTCATCCAATTTGGACCACCCTGTACAGTGTACACCTTAAAAAAAAGCATTTTGCAGAATGGACTTTCTTAAAACCTTATTGCCACGATTTAATAGATTTATTGTTTTGGTGATTCTTTACAGTACTTTGAGACGGCATTGCAATCTTTGTCGCTTGTTCATATTTCACATTTTGATGACATGTGAGTTATTCCAAAATTTTCACGGCCCCTCTTGATAACACACGCAAATTCGCGAGTCCTCCGCGGTTATTTAAACATTCTGCGATATTGCCGTGTCTAGTTTTTAAACAGTTAAATCTATTTTCGCCGCAAATTCAAGAAAAATCCCGGATTACGCCGTCTAAAAAATTGCCTCAATTTTTCACAGGTATATGAGGTGTCTTATGATATAGTGTAGTTGGCTGGTGCTCTGTTTCTTGTCCCCCCCCCCCGCTCGTCCCGCGAGACCGATAGCAGCGCCACGGTCGGAATCCTAAACAGGCTTGTTAATCACGTTTGCGGGCATCTCCGTAATTTTGCCGAAATGAAAACTGTTTGATGTGGATAAAAAAGGGTCATCAATTACCGACCTAGAGAGAATTACCAGCCCAGCAATTTAATTCCATTCCATTTTTATGTCATTATCAATTTCCCGATCGCTGAATGTTATGCCGATAACTGATTTGACAGAGCCATCGATCTGATCACGGAGAATTTTGATTTTGTTATTTATTAACGACAATTGAATCGATTGGCTCGCGCCCTGTACAAAAAAAAATGGATTAGTCGCACGAAACAGATTTTAAAATTTATTTTTATCGCCCGTGTTGTTAATCTAGGGCTATTTGCAATTTACAAGGCTTGTTTCATCGATAAGAGCCCTACACAAAATAAATTGCACTGGCGTGGTTATGCTATTCACATTGGATGGACATTAAAAATTGTTAAACGTGATGACGGCAAAAAAATGACGAAAAAAAAGAAACAACACGTCCAGTGCATACTAAACGATATGATACGAGAGTAATCCCCATGAAATTCGCGTTTAGTGTTAAATCAGGTTGTGGAAAAGTGATGCGTTTTGAAAAAAAAAAAAACAGTCAGCGCATCGTTTTTAAGCTAATGTATTGAAATACAGAAATTGCGTTGCATATATTGTTTATTATGAAAGTGGTGTCGGTTTATTTTTGTAAAAAATTGAGAAGACAATTAATTTACACACAATTATTGTGAACTTTTTATGAAAGACAATTAACTGTTTATACAGGGTGTGTAAAAATTGGCGGAAGGGCTACACGGAGCGATGTTCTTCGTAAAATTCTAAGTCGAAAATCTTAATACGAAAATGTTGTACCATGGCCTCAGGAACCATTTAAAGAAAAAAAAAATGGCAACATTGCATACATTCATTTGCGTTTGGACATTTTTTTATCAGCAATTTTTACTTAGGTATTTACTTTTTTGTTCGAACTGAAAGCCTTCAGTTCGTAAACATAGCTGCAAACGTTTGGGTATCGTAAAACACAAACAAGAAATAATTACGAGAAAAACAGAGATGACAGCTAAGGACAATGTTGCCATATGTATTACTGTCATTAAAATCAGTGATTTACATATTTTCAACACCAATTTTTGAAAGGAAGAACACAATATCTAGGAAAAAATACTATTCGAAATCTATTTTTATTCCAAATTGCAGCTTTTTCATTTGCAAGTATTAAATAATAACGCCTATTAAAGGACTAAATGTCAAAGCTTTGAGGACCTCTTGCAGACACAGCAAGCGTGGTACAGCATTTTCGTATTAAGATTTTCGACTTAGAATTTTACGAAGAACATCGCCACGTGTAGCCCTTCCGCCAATTTTTACACACCCTGTATATCGTCGCCCTAGAGTTGATTTGTTCCATATCACTTGTAATATTGTTACCAGCTCTTCTGTCTGTGGTTATGCGCCATAATGCACCATAAATAATGTTATAAAAACTGCAATGGGCACTTAAATTGTAGTAGCTGTATTTAACTTTATTAAAAAAATAATAAATTAATAAATGAAAACAACAACAAAATTATTTTTTTAAGTGAAGTGTTTTTCTATCACCAATTTGTACCAAAAAAAGAACTAAAAATTTTCTTAAAATAGAATTGTGGCGCTTAATGGTTTAAATAAGGAACAAATAACATGTAAAACATGTATCTAATATATAGACATGGAACAAATAAAACCGCAATTCGTTAGTTAATAGACTTTTTGATATGAAACAAAGTTAAAACTCAGAACTTCGTTATTAGGTAACGAATTTAAATTTTGGTTATGTTGAAGGATAGGGAACACTTTAAACATAATCTTGATATTGATTTGCCGCAAAATGGCGTTAGGAATAAGATAACTCTCTAACGATTTCAAAATATCCACATGCTTTGATCAATTAAAAATGCATTAGTGAAAGACATAGCTTAATCAATAATAATGAAAATGGTTTGTCCATTTCTCGTATTCTAATTAACATTGGGTAAGCTAAGAGGTAAAACTGTGTCATTTTACAGTTAAATTTGCCACAAAGTACGAAAATCTTCTAGTTTATAAAAAAACTCATTAGCATCAAGTAATTTGCAAGAAGTAAATAGGTACTTATCGATATTAAAAAATAGTATTTTGATTTTCGTTTTAATTTGTAAACAATTCGTTAGTAAAAAAGCGCGATTAAAGTAAAATAGATACGGAAATAATTAATATTAATGATTTTTGCAATTCACTAATTATGGAAATGGTGTACCTAAGTCTATTTTTGGTCCCAAAACAAAAATGTTGATTGAGCGAAATGCAAAAAAAAATGCTTGATACATTTACATAATATTTATCTTTATAGAAACGTGGGTACACTTAATGGACATAATATCAGTCATGTTTAAACCGACTGAATTCAAACCCTTAAATACAGGGTGTTTCTGAACGATGTGGCATAAATTCTACTGGTGAATCTACATAAAAAAATAGGACGATTTAGCCCATCATGTCTTATAGAAAGTTGCATCGTTGCTAAGTCACAGCCCCATGAAGAGGAGATGAAAAATTGCAACGATTCAACTTTCTATAAGCCATGGGCTAAATCGTCCTATTTTTCTATGTAGATTCACCAGTAGAAATTATGCTACATCGTTCAGAAACACCCTGTATATTTCGATCCGAAGAAAATTGGATTTACATCACTTTCATAATAAACTATCCAAATAAATGTTTCTGAGTTATATGTAGAAGTACTTAAATAAGAATAGGGAAGTGTTTGATAAACTTTACAGTACCAACGTATTTCGGTTATAAATCTAGCTCTATTAGAGACGTGATTATCTACAATAATGGCGCATATCCATAAGTTTATGGATCCATGTGGCTCCTTCCGTGTCCATTAATGCCAGCTGCACATAATGGACCTAGTCCACATTGTACAGTAGATGTGAATCTTCGGAATCACGTGATCCATGAGGTTGAGATAAGATTGAATCTAATGCTGGATGATTGCAGACAATAGTTTAATGAAGTGTACGTCCTGGCCACGGGAGGAGGTAATTGATTACATGTCACCTGAATAGACGGTGACAACTATTGAATACCTCTCACCACCAAGTCTGATCTTCATTTGTCATCCACCCTTTCCTGTTTGTTTACAAAATTAGCATCGGGCAGGAGTATTGATCAATCTACAACCTAATTACATATGCTGTGGACACGTACAATGAGAATCTCTTTTGGAACAATTCCCTGGGCGGATAATTTTGGATTTGAAAGCGCTGCGGTTTACCGGTGTAATTCGTTAGACTGTTTTGTTTCTAAACGGAGGTACAATCGAATTATTCGCACCTGATTACCCCGGAGTACATTAGTGTAACTTGGATCTTTTCATTCCAGGTTGAAAGCTTTTAGCCTGATTTTATTTTCGATTAACGTAAAAATTGGACTCGTTTGGGTAGAGAAATTTAAGCTTAAAATACATACGAGATCAACGCTTTCATTGGCTTAAAAAAGATACCCCAATGTGAATTTTAAATTATACTTCAAGAAGATACCGAGCGTGCATTGTGCAACGTTTTTTAGATCATACAAAATAATCTAAGACTCATGCACTAGTGTTTGTTTATTGATTAAGACTTTTGCATTGCGGGATTTGCTTGGGATCGCAAAACACGACCACATTTAAAGGCGTTTTTTCATGTAACACGTTTTTAATATTCTTTTGTTTAACAGTACAACGTAAACATTTCAAGTTGCACTCTAAACATCAGGCAAACACTGTGATCCGTTATGACAGTGACATGCCTTTATTATATTCTTGTTCTGGAAAATTCCGTGGCCCCCAGGGCTGAGTTCTTTCATTAGAGACAATTTTTTGACACCCGAAATGAAAGCTCCTAACGTTTTTTCCTCGTTAAGGGGATTTAGCCGAGCGTTGGTAATCCGTACCTAACTGAGCTTTATCTGCAAATAAATTGCAAAACCACTAATTAATTATTTTATATGAGTCGCCGACCTTAAGTAAATATTATGAGCTTTTCTTGAGATATGTCTGGAGGCATAATTTTTCTTTGCGAGCTAGAAAAACAGATGCATTAAAATACCGTTTTAAACAAACTGGTGCTTGAAATGCGTTGTTTAGGCTGTATCATTCTTAGAAAATATAAAGACTAGAGCAAAAGAAAGGGACAGATGCCCCGGGCCCCACAGTTTTAAGGGTCCTAATTTCTAACTTGATCTGTTGGAAAAAAAAATACATAACATTTGTGTACTTAAAATAATAGTTTTATAACATATCATGGAACATTTTACATTTTTTCCTTAGTTTTTAATGTTGAAGGGCCTCAAAAACATTGTTTGACCCGGGCCTCGCATTTACTCTGAAAGGCCTTGTGTATAGTTCATTTTATAGTGCGTAATGAAATCTACAACTTTCTCCCCAAACATATTTTTGTACCATCAAGTATAACCGAGTTATTAACGATTTAAAACAAATGCTCATTTTGTTTTTTATATAGCGTGCCATGGAACTTTTTGAAACATTAACCCCTATTCTCCGGAATTAAGAAATATTTATCAAAATGTTTTGAAATTCAATCAGTTGTTTAAAAATGGCCATAGATACATGAAAAATCACTTTTTATTAAATTACAGGACGCAGGTCCTGACTTAGGAGCTGTCGTTATATGACGACGCTAGGGGAATATGAGTACAAATAATAATAATCTTGGTATGTTTTATAATTTCAGATTTATTTGTGAAAGTATATTACAATGTAAATTAAATTTGAGACATATAAACTATAAACTTATAAACTATGATAAGGTTGAAAGCAAGGTATATATAGGATATTGGTCTAGCAAGTAAAGCACTGTAGATGAACATTTACCAAATTTACTCTCCATTATTTCATTTCCTCGATAAGTTTTTCCTTGGTAAGGATCAAAGGCGATTAGATAACCAGATGGTGAATTTTGACACCAAACCTTGTATCCAAATCGTATTGGTTTATTTCTAATCGCTTGCTTACATCCGTGCCTACGGTATTCCACCATTGCCTCATCATGCGATATTGCTGAGGTGGGTGTATAATTTTCCATACATTTTTTTTGAATATATGAAATTAATGGTCGTAATTTGGAAAACTTATCGAGCTTGTCTAAGTTTAAATTTGATTTAAAATGAAGTGATTTCATGATATTATCAAATCTATCCCTCCGCATAAATTCATATATCGCAATGTTGCGCAAATCACTACATGTACTCCAATACATTGCTTTTCCTGGCAATGGATTGTACCCAGAAACAATTAAAATGGCAAAAAATACTCGCAGTTCCTCTTTGGTTAATTTTATATTTGGCCAGTTTTTTGATAAGCAATATTCGGAACTGGCAGTAATAATTAATTAGATTAAATTATCATCAAAAAACCGTTCAAAATATTGAACAGCAGTGACTTCATCAATATTTTCTTCTGCCATAAGATGAAATTGACTAGGTTGTATATGTATAGTTTTACCGCCACTGCTCCATATAATTTGATCTTTTTTTGATTTTTTGGTGATCTTTGGTATTTTGTTTAGGTAAGAAATAGTTGAAACTTCTTTTCTGGTCTGTTTTTTCTCTGCCGGTGCCATTAGTTGATTTCTGGATAAACAGTTTATATTCGTCCCTTCTTCTTCATCTGAATCTTGGTCTGTTAGCTCATTAACTGCAGGTGGTTCAATAAAAATATCTTGGTCACTATCATCTTTTTCTAACAAATCCATCATTTCGGCTACACTCAAAAATCTAAGGACAAATAGGATATGTTAATACATGCATTCTCCTAGCGTCGTCATATGACGACAATCAAATTTATAGCGAAATAACTCCCTTATAAATGTTATTATAAATAATTACATTTTATATAAAAAACACTTGACTATTATATATTCAAAATATGTAAACAAATAAAATATTTTTACCGTACTTATATTATTTAGTACTTACTTTTTTGACGACCTCATGGTTTTCGTGTTCTCTCGTAAATTGGTCACGTTTAACAATTAAATATGTTCGAAGTCTGCAACTTACTGCGATGCAATGGCTACATTTATGAAAACAATTGTTTACCTGAGTAATTAAACTTAAGCTGACAGGTTTAAAATCATCAGGTACCTGACAATATACCGTTATTACAGGACAGGTAAACGTCGTCATTTGACGACGCTAGGAGAATAAGGGTTAAAGCATCACTGAATAGATATCAGAAAGGAGACCAATATGTCTAGACTAGATCAATCTTCTTTGTAGCTCTTAGCGTTTACGAGATCCCAATAGTGGCCCTTCTATTTGGACCATCCTGTATAAAAAACCGTATAAAACAATTGTTATAACTACGGCAGCAATATAATTCGAATAAATTAATAAATATTCTGTTATGATTACCCAAAACTAAGCGCTGCGGCTTCTAAAATTTAGCTCCGCACGATAATTCTCCAACTTACACCTGTTATATCCCAGAAATACCAGCAGCTTTTGTCTAACTGCAAACGCTTCCCTATAGATAAAGTATGGATTATCTTGATTCCCTAATTCTGCGGAATTTGAGCTTAGAATTTTCATACCGTTGCGCAATTAGGGATTTCGAGAACTCCGCTAAATTATATATTTAACATTGCGTACCGCGAGTACACCAGCATTTACTTGATTTAAAAGTCTATTAGATGAATCTTGGAATCAAATCACAGAATCAATTCAAGAAAATAACAAAATTATTCAATCTTTTGTGAGTGGAGATGATTTTTGCAATCAGAAGAGAATCGTTTTTGCAAGAGACCGTCAAAAAAATTCGGAGCCTCGACTTTTTAATATCACAAGCTGCGCCTGTTTTTGGGCTTAATTTTGAAACCAAGTTTAAAACAATTGGGTAAAACGCAATAGTTTTGTTCACACTCCAAAACTAAATTAGAAAGTTTTTATTTGTAATTGTAAATGAATTTCTATGTGGACTGAATTTTGGCGTAGTTGTTTTTGGGTTGGCAGCTTGTAAAATACTCGTACTACAATAAAGTTTAATTTACTAAAGCGTTCGGTTATATAGCAATATTTTTTTTGTAGCGTAGTTTTTTTATACTCGTAAAACAGCCATAATCCCGCTTTTAAAAGAAAATCTCACAGGATCCTTTTGTAAAATAAATGGCAAAGTTTTACCTTTTGTAATTCCCGTTCTGCCTTTCTATAGTAAAATGTACAACAAAAAGCTTAACACGTCAAATCCAAGTATAGCTGGGGGCTTATTTGAGCGCGCCAAAATGAAGAATTATTTTCCCGACATTCGATTTAGGTACCGAAATGAATTATTGATATTGGGATTTAATCGCTGTTATTTTTATCGGCGCGCACCTTTGTGTACGAAAATATGATCTGGTCCCGCCACATATTCTTTTTATTTGCATAATCAATATTGCAGTGAAAGCCCGAATGACGACTTTTTCGCATTTGTTTCGTGACAAAAGGCAAATATGCAAATATATACGTATGTATAGTACAAAAGACTGCGAAACCGTTATTGAATTTTTATCATCAAAGTCATACCTGGAACAATCATTACACTTCCCGATGATATTTTGAATGTTTAAAAGTGTAAAAAAAATTTTGAACATAAAATTATGGTCTACAACCCTTAGTTATTAAACTACTTATCCAATTTAAACCAGTTGCTTTTTAGAGTACATCTTCTTAAAACAGTTTCTACACTTCGTTTTTGTTCCAAAATTACCGGTCAACCTTCATAGCCTACTTGAAAATATTATGTTGTCCTAATAAGTAGCAATAAAATCGCGATATCTCAAAAATTTATCAATTTTAGCTTTAAAACAGGCTTAATGTTTTTGGAAGACAATTAAATTTTCAACAATTCCACCCTAATAAATGTTGCCTTTAGGCTCAAGTATGTACCTATGCTGTGGAAAGTTGCAGAGGTGATTATGATCCCTAAATTAGGGAAACCTCCCGATGAAGTGTCATCTTACCGACCAATCTCATTATTGCCTGTTATATCGAAACTGTTCGAAAAGCTGTTGCTCAAAAGAATGAAACCAATGATAGAAGGAAAAGAACTAATTCGCTCGCATCAAATTGGATTTAGAAATAAACATTCAACTATTGACCAAGTACATAGAATTGCGAAGCCTTAAGTCAAGCATGACGTTAGCCAACTAAGTTTAGTAAAAAAAAATATTTGAGGTGTATAAACAGAGTTTGTCGATGCATCTTTAGCGCTAATTTTCTCGAAAACGGCTACGTTTACAGCAAAAAACAAAGAGGGACGAATTTTTTCCTCTTAAGTCGTACTTTCTTATGGACGAATGACATTTTCTATTTTATCCCAGAGAAAAAAATTCTGAAGATGGTAAGCGGATGACCTGCCTGTAAATCATACTTCCAATTACGTGTTTTCTTTCTAATTATCCCACAAAGTCAATGGGAAACACCTACACATTTCGGCCAAGTTTAATAGCTCTAGCTTAAACGGCTAGGACGTAATCGATTTTTTGATTTTTTTTTCTAGCAACATTGGAGGTCTCTAACTTTGAAAGGAAGCATTTTCGGATAACAAAATATTTGACAAATGGTCATCATTTTCACTCAGGAATATGCACCTACTTTTTGGCGGTGTATAATGGGGACACCCTGTATAACCCAAGAGAACAATGTCAGATTTTCACTAACTATTATGGTACCAGATACATTCGAATTAGGTTCACCCTGTTTATTACAATAAACCCCTGTAATAAAAATTGATAACCTGTAGGATATTTTTTAAGGTATACATTCATGCGAATACATAATTATTTTTATGTATTTATGAATTTCCATATCGCATTAATTCTATGATAACAGGAAACAAGGTTTATATAACGTCAATAACAATTTCGCTGAGAAAACACTGCGTTAAGCTAAAATATGGTAAATAACACGCAGTATCTTAACTTCCGCAAATCGTTACGTACTAAAACGGCCGAACAAGCGCTCAGGTAGCCGCAAACATTGTACTCAATTATTTTACATCGTTTTATACATATTCATGTAATTCGGGGCATTACCATATTATTTTAATAACCAGTGGTATAAAATTCATTCCACACGAACACCAAAATCCCCGACTGAATTCTAAAGACTTGTTTAGGTAGCGACGCAATACCAAACAGAAAATTAATTGCTAAATTCTAAAAGTGTTTTATGATACAGAAGTTAGAACATGGTATGTTGTTGGAATGCTGAAATATTTTATTTTTAAAGTTAAGAGTTGCTTCTTGAAGTTAGTGTAAAATGTCAATTCTCTCTATACGCGCGTAATTATTTGCCATATATTATTAATGTTTTATGTAGTAACGTTAAATAAAGGCAGTGATGGATATTTCAATAACTAAGCAAGTTACGAAGAATCTATTGAAACACTCCTTAAGTTATTTATAAAATCTATTGGTGAAAACGAAAATCCAATATCTAAATCTGTTTACGGGATATTTGAATGCATAAAGCTGCTTTTTATTTTTATTTTATTTAGGTGTATTATAAAATCCGGCTTTAAATGTACTCTGTAGAAGTCACGTCGCCAGTATTCCCATTTAATCATCTAGAACTGTTCTTGCTGATCTGCAGCTTGAGGAAGCTCGATTTAATTTAATATTGACGGATGCGAACGCTAGCAAAAAGAGCAAAACCTGGTCGTAGAAACCTGAGCAACGTGTATTTACTTACATTAGGGCTAGTAAAGTTAACATGCGAGAGCACAGCCGCAGCTTCGTGGTTTGGGAGATACCGGAAGCACATTTGGGGATGTCGGAGCCCCATGAGACCCAGCTGCGGGGTCATGATAAGGGTCGCCGTCGGGTTAAGGGTCACTCTCCCTTCAGGTGTTGCCCTAATTAAGATACAGCATATTGAAGGCAGTGCTTTGTATAACGGCCGCCGTATAGGTTTATGACTCGCCATTCTGGCACTACTGAATGTCAAATGAGGGCAGATAATTTGCTCCAGAGCGGGTTATGACTATGCGACTTATTCAAATGACGCTGATACTAATATCCATATGTACTAACGCGGCATTACAGCGCAAAAACCGCTGGAACATTTGAATGCTACAGTGTTGTCTCCATTATCGCTGCTTGAATATCTGCAACGTTTTACAAGTCGTTTTGGTATGATTTTTGTAAACCTTTGGTAATTAAAACACAGTTAAAATAATAATTTTTAAAAATCCTTAAAATCGATTTAAAAAATACGTTCCTCTGTTACAACTGTTTTTTTTTTAAATTCTTATTCAGCTTTATAACATTTATGTATCTATCTCTTAAACAAAGCAGGTTTCTAACGTTTTGCGTGATATTTTTCATTTTGTTTAATTAGTTATGAATTTTATACAGTTCAATAAATGGACTACAAATTATATAATTTTTGTTGCTATTTTATTAGCCATCTTTAAGATCACACCTGCTTTTAACTTTACTTGCAAAGGGTCACAAATTTTAACTGCATTAAGTTTTATCTTTGAATGGTATTAAAGTTGAATTTAAAATTCGCTGAAGGCACAAACGTGACGTTTCTTAACTATTAGCGTAAAAAATTCAACGCAAAAACGTCTTATTCACAAAAGACGTAAATACGACGAATGCCTTTCAAGATCTTCAGAAAGTTGTCGTGGTTTTGCAGATGACAGGTAATTTTCAGTTTTAATTTACTCTTTATGTTAAAACGACACAAAGATTGGCTGTAATGCCAAACTTTTTTGGGGGTTTATTGCCGTAAGGACCTTAACCGATGTAATTTCAAACTATTAAGACGTCAATTTTAAACTTTACAGAGAAACGTTAAACTTCAAAGGTAAGATTTTTTACGGATGACGGTTGAAAAACGCAATCCAGTTAAATGGATGTTAAGGATTTTTTAATTTTTGGTTATAATTTGGCTGTTACTGAAGTTTTTGAAAAACCATTTACATATACGACTTCAAAGAATCGCGATTTGCAGTTTTCGCGTTATGCGACGTGTTCCGACATGCCATTTCAGCCGTTACCCTCGGTTTAAATCAGCAATATATCGACGAAGGACGCTCGTATGGAGTCCTGAAACGCCAATCACAACTTATCGGGGCGTTGCAGGAACGACATTCCTGCTACAGCAGGAAAAATTCAACCCCTACGCCAACAAAGCTTATTTCGTAGAAAAGAATTTCAAAGAAAAACGTAAGTGCCGAGATAAGGAGCAGTTTTCATTAATTTATTTAAACTTTGCGTCGTATTTTTATTGTTGAATGAGTGAACGGCGGTTTTTGACCTTAATTTACAAGATCATCTCTAGACTTATCAATCAACCAATCAGGATTCGCAAAGTATATTCGTCGTGCAAATAGTGCCTGAATGTGACATTAAAACTACTGTTGGTATTTTTGGAATCTCAGCAACACCAACCTTTGAATATTTAAAGAAATTTCGTATATCAACGATACGTGAAACGACCTTTAAAATGTTTTGTGTATCAAAAAGAAACATCTTCTTTGGCAATAAAGGCTGTAGGGGTTTATGTCGAGTTATTTCATCCTTTAAATTCTCCGAGGCAATATCATGTGTTTTATTTAGTCGTAAGTTGCATTTTAGCATAAAACAACACAAGTTGCACGGTGCAACGGGGTTATTGCACAGAGACCTGCATTAAGACTCCCCAACGTAAGGATAGAGCAGATATAATCTGGAGATAAAAGATAACCTCAATTATAACGCTTAAGTAACCAATTAAACGAACGATTTCTATAATTGCTCACAATTCAAATATAACGGTCCCGTCTTCATTTTAGCAGAGTTTGTTGATCGGAAGATTAAACCAAGAACAATTAAAATCAAACGCATACGCCTTATGAGCGGACTCGAGAAAATTATTGCAAAATCTAAACTTAATTGCTTGTCATAATAAAACGTTAAATGTCTACAGAATCGGAGAGACTAACTAGATATCGTGGTTTAACCGACTTAGCAAAAATTAAGAAAGTTCGGAGTAACTTTCGAAGCTCTAAGAAATCATTTTATATTTTACGACAGTTGTTAAAGTCTGAGTTATTTTCTTGGAGGGAATTTATTCCGTTTTGTGCTGGTTTCGCTTAAATTATAGTTAAATTAATTTGAAATTGCTATTGATTAGTAATCTTTCTTTATAATAAAAAAAACTGTCGCCTTAATTGCAAACGTGAGCTTTACCCAAACTGTTTTGATTGAGAAAGTAATATTTATTAAACGCAGGCAGAAAATGTTTAACAACTTTATAGGAATTAATATACAATTTAATTAAGTACTGTTTTTAAATTCTTCACTTTGGTGTTTGAGATGTGAAGTTGTAGCCAATAGGAAATTAAAATTATATCAATTTCTTGGTACTGTTTTAATAAAACCTTCGCTAATGGATCTGTTTATAATGGGAGTTCCAAAAACTATCACCCTATTTGTTTATAATATACAATGATGTTAAATTGGTAAAACATTTCGTCGACTTTAACAGATAAATAAGTTTAGACGCAATTAATATACATGTACAAATATTTTTGTAAGTAAAACATTGGATGTGTATACAGGGTGTCGCACAAGATATGCTTTCGCAACTTTTTGCATAAATCAAATTTTTAAGACCTAAAAAAAAAACGTTTTCAGCAGCAAAAAATATTGTAATGTCTTCTTTCATACAGGATGGCCATAATCTACATGTATTGTGTGAGTAACTTTGTTATTATAAGAGTTACATAGTCGGTTAAATTAGCAAAGTTGGGCAGAATTTCAAGACAAATTTAACACCATTTTGACATTTCACTTACACCTTCAAGTTTTTTTAATATTTTGAAAAAACCAAAACAGGCGATTTTTGCAATGTTAAATAATTCTATAGCCACCTATGGTAAAACCAAACTGTAAAATGATTCCTGCAGATAATCGTACGTAGAATTATAAAAAAATATCTAAAAAGTCATAGCATTCTCAGTTTTTGGTTTCATTAAAGAGCTTATTTTTTTCTGATTTCAAAAGTGTATGGGTTGTCATTTCTATTTTTATTACTTTTCTTAGAATTTGCAAAAAAACAAAATTGGTACTAAATAGTATAAGGTGCCTTGGATTTTGACAACAACAGATCTTCTACTGTTTGTTTTTTAGTAGTTGTCAAAGTTCGTTCTGTTTTGTTGCTATTTAGTAATAATTTTGGTTTTTTGCAAGTTTTAAGAACAGTAAAAAAATAGATATGACAACCCATACATTTTTAAAACTAGAAAAAAATAAGCTCTTTAAGGAACCCATAGACAACTATCTTTTTTGAAAATTTACTGTAAATTCTTTATTTATTAAAATATATTATTAGAAATTAAATTGAACCACAAAAGGAACATTGTAAAATAGAATTAATTGTTGCTATGGATTTTAGTTGTTATAATTGGTACCTACGATATTCAACTTTTTATAACTTACTTATTAGTTTTTCCCAATTTTAGTTTTAAAATAAAAATGCAGCCCTAATCAAGTGACGCTCACTTTCATTTGCCAAACATTTGAACGAGGAAACAAAACAATGCTACCTCAGAAATAACGCACGCTTCGATTTGAATGTTCGAAAACGAACCAATATAAATTTTGATTACACGCGAATGGGTTTAGTATTTCCAATAAACTCAACTTCCTGGAAACAAGGAAGTACTGAACTGTTTGAGTTCAATCAGAAACAAGAAATCGGCACAATTGGCACAATACAACAGCAGAATAGAATCATCAAGACGACATGAGACCAGGGTGTGCGGCTCTAAGATAAGTACTAGAACGCAATCCGCCATTTCAGTAATAAACCCCAGGATAATGCAGGACCTCCCACGCCATTTCACAGTTCAACTATGTCTAGCTATTTCTGTACATGTACCGAGACGGTCCTGCTGATACAGCGCCATCCTGCGACGACCGAATTCGGTTCGCCACTTATTTGGTCCGCTGTGCACCGAATAGGACTCTGAATGCGGCTTAGCCTAATCCGATCCGCTAAAATCTTAAATCAGAAGTTACGGCGCGTCCTTTGTATTTCGCACTATTGTGCGCCATCTTGTTTATTCTTACTGATTTATGGGTCGGAGTAGGCTGAGACGGTCGTCGGATATGCAGCGCACGTTTCCATCACATCGTTGCAGCTTGATTTTCGAATATACCGAAGTATCTTCTGATACGAAACGCCCATTCCGTTACAATAAAACGAGATAAGGCATTGGGGACGCGTGATTTAGTAAATCGATAATTATGCAGCTTAAAGAGGCTACATTAAATAATTTTGTTATGCTGAGCCAGCGTTCTTTAAGGCGTAGTACGTAGAGCACTTAAATATCCAGGAGCCTCTCATGAAATTTGCGAGATTTGCAAAAATAAAAAACATAACGCAGATTTACCAACTAAAATAACTACAAATATACACGACCTTATAAACAAAATCCAGGGCAAGATTACTTACGAATCCAAAGGAATAACCAGAATTGCTTTTACTTTGTCTTTGCGCTATATCGGATAAACCTAAAGAAACATAAGAACTCGTGTAAAAGAAAACATTCGGCCAGTGGCGTAGTAAGAGATTGTTCCGCTTGGGGTGCCGCCCCTATCAATAAGGGTTGCCAACTCCTGATTTTTCCAAAAGCAACACAAAAAAGTGGGGGAAAAGAGAAAATGCGCCCAAGGCGATTTTTTTTATAAATTTTAGATATTCAAACGTGTTTTAACCCTAGGATGCACATCACGGGCCTCAGAAGCCCAGCGACCTATTGCTTTCTAAGTTGTTCAGTAGTAAGTATTATACAGTGTTTATGTATTGATTAGCAAAAATAAATAGTAAAATAATATTAAATTTTTTTTTTTTTAAATTACATCCAACTGGGCTTCGCAAGCCCGAGCCTATAGAAATTTTCAGGCGTGCATCCTGGGGTTAATGCAAAGTTAGATAATGTATACTTTACCTTCATCCAAAATTACACTTTTTTGGCAAAACATGTTCTGTTTTTTATTATTTTTTTAATCAGAACGCCCCCACCTCCACGAAATTATTTTTAACCCTTTCAGCCCGAAGACCGTATATTTCCGCAATAAAATTTTGGGACCAACTGCCGAAGGCCGTGTTTTTTCGAACTTATTATATTTAGACGACGAACACCGTACGCGTCCGTTTGATAGGTTAAAATACGTTTATTAGGCTCTATAGATTCGTGTAAAATCGTTTAAATTCGCGTGCATATCAAAACATTAGTCAGTCTCAGTTCTAACGTGTTTATTGTGCTTATAGTTGATTTTGATTTAAAATACAAAGGTAATTATTATATTTTATTTAACAGTTTAGTAAAATTCCAACAGAAGAAGGAAGTAAACAAAAAGTTAGGAGATGCGTTGTTTGTAGTAAGCATGATAAAAGAAAAGAAACGTCGTATTATTGCAAGGATTGCAATGCTCCTCTTTGCATAATTCCTGTTTCGAAATTTATCATTGTAAACGTAATTACTAACAAACATATTTAATTATAATTTTTTGAAAATAAACAGAAAAAATTGAATAGGTATGCATTTTGATTTCTAACAGTGTTGATCATTACGTATAATATTCGAGTAGTGAGACCGCGGAACGTAGTTTGCCGAAGACAATTTGATAATTTCCTGTTTCGAAATTTATCATTGTAAACGTAATTACTAACAAACATTTTTGATTACAATTTTTTGAAAATAAACAGATAAAATTGAATATGCGTTTTTATTTCTAACAGTGTTGATAATTACGTATAATATTCGAGTAGTGAGACCGAGGAACGTATTTTGCCGAAGACAATTTGGTACAATGACGAAGGCCGTACGATTCCGCAAACGTCTAAAATAGCCCGGCATACGGGCATTTCTAATAAAAAAGTAGTCAGGGCTGAAAGGGTTAAAAAGGATAAAAACTTTCACTAATAGTTTCCATTTAGGTAAAGGAACACATACATATTATATTCAGCAAAATTACAAAATAGTAATAATATAAATAGAAACATAAAAATCACATACATTCCAAAAAAGTGACACCACATTTCAGGCAAATTTTTTTTTTTAAAACTGGAAAAACGTTGTTAATGCTTTAAATTTATGTTTTTGTTGCTTGTTTTCATGAACAAAAAGGGTACATTAATGTGAATTTCCTCAAAGGCACCTTACCTTGCCTTGACACGACTCCAAATATAATATGGGAAGGCGGGGCGGAACGGAACCTTTAATATAAAAGAGTTGTAATTTATTAATTTAAGGTAGGAAAAATCTAAAAATTTGTATTTGTATTCTCTGTTTATTCCTTTTTTTAAATTTAATTACAAATTTAAAAATAATCGTGAACTACTAGGTTTAAATTAAAAAGAAAAAAAATGGCCCCAGGGGTGGGGCAGAACGGAACCTTCTTTGCAAAATTGTTTAATTTCTTAAAAAGAGTCAAAGTAGTCATAGTAGACGTAATTAAGCTTATTCGAACAACGTAATAATAATAAAGTAGATTTTTTTAACGATATATGCTTAACAAACTTAAAATTAATTAAATGAAACATCAAAAGTTAAAAAAATTATTTTCATTATTCAGTGTCTGTTAAATCGTAGATAGTGTCAACAGAAGGTTACAGTACAAGAAACATATTTAAAAAAGAAAAAAGAAAGAAAAATCGGACATGGGGCTGAATGGAACCTCGGTCCGTTGTGCCCCGGTCCGTTCTGCCCCATCCGTTGAAGTTAGGTACAGTTCAAATTCCTCTAAAATGGTCGATGAAATATACAACAGTAAATACACAGGAATGTAGTCCAAGACTCGTAGTTTAAGGATATATCAAGAAAAAATGTAATAAAATTAAAGTTTTTGCTTACTTTGCATATTATGATGACAACCAATTACAACAAAGAACGATAACACAAGCAAATACGGGACACGAGTGAATACGCTTATCCAGAATTGTCCAGAATGACAAAAATATTGTCAGTCTGTTTGGTATGCCTTACTTAATAGTTCCTAAAAGTTTTCTTAGATAGTGCCACGGTACTCACGGTACAATTAAAAAAATAAGCAGTGGTCCGTTCTGCCCCGTGGTTCCGTTCTGCCCCGCCTTCCCCTGTGTATAAATGATACAGGATTTTATATACAGGTCAAATTGCACTATCACCCAACAATAATTGTATTCACATACGGGTAATGAAAAATCGTCATTACACTGTTTCTGGTGCCCTATGATTTCGAAGTTCTCTTACCACTGTTAGAAACTTTTGTACATCTCAACTTACAAATATTTAGACGAATGTTATCGCTATCCGACGATTGGTTAATATAGAAAGGGATTTATACCTCAAACCAAATTTTCGCAATAGAACGGAAGTGAAAATTACGTTTTACAATAGAGTTTAAAACTGCATAGAATTTAATGCCTAAAATAAATGAAATGTATCATAATTTTATTGAACGTTTGGTACCCTGTCATAAATTTTATTGCTTGGAATTTCCGTCCTTACAAGGGGGCGGGTTTTCAATGTAGCCGGGTCGACTAGCCCGTTTTACGCTCTAACTTCGATAATAATTCTTTTTTTAAGCGAATTTTTCATTGCGACTACCGCTACTGCCAGCACTGATTATTATATCTACTGCTTCATTACCCCGATATTTTAATTTTTATCCCAGTTTGGTATTTGGTAGACTAAAAGTGCCACCCCAGAAAAAGTGCCACCCACCTGACCTCTCCCCTCCCCCGGATATTCTTCTTGAGCAAAATATCGTTTCAAAAAATATTCCTCCAGTTTCTGTAACACCATTTCAGAACAAGTAATACTTTTTTGCAGTTCCTAATACCTAAGCGATATTCCGCGACTTGGAAATTTTCAATTTACGTTTGATTCCGCATTGTATGCGCCATTAAAATCTAAAAGAAAAATGAAACTCGGGGCTTACTGTTTCCAAACTGAAAGATCATTTATAACTGTGTATTACAAGGCGACGTTTATATTCTTTTTTAAGGAATTTCTGGCTCACCGAATCCAAATAATTTAAAGTTTATATTTTCGTTTCCTTTGAGCGAAACTGAGCCACTAACATCAGATCTATCTTACTTACTCCGAACCTGCCAATTACTTAAAAAACGAGGAAAATGATCAAAGTTGTACAGTAAAAGAAAGATTTCTATACCTTTTCTCCTAATAATAGGTACTTAAGCTTCAAAAGTCGATTAACGCATTAAAAAGAACGATTTTTTAAAATATAACAACCTTAGTGTGCAATGTCTTGTACAACAAAATATTAAAATCGTTACAATAAAACTGACTGACGTATTTTTCATCCATGGCGTCGTTTCTGTTTTCTTACAATAAAATAAAATACAAAGTCTGGCGATCGTCCGACGCAATAAATCAGAGCCTGGATTGATCCTGTTAGTATACTAAATCCTCTAAAACCAGGCTAGGATTGAGGACAATTTCCAAGCTAGGCTGGCGAATATATTGCCGTATGAGATAAGAATTTCAACAGATCTAATGTCCAACTTCACCATTTTAACATTTATAGGTTGGTGGAACTTTTACTTTCGCCACAAAACAAACTTTCACGAAACAAATGCTACGCATTCTGAAAGTTTTCTTGTCTTAATTTGTGCCACCAATTAGGAACAGTCAAAATATCCCTAGTTAACTTGTGTAGTACTTAGTGTTTTACGTTCTTTAATTTTAGTTTATATTATATTCTGTGACTGTTTTACGTAAATGTTCAGTAATTATATTTGCCAGTATTGTAGGATGCAAGTTATTAATGACGCCTAGCAAAACTGCTCTTTGTAACTGACATTATATGCAATACAATGGCATAAGTTTGAATTAAGTCTGTTTCATTTCTATTGTGTAAATTGTCTGTGAAAATTTAATATTGTACTATAATCACATGTTTAAACGAAGAGACGCAAACTGCATTTATCATGTCGGCTGGCGTCCTCTAACGGATTAGGAAATTGCAGTGATGAGAGGACGTATATAGATTTTAAATTATGCAAATTTTAACCGAAATTTGTAGGAAAAGATGAGTGTAAAATAAGCGAATGAGATAAAGTTAATTAAAACGTGTCCTACTTTAAACAGCAGACCTTTATCAACTAGGTGCAAGAATGAATTGCAAGGGCGGCGTATTTTTTGACTGTTGCATTTGCATATGAAAAAAAAACCTTATTTTTAATAAATTTCGATTTTTCCTTGGAAAAGTCCATATACTATAAAAATGCTGTAAAACATTTTTCAAGTTTTAGTATCTAAAATCAAAGGTTTTTGAGTAAAGGACATTGTTCACAAACGTTACATTTTTGAGTACATACAAATCTAACAAGTTTGAAAAACGTTGGGATATTAAATGTTAATAATATATTTGTAAAAAAATTCATGACCCTTTTAATATATTGCAATAAACTTCAAAGGGCAATCTTTTAAAATAAATAAGTTGAAGGGCTGAAAAGTTCTTACTGGAACACTTAATATATAGTTTACAAATTTTACTGCGAACCTATTAAATACATTTCCTTTAGCTCTTCGGTTTTTATTTTAAATCAGCAAGAGTATTGGCCAATAACATTGTTTGATAAACATCCAAACGTCTGCGGTTAGTTTATTAGTTTAAAAAATTGTTTAATAAAACCAAAGTAATACATATCTACCTTAAGTTCGTTCAAAATTTGCTTAAAATAATTTTTAAAATTTCCAGAACGTTTTGAAAAATTAACCATATACAGGGTGCCCATTTTTCTAACCTGTCGTATAGGTAACTCCATTAATATTAAAGATACAGAAACGTTTAAATTAGCAAATTTGTGCAGAATAACTGCTACACTAACAAATGACAACTCTTAAATGTCACATCGAAAAAAACCAACACGGGATAACTCCCATCTATTAGTAGGCAGAGAACATGTTCAATGATTTTTATTAATTAAAAAAAAAAAAAACTACAAGAGAAAAATATAACAAACCTTATATCATTGAAACGAGAAAAAAAATACGTTTTTAATAAGGCCACAACTAACTATGACTTCCATTTAAAAAAATGCTAGTTTGTGTTATAACTCGGAAATCAACAGAGCTATGAAAATTATGTTAACATATTTAAAATCTACGTAAAAATATCTATAAAAGCTAATTTTTATTTTTGTTTCAGCTCATATGTTTACGAAATTATTCAAGTTTGAAAAAATCGACCTTTTTCAGTTTTTTCAAAATATTTCAAAAACTTCATGACATAGGTCAAATTTGAAAATGGCGTCGGATTTCCCTTTAAATTTTGCACAAATTTGCTGATTTAAACGTTTCTGTATCTTTAATATTAACGGAGTTACCCCTACAATAGGTTAGAAAAATTAGTATATCTAATTTAGCAATATTTTTTGGTGAAGGTGAATTTGCAAAAAGCTTGATTTTTATGGAAAAAAAAAAAAATTAAACAGCTTTAAAAAATTCATATCTAACTTCAGTTGAATTAAAAACCGTATTAAAAAATTCGCAGTCATTAAAAATTTTTGAAATTTATTTTTGGTCATAATAGATATTTTAACTTAATATAAAATTTAGCGTTGCACAATTAATTCCACAATAAACATTTTAAATATCGTTTAAAAGTTTAATTACGTTTCATCTCTGCAGTTCTGGCACCTTTGTTGACGCTAAAATTCGCTTAAATTACAAAGCTTTCAGCGTAAACTCGTACGCAAAGTGCTAATTATCATCAGCAAACAAACTGCCATACATCATGCAGTCACAGAAAGACTAATACACAAAGAGCTGCTACATTCTTCATGGTGAACCATTTCGTTCAAGAGCTTTCTTTCGTTAGTGAAACTCGAGCTAAAAACACCTGCTGGTAAAATATACGAAGTTCTTCGTTAGGCGCCCCCAACAGATCGTCCACACGGCCTTGGCAGATGGACAAAGATAAAGCAGCTGCCAGCGGAAGGCAGGGATTTATTTCAAAGGATAGCGTATAGCTTCTACGTAGGAGGCGTCACCTCCACCTCCAGAACTTTCCGGTACAAGGGAGTTAGCTTTGCACCACTGACCGTCTAGTGTCAGCAGTAAAGTGGGTTACTTGGATCCCGAACAAAAAATCTGCGTCTCTCACAATACTTACTCCTTTATGTTAGATGATAATCGCTGCCCAAATTATCCTTTCCTAATTGACTCTCATTAAACATTCACCCAACTTAGCTTAGAGACTCCATCTCTCCACCAGTCAACAAAAACTTCTCAGTACTTCAACTTCTTTAAAAAGGCATAATTTTATGTACATTCAATATTTTTCGAAAATTCGATTGTAAAATTTTATTTTGCTGTTAATTTTTTGCTTTTAAAGGGCAGTCTATGTCACACGCTCACACGGTAGGGTTTTAAACGATGTATTGACACTCCAGGATTCTACGTGTACTTATACAGGGTGATTGATTGAGACCGGGCATTAAAAATATATGAAGAATGAAAAAGGGTATGGATCTGAAATTTTGGTTATGACCATAATGGCATCTGATCTGTTTAATGAAAATATTTTCAATATGGCGACACTTCCGCAAATACCGGAAGTTGGCGTCTACTTTTTTATTTTCAATACAATGGTCTATTTTTTATTGCATTTTTGGATTCAAAACGTTATTTTAGAGGGACTTTTATTAGCATTCCCTATACCTAAGTGCAGCCATTTTTGAGATTTTTGGACTTTTTTGAAAATTTTTCGATTTTCATCGTGATGCTTAATATTATCTACCACCGCCATTTTTGAAGAAAAAACGCTTAAATTTAGACCATGCCTAGAAGAAACCTTGGACTACATCCTGGATATTTTGCAATCGATGCATTACTTACAGGGTGTCCACAATTTAATTTTCTTTTAATACAACTTCAGACCACCAAAACTCGTTTTTTTCAAATACAATGCCCAAACTTTTTTTTCATTTTCTAATGCAAAATTACATTCTGCATCAATCTGTATTAGCGTTTCCTATACCTATCTGCAACAATTTTCGAGTTATTAAGAATTTTTGATAAAGTTAAGAGTAATTGCAACATTTTTAAATAGTAGGCCTTGGAAATGACAACAAATGCCAATACTTAATAACCGTCAACCACTTTTATCGCGTTTGTCTGAAGTATCCATGAAAATGGATTATCAAGAGTATTCAAACACGGATATTTTGAATTTATTTTACATTCTTGGACAAATTCAGAAGATTATTGAAAGTGTGAACGAATAGTTGTGTATTTTTAATGTAGCTTGTACAGCATAGTATATTAAACCCGAGTCTTGCGCTACCAATCGAATTGATCGCTGAGGATGGTCATTAAAATATCTCAGGATGTTAACTTTGTTAGTTTCATCATTTGTCACACGCTTAGGTCGAATACAAGCAGATTTCACTCTTATAAATTGAAAAAAAATTGATTCTATTCATTAAAATTTCTGTCTGGTCATTACAGTCAAATAAGGATAACTCTCACTGAACATGCGGCAAGTTCTTTCAATAATCTTGTTACATTCTTCATGAATATAAAATAAGTTCAAAATATTCGTGTTTGAATACTCTTGATTATACATTTTCATGGATGCTTCAGACAAACGCAATAAAAGTGGTTTACAGTTATTAATATTGGCATTTGCTGTCATTTCCAAGGCTTACTATTAAAAAATGTTGCAATTTCTCTTAACTTTATCAAAAATTCTTAATAACTCGAAAACTGTTGCAGATAGGTATAGGAAACGCTAATACAGGTTGATGCAGAATGTAATTTTGCATTAAAAAATGAAAAAAAAGTTTGGGCATTGTATTTGAAAAAAACGAGTTTTAGTGGTCTGAAGTTGTATTAAAAGAAAATTAAATTTTGGACACCCTGTAAGTAATTCATCGATTGCAAAAATTCCAGGATGTAGTCCAAGGTTTCTTCTAGGCATGGTCTAAGTTTAAGCGTTTTTTCTTTAAAAATGGCCATGTTAGATAATATTAAGCATCACGGTGAAAATCAAAAAATTTTCAAAAAAGTCCAAAAATCTAAAAAATGACTGCACTTAGGTATAGGGAATGCTAATAAAAGTCCCTCTAAAATAACGTTTTGAATCCAAAAATGCAATAAAAAATAGACCATTGTATTGAAAATAAAAAAGTAGACGCCAACTTCCGGTATTTGCGGAAGTGTCACCATCTTGAAAATATTTTTAATAAACAGATCAGATGCCATTATGGTCATAACCAAAATTTCAGATCCATACCCTTTTTCATTCTTCATATATTTTTAATGCCCGGTCTCAATCAATCACCCTGTATAATAGCTTTGCTATTTTTGAAACATCCAATTTAAAGTTTCGCGTCTGCTTTAAACTTTTCAAAGTCGTCAAGTGTAAACCGAGTTATATTTCCACAAAAATTGCTAGTTATGCTTTCCCATATCTTTGCAAACTCCAGCACTAACAGGATAGTATTAAATCACAGACATTTACCAGGAACGTCTGCACATCTGAACAATGTCAGGGATTAATTTTCGTTAAAATATTTAACGAAGTGTTTGTATAATTACCACAATATGCACAGTGTACACAGACAAAGCAAACTATGAGAGAAACATTAAATATTTAATATATGCACTTCAATTAGCAAAACAAACTGAAATTGGAACAATTCTGGGATGAATCGAGTTTTCTGCAACTCGTACTGCCAACGCTACGGTCGCCCTGTCCCTGTGAAGGGCGTTTAATGAACTCTTAGCAGGAAATAGCTCTGTACCATTTCAAGAAGTAATTTCATCACCACTATTTCTGTAACAGCCGCCATTTAATAAATTGGAAAATAATTATTTGAAGTGTTCCTGTACAAGAAAATCGCCATTGTTCTTGATTGTGTTAAGGACTTGATTGATCACAGTATTCTTAAAACGGTCTCTGGAGAGTGGAAAGACATTTTGAAAATTCCTTTGACAAGCTTCTGCGCAATTGCAGTGTAACGGATGGGAAATCCGCCATTATAAAAATACACTGAAAGCATAATAAATATTCAAGTTGAATGCAGCGGAAGATATAACTGTACATTTTAGCATTGTAGCCATGACTACACCTGCGCGGAAACGGTGCATCACAAACGGCCATGAGCCAGTTATTATTGTAACGATATTTTCTGCGTCATTTCAGATTACAATAACATTGTCATGTAAAAAGTAACATATTAAAATTATGCGCATATATCAGGTACATTTTGATAGAGAAAATGCAAGCCTTGGTGAATCGCCGACAAAATACAAATACTAAAAATGATATTTATAGTTTAAAATATTTTTAAAAATATATCGGCGCCGGTTAAATTGCTGGATTTTTTAGGTACCTATAGATAAGAATTCAGGTAGTTTTAAAGTTTAGTATTCAAACTAATAATAAAAAATAAATTGGTAAAGGAGACGGAAAACAAAATAGGAGAATACCAATGCGGCTTTAGGCAGGAGATGAGCACCACAGAACATTAAGAGATATAGAAGCCGAAAGTTACGAGCACGAGAAACCGACATGGATTCTGTTTGTCGACTTTGGACAAGCTTATGATAACGTAAAAAGAGAGGCACTGTACAAAACGTTGGAAGAAATGGGAGTAAGCAGTAAACTTATTAGAATGGTAGAAATAACGTTAAGAGGAACGAAAAATTTGGTTAGAATAGGCAACAAAACAACGGAAGTTTTTGAAAGCAAAGAAAGAGTTAGGCAAGAAGATCCAATTTCGGCGAATTTGTTCAGTATCGTACTAAAAAAAGCAATAAGAGAGGCGAACATTAACAGAAGTGGGCTTGTGTAAAGAAGAAGACACCAATGTTTAGCATTTGCAGTTGACCTTGTGTTAATGGCGAAAAGTAAAGAGGAGCTGAGGAGTATAACGAAAATACTGGAGGAAAAGGCAGGGAATGTGGGCTTACATATAAACGAAGAGAAGACAAAGTATATGGAATGGAAAGATGGCGAATTTAAAAGAGGAGACTACATGAATTTAACCACGTAAAGTGGGAAAGAGTACAAGTTTGAAAAGGTGGAAAAGTTCACTTATTTTCAAGAATTCCAAATATAGGCAGTGAGATAAAGGTAAGAATAATGGTTGGAAATCGATGTTTAGGAGCACTAAACAGAGTAATGAGGAATAAAAATATTTCTAGAAAAGCAAAGATAAAAATATGCAATACAGTAATAAGACCAATAGTTACATACGCGTGCGAAACATTGGCGCTAAGCAAAACAGAACAAACAAGACAGGAAGTGTGGGAATGGAAGGTGCTAAGAAAAATATTTGGCGGAAAGAGAAATAGAGATGGGTGGAGTGAGAAGAACAAACGACGAATTAAAGGAGCTCTACAAGGAAACAAATATGTGTTATAAAAGTGCAAAGACTAAGGTGGTTAGGGCATCTGGAGAGAATGACGGAAACTAGAGTACCGGAACTGGTAATGAAGAGCACATAAGGGGGAAGGAAGAGACGAGGGCGACCCAAATCAAGATGGAGGACGGAAGTGGAGAGGGACATAGAAATGGTATAGATAACCGGATGGAGAAGAAAGGCCAGTGATAGAGAATGGTGGAAGAAAATTATCAACCAAGCAAGCCATGGGCGAACTTGGCTCGCAGAGATAGAATATTATATTAAAAATTTGGTAATTACAAACTTTTTCAAAAAATTACTACTAATAAGGTTGAAATTTATGTAGCTCCTTAAACGGTTTCCAAAATTCCCATATAATTCACTTTGAACATAGTTACCTATGTGTTGTAATATTTAATATTTTTCTTTTAATCAATTTTATAACAATAGTATTAATTAAAGCTGCAACAACTGCATTAAATCAATTTAATTGAAAATCAACAATCTCGGTGCGCCATGTCTGTTAAACAATGGAAAAACCAAACAATCGAGTCGCACAAACCGGGGATATAACAAAAGCTTAAAGAAAACAAATTGTCGTGGTATAGAAATACGGGCATCTACCGCGAAAAAACAACATAAAAGTATGGCGGAATATTAACTGTACCATGTAACATTCTGTGGGTAATGTTTCCGGCAAAATGACTGAAACTTTTAAAATTCATTCTTCGCGGACGCGAGCTAAAACTTTCTGTTGTCGGCTGTTCCATAAATGCATAAATTGTCTTCTGTATCTTAATTCAGCGTGAGATATAAAAGTTTCCTTTCGGATTAAAATGGTCCCTGTTTTTAAGGTGACGTATTCCTTGAGGATCGGATCGTTTATCACCGCGTGAAATAGAAATTAATTTCGTTGACGCGACTTTTTTGGAGGAACAACCTCTTTAAGATCACTTTAATATTAACATTTCAGTAGCACATAGTAAATGGGATGTCCGATTTAGAGTGAACTGGAATGTACGAGGGGGTTTTGATAAGTACTACTAATTAGCTATGGGCGTTTCCAATAACCTAACTTCAAAATTATAATAATAGAGAGACAAAATTTTGTAAAGCATTTTGCTATTTTTTGTGTTGTATTTTGGTGTCTCATAGAAAGAAGTTTGGATTATTTCTAAATAGGTACCGTACCAGTACTATCAATAATTTAAAACAATAGCTGTTGTTTCACAGCTTTACATCAATATGTCCTAGCCATAGCATCCTTCTGGAATTTATTACTTTGTCTATAGTTGCCTCTTTGAAAATTGTATATACCTCCTCGTTCGTTCTTCTTATATGTCTATCCCTCATCTGTCCTCTTCCCTCCCAATATTCTCCTAATTAGTTTTCTTTCCCATGTTCTTAGGGCTTCCTTTGAATTTTTGTTCAGTACCCAGGTCTCACACCCATAGATCGCTGTAGGTCTTAGTATTGTTTTATACAAACGTAGTTTGGTGCTCCTAGACAACTGTTTTGTTCTTATAAGGTTATTTAAAGGCCCTGCACTTTTGTTGGAATATTACTTGGTACAATAAAAATTGTGTTTTTTTTATAGTGAATAAACATGGGATTAAAAAATACTTTAGGACGCCAAAGGCGAACATTTAACGCTGTGGGTCCGTGTTCAATTTACATACGCCGTTATTTTTGCAGCAGATATTAATTTTTGTCCCAAACCTTGTAAAAGGCAAAATTATAATCGCCGTGCGACTGCCTCACATAAAATATTCATGAGATATCTGACTGTATATGTATATTGGATTGCTGATAATTTGAAATACGTGCTCGTTCCATACGGTCGAAGATTTAAGGGTTAAAACGTAATCCACGATCAGTTTTCTTAAACCTAGATCAGCTTAAGAGGGGTGACTTCTGTTTTCTTGAATAATAGTGGAAAATAGGGTGGATATCCTTGGTTTGCCGGAAGCAGACGACACTGTGCGTTCAAATAATTTTCGCGTAGTTGAGTTTTGGGGTGGCATGGAAATTCTTGCGACTTGTTAAAGTATTTTGTTTTGGAGCACAACAAACGGAATATACAGGGGAAATGGGAACTTTGCAAACAAGTTAAATCCTGGCGAAATCTTCAGCTCGGCTTGCTAAATCTGCGCCAAGGTAAATATTGGCGAAGTTACACCGACGAAGAGAGAGTATGGATGTGTTCTTTAAAATCTAAATATATCCATTTCTCTCAAATTTTTCTGTAGTGAACAGATTAATGAAGCAAGTTTAAAATGAGTTCATAAATATTTAAAAAAGTTTGGTTGTTTTTCAAGTAACACCGAAAACATTTAATGGATTTTAAACGTTTATAACTAATGTGGACTTTATATGTTTAACGAAGCCAGTAATGAAATTTAGGGTAATGCAATAAATACCATGCAGTAATAAGATTTCAACAAAATTAATGCAGTATTACATCAAATAGAATTACGAAAACTCTGGGGTTATTATATATGACCAAACAAGTTTATAATGAAGTAAATTTGGTTTTATTAAAATGGGATAGCGGAGAACATCAACGAAATTAATTATTAATTAATTGTGTTTACATTGCACACACTTTACACAAGACTTTGCGACATATAAAGCTGTTTAATTTCTTAAAATTTGATATTCGACTTGAAAAGTGAGGCTATAAAGTTTTATAAATTACAGAGGCCGACATATCAGAACTCTGTGAAAGTTGTTTTAATTTTGATAACTGTTCTTATATAAATTACATGCTCTGAGTTCAATGGAATACGCGGTTTTTCGCTATCACATCAAGTTTTTCAGCCAAATGTAAAAAAAAAGATTTGTAAGCCTAAAAAATAAATGTTAGGCTTCAAAACTATTTAAACAAGAAACTATTAGTATAAGTTATTTTAGAATTGCTGTTCTTATATAACTAACATGCTCTGAATTCAATGGCACACACAGTTGTTGGCTATCTCAACAAGTTTTTCAGCAAAATGAAAAACAGATTAATGTTTCTTCAGAAAACAAAAAATATGGCAATTTATTTTTAATTTTACCTGATGTATACAACAAACCGGTTACATACGTATTTAAAGGGTTAATAATTTATTAAATAAAGTTACTGTTATTGTATTTTGACTAATTTCTAACTGTTACAATTCGGGGTAAAAGCGACATCAGAAAATATGTAGCTATCTAGCCTTCGGCCCAATACGCTCGGGTCGACAAGACGTCGCGTGGTACCTGCACAGCTGGCGTAGCCGTTCCAATTTATTAAAAAATTCTTTTGTGTGAAAACCTGATGTGATATCAAAAAACTAAAAGCAGATTCGTAATCAGCGCCACCGAATTAGTAAATAACACCAATCAAATTCAAAACAACAAAAATCATGTCGGCCTGTGTCATCATTTAATCAAATTATTGGTTAAAAAATTTGTGTTTGCCCCAAGTGACGTATTATGGCCACAAAATCTCACTTGCACAGGACTATACACTTCTATGAAAATTACCTCTTAATAATTTTGTCTTTTTGTGTAAAAACAATTATATTTCATTAAAAATTTAATTATTTATCAGTAATATTTTGTACTTCGTAGCTTGGGGTCCTAATTTTTGATTAACACAACCACCTGGATCTAAGGTTGGCGATAATCGTCTTGTAAATGTGCACTCGTTAATATCTCAAACCGAAAGTATATAATTTTCGTATTAAAACCGCCCTGTCGGTGGTAGTTAGCGCGTCTGCCCGAGATGGCGACATCGTCGCGGAAGATTAGAATTTTAAATTTCTCGCTCATTTATCAAGCCAAGCTTTGGACGACTACTTAACATTCATCGAGTGTTGCTAATACTTTTTTTCAATATTTATTTATGTATGAGACGCTTTGCAACAAAATTTTATTACCTTCATTTCTGTTTTAAAAATTTACGAAAAAATTGGTTAAGTATTCCGCTGACGGCTACGACAAATTAGCATTTTTATTTTGCGAATGTTTTGCAGTGGGTTTTAGCTGAGAATTTTCGAACCATGAAACAAGTGTTTTGATATTTATAAGCCGTATTGAAAATATATGCAGCTGTTAGATTGTAGGCGTATGATACAATCTATTATCGCTGTTATGGTCTGTGGTTTTATTAAGCAAATTTTGTACGAACTGAAGAGAGGTACATGCAATAAATGTATTACTTAGGAAGTAATAGGAATTTTTAAAAACTATTGTTTTCCTATTGCAAAACTTTCGAATTTTTTCCAAAAAAATATTATTATACTCTTGCAACATTTTCAAAAACAAGAGCTGTAAAAAAAATCCACTCTTGAAAAAACTAAAAGTGATTAGGTATTATTACTTAGGGGCTATTAAATATTAAAATAAATAAATATTAAGCCCATTGCAAAACTTTCTAATTTTTCATCCAAAAATATTGCTAGGCTACACTTCTGTAAATTTTTCAAAATCTTTGACGATCTGTAAAAACGTCCACTTAATACAGAATATCTTGCGATTTACAAATATACGTACGTTATTTTTCAATGAAATATGACAAATAGTCTCCTTTATAATTACAAATTAGCGTGTAATAAATTTAAAAAATTCTGTTTTATAATGTTAGGTAGCTACTCGTGTTCGCTATAGTAATATTTTCCCTTTATACATGGAGATTATTATCGACGCTGTACTTTAAGACCGCAATTTCGTGTCATAAATTAACTTTACATTAAAAATTTTGTTGCTATCCTTGTTGGGCCGCAAACCTAGTACAACAGTCTCCGAGATTGGATTTTCACGATGGATATTTATTAGCGCCAGGAGCAAATTAATTGATCTCTGCACGTACGAACTTTCTACGTTCTCGAAAAGAATCCATCTCGTTCTCTTTTGAAATATATACCTGCTCCACGCAATGAATTTTCGCGTTTATCGCCGAACCTAAACGGCTATCGATTCGAGAACGCAAACAAGCTCCGAAACGTAATTTTGAAAATGTTAGTGGGAGTTGCCGCTATATGTAAGTTTGTTTCACGGCCGATTCGTCTTGACGAAACTCGGCGTAAAACACAATTCGAATGAGAGAAAACTTTGCACCGGCGTTTTCAGATGCAAATCGAAGCGCCGGCTTGCACGGGACGCGACAAAGCTTTATTTACATTAAAAATTAACGAATTTACGCGAACAAAAAGCAGTAGACAGTCGGAAAAAGAGGACAGATTAGTTCTTTTAGAACCGAAAAATGCGAAGAGTTTAGAGTCTAAACTTTAGACTGATAAACTTACATGAACAAATTTTAAATTTATTGTTGAACGACAATTATTATACAGGGTGTGTATAAATTGGCGGAAGCGCTACACGTGACGACGTTCTTCGTAAAATTATTATTATTATTTTTTTTTAATATCCCAATTAATTTGAAATCTGTATGCTATCCATACAATAATCAAATGGTTTGACGGTAACAAGGACATGTGAAAAGCTACCCTGTGGTAGCTTCCCGTATACTTATAGCTTTGCTAGGTGTAGCAACTGGGATTTTACATTTAGCACAATACACAATTATTTAGCACAACACATAATTAGTTTAAGTTTTCGAATCTGCCGATAAGGTCTGTTGTGGTATGGCGCTTGAGGCGGCTTCTTAGTAGTGGTTGGGTCATGAGTTCTTTGGCAAGGCTGTTTGGGTGATCTCTAATTCTGTTGGCGTAATTCGTGGTGTGCTGTTTGATTTCCTCTTTAACGGTTTTCATCTGAACATCGTGTCTGATGTTGATATTTGGGACAAACCACGGGGCTTTGGCTACAATTCTGAGGACTTTAGATTGAAATCTTTCCAGTATGTCTATGTTTGAATTTGACGCAGTTCCCCACAGTTGGATTCCATACGTCCACACTGGTTTTAAGATGGATTTATACACCAAGAGTTTATTTTCTAGCGACAGTTTGGACTTGCGTCCAATTAACCAGTAAAGTTTGGAAAGTTTCAAACCCAACTGCTTACGTTTGGTGAATATGTGGTTGCGCCAGGTGAGTCCTTTGTCCAGGGTAAGTCCAAGGTATTTGGCCTCATCGTGTTGCGGTATCTGGTGATTATTTAGGGTGATAGGTGGACATCTACCTCTTCGGTTTGTGAAGGTGACGTGTACTGACTTGGTCTCATTAACCTTGATTTTCCACTGATTAAACCAGGTTTCCAACTTCCGAAGATGTTCTTCGTAAAATTCTAAGTCGAAAATCTTGATACAAAAATGTTGTACCATGCTTCCTATGGCGTCAGGAACCATTCAAAGAAAAAAAAAATTGTCAACATTGCATACATTGATTTGCGTTTGGACATTTTTTTATCAGCAATTTTTACTTAGGTATTTACAATTTCTGTTCGAACTGAACGCCTTCAGTTCGTAAACATAGCTGCAAACTTTTGGGTATCGTAAAACACAAACTAGAAATGATTACGAGAAAAACAGAGATGACAGCTAATGACAATGTTGCCATATGTATTATTTTCATTCAAATCGGTGATTTACATATTTTCAACACCAATTTTTGAAAGGAAGAACACAATATCTAGGAAAAAATACTATTCGAAATTTATTTTTATTCCAAATTGCAGCTTTTCCATTTGCAAGTATTAAATAATAACGCTTATTAAAGGACTAAATGTCAAAACTTTGAGGACCTCTTGCAGGCACAGCAAGCATGGTACAACATTTTCGTATTAAGATTTTCGACTTAGAATTTTACGAAGAACATCGCCACGTGTAGCGCTTCCGCCAATTTTTACACACCCTGTATATGAGGAACAAATGACCGCAAACAACTTTTATATGTAATTTTTTGTTTGTTAAGTTATCACAGGACGAGATATTGAGACGTTACGTTACTTTTTGTACAAACTGTATTATTATTCTAGCGACATTCACATGGATTAAAAAGAATTTTTAACTGCAATGGATGGCCTTACGCGTTTTTCATACATGGCAAATATTTTTCCATTTAACATTCCATTTTTTCTTGCGGCGTACATGCACATTTACTTTGCTAGTGGTAAATTTTAGAGCGCAAATGTCATCGTAACGAAAATATAGTTACTCTTATTACACTGCGACTACACGGGAAGACGGAAAAATGTAATATTTTAAAGGTAGTACAACGAAAAGGAAGAAAACCGACCCGACGAGGCTCAGAGCAGAAATATATGAATATAAGCTAACTTTTGTATGATGTTCTACAAGAGATATTTACATGAATTTTCTTGAACAAAGGCGGTACTTGAAATTTACGTTCTTTAAAAGGATTTTTCGATTTCGTATTTTATTGCCTAAAGGCAGATTTTCTTTAATATCGTTTAAAAAAAATTATTTTGCTAATTTTTTAACTTTTTTCGATGACATTTTTCTTCCATAGAGCATACATGTACGAAGAATTAAAAGAAAAGTTATTTGTATTAAAATAGTAAAAAATTAGGTTGTAGCTTTAAAAAAACTATGTTATTATAGGAAAATAAGCTTAGAAGTAACCTTTTGAGGGTAGTACTCGCTTAAAATTTGCTTAAAAACAATAAAACGTTTTGCATTGGACTTGATAGTTTTCAAAATGTTAAATTAATTTTTAAAAAATGCAGATATCCATACCCTGTTATAATGTTTTAATGCAAAATAAAATTGAGTAACTCTGCCAAATAAAAACCAATGCTTTAGCTCTTGCAATAAGCGTCATCATGCATATATTTTTTATTAAAAATAAACCTACATAAAATAATATTTCAAGGTTACCAAAATAAACTCACAATGCTCAGCTAGAAGTTTACATTCTTCTGTTAAACCCAATTATATCAGATACAATAAAACACAACTCTTGAAATACATAAAGGATATTGCCTCAAACAAAGATATAATCTCGTGTTTTGCTGCGCACGTAAGGCAGACTGAATAAAAAATGCTCTCATTTAATCAGTAACCGAACTAATACCCAAAAAAATTTAGGTATACATTGTAAAAAAAAAAAAATTCTTGTGTATATACGAAATACCTCAATTACATTTTTGTTTGTTTTGAGACAATTATATTTGGAACATTCGTGGATTTCTGGATACAAACGCAATTTGTTTTATGAAAATAATCCCTGAAAAATCTGAAAGAGACAGCGTAGGCTGTATTATACAATATGTACCAGGTATAAAGTAATTTATTATTATTTTAAAGAGACGGTATTAGCAGTCTACTTGTTTCGTTCTTAAATCAAAAACAATTATACTTACAAAGACCATTTTCATATACAGTTATGTGGAAATATTTAATTTTCAAAAAAGAACACATTTCAAAGCACTATAGATAGGGACGAAAAAGTTAAACAACCAAATTTTTAATCCTACATAATATCTTCCCTGTACTTGCAAGGCAGTCTAATTATGAAAAACTGGCAATTGCCTTTGCAATAGTAATTTAGGTATACATCCTTAATTTAAAGAGAATTGAACTTGGACAATTTAAGGTAAAAGAAAATATATCCTTTCTTTAAAATAATTGGTTTAGATTATATGGATTTTCTAAAATTTGGGAAAGGAGACATAGTCTGAAATCCTTGTCAATCGGTTTATACAAGTAGGAGTGTTGGTCTACATTTAAAGTTAATAAACCTGCTGTAAAAACTAGGAACATTTATTACAATTTTAAAGAGAAACTATGAAAATGATATTAAAAGCTTTGGAAAACTTAACGATCAATATAGACTCTCCCAACGTAAATAATTTGCAAAATATATATTAATAGAGCTAGCTCATGAAAATTTTCAGGAATTCTTGCTTGTAGTACAGGATTTAAATTTTTAATACATTCACAAAAAAAAAAAATTGCTTTACGCTAAAAAAACTACAGAAACGCGCAACGCTGTTTCAAGCGCTTAGCGATCAAATTATTTTTGATTTTGTTTTCGAGTCGTGACGCAAATAAAAACCTTAACAAAATTTTCAATTAACTTATTGTTTAAAATACTTCTCGATACTTATGATAAACTAACTGGCAAATCTGATTTAGTTCAATTTGAGGTCTATTGAAATTTTTAAGAGGCAGAGTCAAATGAAAACCTTATAAGTGCCCTGAGATATGAATCGTACGGTAACTTGCCTTACAAGTCGGCAAAAATATTATTTTTGAGATCTAGAAAGTCTTGCTAATGACACATAATCACAACAATTAAAAATGTTGACACAGTAACTGTTTTTAAAACTGGCAACTTCACTGGAGCACTGCAGCAGGGAGAAGCAACGTTCTGTTGTTCATTTCCTGCACAGTTAAGGATTGAAATCCATTGATATCCACCGTAGAATGAAGCTACAATATGGACATTCATAAGCAGAAACAAAAACGGGATGATTTACATAGGTTATACTCCCTGACCTGTCTAAGCAAACCGTGTTGTGCAGTAGAAGCCTTGGTGAAAAAAAACTCTTGGGTTATCCTTGACGAAATCGCTGAAATTTTAAATATGAGACGTGGTTCTATACATCACTTTATGCATTGACATCGTCCAGTTCCATAAAGTGTCAGCAAAGTGGGTGCCAACGCAATCGACTTCAGAATTAAAACAATGGCGTGCTGGAGCTTGAAAAAAACTTTTCCCTCGATGTGAAGCAGAAGGAGATACCTTTTCGGCAAAGGTTTTTGACTGTGGATGAGTTCTGGGTGCATTATTATCAACCTGAAACCAAGACAACGGGCAAGGAATCGCGTCACTACTATGCGCCAAAACCCAAAAAGGTTCGCACACGGTTCTCGGCAGAAAAGGGATGCAAGAGGGGTAATTTTGGAAGACTACATGCCCAGTCGGGTAACTATTACTAGTGAACTAGTGTCACATACTAAGAACTCCTACAGATCCTTCTTAAGACTGCCATCAGAACCTATAGGCGCGGATTTTTGAGTACTGGCGTTATTTTGCAGCACGACAACGCACGGTCACATACTGCACGTCCAACGGTGGCAACCATTTAAAGTAAGTGTCTACCACATCCTCCTTATTCTCCTGGTCTAGCCCCACGCGCGTACTTTCTCTCTGGTCCACTTGAAGAGGCATTAATTAGGTGAAAAGAAATTTTAGAGCAATGGTGACGTGATTCAAGCCACAACCGAAGAATTAATTTTTTTATGTTCTAGCAATTCCAAAAGGTTGAAGGACATGCATAAAACGTAGTTGGGACTACGTCGAAAAATGACATTAATTTGTTCTTGACACTGCTTCAACAAATTTTGTTTAACAACGTTTTTAAGGTTTTCATTTGACTCTGCCTCATATAATAGAACCAACCGATTGCAATGCTAGAATACTCCGGGCGTTTTCTTGGGATCGTTCTTTGGGACACATTTATATTTATTACAATTAATTTTAGTTGTTTTTTCTAGTTGTTCTATGACTAACATAGACTAAAAGGACGCAATTTCCACAGAAAACCCTACTAAGTCGATAAAATCGCGACAAAAAAAAAACAGAAACAGCCAATTACCAAACTGCATTTCTATGTTTCTGAGACATAAATATCGGAATTTTCGATCACTGTCATTTCGAGTTACAAGCGGGCAACGACTCCACCGATAACATTATTTATTATTCTTCCAGAAATATCACTAATTATTTCTCGCTTCCGCTACTATATATTCAGCATGCATTGTGAGGAGTTCATTGGAACAGCCGAAATTAGTTCTTGTCCAATGGCTTCAACGACTGCTAACAGAAATAAATTATTGCCAAGAGGTTGAACGAATTCTTTGGACAAATTGCGTCTTCGAATAAGAGTAATTTGAGCTGTTTGCGTTTCACTTCTTCAGTAAGGTTTCCCACTTTTGTTTCGTTAATTATCAGAGGTCCTAATTAAAATTGCGCGATATAAATATATATTTCATCTCCTGTTTATACGGAATATTATTAATGAAACCAAGGTATACGATATCCCGAATTCGATAATGATAATAAAGCCTTTCAAGAAATTAAATGATCAAAACAGAATACACAAGAAGAACCTTTAGTATAACCATGCTCTAATGCTAAAAATTTCTGAGAAAAAATCAGAAACAGATGATTGGAAGTAGCTTCTAGAATTTTACAGGCGAGCTGATAAAATACTTCTAGTGTCCAAGTTTAACTCGTAAATAATAAATAAATCTTAACATTTAACATTTAAAATGCAAATATTGCTTTTTAATTCTTCATATTAATATTATTTATTTATTCCTGGGTCGTTCTACTGTTAGGTGTAGGACTATTCTTCGAATTACAAAGTTAAATTATTATATTCAACCCTGTTTTGTGCTATTGCTTAAGAAAAAAAATTATAATAAAATGTTTTATTGTATTTATCTACATGTACATTATTTTTACAACGCAAAACACTTACATGGTTAACTCCGCCCCATTAGAAGCGAAGTTAAACATCCAGACAAGTAAAACTACTTACAAGAAATTAAAATAACGCTGTAATTTACATGTTTTTACAAAGGAAGCGGAACTGCTAACCAAATTTAAAATGCAGGTAAAGAGGCTTACGTAGTTTTTGATTATGAACAACTTTTATATTTACACTTTTGTCGTAAAATAACCAGGAGCCAAAATTTTCATCCATTTAATTTTGCATGTAAAACCCTATGTACGATACGCTCAGTATATGTGAAAATATAAAATAAATAATTATTATTCAATTCGCAGAAATGAAGTACAGATTTTCCGAAGTTTCATTGGCCCCTCGAATCTCGTTTTCATATTCGATTTCCTTCTGATCTTCCGCTTACATGTCTAAGTAAACGGAAAAACAAAGAGGTATTAAGGGTTTGTTCTGCTCCGTTTCTCGCGAGCATTATAAATCTATAAAAAAATCCAATGGAATGTAAACTCTTCCACACATCCGGGAGCGAATCCCCGGAGACCTTCAAAGATATCCGCCTAAATTTTTCTGACAGCTCATTCGGATTGCTAAATGAATACTGTGCAAAAACACAGCTCGCTCTGCTGTGCGTGTAGACGAACTGAATTAATTTATCGGGCACGTCATAGAGACGTTTAAGCTTGTGATTACATTTATTTGAAGACAATACGCACGCGAAATATTGCTAACATCACTTGTTTTACGAGATCATGGCAAACTTTGATGAGGAAAGTTTTACAAAATTGGCTATATCTCGGTAATTTTTTACAACTATATAAAACTTTAAATTTTTGAAAAGCTAAAAAAATGCACTTTCATATAAAGCCATGGCCAACTAGGATAGATATACTTGTTTGCAAAGGTAAACGTTCCCCAAGGCATAGTTTTTAATGTGAGGTTCAAGAATCACTAATTTATAAAAAGCCACGTTGAATAATTACTTTCATAAAAAAAATCTCTTTGATGTATTAAGCTTGAAATAAGGCCCGAGAAATGTCTGTTAAACTCAGTGAGCACCATGAAAACTTAAGATTTAAAGTCGTTTATTATTCATAATCTTCAATTTCCATGCAAAAAGGCGGCCGTTTTGGCATGATAATCAAATGAATTTATATAGTTAGCACTACAACCGTCTAAAACTAAAATTTCATTACGGGTCTTAAAGTTATTGCTTCCATTATATCTGTACTTCGGAGGAAGCGAGTAAGAAATCAATTAAAGGCGAAAAAGACAAGTAGAGTGAAGACATATATCGTTCCGTTATTACTTTAGTTTCTTGTGGATGACATTAGCAGCGTTAGAGCGCATGGGCCCACACTTGTCGTTTTTCCTATCTGCTGCAGTCCGTTTTTTGTCGATTCAATAAAGCGGACTGAAAATGAAATATAGATTGTTTTTGCTAGAGATATTCGTTCTTTTCACCCCCAATTTCAGTGAATGGAATTTGGTAGGCCGGCAATTTCAGAAAGGATTTTAAAAGTTATTTCGTTCCCTCGTGCCTTATTCCGATAAGTGCGTTTTTATATTCTAAAAGTATCGTTTTAAACCTACTTATTTTTTGTTCCTAACTAGAAAATCCGACTGGAAAGCACAAAAAAATAACATAGAAAATCGTTTCTCTTAATATTACAAAAAACAAGAAAGCAACAAAAGAAAATTGTTCCTTCACAATAAAGCCGTGTTAATAAAAAATTATTTCTAATAATTATCGGTATTAGTGCAGCGTTTCTTAAACTTTTTAGCAAGAGGGACAGTGGTATCTCTTATTTATTGTGACCATTCCCTATGCCTATACGAGGTGAGCGCCAAAATTTCCCGACCTGACTAGAAAGAAACGGTGTAGGCTCAAAATTAAATTTTATTTTTCAATATAATCCGCCCTGACATTAATGCACATATAACATCGTTTTAGCAACAATTAGATACTCCTAAAAAAATATGCCTTCGGTTTGTCTGCAAACTATGAACAAACTGCAGCCTTCACCTCTTGGTCGTCACTGAAATGGCGCCCGCGAAGGTCCTTTTTCAAATTTCCAAACAGGTTATAGTCACTGGGGGCCATATCTAGACTATACGGAGGGTGATCGATTTGTTCAAAACCGCAGTCACGAACTGCGGCTTGAGTAATTCCAGCAGTGTGCACGGGGGCACTGTCGTGCAGTAAATGCACGCCTCTGGTCAGTTTCCCACGACTTTTCTCCCGAATATTTTGTCGTAATTTGTGCAGGAGTGCTGCATAATGTTCCCCGTTGACGGTGGTGTTGCGTTCTTTAAAATCTATAAGAAGAATGCCCTCACAATCCCAAAAGATCGTAGCCATCACCTTTTTTGTCGACTGACAGACCCTGAACTTTCTTGGCGGTGCTTCTCCTTTTCGTCTCCATTCCATCGATTCTCTTTTGAACAAAGGATCATAGTAGATACCCATGGTTTCATCCCTTGTAACAATTGCCTTCAACGCGTCCACAGGATTTCCTCCACAGAGCTCCAAAAAGGATCACCCTCCGTTTAGTCCAGATATGGCCCCAGTGACTATTACCCGTTTGGAAATTTGAAAAAGGACCTTCGCGGACGCCATTTCAGTGACGTCCAAGTGCTAAAGGCTGCATTTTGGGCACATTTTGCAGACAAACAGAAGGCATATTTTTTTAGGGGTATCGAATTGTTGCCAAAACGATGTAATAAGTGCATTAATGTCAGAGGGGATTATATTGAAAAATTAAATTTAATTTTGAGTCTACTCCGTTTCTTTCATAGTCAGGCCAGCAAATTTTAACGCTTACCTCGTAACTACTGCACATTAGGGAAAAAAAAGTATAATTTAGCCTTAAATCTGACTCTACATCCAAAATATATTTTTCATTAACTTAACAGTTGTTTAAAGGTGTTTAATCTGTCAACGAAACCAAAAATTTGTAAGTTACATTGTAGGATTTCGCTACAAGCTTGTAATTTGTTTTCTTTATCGCGGGCACGTCTTTTTGCAGTTTAGCCAACTGCCTGACTTTTAATTTCTAGAAGAGGCCCTGAACAGATTAATCAAAGGTTGCTCCAATAAAGCAAGCGAAATGCCCCAGTTCCAGTGGTATTTCGTTTTATCTCTCTTACCCGCATCGCTATGTTCCGCGTCTTTATCTCTGTTAGATGCGTGCGGAGATAGAATGTGGAGAACGGATGAAGAACGATAAAAGTAGGAAGTTCAGGATAAACTTAATGTAAGAATGATTGTTTCTTGGCTATGAAGAAGTTTAAGTGAGATTAAAACTACGCTGTTATTACGCCGGGTCTTAACTTTTCTTAATGTTTTATACATATTTTCATGGTCCCCAGCGCCGGGGGATAAACGGGAGATTTGTAGCTTGGTATTTCAACCTCCTGAATGTACCGAGCTCCTTCCGAAATGTTGCAATATTTGCATTTAACGTCGGCGTGCCGTTAAAAACCGAGTTTCTTTTTCAAGACATTCTTTATTTCAACAACTATTTTGTTGAAAAAAAAGTTGTTCGTAGGTGAACGAATACAATGCTTTTTTATGATTGTGTTTTATTTATTTCGTTGTTTACATATGAAATACCAGGAAGCAAAGTCGTGCTTGTACGTTGCGAAATGTGCCATATTAAATTTTGTTTTAATTCGTTTTCATACAGTTTTAGGTGCATTTATTTTTATGAGAATAATTTTTAATTTACAAAAACTCTTCACTAAAATTTCACACGGTGTCTCATTAGTTAACTGAACAAGCTTAACAGAAACTATTACAATTCTTGAAGTTGTACTTTTTCAGGCACATATATCTTTGTCATTGACATGTGGTTAAAATTTTCTTAAACAGAAACGTACAAGTGGTTATTTCGTTAAAATTTCATTGTAATAGCTTCATTAGCGCCAAAGTTATTACAGAAATGCCGGGTTCTGCTTCAGTGGGACACTGTATAAAAGCTACATCTCTTTTATTTAAACATAGACAAATACCATACTTGCATAAGATTAAGCGTTTCTGCCCTAAACAATTTCTTCAGCTGTCAGATGAAGAGTTTTCGAACATTGCTTTAGCGTCATCGCTCATATTAAAATACTTTCTCTTTTAAACTTATCCATCTGAACATATAAAATATGTTAAATAAAGTGACTGGGTGATAAATACGTTTTTTAAAAGAGATTTGAAATTTTCGTTTTTGCTCCGCGCAACATTGTATTCGACGCCACACCTGTCGCCAACAGAGATTATTTTGTGGTAAAATGAATGAAAAACGAATGACATCTCGAAGTTCATCTGCGTAGTTAAAAGATAAAAGTACAGAATTATAAAACTTTTATGCTATCATTAGGTGTAAAATATAGAGCTTTTTAGTTGGAGTGCATTTTGAACACCCTGTAAATGTCAAAAATAGAACTGCAAACGCTTTGTAGATAGCGTTCATAAAGACTGTTTAAATGCCGAATTGCTTGAAAAGAAGGGCCATGATATGTTGTCGCTGGAATATAATCCAGGCTGTCTTTATTGCATCAAGAACATCGAAACTAAATGTTTTGCAGAGTTATACGTGCCACTGGCCATTTTCTTCGGAAAAATAGAGGAAAAACTAAAAACTGAATAATAAAGGTAATCTTTGCGATCGCGTTGGCTATGAAACCGTCAGAGATAAAATCGAAATTTTTTTATTTACCAATTCGCGCATCCTTTGCAAGTAAAATGGTGCAAAGTTTTTGAAAAAATCTTAAACGGTTCCGGAGAAAAACGCCAAAATCGAAACCCCTGCAAAAGCGCTATGATTTGATAAATTGTATAACTAAATCTATGCGACTTGCATAGGCGTTTAACATAGGGGAAGACCGTTTTTACAAGGGCGTCGTTTTTCTCCGGAACAATCTAAATTAGAGCAACGCATATAATGGGATTGTTTTGTACATTTATTGCTCTTGTTTGCAGAATATCTTGTATGAGATTGCCATTTAGCGAATTAACGCAGTGCTGCTATTTGATACGATTGAGTAGGTAAAATAAAACATCCAATGTTGTCGGAGTGGTATACTATAGCAGCTCGCTACAAATAAAACTAAGCACCAGCTCCATTAATTAATGAAATCTGTTAATGGTCTCTAGTTTCAGTCAGACTGATTTGTAATTTTCAGCCAACGCACAATCGAAGGGCTATTGTAACTTTCATTCGAAGATTAAATCTGTTCATTTTACCCAAAATAAAATAAATCATGGCGGAATAAAATAAAGTGCTAAACAAAAACTGATGGTTATTTGCAACATTATTACTTAACTGAAATTTAATCAAAATAATATCAAGAAATTTGAGTTATATTCTATTACTTCTAATCTACAATCGACAGCTGTAAGGTAAAATTTCTTACCAAGCCAGATTGGTCAAAAACGATAGCCACATCAAGTGAAAAAAGTTTAATTGTCAAAATGTGAACCCAGTTTAGTGAACGCTTTTGTTTAACTCAAGTTGTGTCATAGTGAAACTGACCACCCTAATAAATGCTGCCTTTAGGCTCAAGTATGTACCCACGCAGTGGAGAGTTGCAGAGGTGATTATAATCTCTAAATTAGGGAGACCTCCCCATGAAGTTTCATCCTACAGGCCTGTTATATCGAAACTGCTCGAAAAGCAGTTGCTCAAAAGAATAGAACTAATAATAGAAATAATAAACAAGTTCCATGCTCCAACACAGCAAAATACTTAGGTATTACACTGGACGCTAAACTACGCTGGAAGGCTCATGTCAAGAAAAAAAGGGAAGAAATACGTATCAAATATAAAAAAAAAAGTGTACTGGCTAATCGGGAGGAATTCCTCTCTGTCCCTACATAATAAACTTTTGCTCACAAGCAAATTTTAAAGACTGTATGGATATATGGGATACAGCTATGGGGATGGATCAAACAAAGTAATATTCAGATCATCCAGAGATTCCAGAACAAAACACTAAGGAACATAGTGACATACATTGGAACCTCAACATGGACACTATAACCGACACAATGAAGAAGTTTGCCAAGAGCCACGAAGAAGGGCTCCATCAACATGTAAACGTCGATGCGATCAGCTCCTGGACACTACAGGATTATTAAGAAGACCTAAAAAGGTTAAACCCTTTGAGTTAGTTTAAGCAAGAGTTAAAAAGCAGAGACTGTGCGGTAGTGTGCACGTTAATAATTAGTGTACTTTTATATTAGCAAACTAAGGACTACTATTGGGTAAACCTTAGACTCAGTTTGAACATTATTAATTTAGGCTGGAATTCAACTGCTCATTGGTCTCAAAGACCAGATTGCATGTTATAAACTCTAAATTTAAAAAAAGTTTTGTATTTCTTTTTACTTCGAAAAACTACTTGATCCGCCTCTCAGCACTACTAACAAATTCTAAGACATAATAAATTCCTTCCTTATGTTTCAAACAGTATGAGATGCAGTATTTAATTTCCCTGCTACGCTTGGAGGCATTTTTATTAAAATTTCATGTTTGACAATGTTTAATTTCGAATTTAAAATTGCCAAAGAACATCGCGAACTCAAATTGAAGTTGTTGAAATAAACCAGCCCTAATTAATGGCGTATTGTGCTAGTCGAGATGTAATTAGTTAGGTTGTCGGATAAACAGTTGAAAGGAGGTGCGAGCGAAAATTTGAAAGCGTCTAAATTTGCATTGTTTTTATACCAGAGTTGCCAAGGAAAACTGTACTGTCTTAAAAAGAGGGCAAAATAACAACTAAAATATACGGACTTTCTGCACACGATTTTTTCCTATAAGCTACTTTTTTGAATTAAGTTTGAGATTTTCATACTGAATCAGTAATAAGTGCATTAGGCTTTTTCAATTCGCATTTATCAGCAATCGTTTGCAGTAAGGAGTCGGTGTAATTTTTTGGCACACAAATGGATATTTCTAGTTCATCGATTTACCGCATGGCGCTGAATATCGTTTCACCGTTGAATTACGTATTACAGCAAAATGGTTCTATTATGAAAACTATTAAGTTCACAAAGGGCTTCAAAATATGCTCAACTGCCGGCGTAATAGAATTTCGTTTAGTCTGATGCCAAAGCAGGATAAAACTGAAAACTTTTAATGAAAGATAATAATTTGATGTGGAAGTTATCGCTCCGTCTACCTGCGAAATACATACATAGACGTAGTAAGCAAAGGTGGAAGGATTGAACTAAAGCGCCCTATAACCCCTTGGTTTTATCACTTGATTTATTGTTTGTCCCGTTCCGTGACATCCGCGATTTAATCTGTCTTTTTCTGTCTTTCTCGAAGTCTTCGTTCTTGTTTACTGACTGCGTTCTGATAGATGTTGTATTTCGATTAAGTTACTGTTATATCACTGAACTAATGGCATCGCTCTGCTGCGCAAATCTAGATTATCTTTAACGAAGCAGTCAATATCATATACAGAGTCCGGCAAATCCTGTATTTTTGTTTCTACTGAGTTTATTTTTAATTGTTCTCTATACGCTTCGTTTCTGATTCTGTTTTTTTGTTTTTCCTTGAATTTTTCTTGGAAATCTCATTTCTGCTGCATTCACTCGGCTAGTATTTTTATTTGTGAGTGTCCACGTTTCACTTCCGTATAAAATAAAAGTGCCGGAGTTCCTACCTTTTTGACCACTTCCACTTTTGTTTGTTTTGGGACTTCTCTATTACCAAAAAATGTTCTTAAACTGTTAAATATTCGTCCCACATTTCATGTCCTTTCGCTTATTTCCTTGTCCATTCCTCCATTTTTCTCTATGATCACTCCTAAATATTTAAAGCTTTTTACTTGTTCCGACCTAAGCCCATTTAAAGTGATGTTATGCTCTTTGCTGTCTGTTGTAACCGTCATAGTTTTATTTTTGTCTATATTTATTTTCGTATTGATTTTTTCCAATTCCTGGTTAATGGTGCCTGTACACCTGAGAGTAAAGTACTCTCGAGAGTAGCGTCGCCAAGGATACAGCCCCTGAGAGTAACTCGCGATTGGCTGTATCCTTGGCGACGCTACTCTCGAGAGTACTTTACTCTCAGGTGTACAGGCACCATTAGAGTTTCTAGGGGTTGTTGTAGATTCGTTTCTGACGACTATGACTTTGTCGTCTGCGAACATTAGATCAATTTTTTCATTTTCCAGTTGCCTGGTCGAAACGGTCTCATTTTTGTTTGACTTCCTTAATTACCCATCTATAACTGCTGAGAATAATAGTGGACTGAGCTAGCATGTTTGTTTCAAACTTTGCCGATTCTTCATTCTGGGTTCTTACAAATGTATCGTTCTTTCATCATCCATCTCTTTTATTAAGTCTATTGTTTCAATTTCTTTTCCCTTCTTGCATAGGTCCCTACGCCTTTTCTCTTGATTCTATCAAATGCTTTTTACAAGTTTATAAAACATAAATGTATTGCCTTGTTTTTGGTTAGGCTCTGGTCAATTGTTTGTCTTAAGTATAACAACTGGGTCTTGTGGATTCCTTTTTCTTCTAAAACCATTAATGGGATTCTTCTTGTGTGTTATATTTTTTCTTTTGAACTCGCTTCTATTACTCTTGCCAGTATTTTCCCTGGTATACTCATTATTGTCATTCCCCTATAGTTGGAAAAATCTCTTTTGTCTCCTTTCTTGTATAGTGGTAGGGTGATTCCAGTTTTCCAATCCCTTGGTAATTTTCTTGATTACACTATTTCGTTCAATAGTACTTGTTTCCCCAATTCTTCGATGTATTTAATTATTTCCTCTTAAAAATAGTTATGCATTTTTCTTCCTTTAGTTTGCATAGAAATGTTCTTAAACCTTTTCACGGCTTTTAAAAGTATTAAAAAATATTCTAAGTTACAGCCTTATAGCATATTTTAACCCCAAAAAGTTTTCTTGAACAGATAAAAAGTCTGTTATAAATAAATTTAAAATTTTTCATACCGCTGTGAGGAAGTAATCGACTAAACAAACCCAATTTAGGACTCATGTTTCCTGTTATTTACATTTCATAGGACGATTTATTTACTATTTTCTAAGGACCCAAACCAAGTTGCGCATCACAGTTTGTGGAGCGCTGGATTTACTAATTTATGATAAACCTGCAAGAAAAATCAAAGAAGTATTAAGCTGCGTTCACATAGAAAAGTATTGCATTGTATTGTACTGTATTGCAAGGTGCCTGCAAGAGTAGCGTTCACATAGAAGTGTTATAGTGGCAGCGCCAGCTACTTGTACACTAATGGCGATTCCTATTGCGCATACTCAGGGTTAATCCGTAGATCACTGTGATTGGTACTTGTTATGGGGTATTCCAAGAAGCTTGGAGTTTGCAAGGTGTTGCAACGCGGCTTGCAAGGCAATTCCACTACTTTGCTTATGTGAACGCTAGCATATGATATTCGTATACTTAACTTTGCTTACGCTACAATACAATACAATACTTTTCTATGTGAACGCAGCTTTAGACCAGGAGATTTATGTGGCCATTTAACTGGGTCTCATTGATTATTTAAATCAAAAGCAATATAAAGTTATATACAGAAAATAGGGAAATTTATTTTATCCATATCAGTTAAGAATAAAAATAATTACTGTGTCCTTTTCCATTTAAAATGGCAGATATCACGTGCAAAGGCAACTGAAACCTTTTATTATTTGTTTATTGACCTGAATCTGGCTCTCACGTGACGCATAAATCTGTTTAGTGGATTACAAAAAAATTCTGAACGCGAAGCTTGTGATAAAAAGACACGCAGGTGCTCTGTAAAAGGAATAATAAATAAATGACTTCCCACAAAACGTTTAGTATTGATGTACTTAAAAAAAATTAATTAATTTAAAACGAAAAAAACATATTGGTTAAAATCGGAGGTTTTTCATAAACCGTGCGTGTATTTTGCCACAGAATTCTGTGGTTTATGTCTATTTATTACATGTTAAAACGGGAGAAAAGTTTCTTTCCTCGCGTAATCCAAGTCTCGCTGTATCATTTTCAAAATCCCCGCGATCTAAAAGTTAGGAGATATATTTATTCATTCCCGGTAGGTCTTTACCCCAGCAGTAAATGCTAATACATTTATATCTTCTACAACATACGTCGCGCCATTTAAAACCGAATCGGAAAAAGACCATTAGACGACGTGTCTCGCGACTAGAACATCCTTTCCTCTTTTAAAAATACCAAGTCAAATTCCGACAAGACGATTTGTATGGAGATTTCTAGGGGAAAGAATTTCCTCGGCATTTGCCGTACACATTGTTTTAGAACGGAAAAAGTCGTAAGAGAATGTTTTTCTCGTACAGTCAACTTCTTTGTATCAATCTTGACGCGCTTAAAATGTAAATGGAATTTTTACCGTAGAGGAAAAATCATTGCAATAAGGTAAAGCAACACACTTTCCGGAATGAACGCTTTTCACTTTTCATAACACGTCGCTGTGCCCCGAGAAAGCTTTTATAATAACTCCTACTAAAAATGAGAGTTTATAATGATACATAAAAGAAAACTCGTGGATTAGAATTAATTGCAAAAGCGCTATTATAAAGATTGCATTGGAAAATTTCAAAAAACAAGCCCAGCAAAATATACTATAAATTCAAACATCATTATACCTAGTATTTTAGTTTCATAATTTACAGCTAACATTTTACGTAGGGGTCATATTGACCTAAGGGATACATCCGTACAATTTTTTTACCACAAAATGATGTAGTGTTTTAGGAAAGTACTTTTATAAGTGATCAATTACAACTAAACTAAGTAAACAAAGTCATCAAATTTAATTAAAAAATATCAAAAGACATAAAATTAATATTAAAGATACTTTTAAATGGATCAAACAGACCCAAGGCAGATAGCAGGGTTAAATTATAAATTAACAGCCCGTGAAGTTTTCAAACGCCCTAAAGACATTTTAACTGGTAAATAGCTTCTGTTGTGCTCATTCAAATTCACTGTCACAAGTATTGCTCCAAACAAAAATAAATAGAATGTATAACTATGTACAACAACAGAACGGTCGTCAAGAAGAAATTAAATTACTTTACCACAGTTAAAATTGAATTTCGCAAATTTTTCGCGACGTTCAGTACAAATTAGTGTAAAAATACATTAGAAAAGCTTTAAAAGTCAGACAGTAAATTATGTCGCAGCCATTTGCTAACCGAGTTAAAAGTTTTTTTTTGCAATTCCTTACCAAATACTACGACAAAACATAAAATCATTTTAAATAAGTATAAATTACTGTTTATATTCGGCGCATAAACTTCTTAAAAATGATTAATAAAGTTTAACATTCGCAATGTTTGAAATGCAAAAAAATACTTTTCCAACTCCGTGCAATAAAATGAAAAAGTTACATCTTTTTCACGATTTAAACGTTATTGTTTATTATTGCTGCTTTATGTGGGAAATAAAAATTATTTCCACTTATTGGCTTTTAAAGCGTCCACAATATAAACCAACCCAGTAAATGTTTGATTGTGAAACTTTATTTTCCATTCCATTTATGTGATATAAAAATTAGGTAGAGTAAAGTGCCCTAATATGGAATACATTTTTGTATTCGGCAATAATATTCACATTTATTCAACAAAATTTTGCAAAAAAGAATTGTAAAGAATTTGTAATGAACACGCAACACATTACTCGAATTCTGGTACGATATTACGGTAGATATATCTTATACAGCTATTTTGTTTTTTAATGTTACTACTATTCCATATTAAGCTCCCGGGGAACCTAATATGGAATGCTAGGGGTTCTTAATATGGAATATAGAATTATATAGGAAATATACATTAAAATAAACAGCTGCTCATAGATTAATCTTTTATTTCTTTCTGATTTGCATTATTACTTAAACTAAACCAAAACTCTGTTATTTATATAAATTAAATTATAATTCAAGTGTCATTCGAACTAAATGTTGATAATTTATTTATTTTTTACAGGTAGGACAATAGAATTGTTTTTTTTTGGGTATTTTGCACATTTTTCGTGTGCCCATTTCTGACAATTTTGACACTGAACCCATATTGCTGTACTTAGTGACCATAATCATATTCATTATAAGGCACCTCTATGTATTCCATATTAGGCATCAATGTGACATTTCAAAAATCGGTATATGTAAAACATGAAATGGCCCCAATCAAAATTTTGGCTATTTAATTGAAATGTAAAGGCTCATGCTAAATAAACATGCAATAAAATATTTTATATCATTTACCCTAGCATATAATATTTTGCACTGAAAGATTTAGCCTAAAAACTCAGTAGCACGTCAAAAATATATGTGAATCTGCTATGTAATCTAGAGAATATTTTTTAACTAATTTACATTTGGAAATGTGTGATCAATGTACAAATAGGTACATATACCGTTCAACAGATATCGCTTATTCATTGTCATAAAACTGATGTATTCCATAATAGGTAACTGTTCCATATTAGAGCACTTTACTCTACTTTTTTAAGCCTAACAACTTCTGAACAAATATAAATTTGTTGTTGGTAAAGTTGTTAAAAATACTCTAAATAACGCATATGTACCTTTGGTTCTTTCAAAAACTTAATTAGAAAGTTTGTGTCATACATTCTTGAAGATTTCCCATGAATTTATTCCCATTAGGTAAATATTCAAAAGTTTTCCAGTTAGCATATATCTTAACTGTAAAAGGTCAAAAATTGGTAAATCTTATGTTTTACCGGTAAATTCTAGCATTCACCATAGTGAGCTGCAGGGCTCGAAACCGAAAAAAAATTTGGTTAACGGTTAACCGAAATCGAGAACTTTATTTTTATAACGGTTTTTGTTGAAAAACCGGTTTTATTCGTAAAAAACCGGTTTAGAAAAAACCGGTTAAATTAACCGGTTTTTAAAATTATTTAGATCAGGAATGCAAAGTATGAAAACATATTATTTATTTATAATTTTATAATAAATGTACAATCAAGAGTTCAGTAATGACTTTTGGTAAACTAATTGCATTTACTACAGATTTGGTATTTTTCATCGTAATTTTTATTAAAAAAAAAGACGTTAAAAAAACCGGTTTTTTATTATTTTGGTTAAAGGTTACCGTTTTTTTTACCTTTAAAAATAACGGTTTCGGTTTCGGTTAAAAATCACTTTTTCTGACAAAAAATAACGGTTAACCGGTTTTTTAAACCGGTTTAAAAAACCGGTTTCATGCCCTGGTGAGCTGGTAAAAGTCCAAAATAAGCTTTATTTTCATAAATTTTTTTGTCAAAATGCTTTAATTAATCTTTAACCTGATCCTCTACTACCAATCTACTTGCAACTCATAAAAAAAGTTAACAATTGTTGATTATATTTAATCTTTTCGTAGATTACATTAAGAATTTTTGTGTAAATTTCAACGATTTTAGACCGAATTATTGTTGTTAAGAAGATAAATAACGCGCATAAATGTTTTAATCCATTTTTGTTGTTGTTAAAATCAAATAAACAAAAACGCAATTTTTGTCGAAAGTTTCATTGACAAACAAAAAGGTCAAAACATAAACGTCTCTCTCCCAGGTACATATTTTTGAAAATTAAGCCCCTTGTTGCAACGGTGTGACGATCCCACAAGTGGATAAGTTTTTAATGACACAAGGGGACACTAACGCAACTCAAAATTTAGTCATTTAGTTCTTTTATTGCCCGTTTAATATCACAGACCCCATAAATTTCTCGAGCTTAATCTTCGGCATTAATTTTTCATAACACCCTTGCTAGATCCTTAAAAACAATCGCTTTTACGACGATTCCAGCATCGTGCGACACTACAAAAACATAGTAGTCGCTGTTATATCTTACATCACTTTACATCTTTGAACGAAATGGAAGTTCTGTGAAATATATCGACTGCTCATCGGTTTCGGTAACATCCTTCTCCGATTACTAATTTATTCATCTTCGCCAGCCCTCTCGGATTTAAATAATTAGTGAATTATCGAATCTACGTGCTCTGTAAAATTTCGTGCACAATATTGGCGTCTCACGTTAGATAAATATTAAGGAAATCAGTTTTGGTGTGATTAAATTTGGGTTCTGAGAAAGCTCCACGAACAAGATTGCGTAAGCTGGGCTTAATGTAGCGAAAGCTCGGGTTACACGCGAATGCAGACGGAAAATAACGAATAAACGAACCCTTTAGATCTGGATGGACGAATTGATGTAGAAAGTTTGAAATATGACATCAATTCTAATGAGCATGATTAGTTATAACTGTGCCAATTGTTGGAGTTATTTTATGGTACGTTTAACTTGCAGTAAATACATCAATCAACGATGAATTGTTTCCTGGTATTAATTGATAGCGTATAACGAAATTGCTTTTAGAATAATTGACGCCTATTCAATTTCTGATTTAGTAAATTGTTATTAGTATGGGTCGTAATCAACAATTTAAAATTATTCCTAATTTTCTAGTTATGGAAATGCACACATTAACATTTGCATTATTTAGGTTTTAAACCATAAATATTTATAGGTTTCAATAAAAAAGTATTATACAGGGTGTTCCCGTTATGGGCGCAAATATTTTAAGTGGTGATAGAGGACCTTTTACTAAGAAAAAAAAAACAAGTTAAGCCTCTTTCCTAAAATCAAATGCCAAGCAGATGTCAACACTTACTTGATTTTTTTTACGCTTCTGCATTTAAAAGACTGTACCAATTTTATCGTAAAATATCTTAAAGCTGTTTAATAGAGCATGAAATTATCTACAAAATTAGTTTTAATAATGTTTTGACTATAGGCAATGGTTTAAAAGTTATAAGGCAGTGTTTAAAAAAAAAAATTTAAAATTTAAGATCTTTAATTGTTTCTTAGACTTTGCAACCGCTGTATCTTTTAAACGAAAGGTAGTACAAAAAAAAGGACAGCCCACTCCGGATAGCAAATTTTATGGGCTACAACTTTGGTCCAGTAAAAGATTCAGAAAATCAAACCGATTTCCAGGAAAAGCTGAAAATAAGGAACAGTGTAAAAAAAAATCCGAAAAATAATGTTTTGCACTTAAAGTTACTGTAGCATCGGCATTATTCATAGTATTATGTATACCTATCGTCATCAGTTTCAAGGCTTTTTATGGAGTTTAAAATTCTCTACCAAACTACCCCTTATCGTTTTTTTTAAGGAGCTAACTAGCAAACGTAAAAATAAATTGTAAAATTGCATGTAAATAAGTTATGTAAATTTTTAAAATCTTTGCATTTCCTTACACAGTTTTGCCGGTACATTTCTGCGCTAAAGTTCCTGTTGATTTATTATTATTACCATTAATAAAAATCAATAAAAAATGTCAAAACCCATTATTTTAATTTATCGGCGAGCTACCTCAATGAATCACTGGCAGGCCAATACGGCCTGTGCTAATGGCAGGCCCTGAAAATATTTCCCAAATTTATAATTATACGATTCGGTGCTGCGAATTTAAATTAATAATCGCAAAGAAAAATATGGACAAGACGCCTTGCAACTTGCAGTTAATTATGAACGCGTTCATTAATTTAAACACCAAGTAATTTTTTACGAAGTTTAATTTTTTTTTGGCATTTACTCTCAAGAAATTTCTTGATTAATTTCCGACGTTTATCCTTTCAAAAACATCAAAAAATTAAATTAGGTTCGTCACTGTTCGATGTAATTGATTGTGTGTGCTCCTTGTGCTGCTACCACAATCTCAGCTGTTCCGCTGTTCCTATGGGTTACTTATCTTTCAAGACCTACACTGAGACACCGTGCTAGATTCTCCTATTTATTACTTGTGGATTATTGATCGATGTCGCCTTCGTATGTGTGAACATCCTTGCAGGCATGCAACCGCGTCATGAAACTGCCACCCGCGCTCAAATACACGCCCTCTGCCGTGATCTATACTCACCCTGTGTCATCTTACAAGAGGAAATAAAGGCGTTCTAGATATTTCAATCTCAGAAAATACATAGCACTTTATTAAAATAAAAACAAGTCGGAGAGTGTTAGGGGAGCTTTCGTGATACGTGAGCTTAGATAAAATAATTTTTATAAACGAGATGAATGGGGCTTCTTTATGGGTCTAAGAATACTAACTCACTGGAAACATTTAAAGTAAGCTTTATAACAGATTTTTTTTTGGTAAGAAATTGAAAAGTTTGCTCAATTTTCAAAGGAGACTCACATGTATTTAACTCGTTAGTTAAACTTATCAAACTTAAAAAACCTTTAAATAATTAGAAAACGTTCGACTACGAATCGGTTATTAAATTTTACCACAAAATTAAAACCGAAGGTTCGAGTCAACTCAAATTTTGTCAAAAACTGCCAGGCGTTAAACTTAATCACTGCAAAATTTAAAATGCATGATTTTGGGGACTCATAACGAAAAAACTTTTGTAACCATTTAGATAATCTTTAGGAAAAGATTTTTGCCACGAATAAGTAATTTTTGTTGTTGATTACATATACCGGGTGGTGCACATAGAAGGGCCACTATTAAGATCTGGTACACGGTAAGAGCTACAAAAAAGTTTAAATTAGACAAATTGTTTCCTTTTTGACCTTTTTCTTCGAAACCTTTAAAGATTTTTTTATAAACCTTGCACCATTTAATTTGCAAAGGATGCGCGAATTGGTAAATAGAAGAATTTTGATTTTAATCTTACTGTTTCATGGCCAACACGATCGCAAAAATTACCTTTATTATTCAACTTTTCAGTTTTTTCCCTATTTTCCGAAGAAAATGGCCAGTGGCACGTATAACCTCACTTTATATTTATTATTTGAAGGATTCCCTTAAACAATCTACAATTTACCAAACGAAAACTGTGTTTAAATCTGCTAAATATGTTCATAAATTTGCATTAAATTCAAATTTTGTTCGCATTAAAAGTGTCCAACTAAATATTCATTAAAATTAATGCTTTTTGTTATAATAAAATCCGTCGCAACAATAATTAAATCGCATTATTTATTTAGCGAGCAGAACCAATGTATTTTAAAACGTTATAGCACGGCACTCATATCATTAAGTTTAATTATAACAGATAAAAGCCAATAACCTTTGTCATTTGTTTAATATTACACCGATAAAACGGAGCAGAAATTAAAAGTTTTCACGTTTATAGCGACGTATAATTATTGAGTTACAGTTCGGTGTTCAGTTTTAATTATTGCTATAATTTTATACCAGGAAATAATTTATTACATTCTTAATTGTGTCAAACGACGAGAAATATTACTGCAAATTTGTGGTAGAGTTTAAATTTAACCAGGAATACTTTGATCAATAGTAACTTTGACACCAATTTAAACACAATTAATGGAAGGGTTGGCTGTGTTTTTTTACCTATATTTTTTTTAAATGCTAAAGAATAAGCAATGTATTTTCTTCTTCAGATCACAAATTAATTTGGATCGAGTTTAGTTTGGACGAAAAAAAGTGATGCGGATGAAATTTTTTGCCGTTCAATTTTGCTTGCGCCGATTGTCAGATGTTAAGGTTTAAAAAAAAACGCATATTTGAAAAAAAATACACGATTTTGGTGATCTGCAATGCAAAAAGTTTAATAAAACATTTTGATCGCGCAGTTACCATTAGGATCAATTAATTAATCGCCTGTAATGCTGAATGCAACAATCTGTATGGCTTATTCGCCATTTCTAGTGCCGAAGTTAATTAATGCGTCAATCAGGATCGCTTTAACGTGACCATTCTCTGTCATTCTGCCGCAAATCTGTTGATTATCGTACACCTATGGCTCTCTCTGGATCCCTTTATTTTCTATTTGAAACCATCAAAGTTGCATAATTAAATCAGCAGAGTTACACAAGGTTTATTGGGAAGTTAGAAGTACAGTAGACTTCCGATTTACAGGCTTGAAAACAGATATAACTGATAATCGATTTCTGGATAAACCGAATGCATATACAGGGTGTTTCTTAAAAATAGCGAAAAAGTTCAGGAGGTAATTCCTTACCGAAAATTGAGGGGGAAGTTATACATTTTTCCCCCATAGACGTCTCCTTTCGGAGTTACACCCCCCTAACAAGGAGGTAAAAGTAGGTTTATATTTTATTTTTCAAATTTGGATACAGGTAGGAGAATGATATTTGGTATATGTTTTATACTCATTTAAAGGTTTCCCAGAGGTTTATCTGAAATCATCTACCACCTTCACAAGGGGCTAAAAAAGTGCGACCCATTTTGGTTTTTTTATCGGAACTTTTTGCCTTGAAATTTTGCAATTTAAAAGTTCTGATAAAAAAAAAAACAGAAGGGGTCGCATTTTTAGCCTCTTGTGAAGGTGGGAGATGATTAGAGATATAACTATGGGAAACCTTTTAATAAGTACAAAACATCTACCAAATACCATTCTTCTACAATCAAATTTGAGAAATAAAATAAAAATCCAATACCACTCCCTTTAGGGGGGTGTAACTCTGAAAGAAGTAGTCTAAGGGAAAAAATTTATATAAAAGCCCCCCCTTAATTTTCGATAAGGAATTACCCTGTATAGAGCAACAAAATTGTAGAAAAAAGTACGAAAGGTATACCACAAAGACACGATAAATTCATTTAGGCATTTTTTTAAATAATTTTTGGAATGTTGGAGTGCTTCAAGTAATCCGATTTCTGAATAAAGCGATCCTGGCAGAACTACAGAAAATTTATGCCAGGAAATTGTTACTTTTGGTTTATTCAGAGATTGCATTTTTTAAGTAAAATTTTCTAAAATGGAATGGACAATTATTTGTTTGCATCTTTGATCCAAGAACAAATTTTTATGGGTCTAGTTTCATATCGTTCTGGATATTGTTATTATTTTATAATTCCGTTCAGCTAAAACAGTTCATTCTCATCGAAAACACATCAATTCATCTCAATAACATTTCAGTAAAAAACGTAATGACTTGAGAAATGTATAAGCAAATAAAACACAACAAAAATATCAAGAACTGAAGCAAAGATATGAGATTTATATAACCACATAACGTACCGATGTAAAAAGCGCAATTTGCCAGATACACTACACATTTTAAATCAAACAAAATATCGAAAAGCAGCACAGAAAATACGTGGAAGTAACGATCAGACGGACAAAAAGCGCTGTAATAAGCAATTTGAGAATGATGTACGTAAAGCAATTTTGTGTGTGTGGGTACATTGCGAAATGAGAAATTCCTCGTCATGTAATGTAATAATATGTAAACAGTATGATGCAACATATAGATCAAAGAAATGTACTAACTGTAATAAGGACTTAACTATTTCTAGAAAAAACATGGAAATGCTATTTATTAATGAAAGGTTATAATTGTACAGGGTGGGCAAATTTCATGTTTTAACAGCGAATCTCGGTAACTATAAGAGTTATCGAAAAACGGACCGCGCATCCTCGATCTCTTTTTTCTAGAAAAAGTTAATAGTGACAACTAAAATTGGTTATCGTCTTTTGTTTTCTAGTTATCACCGATAACTCGATTTTTCGACTTTTCGTTTTATGGCTATATCTCGCTTGTTTATGAAAATAAATAAAAATAATTTTGACTTTCTACAGGCACTTTTTTGATAAGAATGCAGTGGCGTAGACCATTTTCCAAAAAATGTTTCGAAATTCGAGTTGTGACATAAAGTTGTATTTTTTTAAATAGCACCCATAGTTGGCTATGACTAATTTAAATTCCTTGTTTTTTTGTCATTCCAAATATATAACGGTTAATGTATTTATTTTCAATAATACGCAAGTTACGAAGGTTTTTTAGTTTTTTTTTTAAACAAAATTATAGTAAGCTGTGAAAACACAAACAAAACAAGGTGTAAAACCTATTAAAACTCATTTGGTACAAGTTTGAAGGTTTTGTAATTTGTTGTTGTCGAAAAATCAAGTTATCGGTGATAACTCGAAAACAAAAGACGATAACCAATTTTACTTTTCACCATTAACTCATTCTCAAAAAAAATATCGAGGCAGGGGGTCCGTTTTTCCATAACTCTTATAGTTACCGAGATTCCCTATGAAAACATCGAATTTGCCCACCCTCTACAGGGCCACTTAATTTCATTTTTCAATCGTTTTCCAAATTTATCGTCGAGTGATTTAATCAATTAAAGAACGTATTATAGGCCTCGAAGTTACAATATAACAAAAGTTCCTCAACTTGCCACTAGTAAAACGGAAGCAAAAATTTGTACATGTAAAATTAACTTCAGAATGAAATTAACACACCTTTATTCTATTCCAAAATGTTTCTTCTGGAGATGTATTAGCATTTGTTGTTTCCTCCCAAAACCACACTTCTACAAGTATTGGATTTCACCTTACGAGTGTTTGGCACAGACTAATTTTGAAACAGTTTCAAACAAAACACACGAAACGATTTCATCACACTTATGCAAACACTACAGTACATTTTGTGCTAAAACCCGAAGTTTTTAATTACATACACTGATAATTACATCAATTGTTTCGCTCGAATAATTACACAACTCAAAACACCAGTTTTAAAACATTTTAATTAACTTGTCCGCCATTTTATAATTACATACAACAGCAATTCGTCCAACTCCACTTTTGCAACTCATTAGATATCCAACACGAGTTCCAGGAATTTATTAAAAACACACAATGGTCAGCGCATTTTCAGATTTAATTTTGGCCTTGACTTTTTGCATTGTGCCTATTACTTTTAAAAACATTTTAAAGGAATTTTTAACTGCATGCGCAGGCGAACTAGATGAGGTGATTTAGTGGCCAGTTACAGTTACAGACGTAAAACAAGAAGATGGCCAGTCAATTTTTTTTAATATGCTAGATCTAGCAGGTGTTGCAGCTTGTATCCTCTACGTAAAAGTTATCCAGATTGGAATAATAAAAATTTTAGAACGTATTTGTGCCATTTTAGTTCATTCCTATTGTTAAGCAACTTCCAACGTGTTTTTCGTTACAGTTGGAATATAAATTGCGTTAATAAATAATGACTATTTCAACAACAATATTTCTTGTATACATTTTAACATTATCCTGTTAAAATACAACGATTTCCAATAAAATCTAGATGGCGCTAAGCAACGGTTCCAACGTTCTGTGATCAACATGAACATTCGAAATCAAATCAATCGGGAAATAACCGTAGCTGGCTTTGAAATGTTTGTGACAGCCCGATTTATGGAGACACAACTTCGGTTATTATTTTAAGAGGCAAGATTTGTAGCTGTCCAAAAATGTTTGTTCGCTCGTAATAAATATCTCCTATTAGATAGCCATTATATAAAGGGCGAACATAGTTGGAATATCAAAGATAACCGCGGCTCTCAGTGATGGATACTTGACGCCAACTTCATTTATTTCGCGATCCTTTTTATTTTTATGTCAACAGTCAGAGCTTGCCGGATTCTTTGGGTGTAATTAATCAAGGGCCGAATTGCTCCTCTGATAAATTATTGTTGATTTACGTTTTCTTGCAAGACGAACAATCGCGACCGGTTTTTTGCAAAGTAATTTAAGTTTTTACTCGAAGTTGCAGACAAAAAGTGCACTCATTATTCTTTTTAAAAATTTTATTAGTTTAATTATGATCCAGCAGGGGTGGGTTATAAATAGTCTGGGCTTATAAGGGTTCTCCTGCCACCAAATATCAAGCATACCAGCATACCAACCCTGATAATTATAGCGGGCTTTGGTGTGTATACATCATTAAATTAATATAACAGTTCATAGTACGTTTAGTTCGCATTTTATGGAAAACAATTATTTAAAAAAAACAACAACCGCTGTTTTAGGCACTAAATAAATATACCTAGTGTTAAATAAATATGTATTTAATTAAAAACAACTCCGTTGGCTTAAAAAAAAAACTGTATGTACTTGTACATTTAAAAGCAGTCTAAGCATGGAATTGCTTACGATTGAAAATAGATTAACCAACACTATGGTTTCGTTAGCTATTAAAAATAATCAGGGCTATTTCTACAGAGATAAAAATGGTATTGATCGTTAAAACTATAAATAGTCATAAAACATCGACATTATTATTATTTCCGCGGAGGTGGTCCCCTTTCGGGTGTCTGTACTGCGACCTATTGTTCTATTGTACCCTCTGGTGATAGCCTGTGTTTTTATAAAACTTCAGGATTTTCTTAACTCTTCTTGGTTGGCTTTTTCCATCCCTAGAAGTCTACGCCGATTGTGTGTGAATCCTTCACACTGGCATATTACGTGCAGATGAGTTTCTTCTTCTTCACCACATCCTCTGCATATATCGGTTTCTGAGAACCCTATCATGTAGAAGTGTTTGTTTAGCCCACAATGCCATGTGACGAGTCCTGTGGCTGCTCTGATTTTTACTCTGTTCATCCTGAGCATTTCTTCTGTCTTTTCTTTGGATACCATTGACAAGATAGCATTGTCCTGCAACTTTTTTCCAATGAAATGCTCTTGTATTAATATGTCATTAAGACACCGCTTGGCTGTTCCACAGGATATATTAACTGCGGGTTCTGGTCCGAAGAAAGGTGTCTCGCTGCCAGTTTTGGCTAGGCGATTTGCCCGTTTCCTGATATATAAGTGTGCCCTGGGTACCATACCAGTTTAACATTATTCCTGCTTCCTAGCACATTAAGTGTCCACAGTTCAGGACAAGTCCTGAGTTTACTTACGACGAACCAAGAGCTTTTAACGCTGCTTGGTTGTCAAACACTATGAAGATTCTTTTATTATAAAAATCTCTTTCTAATAGTGTTTCTGCACATAAGTGCATGGCGTACACCTTGGCTTGAAATATGGTCCAAGTCTTACAGATGTGCCTTGTCTCAGTTGTGCTGTTCTCCATATTCCGCAGTCTGTACCATTTTGCGTTTTTCACTCGTCCCTATACCTGACCAGGCTCTATTTCTTAAATCACCTGGTCTGGTATACCGACGGGTCAAAAACGCGAAAAAAAAACATCTTCATACTTTTTAATAGAGTATGCAATATACACTACACAGTGAAAAGGATGGGTTAGTTTTTACACCAAAATGACAAGGTATTAAGACCACATAGGTTCACTTAAAGACCTTTTTAAGAAAAATTTTGCCTTAGATTTTGTCGAATTTTAATGCTTTTGGAACAAATACTGATTTGGTAAATTTTAATCATTTCTACAAAAAAAAAATCCTTTGCATTAACTAATAAGTGAGTCTGTTAAACTAACCTGTTAAATTTTTTCTTTTTGACGTAAATTCCCTAATAATTAACGCATTTTTTTTTTATACCAAGATAAATTGCTTAAATTACTGTACCTATAACACAAAAGACAAATGTCTTTGATTGAGTAACGCTTTGCTTTAAACATCGATAGATTTTTTCTGCATTCTTTGATATTGGCCACTTACCTAATGTTTGGTGTTATTCTTATAAAATAAAAATCGCCACAAATTTGCTCATTTTAGTAATTTAAATGACTTTTAACTAGTAACTAACTCTTAAATTTAGCTAGTAATAAGTAAATTATATTAGGTTGCTGACACTGAACAGTAAACCTTCTCATGCCTAAATTGTCAACAAACTAATTGGCTTATTGCTTCATGGTAAGCAGATTGATTGCAAATATAACTAAGTTTTTAAAAAAAAATGCACATACGGCAAAAAACTATGAAGAGTCAAAATAACACCAAATTTAAATTAATATCGTCACCAAAATTTCATCCAATTACCCCGAATACCAATCGATTTTTAATTGTGTGAATTATTATTGTGAATCGCGTTTTGTTTGCAGAATAGTGTAGCCCCTAACTTAGAAAATTATTTCCTTGATTTAAGTAAAATATGAACTGCAGTTTCATAAATAATACAGCATAAGTGTTCTAAGAAATGCAAGTCGATTTCCTTGGGGCATTGGCGCACAGCGTATAGACAATTTCTAGTCAGTTAAGAAAGTTGTTTCACTTTGTCTTAAACATAAAGTTTTGCAGGAATATTTAACATTCCACTTGCTTCTTATTGACTGGAAGTTTCAATGCAGTTTATTTTGTTTAATAAAGATCGACAAAAGAAATCTTGTCCATAAATTGTGTCACACTGTTAAGCAAAATTATTATTTAATTCTTATGCTTTTCAAAAACACCTCCAAGGACATTATCCGGTATTTCCTAATTTTCTTGAAAACCGTTTAAGATTTTCCAATTTATTATCAAATTATCAATAAGCTCAAAATTTTGCAACATTGCCAAATTAAACTCTATACTCTTGCTATAACAATAAGCGAAATTACCATGCTTAAACTCGAATTTTATACACTCTGTATAAGCTTAATTAATAATAACTATGTAGTTATTTATTCCTTATAGATTGAAATAAAAAAAGGCCTGCTATAATTCGCTTTTATGGGCAATAAATTTCTTCACAATCACCTCGACCAATTTCCAAATTCCGATAAACCTGTTTTTCCAATTAAATTTGAGACGCCCCCGTAACAATTGCTTGGGTGTAATAGATTAACAAAAATGACGTCCTGCTTGATGCTGGGAGTATAATTCAAAAGCTTTCCGCTAGAGCGCGACGTTCAGCGCTATAGTCCAGATTACGTTTGCTACAGAACCATTAACCCTTGTTATTAGTGCAGTGGACCAGTTAAAAACTGACTAGCAGTTTCCGTCATTATAAATTACGTGGTAAACAATCCTTCGGTCTTCAAACAAACCTTAAACGCAAAACAAACAAGGGAAGTTTACTTTTTTTCACGTATAATTATGGACATTATCTGGTTACGTTTCATTTTGGACGTTTTTATTCATTCGTCACTGTCAAAACACCCTTTAAATATTTATATTAGGAGGTATAATATTATTACATAATTTTTAACCCCAACCAATTAATAAACCTTTTTTATACATGATTTGGCTGGCGTACACGGATTCCAGAAAACATTTTTTTATGTCAAAGAAGTTCAAAGTCCCCATACAATTCGGTATGTTTATGAAAAGTTATTTCACAATTGCAAAATATAAAGCACAAATTTAAGAAACATAAGAAAAGATAAATACATACATTAAAGCAAATAATCGATTCACAGGAAATATACTGACAACAGTGACAACAGAAAAAGAAGTTATCGAAAGATGGGGAAATTATTTAAAGGAGTTATTGGAAAGTGAAAACATAATGAATGATGAGGAAGAAGAGAAATTTCAGGAGTAATACGAAACTATCGAACAAGAATATGAACAAAAAATAACCGAAAATGAGCGATATATTAAATGAAAATTGGTAAAGCAGAAGGTCATGATAGTATTTTACCTGTAATGATTAAGTACATGGGAATAAATGGAAGAAAAATGCTGCTAAAAATAGTGAAAAAAAGCGTGGCAGGAAAAAGATATTCCAAAGGACTGGGAGGTATCGTTTATATTACCGATATTCAAGACTGGCGATAGTAAAAAATGTGAAAATTATAGAGGCATATCTCTTCTTAGTGTAGTAGGAAAATTATACGAAAGAATTTTAGAGGAGAGATTAAGGGAGCATTTCGAAAGAAATTCCGAAGAAGCGCAAATGGCTTTAGACCGGGTAGAAAGAAGTACGCAGGATCTAATTTTTACGTTAAGACAGTTAAGTGAAAAAACAATCGAACATTCAAAGATGGTGTACTTGTGCTTTATCGATCTGTCTAAAGCCTTCGATAAAGTGCCAAGGGTAAAGATCTGGAAGATATTGAAACAATGTTAGGTGGAAAAAGGATTATTAAAGACCATCAAGTGTTTATGAAACAGAAAACATTTTTTTATGTCAAGGGCGGTCGAAGTCCCATAAAATTCGGTATGTCTATGAAAATATATTTCACACTTGTAAAATATATAGCATAGAATTGAGAACCTCAATTTCTTGCAAATATTGTTAGACTTCCGAGTTTACAGAACTGTTTGGGCATTAATGATGCTCACAAACTGTGAAAGCACATTCGCTCGCTAAAAAGCACTTTACAATGGAAAAGAAGCTTCTAAGAAATGCGTTACATATATAAAAATGCTGCAAGATTTTAAAAGAACTCCTGAGTGACAACACGTTAAATCACAAAACAGTTTCTCTGTGAAAATTTGCTCGCTAAACTTAATAAATATAGCGTAAGAATCTTGCAACAATGTGTTCCCTTACAAAATAAGCAACATTGTCTTCCTTTGCAAAGTAGAGCGTCGTACAACTTTTATTATTGGAGCCGTGATACAAACCAATAAGGAAAACAAACATGATCGTCGATAACAATAAAAAAATTACATGCGAACGTCTGACTTTCGAACGATTTGCTCGCAATCATTGCTTCTATCAGTTTCCGCAACAACTAGTAGTTAAAATGTTTGAGAATTGCAGCAATTTTAAGGCGCTATATATTTTTTGTGGTCCACAATAAAAATCGACATAAACTGTTATACTTTTTGTTTTGAAATTACTTCGAGCGCAGTTTTAAATTGGCCATTGCTCCAGATAAATTGACAGCGAAAACGTTAAATTGAGAAACGCCTAGAGTAGCGATACTTGCGTGTAATTGATTTTAATGTTATGACTTGCTGCTAATGTTTAGCTTAGCGTGAATAATATGAGGTTTAATGTTGTCTTAATACGCAGGCTACGTGTATATACAATGCGTCTTATCTAGGCTTACAATGAATATACAAGAAACTGTTGGGTTATTTAAGTAGTTCATTGTTAATAAATATAAACACGGTTGCTTTCCTTTTGTAAAAACAACACCTTAGCAATGAAGCCTTTAAATTTGAGAACATTATTGACAAAAAATAAAATGGTATTTTACAGGGTGGTCCAAATTCGATGGGATTACATGGGTATCTCGCTTACTAGAGAAACGATTAAATTACCAAAAACGTACAGTTTTTAGGACAAACTTAGAACTGTTTTCAAAAATATTTTATCATTTTCAGTTTTTGAGTTATTAGAGAAAAACTGTTTTTTTATATATTTTTAATGTGTCATATCTCTCTTATTGTTGTAAATATCGAAAAAGTTTATGCAGATTATTTTTAGACATTTTCATGTAGATTTTGATAGTACTGAAAAAAAAATTTACCCTCGCCGTTAAAACGTTATGACACAAATTTACCTTTTTTTAAATATAAGCTATAGTTTGCTATGATCTATTTAAATTCCTTATTTTTACCTTCCAAATAAATAAGGGTTGATGTATTTATTTTAATAATACGTAAGTTACAAAGGTTTTTCAATTTTTTTAAAGACAAAAAACAAAAAGTAGGCTGTGGAAACAAAAAAACAAACAAAACTGGTAATGCTACAATATATTTGTCCCAAAAAAAAACCTGCACATTTTTGGTAATTTAACTGTTTCTCTATCTTGATTATTAAGCGAGATACCCAAATAATCCCATCGAATTTGGACCACCCTATACATGTTTAAAATTTACTCTACAAAACATCGTCTAATAATTACTTTTATACAGGGTGAAAATAATCTACATGTGGCATGGGTAACTTTGTATAAGAGTTGCCTAGTCGATTAATTTAGCAAAGTTGGGCAGGACAAATTTAATACCATTTTGACATTTCAATATTTTGAAAAAACTAAAAATAGTCGATTTTTTCAAGTCAAATAGTTCCATGGCCACCTATGTTAAAATCAAAATGTGAAATGATTCCTGTAGATATTTTTAATATTTTTTCTTGTTTCATTGATGTATGGTTGGTTGATTCTATCTTTAAAAATAAGTCAGTTATAGCAATATTATTGTATTAATTAAGTTTAAACTATAAGTGGCCATTGAAAAAAAAAAAAGGTCACACAATTGACAAATCGAGCTATTTATGAAAACAAGAAACAATAAACAACCAATTAAATGTCAAGTGACATATTTGACGTTTGACAAAGATCTATCGTTAGCAAGAGGAGAAAAAAGCACATTTACTATTCCAAAGCCAACTTGATTGCCCGTAAAAGAAAATGAAATTAGGGGTAGATCTCAAAGTTGAAGGTGATAAAAAATCTTAAATTAGAGTTAAAGTTTACATAATAAATAAATAACTGATCCAATGATGAAGATAAAACAGTTATAAAGGAAAAAAGAAATTCTACATTTCCTGGTTTTTCGGCACTTCCAAAGTACCAGGAATTTTTTACTTTAGAAAATAGATTGTAGCTCCACTCATACTTAAGGACTACTAATCTTATTTAAGCTAACGTGTATCTCCTATAATAAGCGAGATTCCCATGCTGGAAATGTTATCTGGGACACCCTGTATAGAGGAACAATCTAAGAATCCTCTTTGTACACGTCGAAGATAATTAGGCATTGAAAAAATGGTTTTGAAATCTAAAAAATGAGGGTGTTACTGGATTTTTTTCTTGTAAGACGTCGATGCATTAAAAAGAATTGGAAACACCCTAATTTGAGAGTTAAAACCGCCTATTTCATTAACCCACCCTTTATTTACAGTTATTGAACACCATCTCAAAAACATTTTTCTTTAGATCTTTGCATGTACGGTTTCAACTTCTCGAGTTCATGATTACACGTGTTCCATAAAAAATTTATTGGATTTACAGTAACTTCGCTTAATCCAAGCTCATGTTATAAAATTTTCTCGAACTTTAAAACATCACGTTACACGTTTATTTGTGTTATTGCAGTCTGCGCACGTTCTCGAACAAAACGATTATTTCTAGTTTACAAAGTTCAGTTCCATAATGGAAGAAACATTGATCTCATCAGCGGTAGTACTTTATTTATGTATCAACCTTTTCCTACAAAACAGATACAGTTTAATTATGCTAAAAGAATAAAGTTGAGTATAATTTAAAGTATATTTCAATAATGTATCTAATAATATAGGAATAACCCTAAAAACCAAATTTTACTGAATTTCTTATTTACCTTTTTCTTCTAAATCGGTTTTCTATTTCTGTATTATGTTTCACCGCTCCTTCCTATCCTTAGCTAATTGTGTCTCATCTCTCCAGATGACTCCTTTTTCTTCTAGTCTCTGCTTCACTTCTTTTTCCCATTTTATTCTTGGTCTTCCTTTATTTCTTTTTCCCTCCATCTGCATTTTCCAACCTATTTTTGCGTATCTACTTTCTGGCATGCGTAGTAAATGTCCAAGCCATCTTAATTGATTCGTACCCATCGTTTTCTTAATATCTGTTACTCCTCGGTTATTTCGCATTTTTTCGTTACTGATTTTATCGATCAGTCTGCATCCCTCTAGTCTTCTCAGAAATCTCATTTCCTGTGCCTCTATTCTTTGTTTTTGTTTTTGTGTTAGTGATCAAGTTTCTGAACTGTACGTGAGAATTGGTACGTACTCTGCATTAAAAACTCGCGTCTTCGTTTCTTTTGATATCTCCTTCTTGCTTATCAAACGTTTATTAGTGGCGTAGTAAAATTTTGTTGCTGCCGCTATTCTGTTAATCAGATCTTCCTCCAATTTACCATTCTCTGCAATTATTGTTCCTAAATATTTAAAATTCGCTACCTGCTCTATCTTTTTTTGGTCTAGCATAATTGTAACTGGTTCATGATTTTCGCTATAACCATAATGTATCTGCCTTTACACCTAGATAGAGTTGCAAGTCCTTTTCGCTTTTAGATAATAGCACCACATCATCTGCAAAGGCTAATTCTGTTAAGGATATTGGTTTTAGTTTATTCCAACCCCAGTAGGCTTTTTTTGGGTATTGTTTACATTCTTTAATTATTTTATCCATAAGAATTATAAAGAGCAGTGGACTTAATGTGCCTCTTTGTCTTACTCCCACTGTTGTTATAAATTCCTGGGAACTGCTGTTATGGGTTCGTACATAATTGCTTCTACTTACTTATTTATGTTGTAACAAAAACAATTGAAATCAATTCATTTACGAACCATGCTTAATTTAAGAACTACATTATTATGTCCTTTTAAAATTCTGTATGAGTAAATATGTAATTTTTCAGATTTCTTCGCTGTCTTCTATAGCTGTATTCCCGAATTTGAGAATTTCCAATAAAATAACTCTCATTCTTGTTTCCCGACATTGTTATCACAATATTTGCTGGTTTTCAACCTGACGCTATTCAAGAAGCAAGCCCTTTTTATACTCGCGACGCGATGTTTTGTAAAAGTTTTAATAAACAGCACTTTGGCGTTGAAAATTATGTTCTTTAAGCTTGTAAAATAATTTGCAAACAAAACTCGCTTATAGCTTTCATTTGCAGGAGCAAATGCGAAGAAACTTTGAAGCAAGATACACTTTCGATAACTTTTAACTCGGTAGGTTGCTTGCGGTAGTTTTACGTCCCATATTGTGCTTGTCAACTTGGCTGAGCTAATGCTCTTGCAGTTTATTCCAAACACAAAAGTTTCCAGTGCAGTATGTTTGCATACGTCACCCTTTGGTTGCTATCCGAAAAGTTTTCGAGCGACGAACTACCAGGCAAAGTCGTAATAAACTTGTGGTTCTTTGTTTGGGCAAACTAGCAAAATGCATCAGGTAAAGTACAAATCACCTCTTCTGCAAGTTTAACTGCTACAGAAAACTATTTTCATTACCACATATATTACTTTTACAACCTCTTAAAAGTTATTTTGTGGCTAATCTTACATTGTGTACGAGCATGTATCAATGTAAAGTTTTCACTTATGCAGTATTCAACAAACACTTTTCTTGAAAGATGGTCTCTGTACACGGTGGACCAAATTCGAATGTCTTACGGAGTATCTCATAGCGAAAATCTAATATCGGTCTCTGGGGCAATTTTTTTGAGAAAATAACGCTTATCCAATCAGATTTTTTATTTTGGCACTACAGACGAAAAATGAAATTTAATAATTTTTGAAAATTTACTAAAACTTTTTGATATAAAACCATGACCCGCCAGCGTTTCCATTAAAAAAAAAGTAAACTTCACATCTAAAAGGTCAAGTGCGCGAAAAAAATTTAATTAGGTTTTTAAATTAAGGATAAAAATCTGTATAAGAAATCTGTCTAATATTTTGTTCTATTTTAAAAAATAAAAGACAATTTTGTTTGACTTTTCAAGAATACATATTTTTTGCAAAACACAACCACGATATGGCTAATTTTGTACACATTTTCTTATCAAAGTTTATCACGATTCATAAACAAGTGACGTTTGCAATTAATAAACAACTAAACGACAATACCAAGTTACATGAGGACCCGGTAAATAAGAACTTTAAAGCTATGCACTATCAAAGTGTGTGATAATTTGTAACACTCTGTATATACCAAATGTCTGACAAGGTAGGGTCTCGATATGTTTTCGCTAGCATCTGATTAAGGCTGTGTTTATTGCATCAAGAACATCAAAACTAAATGTTTTGCAGATTTATACGTGCCATTGGTCATTTCCTTCGGAAAAATTTGACAAAAACTGAAGAGTTGAGTAATAAAGTGTTGTGTAATTAGTTGGGTTTAAAAAAGTGTTTTAAATGAATGCTAATAACTGTAAAACCAAGTGTGTTTATAATTAATTTGCGCTGTTCCATTTGGATATAATTACTGAATACGACAGGCAATCTTCTTTGAAAATGTCTTATTTATAAACCTTGTTCCTAGCCTGAACGAAGTGTATTTAACGAAGTAAAATTTAATGTACATTTCGTCCACATCCGAATCCAAATTAAATTACGTGTTCCATTCTAGTCTTTATGGTGTTCTCTGCTTTATTTATCTCCGAATTTTGTCGCTAAATGAAAAGAACGATATATCTGCTTAATGTGTAATAATAAGTAACAGCCGAGCGCCGGTCGCCACATATTTTTAAGGCAAGCAAGCTCAAGTCTGGGGGAAAAACGAACCAAACTTGTTACTTTGGAACTTTCTTCAATTTGTTTACGTTTCTCGTTAGTTGTTATTTCTAAAAGCGCGGCACAGGCCGTCTCTCTGTTTAAGAGCTGATATTTTATTTATCCGGTTTTAGTACTTTTAAAATTATTTACGGTTTTTATAGTGATTTAGGTTTCAGGTGTATAAAAAGTTGATGCAAAAAAGCACACGAAGGTTGGGGTAAAACATTTTTAGGCCTTTGCGGGTTAGCCAGAAAATCTATACCCTATTTAACGAATATACAGGGGATATTTACAAAGTAAATATTCTATATGACTATAAAATACAAAATTCCTAATTTGTGCTGTTTGCAGAGAAGCAATTCAAGATGATCTTTACCCTTGGAAAGCTATAGAGCCAAGAACAGATGCAACGATAAGAAATGTTGAGAGTTTAGTATTGATTGATTGCAAATGAAAGTCTTTTAATTGATAAGAAGTTAATGTGTATGAAATAACAGTTATGAATGTTTTCAACAATAATTTGGGTATAAAAAAAAGGAATAATTTTTCAGAAATAAAATTTCTTAAAGCAATTGGGATGTCTTGCAAAACGATCAAAAGTATTTCAAAATTAACTTTAAGAATAAAATCGCGATTTAGTTCTACACGTATTTAAAAGCTACATGGATTACTTAATAAATTACTTTTGTGAAGGCAAAGAGACGAGATTCTTCAAACTGTTTTAGCACATCTGCAGGAAATTTTTCATTAAAGAAATTCAGTGATTTTTAATTGTATTGTAATATTTAATTATAGCAATAAAATCTGTTTCCCAACTCCACACTAAATACAAGTAGATACGTATCATTTCCCGACATCTATAGCGTAGAGTAGACAATAATCTGTTTTAGAAAGTAATGTATTTGCTTTGTGAAGCAAAATAACAGATTTCCTCTAAGCAATCCGTGTGTTCTGGTGTTTCCCAGAAAACCATATTTGCGCTATTGATAGATTTGATCTCAAAGTACAGGGCTCTGCTGCCAGCACTACGGCTGCATTTTCCGTTCAGTATAGACATCAAGAGTGGAGATGAACCACACTTGACTAGTTGTAGTGGCAGTTCGGTTTTATTTTGCCTGGAAAGCTGCCATCACGTTTGCTTTGGTACTTACATTTTTATTTTTCATTTCGAACGTGATTCAAAATGTGCAAGATATCGTATCAACAGAAATTCTTATGCGATAGCGTGCACATATTTTTGAACTTGTCGGGAGGAGATTTAGGATGTGACATATCTTTGGAATCTGTAACTGATAAATTGTCTTTTATTTTGTAAATATTAGGGAAATTTAAGGACGAAAAATACAATACAAAATCATTAAATGAACCTGATGTTTCTTTAAGTTTGATGAGAATTACTGAATAATTGTATAATAAAATAATATACATAATTATTTTGTTTTAAACCATCTCAAATTTATCCCTATATACGTATAGGCTTCTTGATGTTTATTTTATTTAGTGCATGATTTTCTTATTTTCAAACATGCGAATATTGGTTTTGTTTATCAGAAATGAGCCATTGGTGAATGTCCCTTAAAAAATCATAGCTTTGTGAATTTTTGGTTATAATCTGCTATTCCATCTACATTTACTTGCGTTGTGTTTCAGACTCTATTGTGACGTTAATTTTACAATTCAATAGTTTCAATTGGAATCAAAAATTGCAAAGAATCTTAGCATATTTTTCAAGCAAAAGACAAGCTAAACTTAAATTACAGTAATGCCCTTAAAACTCTATAAACTGCAATAACGGTTTTAAATTTAAACTCACGTTATAAGGGTGATGATTCAGTTTGACTGTCGCACCCCTATAACTTTGTCATTTTAAGAGAAAACTCCTACAAACCTTATATTTCTGTAAATCGTGAAAAATTCTTTATGACGTTTAAATGTTTTCTCTACGATGTAACACTGGCATATTTTTTTTTTTTTTGGAAATTACATGGTATAGGTACTTTTTTCATTGTTGCTGATTAAATTCTAAATCCGATAGTGCACTGAACAAATAAAAATTCTGGGGTATTTTTGAATGTTTGAAACACCGGCTTAATAAAAGTCCAAAGTTTCGATCTTATTTTATTCAAAAACTTTTTAAACCTTAACAAATAGGTTAAAAAACTTAAACACACTTTATTTACACTCAAAACAAAATTAATTTTTCCTGGGTTTTTTCAAATTGTGGTGAACCAATATTCACGGAAAATTGAAAAATGATGCAAACATTTCCAAAAACACCAAGTGAAGAAACTTGACTAGGATTAAGATATCACATACGGTCTTTATGCATTCATGGTTTCGTGTAAATATTTGCATAAATCTAAAGAAAAATAGGTAAATAAGATTAGGGAAAGCCAAGAGAGATGCATGTGGAGACAATTTGTAGCGAAATGATGTATGGCTCAATAGTTCATGTTTTTACGACGGCTTAAGTGCTACTGCGGTGCACTGACAAGGGTTGGTTGCAGGGACGCGGAGAGTAACTGGAATGTCGGACGCCTCGGCCGGGTTAAACATTAGCACTTCCCGCGGCTTGCAGATAAAAGCATCACAAATTAGAACCGCTCTGTGAACTTGGCATGTCTAAAGAGGGTGGAGCTAGCTGCTCATGTCCCTACACTGTGCATGATATGGTCGACAATACCGGCAGATACGAAATTTGCAGAGATATTCTGAATTACGGTTGCTTTGAACCTTTATTCGCTGTACCTTTATCGAACATGACACCCTTTGAAGTAGGCAACTGGACATTAATTAAAAATAGAGGAAAAACGCCGTCGATGGAAATTCAGCTTTATTTGTTTTTGCGTCACCTTTCAAGACTAAAAGGTGGTTTAAAATTTAAAAATCAAAACAAGTCTTTTAATAACAGAGCAGCTTTTAATTACTTAAAGCCATAAAAATATGAATTTTCTGTAACCAAACCTAAACAATAACTAACAACTAGCCCATGTTATGAAGGCTCATTGGCGTAGTTATGGGGAGCTAGGAGGGCCAAAGCTTCCCCTGAGCCTACCTACCATTAGCCCCCCTGGCTTAGTCGAATGACTCAAAAAAGATTTAATAATTTGTTCATTATCAACATTAAAAGTGAAACTATAAAAATACTGAATCCCGAAAAAATTCTTGCTGAATTTGTTTCCAGAGAAAACAAAAAAATAAATTTTAAATTAATAATAAGGTCAAATTTAAACTGCATTTTTTTATGATATAAATTCCTAAAGGAAATTAAGAGTAACCCATTTTTAATTCACAATAACAAAAAAAGTAATTACTTAGTTGTCATGATGCCACAGCCCATTATGGGTTCCATTTAAAAAATACAACATTATGTCCCAACACATTTTTTTTTTTTTTAAAAATTGTCTTTGCCACTGCTTTCGTATCAAAAGATAATTAAAGAGATTTCCTGTGAAAATATCGAAATTTGCCCACCCTGTAAAGTAGTAGTCTTCTAAAAAATCCAAAAAGGCGTATAATATGTCACAATAATGATAATAATAATAATACACATATATACGAATATATACAACACAAAATTATATTTATATTATATATCTCTAAAAAGAACTATAAAAATAATATTGTTATGTACAGAGAGAACTAAATTCGATGGGATTACATGGGCATCTTGCTTAATTTTAAAGATAAAGAAAAAGTTAAATTACAAATAATATGGAGGTTTTTTAAAACAAATTCAAATCTGTTTTCAGAAATATCGTATAATTTCCTGTTTTTCAGTTATTGGTAAAACACTTTTTTTTAACAATGTGTCATATCTCCGTTGTGGTTGTAAACATTAAAAATGTTTATAAGGAATAACCTTAAATTTTTAACGAAGAATTTAATGGTGCTAAAAAATGTTTACACGTATCTATAAAAAGTTATGACATAAACTTACTTTTTTTGAATGGTAGTATAGTTGGCTATAACCTATTTGGATTCCCATTTTTTTTTAGATTCCAAATAGGTAAGAGTCATTGTAGTTATTTGCTATAATACGAGGTTTTTAACTTTTTTTAAAGATAAAAATAAATACAGGGGGCTGTAAAAACAAAAAACAAAACAAGGTGTGAACAAAAGATAAACAACAATACAGTCCCCTTCAGGAGATATGTAATTTAACCGTTTCTCTATCTTAAATATTAAGCAAGATACCCCTATAATGCATGAAATTTGGTCCATTTTGTACTACATCTATAGGAAGTAAACACTCAATGCCTAATTAAACTTTATAAGGCTTACATATTCCTGATATGTCTTAAATTAATTAATTTTGAACACACTACCTGGAATTAACTGGCTAAAAAGTATTTCCGCAACTTACAAGGTATGTGCCTATCATTTTCCCTGGCAAACACAAACTACCTGAGGCAGCTAGTAAAATTAGTTAGAAAATTATCAGACTCCACAATTCCATTAATTTCCAGAAGACTGCAACAAGTTTAAAACCATTCCATTTTTTTTTTTTTTAACGGTGCAGAGAGTATACTCCTATTGAGTTTGCATATTATCCCAGCACAATCTTATACGAGATATTTTGCTGATTCAGCGGAATTAAACATGAAACAAACATTGTCTGTTACATGTATTCAAAGCTCTTCGTTTTGGTTAAATATAATTAAATAAAAGGCTTTGCTGACAAAGTGAATATGATTTAATTCGTTTGCAGTATTAAAGTTACCGGAATATCCTTTTAAATTAAATATTGGTGTTTTTTGTATAGCTGGTTTGTTAAAGATCAAAGTTTGCTTCGAGCTCAAACTCAATTTGTTTGAATGAATTCGTTAATACCTCGTTATTTGCTTTCTGCATTAAGTGGAGAACGTGTTTTTTAACTGTAGAGACATCGTGTTTTTGAACGTAACGATTGCTGAAGTGTCTTGCTGGAGGCAGTCAACCGTTCGAGTGAATTACTGTACAAAGTCACTTGACAATTAGATTAGAGTTATGCGATAAACTGCAGTAGTTAAATAATTGTTGCGACATGTAATGAGCAGAGGGCAAACTAACGTTTAAAGTGACACAACACTTTCAAGAACTTTCACGTAATATGCCAGTGTGAATCCTTCACACTGGCATATTACGTGAAGAGGAGTTACTTCTTCTTCACCACATCCTCTGCATATATCGCTCTCTGAGAGCCCTTTTAGTGTTTGTTTAGCCCACAGTGTTCTGTGACGAGTCCTGTGGCTGCTCTGCTCATCCTGAGCATTTCTTCTGTCTTTTCTTTAGAGAACATTGACAGGATAGCCTTAGAATGAGCTTGTCCTGCGACTTTTTTCCAATGAGCATTATGCCCTTGTATTAATATGTCATTAAGACACCGCTTGGCTGTTCGATAGGATGTACCAACTGCGGGTTCTGGTCCGAAGAAAGGTGTCTCGCTGCCAATTTTGGCTAGGCGATCTGCCTTCTCGTTCCCTGGTTGGTATATTAGTGTGCCCTGGGCACCATACCAGTTGAACATTATTCCTGCTTCCTAGCACGTTGAGTGCCCGTATGCAGTTCAGAACAAGTCCTGAGTTTACGCCCAACTGGCAAAGAGCTTTTAACGCTGCTTGGCTGTTGGACACTAGAATTTGATCAAGGCTGTGTTTATTGCATCAAGAACATCAAAACTAAATGTTTTGCAGAGTTATACGTGCCACTGGCACTGGCACTGGCACTGGCTGAAGCGTCAGAGATAAAATCGAAATTCTTCTATTTACCAATGCGCTCATCCTTTGCAAGTAAAATGGTACAAAGTTTTTGAAGACATTTTAAACGGGTCCAAAGAAAAACGTCAAAAACGAAACCCCTGCAAAAGTGCTATGATTTGAGAAATTGTATAACTAAATCTATGCGAATTGCATAGCATAGACGTTTACATAAGGAAAACCGTTTTTACAGGGGCCTCGTTTTTCGCGTTTTTCTTAGGAACCGGTTAAGATTTTTTCAAAAACTGCACCATTTTACTTGCAAAGTATGCGCGATTTGGTGAATAGAAGAGTTTCGATTTTATCTCTTACGGTTTCATGGCCAACGCGATCGCAAAAATTCCTTTATTATTCAACTTTTCAGTTTTTTCCCTATTTTTCCGAAGAAAATGGGCAGTGGCACGTATAAGTCTGCAAAAAATTTAGTTTTGATGTTCTTGATGCAATAAACACAGCCTTGATCAGATTCTAGCGACAACATATCGTGAACCTCCATTGCAAGAAGGCAGTTTTCATTCCATGACCGCCTTTGACCCAAGATAATTTTTAATATCACGGTTAAAACATTTAGTAAATCTTAAACCAATGCTTAAATACATTTTTTCTTACTTATGGCGTATTCATAATAGCCCACTTTACTAGCGCACCTGATGTTTAAAAAAAAAAAAACTCTTACAATTTTTTTATAAATTAATCCTTTTTTAGATAAATTCTTTGCCCTACATACCCATTAATCGAACTAAATATGGTTTTATTAAATCCACATTTTACAGAGCACTGCCACGGCTTAGTTTTATACGCTTTGTGTATTTACTGCAACAAAAAGGGACTTAACAAGTGTTTATTTGCTTTGAGCATGTCGTAAGTTGTATTTTCTTTTCCAACGAACTACTTTCTAAACTTGCTTCTTTTATTTTCTAGACTTTACGGCTTTAGCTTTAATTAGTTCGAACGTGAAATGGTTTTAACGCTCCGTATTAAGTCATCCGCAGTGCGTGCGAAAGTCTCAAAAGCGTATCAACATATTAAAGGGGGTAAATAAAATGTTAAAACTTGAAAAGTCAACTGTAACTGCCAATGGGCGAGGGGCGCCGCTTTGACATTGTGCAAATGCCGCCTTCGATATCCCTAATTTTGGTGTACGCCGTTTGTATTTGCCTTCGAGCACTAAGTGAATTTTAATAACGTCCGTTGTACATTTTTATTGCCTTTTCTGCATTGTTTCGATGTATGAGAATTCATTTCGATGATTTATTAGCCACGATATTGCCAACTCGCTATCAAATATGGAAAATGGTACAGAGCAGGTTTTATAAATTACCCATACATCTAGATATCATCATAAATGTTTGTTGAACGTGATGTATTTCATGTGTTCCTCATACGGGGGTCAAGCAACTTTTTTTACACATTTTGTGTTCAGTTGTAAGGCATAATCTCAAAATTATACAAATTTCGATTGAGTTTCATCTTCCAAATTTGTAACTAAATTGAACCGAAGCAAGGAAAAGTTTATTTACGATAGAACTTAGCGTATTTTCCTTATAATTTCGTTGTAAAATTTGTATTCGAAGTATTTTACTAACGTTTTTGGTTCCTCTTTAACGATTAACAATCTTGGCATGAATTGTCCTTACCTAAGAAACCCTTAATTGTGCTTAAAGAGGATTCGTTTGTTTTGTGGAACTCAATTACGAGTCGTATAGTGAGGCTGGATTTTGCTTTGAAACTACCCACTTCAAGCTAATTCTCTGTTGTTCGTCTTGAAAGTTTTGTCTCTCATTAAAAAAAGCTAATTTTCATTACGGAAAAACATTAAACGCTGCGTGGTTATACAGGGTGTGACGAAAAAATAAAGATACCTTGCTGATTCGTTCTTTTTCTTTGTCAGTCTCCTTCCGTATTTTATTTTTATTTAGTCATGAATCCTTCTACTGTTAGGTGTAGGACTGTTGAGTTGTGTTGTGCTGACTTTTTTCCATGATCGCATCTTCTTCTTTTCTTTTTATGCTTCTGGTATTCCAAGTACCTATTCTTATTTTGTCTTTCTTATCTCTATTTTTATCATTTTTATTATCTCGTGCTTTGTTTGCTATCTGTTTTTCCTTATTCATGTTCGTTTTCGTGTAGTGTTCGTGCCATTTTTTCCGTAACTTGTTCTTCGTCCTTAGTTTTTTGCTGTAGCTCCTCTTTCTCTTTATTCCATAGCCAGATGTTATTATCTACGATTAGTTTTTGAAAAGCTACTCTGACTTTTTTCCCTTTTTTTCTTTCTTTTTCTGCCTCTTCTCTGATGTTTCTTTGTATTTCACTTTCTTTTACTGTTAGGTCATTGTCCATGTAAACGTTTTGACGTTTTAATCTGCTCTTATACTGCATTATGCTTATTTTGTTCTCGCATTTACTTATCGTTGCTATTGTCATACTTTTTCCATATTTTTGACCCACCTCATACATCTGTTTGATATTTACTTTGACTACTAAATTTTGATCTAGAAATTCTTCCATACCTACTGTCCCGTTACTTTGATCAAATTTTGCTCTCTTTATCTCAATGTTATTTTTTTTTCTGTTTCTTCTATTCTGTTTTCTTAGCTAAGTATCTTTTTTCTAAGCTATCCGTTTTTTTTTGTTGCAAGAAATTGCTTCCTAAATGCCTTTTGTTCTTCCCTTATCTTTTTAACTTTTTCCATCAATTGATTAATTACTTTTACTAATCCCTCCAATTGTTTTTCTTCCGTTGAAACTTTGGTTTTTGCTTGATCTGGTGATCTGATTACTACGTTCTGGATATTCCGCCTTCTTCTTTGTTTTTCTCTTCCTCGTTTCTTTGCCTTTTATCACTACTCCACTCGCTTTAAAAAAATTGTCCATGGATAATCCTTCTATTATGCCTTTATATACTCTCCATACTTCCAGTTTTATTTCTAGGTTCTTATTAAGAGTTTCGCATGTATAGAACGCTGGAGGGCATTAATTCTATATTAAAAAAATCAATTTTTCCCTCATTGGACATTTTATTTGACTTAAGCATTGTTGTTAGAGCTCCAACATTCCTATTTATTTTTGCCAGTCACTTATCAATTTGCTTTTTGTCTAAATTTTATTTATTAGCGACCCTCTTAAGAATTCCAAACTTTTAACTATTTCAAAATTATATTCCTCTTTGCTCTTAGATGTTATCTTCTTACTGATTGCTTCTAATTCTACGTTTATGTGTGTTGCTCTTTTTTATTACCTGCAAAAGATTTCTCAGGTTTATCGAAACAATTTCCTTGAGTATACGCTATAAAAAAACAAAACCGAAAACGCGAAAACGGAGGAAGATCCTCGTGGTCCATGCGTATTCTTATTTACGGTCAAATTTAGCGCTTATGAAACCCGGTATCACATCGTTGGCAAGGTAACTCGTTCTACAAATGCGATGCCGAATTGGATTCGTGCGCCGGAAGCGAACCTAACGTCACGCCGGAACTACGTCTGCGACTGGTCAGTCGATTGATTTTGAATTTCCATATAAATTTAAACTCTTCGCCCGGGGCTGCTTTTCAACACTTCCATCGCCGTTGACTGAATTGTCAAGTAGACTCGAATTCTTAAACTTTTTCAACAAAATGGGTTTAGTTATATGAACAAGAAAACGTCCGGAAATTTCCGGACCATTTTGTGTATTCAAATGCGGGATACTTAAAATTACAATGAAAAGAAAAACTCAAGTTGACCTCTGATAGATATAATACGTTTTTTATAGTTCGTGTTAGATAATTCTCAAAAAGAAATCCAAAAACTTATGTTTTAAATTGATAACTAATATTGTGTTTTTAACATTAAAATACACTTCCAATCAACCCTCCTATTGTCTTCCGGAGCTATAAGACCCAAAAAGCATCGATTCCTTTGCTTTTATAGTCCTTCGACACTCTTTCTTGACCAATTTATTTTTAAAACCCACACAATTACAAAAAAAAAACAGTATTCAAGTTTAATCCAAAGTGCTCATACGTTATTTGCTTCTAGTTAAAAAGCAAAATGGGTTTTAAAACTTAAGTTTAAAAACATCGTATTATTTTACATACATGCCATAAAAGGAAGCTTTAATAACGCAGCCAGGGGCAAAGACATTTTGCAAAAATGCCGAATAAAATAAATAAGATTATAAAGATACTTGATACTATTTTTATAGAAACTTTACCGGAAAATGCTATAGGGGTGGTAATTCTATATTACATGACAATAGTTGTTAAAAATATCTTACGAGCAGAGCCGCGTAGAGGCGAGTGCGCACTTCCACGAGTGCGTAATTGGTAAACATCTCGACTTTTGTACTATACTTTTTCTACGACCACATTTCATATCCGATTTTATTCGTTGGCAAATTCCTTCGGGTATTTTCAGCTTTAATTAATCGCAAAATAGATGAAATATTTGGAGTAATAATGATCTTTGACGCGCACTATACATAAACCTAATAAACGAATCTTTTTCATACATTTGATGAAACTCGTAACAACCTAATCTAGATAAAATGCAGCCCAAATTTTTCCTACGTGTTTGCAGCATCTAATCATATTTCCTGTTCTGATGTTAAGAAAATTGTGTTTTGAGATATAAAAGATGAAATAAAGAATATTTTATGTAGTTGATGTCGTCAGCTTGGTAGTGAGCCGTTTCTGGCTGTCTCGGATTCTCGATGTGGCTACTATGGCCTCAAGATTTTTCCACTTTAGTAGCTGGGGCGTTATGACACTTGTGGGATGCGCGCATCATAACCTAGGGGTGTTTATAGCTTGCTACCCCTATCGCGCGCGTCTTCTCACCCACATATTTTTTATTTTACTTCGTACACTTTTCCTTTTTCGCCCTAGCGAAAAAATTTATGGTGCTGCATCATAAACATTAAAACGGATATGCATTTATTATTTATACACAGGTGATGTATTCTGCCGAGAATGGAAGATATGTCATGCGCAAGTATCACTCCAAATTTTATTTCTGGTGAAATTGTGGCATATATTTAAATTACACGTTAACTTCGTTAAAATGTGAAGGTTTTCCCGTAGAATGAGCTGCGGTATTTTTTACTTGTAAACTTAAAATAAAAAAATTTCAAGGGATTTAACTTCGTAAATTTTTATAAACTTTGATGAACCCAAAAAAATAATTTTAATCGTATTCTTAATATACTGGTAGTCGTTATTTACTACAAAAGGGTTGTTTAACATTTTTACAAACAATTAACCGCTGTTAATGATCAAAAATATCATCTTTATGTGCTCAATTCCAAATGTACGTAATAAAGCACTTTATAGACATGAGTAGAATCTCAATTACAGAAAAAAAAAATGAAAAATTTAGCAATTAAAATCAAGCCGCATCATCTCAATTACTAAATTTTGAAATATGCCCGTAACAGGAAAGTTTTAATTGCGTTTTTGAAACGATGAAGTTGCTGCCGATATGAAATTCATGAAGAGGGCGCTGTACGCTCATTATTAAAGTAAAACAGATGGGTTTAGGCGTGTTGTGTTACGCAAAAATCGTTCTTGATTAAAAAGAAGTATCGAATAGCAAAATGGAATTGGATCTTTAAAGAAAACCGGCCAACAGAGGTGGATGTGTTGTACATGGGTCACCTGATTTCCACAACGCAGCTAGGACATTCATTATACGAACCAACCGCTAAGGTTTAACGCAAGGTTTATTATCTATTCCATATATTTAGGAGCACAGTTTAGAAGCGATTAAAGCAACTACTCCGAAGTCCGTGTAATCACCCGACATTTTCCTAACCATTGGACTGCAAAATCTTCAGATATCAACCTTGAAGATCTTTAACTGCGGCTTTATTCGAACCATAAGCAGACTCTGTACCGAGTAGGAATTGCTTTTATACATTATTAGAAGATTCTGCATCCTCTGTCTGAGACCTATAATATTTTATGTTTGTGCATAACGTTTAATTTTGAGGTCACACGTTTAATGATCGCGGTTTTAATATACATTTAGTACTATAGTACAATAGTTTACCGGCAGCAAAAAATAAACGAAAAATGACATCAACAGAAGTAATGCCCAATTTAATTTTCATGACAAATACTTTCAAAAGGCTAACATTTGTAATATTATGCATATCACCATAATCTATTAACGTTGCCTACTCCTGCCACATAAAACGTTTTATACTGAGATTGCGCTGTGAATAAAAGTGAAGCCCGTAATTAATTTTTCCGCTAAACTAAATTTTAATTTAAGTTTCAACTACTTGGTCATCCGCTTGAAAATACAATTATTTTTATCCTTTTTACTTCCATTACCTATTACATTTCAGACAATTGTGCCGTACGTAGAACACAAGAAATTAAACGAAAACATTTAAAAGGTTAACAAAATAGTAAACAGCGATGCTGCGAGCAGTTTCATTGTTGTTTAACTGTATTTTAAACCATGTCCCACTCGTTTGCTCGTAAATTCAACAGTTGTACTTAAATGAACAGCAAACGATTAACAATTTTTTCTTGTGTTAGCTAGACGAACGCATATCTGCATAAAAATAACCATTAACTACACAGACACACAAACATTCATCACAATAAGACACTGGATTTGTTCCAAGTTTTTATCGATTGCTTTAAGTGCAGTGCTGCACTACACAATAACACTTGGACTTTTATCTGCAGGGATCTTGTAAAAAAAAAACTACACATCTGTCAAATAAGCTAACGTTGCAAGGAAAGATACCAGATACATTAGCAGTACAAATTGTATATGCATGAAAACATACTTAATTTAAGAGTAAAATAAAAAAATAGTAAAAATTCTGCTTTGCTCTATTATTACGACGCATTTCTTCGAACGCATGTTATTTAAATTACCTCTTTTACTCTGCAGTTTCGCCATAGACTGGTCTTTTAAGGTCTATAGGCCTCTCAGGCTGGCCATAAAATCGTGGTAAAAGAAGTGGGAAATCCTATAAAACTTAGGTCGTTTCAATAAAACTAACAGCAACTTACTAAACCTTACCACTGTCGCTAAGGATCCCTACAAACTGTGGACGACTTTTAGATTTAGGATAACGCAAAAACATTCGATACATACTAGAAGGTTAGACTCGAGGTTAAATTAACAAAACTGTGAAAAGAGATAACTTAAACAATTGTTAATTAAGAAGCTAGGCATTAACAAATGTTTTAAAAACAGTAAATATAATACAAAAAAACATATTTTAAGCTCTACCGCTTTTTATCCTGTCTCATTACGTGAATACAAAAAACACCTCTCGTTGGCAGTTCGTTGCAACGCATGGGGCGCCGCGACAGAGAGTTTGGAAACCACTGGTACCTAACATAAAACGATTTTCTATAAAAATTTAACTCGCCCCTTTATAAACAACTTTTTTTTAAACACCTACTGGTGTTATATATTACAGCTAATCTAGTAGAAGATTAACGAGCAATTTTTTCCTAATAGTATCTTAAGCTAAATTGTTTACATAGTTTACCCATTGTTCTTCTCAGGTTGTTCTGGTTTGGTACACATACACAAAACGCACTATGCTCTGCTATGGGTCCACTGATCTAATTTCACTAAACTAATTTAAAAGGTTTTGTATTTTTGAGCCTTCTAACAATCCCATGCTGTTCGAGCAGTCGGATTGCTTCAGTGATTGTAAAGCTTCTCCTCATGCTTCTGTGCAAATCTTTTAGCTTCGTCAGCAACCATCTCAACACACCTAGGTCTCTGTGAAGGTCACAATTTCTTATGGACCAGGGAGCATTTGCAATACCCCTCAGAACTTTATTTTGGAACCTTTGTATGATTTCGACATTACTCTTGCTGGCACACCCCCACAATTGTATCCCGTAAGACCATACAGGTTTTAAAACCTGCTTATATATCATAAGTTTATTACGTGTCTACCAAAAAGCCAATACATATTTTTGTGTTTAACATTTACTCTTTTTTTATGTGCTCCTTCCATCGCAGCTTAGCAACTAAGTTCATACACTGTGCTAGCGTAAGGTATAATTTGATTGTTCAGGATAATTGGTAGTTGCTCCGTATGTCTGTTTGTTAAATTAACGTGAGTTGATGATTTATTTTGATTAAGTTTTATGCGCCAGCGTTTTGTCCACGCGCCGATTTTATCCAAAGATTTTTGCAGCTTTTCATTCGCTTCTCGTTCAATATTTCCGACTGCCAAAACACCTGTATCATCTGCAAATGTAGCAGTCATAGTATGTTCCGTTTCTGGTATATCGTATGTGTATATTAAATACAGCAGTGGACCTAAGACTGCCCTGTGGTACACCAGCTCTTATTGTTCTCAGTTCTGAGTATTCCTCATCGCATTTGATTCTAAACAACCTCTCATTGATGTAAGATTTCAACAATACGCTGTAGTGTTTTGATAGAAGTTGTTCTAGTTTGAACTCTAATCCCTCGTGCCAGACTTTATCAAAAGCCAAGGCAACGACTAGCAATACAGTCGAACATATTTTTTCTGCTTCTAATGTTTTCTCCAAGAGACCAGTATTCCTATGTACCTGGTCTATGGTTGCATGATTGTTTCTAAATCCAAACTGATGCATTGGAATTATACATTAGGTTTGAGCCTTTTTAAGAGAAGTTTTTCATACAGTTTGGATAGCACAGGTAGCAGTGATATTGGTCTGTACGATGATAATTCATCGATCCGTTTACCAGATCGGCATTGAGGTTCGTCTTCTCTTGGTTGCTTCTAGCCCATGATCCCTCAGAATTCCCAAGTGGCGGGTCCTAGGTCTGTTTATCCTTTTGGTGGCTTTCCACAAAGAATGATGAACAATTTCACACTTTTTTTTATCAGCACAGTTAAGGGATAATTCAGAAATTTAACTGAATTACGTCGCCTGAAAATTGAAAGAAATACAATAAAAATCCTTTTAAAATTATCCTCTCCCGGTTTGCTTTAGAGCGGAATTATAAAGACATAATTAAATTTAACTTTGAGCAACACTTTCTGTCTTTTCTAATTCGCAAAGTTTCTGAGTTGATTAAATTCGGTCCAATTGTTCCGAGGGCGGGCCATTGTAAAAAAAAAAAACGCCGGTGTTGCGTATGGAAAACTTGGCACCGTGACGAAACAAAGCTGTCACAACAATACGACAAATCAAGGCAAGTTTGCTATACGGCGGTGACCCTTATCAGCTTACAATTGTTTAGGATGGCGGGGTGTGGCTTGATTTAGAATAACTCGTACTTTGCGAGAACTATAATTTCAACAGAGGAGTGCTAGGACATTTTCGCTACGCGATGACCTAATTATCGTTAACTGTGTTCTTTATTCTTAATAAATTTAGCTTGACCCTCGTATAACAACGTATATGATGGATTATTTTTTCGTACCTATGATGAAACGAATATGAGTTTCCTTTAAAGGAATTATATTAGTTTTCTCAGCTTTCAAAATAGCATTCTAGGTTTTCCTACACACATCTTTAAAACCCTGGACCCTTGTAATTCTTTAGTTATGTAAAAAATGGTATTTTGATAAAGTATGAATAACTTATTTCAAAATAACTAAAATATACCAAAACTTTTTATAGAAGCAAGTGTTAAACTAGTTCAAATATTGCTAATAAATATTATTTCTCGATCGTATCGAATCACTGCTTTATGCCGTGTACAAGACAATATTACGTCAGTGTTTCCAACCAAATAAAAGCCATAAAAACAATAAAAAACAAACAGTAACTTTTATTGCCCTTTTTCTTCACGAGGTTTCCAGCAAACTTCAAATCCGTCTAATAAATTCACATGAGCGCGGGTCGTATATCTCACAGAGTTGGCCATGAGGGCGAAGAGAAGCGAGGGAGAGCAGCCGGGCTCTGGGGTTAAACACTCGGAACAATCTCTTTTAGTTTTGCGGTTTTTAGGGATAAGCATGGGTCACTCACATTTTATAGTTTACACTTTAAACGGATATCTCCTCAACAGTTGGAGTGAATCAAGTTTTTTGCACGTAGGCCATGGAGGATGGGTTTTACAAACGATTTTTGAGCGTTGCTAAATTTTTGTTTTGTAAAACTTGGACCATAAATTTTCTCTTTTAATCATAAGTCCATGGTACATCACAAAACGACAAATGAACAAATAAATAACACAGCCGATCCAATTTATTTAAAAATTCTTTTGGGTGAAAACCTGTTGTGATATCAAAAAACTAAAAGCAGATTCGTAATCAGCGCCACCGAATTAGTAAATAACACCAATCAAATCAAGAAAATCATGTTGGCCTGTGTAATTATTAGTTAGAATTTAAATAGCACTACAGACTTAAGTTTTACTGAAACTCCGTAACGTTGCCACCTCAAAGAAAACTAAAACGTGCGCTTCCAGGTACTCGAATGGAATTATATATCTGATCAGCATTACAGCGAAATGTTCTTTGCTTTGATCCGTTCAATTCCCTTTACCTATCTCGTTTCTACCGGTAGATACATTTCAAAAACCTAAAAAAACAAAAATAAAGCGCACTATGTACCACTCGTGCAACCTCCTCTTTCGCAACTGTTTATTTTGCTTAGGAAAAGTTTCGTTTTCATCCACTTTTATGGGCAATGATTCATGAAATGCTGAAATTGTTTAATAGCTCGCTATAAAACTGAAGCGCCTTTTGGTGTTTACTGTCTTAAAAATTAAACTTTACGCTCCAAAACTTGCAAAAAAATCTACCCCAAACAACCCTGCAAAATTTACGAAACAAAACACTGCGCTTTTTAATTAAATCTGTTTACGTTCGTGAAATATGCTCAAAAATTACGACTTGCATTGAACGGAGTTTAATTGGGAAAATTCAGCACTTGACCTAGTCATTAATTATCTCAAGATGTTAATTAGTTCGTCAGGAGCTAAAACAGAAAATTAAATGTTTCTGCATCTTCAAATTGTGCCTTTTGTTGTGAATTCATCTCAGAACAAATCGCTTATTTATGTTTACTCAGCTTACTGTTCTAAAAGTAAATTTTCATCAAGTTTCTGTCCCTTTTTTGATTTTGTTTCGCGAACTGCATGACCAAAGCACGTCTTGGTAAAGTCACTGAAACGAACTAATACTAAAATTTAGGTTAACAATGATTAATGTAGCTCCAGCTGCTATTAATCAATCAAATTGTGTTCTGTTGGACCAACAGCTCTTGTTCATCAAGGCCAGACTTAATTATTAATATCTATAAAACAAATAAAAATTATCTGAACGTGAAGAACTGGATGTTTTATCGATTTAGATACAGCACAGTAAATACAATATCGATTTTAATGCAGTATCACACGATTAATGATTTTGTGCATAACTATTTTTATTTTTACAACCAGACTTTTCTGTCTGCAACAAAGGTTTATACTCAATACATGTCCAAATAAAATTCAGGTTTTTAAATCATTGTCAGATAAAGTTAACAGAAGAAATCATGAGCGATTGTAGTAAGACAAAAAAAAAATGATTTGGTTTATTTGAAGTCTGGCCAATAAAAATCAAGTAAGAAGGAATACAGGCGCTTTAAAACAAGTACAACAAATATATGAAGGAGCTTGCGAAGATTTACGCGAAGTTCGTGAAGTAAAGAATGCGTTCGCCAACCGTACATGGTAATGTTAACAAAAAGCATGTAGGAACAAGACGCGGACATTACACTGACATATGGTAGCGACACGTAGCGGTAAACCGCAGAATTTATGGGTCCCGCTTTTAGGTTATGTTGAAAAAGTTTGCTATCCCGATTTGCATACATAGTACTGTAGTTTATGGCGGTTCTACGCTCCGCAGCGACCACTGTTTGATATATGTCACAACCTGATTGTTGTCTAAGCGCTTCGGTCTTAGAAAAAGATCGCTCCGATATTTTAAATCCGAACAATATTGCCGTTTCCATAAATCTAAGGAGCGCTGTACTTCATTATTTTTTCGTTTTGTTCGGGAATTTATGCCGAGGCTAAAATGAATTCGTTTTTTCTTTCAGTGAGTCCCGAAGTGCGCCATCCAGTTATAGTTTATGTTCATGGAGAGTCTTTCGAATGGAATTCGGGAAATCCCTACGATGGAAGCGTTCTAGCAGGATACGCCGATCTCGTCGTGGTTACATTAAATTATCGACTTGGAATATTGGGTAAGTTAATTCTGCTTTATCACGCTCTGTAATTGCAGAGAGAGCGAATATACTCGTTAGCGAAACATCAAAGACCGAAAGTTTCTCGAATAGCGTACAGAATTTAAACGTTAATACGTGAAATTTAAGCTTTACTGCACATAGTCCACATTGCAGCTTTACAAAAAAACGAGAAAAACGAAATTACCATCTAAATTGCTATATTAAAAGAGTGACAATATGTGTTATGTGTTGTATGGGCAGGGTTGGCCTGATTAGAATCAATTGATTTAAATCAGTTGATTTTTTAAATTAAAATCATGATTTAAATCAAACTTTTTATTTCCACGATTTAACGTCACACGTCACATACCAAGTGTTAACCACCAGCCGTGAACATAGGGAATTAACATTGGTTTTAACTTTTTTTCGGACTCCTGCTCCCCAATTGAATTTATATTAAAATTAATGGTAACAATAGAAAGATAAATTTATTACACATCATTTGAGACCATTAATAAGCTTAAATGTTTAATATTTAGTTTATAATTAATATTTTAAAATTGGATTAATTTTACAAATATAAGTAGCCATCACTGTCAATCTGACATTTGTCTTCATTAATTTTTGTTATTATCTGTCAATTTTTAAATCAGCGAGTTATTTCTTTTTTCACCATTAAAACTCTTCCTCTATTACAGTTTTTTTTTCATTTTAATCAAAATCGTTAAAGAAATAACTCGCTGATATAAAAATTGACAGATAATAACAAAAATTAATGAAGACAAATGTCAGATTGACAGTCATGGCTACTTATATTTGTAAAATTAATCCAATTTTAAAATATTAATTATAAACTAAATATTAAACATTTAAGCTTATTAATGGTCTCAAATGATGCGTAATAAATTTATCTTTCTATTGTTACCATTAATTTTAATATAAATTCAATTGGGGAGCAGGAGTCCGAAAAAAAGTTAAAACCAATGTTAATTCCCTATGTTCACGGCTGGTGGTTAACACCCGGTATACATGAAATGCACGTTTTACTTCCACCCGCTTAAACAACTGCTAGATAGTAAAGTACGCCAGAAATATTGCCTAATGGCTACTTATGGATCGGGGAGAAATAAAGTCTCTACAGGAATTTCGTTGTTAGAGACGCGTTCCGGTAGATTTACTTCTAAATTTTCACAACAATTTTTAGTTTTAAGGTCAAGAGAACTACAGCCTCATTCAAAAAGTCTTTTATTATCGATTTCTCAGAAGATTTTATGCTTGATAAAAGCTGATGCATGACCTAAAACTAATTTTAAGATGGAAAACAATTAATGACACCAGTATTTAACGATTTTGAAAATACTCGCAAAAGTAATGTGCCCTTATTTTATTTTAAGGGTTAAAAAAAATAATCAAGGGACAACGATAATTTATTTAATATTATTTTTAATTATAAACAATTTTTTTTAAAAACTTTTTTATAATTCTTACGATCAGGGCACTTTACTCTTCCTAATATTTCTAAAATCGTTAAAATCTAGTGTTATATGAATATTATTGAACTTTTTTTTAACTTAAAATTAGTTTTAGACCATGCACAACTTTTTTTAAGAATAAAATTATTTGAGAAACCAATAATAAAAACTTTTTAATTTGTTGCAGACTTTTTGAATGTTAAATTACTTCAAAATTAAAAAGTTAAATTTAAACATCAAATTTCACCTTTGGTCGTATTTTTGAATCCTAAACAATATTTCCCTATGAAGTTTTTCTTGCAACTCTTAAAATAAGGCCACTCCTCTTGTGAATATTTCTGAAATCTCTAAAATTTAGTATCGTATGAAAGTTTATGAAATCTTTTCCATCTTAAAATTAGTTTTAGGTCATGCATCAAACTTTTATCAAGAATAAAACTTTCTGAGAAGTTTTTATTTGTTGATACTTTTTGAATGACCCTGTATAAAAACTATAATGTAGGGTGAATAATCAATAAATTAGTTGTAAAAAGGGTATATAGTCAAGTTTAAATCAATGATTTTTTAAAATCAAATTTTGCCTAACCATGTGTATGGGTAACTTTCTTATTATAAGAGTAACATGGTCTGTTAAATTAGCAAAGTTGGGCAGAACTTCAATACAAATTTAATGCCATTTTGACATTTGACGTCTTCAACTTTTTTAAACATTTTGAAAAAACTAAAACCCGACGATTTTTTTAATGGTAAATAATTAGATAGCCACGTATGTTAAAATCAAAATGTATTATGATTCCTGTAGATATTTTTGCGCAAAAAAATATCTAAAAAGTCATGTCACGCTTGATTTTTGAGATATAAGCCCGACTTGACTTTGTTTAAATGGCAACCCATAACGTTTCATTAAAAGTTATTTTGTATCGTTATTCTTTATAAATTAAATTTCAATATAGCGCTCTTATATTTTCTGAAGAAGATTTACTTTGTTTTTTAAATATGAAAATAAAAATAAAATATCTTAACGTAATTTTGTACCATTTTATAAATTATCGTTTTACAGACCCCAAAAATAATTTCAGAGCTACTAATAAATTATCATTATTTATGAAACGTTATATAATGTTATATAACATAACAATTCATTATTTTAATGTTTTTTATAACGTCATGTAACGAAAATGAATAACAAATAACGTTATACAATAACGTAACGATTTAAAACGTTATTCCATCCTTGCTTAAAAAAGACAGTTGAATACAATTACTGGATTAAAATTAGCTGTATTAATTAAGGACAGTTCAACAAATAAAAAGAAATATGCCCAGGAAAATAATAATATTTACAAGGTGCCAATCTCAAATTTGTATTAACCATGAAGAGAGGGCTGCACCTTCAACACATGTAGATCATGGCCACCCTGTATTCGTTTTGTCTTCTAATATAACTGAAGTATGAAAAACCGCATTTTAGTTGTTGTTATTTTCCTCTACCTGCAACATGTGTTCCAGAAAGGAGGACAGACTAAAATGTAATTTAAGGCTTTTATTTTGTTATACAGGGTTCTCGTTTTTCGCGGCTCACTATGGAGATCTCGTAAACGGTAAGAGTTACGATTTCGGTTAAATTGGGGCAAAGTTGTATATTCAGGTGCTTAATAATTTGACGCAAACAGAACTTATTTATCTTTTTTAGTTTTTGAGATATAGGGAAAAAAGTAAAAAAGTGGATTTTTGTTTTTTGCGCGTAACTTTTTCATTTGATGTCGAATTTCATTTCTGTTAAAACTTTTTCATGGCCACTTTTTGCAAGGAATCAGAATCCCCAATTATGTTTTCCATGCGACGTTTCGTTTTTTTAAAACCATCATCAGGTCAATTTTTTCTTATGGACACAATTTCTGATTTTAACGCCAGTTTGTAGAGAATTTTATTCTGAATTCGAAAATGTACACTTGGCACTTTTTTGAAACCATTGTTGTTAAAAATGGCTAAAACAAATATTTTATTTAAAAAAATGCAGCGTATGAGTGACTTGAATTTTAAAGTGTTTAAAGCCTTCTTTATGCAGTACTCTCCATACTTTATCTTTGGAAATGTTTATTGTAGTACCAATTTGAGAAGTTGAAGCTCTAGGGTTGTTTTGAACCTAATAATTTTAAACGTAATCGTTACTAATAGTTTTTTATTGGTCTATTTTGTAAATGAATGTAACTCAATTTACTTCTTGTAACACATCATCCTTTATTTCACCACCAATTCGATCTCCATACGCTTTTCTAGGTATACTAAAAGAACCGTACTCCATTAAGTTTTGATCCAGCCTTTAAAAATATGTTCTATGAGGCTGTCGTCTTTCTGGATAGGTCGCCTCATAATTCCTTAATGCTAAGTGTGCATTGTGATGATTACCATAAAATATTTTAACCATATCTCGTTTTTCTTTATTTGTATGCATATTAACGATTTGAACAATGATGACAAAATATATTATGCAATAACTACAGTTTAGACCAAATACAAGCCGTTTTGACGTTTCACGCGCTTTTTTTTTTTTTTAGATGTCAAAAAACATGGTCACCTGATCTGATTCATGGTGCTAAAGAAAAAGCTTAATTAAACAATAAACATTTTGAATGAAATAAAATTGACATTTCATTAACAAAAGCAGGTAAAATACACTAATACATTTAATCCCTTATTTGGCATATAAAAATGTGCAACAAAATTTTCGTAACCAAATATAAGTTTTCATACTTTTTAAAAAACGTCCAAAAATCTGTTTACCTATTAGAAGCCATTAATGCAGATGCAGATAAAGGGCATAACATGTAACCAATGCATTCGTTTGACAAGTTTAGTTTGTTCTTGGTTGGGTGACCGTGCATGGGTGGCATAGCTGTTTTTTTTTTCGTCCAATAAATAAATAAATACCTACCTATTTTCGTTTTGTGTTAAATATTTAATTAGATCCCTTTAATAGTAATTTAATGCGGTTTAATTACCTACTTCCAAGAAAAAAGGGAAAAAGAAAATTATTTACCATGCCGATTAGGATTTGTTTTAAATTAAATATTTGTTTTAGCCATTTTTAACAACAATGGTTTCAAAAAAGTGCCAAGTGTTATACATTTTCGAATTCAGAATAAAATTCTCTACAAACTGGCGTTAAAATCAGAAATTGCGTCCATAAGAAAAAATTGACCTGATGATGGTTTTAAAAAAACGAAACGTCGCATGGAAAATATAATTGGGGATTCTGATTTCTTGCAAAAAGTGGCCATGAAAAAGTTTTAACAGAAATGAAATTCGACATCAAATGAAAAAGTTACGGGCAAAAAACAAAAATCCACTTTTTTACTTTTTTCCCTATATCTCAAAAACTAAAAAAGATAAATAAGTTCTGTTTGCGTCAAATTATTAAGCACCTGAATATACAACTTTGCCCCAATTTAACCGAAGTCGTAACTCTTACCGTTTACGAGATCCCCATAGTGAGCCGCGAAAAACGAGAACCCTGTATATCACACTTCCTGTTGCATCAGTTCAAGGACCATTGTATATCAAATTTGCAGAACAAAACTCGGTTGTGAAAAATTACTTTTCGAGACGCATTTCCGTATTAGGTACATTAAATATTTGGGGTACATATGTGAATACGTAAAAACGTGTTAGTACCGTGCATGATATGAATCGACGTTTTCCATTTATAAAATGCAAATTACGGCATTGATTACCGTCCTAAAATTAAAATATCTTTCAGGCTTTTTAAATGCTAATCCTGCCCCACATCTCAAAGCCCGCGTTGCGAACTACGGGCTTATGGATCAAATCGCGGCCCTGCATTGGATCCAGCAGAACATCGCCCTCTTCGGCGGGGATCCAACGAATGTTACGTTAACCGGTCATGGATCCGGTGCTGCCTGCATCAACTTCTTGATGATATCTCCCACAGTAATGCCGGGACTGTTCCATCGAGCGATTTTGTTATCGGGGTCAGCTCTGTCGTCGTGGGCTTTAGTGGAAGACCCGGTGAATTATGCGGTTAAGTTGGCCAAAGAAGTGAACTGTACGATTCCCGACGACGTCGGCAAAGACCACGAAGCGATCGTCGACTGTCTGAGGGAAACGCTCCTGGAAGATTTACTGAAAGCGGACGTGCAACCACCATCATATCTTAGTGCATTCGGACCTAGTGTAGATGGCGTAGTAATTAAAACTGACTTTGCTAAAGAATTATTAACGTATTTTAGACCTTCGGAGTTGCAAAGCTTTGTTGGTGTCGGTGTTAACGCGAACATGAAGCGCAGCGAAGCGACGTTGACACCACGCGGTAGCAACCCCTACGATCTTTTGTTCGGCGTCGTTACCAGTGAAGCGTTGTGGAGATTCTCCGCCACCGATATCCAAGCTGGCTTTGAAGGTGAAAGACGGGACAAAATTATTAGGACCTATGTGCGCAACGCGTACACTTATCATCTTAGTGAAATATTTTTTACGGTTGTGAACGAATACACTGACTGGGAGAGGACTGTGCAACACCCCATTAATACTAGGGATGCAGCCGTCGCGGCGCTCAGTGACGCCCAGTTTGTGGCGCCGCTTGTGCAAACGGGGGATCTCCTAAGTGCCAAACCACCTCAACCAGGGCAGGAGCAGACCGGGCCGAAAACGTATTTTTACGTTTTTGACTATCAAACAAAAGACGGCGATTATCCTCAGGTAAGTTAAACACACTGTGCCCATGCCCATTATATCACTCGTTTCCTGTTCTTTCTATCTTTTTCTGGGTCTTTCCTATATTTCTTTTTTCTCTAGGTCTACATTGGTATATTTGTTTTGGGATGCGGTTGTTTTTTAATCATAAACTTCTTTATTTTAACCTTTTCTTAAATTTCCTTATCTTTAAAACGTCAATTTAATTGTTTGAGAGGTATTTAGGCGAAAAAATATGTCTAAAAAGTTTTCTTTATGATCACTTCGTTAAATAACTAGTACTGTACATCCTGTATCATAGTAAGAGGGTCCTTATGCACTGTAAGCAAAAAGTTATCTAGAAATGATCAAAGTAGACTCACGTCAAACTTGACAGTTAACAGTGTACGTACAAGTGTGGTTACTATTATGTGGTCGTAGAAAAAGTATAGTACAAAACGCGAGTTGCAAAGCAATTTCGCACTCGTGCGTAATATGCTTCTTACAACACTTGTTGTGTAATATTACCGTACGCCATTGGCTTCAGTTCGGGTTTAGAAAATTAAAAAATTGTAGTCAATTTTAAAAATTGTATTATCTACAGCAGCTACTTTCCCTTTGCTATAAAATCGTACTTGGCAAATTACAACTACGAGAATGGCCTAAAAAGCCCTTGGAAGAAAAACAGAACTTTGCGGTTTGAATTTACGTTTATTTTTCAACATAATTCCCTGCCACCTTGATACATTTAGACCAGCGATGGTCTACAAAGCCTCTATGTCTTGATAAATTTGAGAACTATCCAGTTCTTCAAAATAGGCATCTACAGTGGCTTTAACATCGTCGTCTGTTAAAAATTTCTGGCCTGCTAGGTATTTCTTCAGGCGCGGAAAAAGGTGGTAGTCTGGCGGTGCTAAGTCTGGTGAATAAGGCGGATGTGGGCAAATCGAAGCCTAATTGGTTAATTTTTTGCCATAGCAATAACACTCGTGTGGGGCCTTTCATTGTTTTGATGAAAAACGATTTTCTTTTTTGCTAATTAATTGGAACAATAACTTTTGCATCCAAAAAAATGGAAGCCAGCAAATTTCCTGCAGATCGAACAGCCATTGCCTTCTTTGAGGGGGGAGGGGGTATTATTGTGCCGCCTGTTTAGATTGTTGTTTTGTTTCCGGCGTGTTATGATGAACCCAAGTTTCATCTGTGGTGGTTAATCGGCGCAAAAAATCCACGTTGTTCTTTCGAAAAACGCTCCAAACATCTGGGATATTTACATTGAGCTGTGTTATTGGAGCACACATTGTCTAAACAACCTTTCAAACTTTTGTTGTACATCGCGTTTTATCGAACCCGACTAAGTTGAAAGTTAGTTTTGTAAATGCAGTTACTGTACCGTGAACGTAGCTAGCAACCAGCAAGAATAATAACGTCCGTTTAAATTTAATATAAACAATCCTTAGTGTATACTGTAAGGAATGCCTTTTGCATATATAATATTGTTACTTAAATTATGCACATTGTTTAAGGTTAAATGTAATTTTACGATTCCATATTACAGCAAAATTACTGGGTGCATTTTGCAACGAAATAAATACCTAGGAAGGAAGACTTATGAGAGCTTTGCAGAATATTCACTTATATCTCGACTGTATAAAATTGTATTTAAATCAGATTTTAAATTATTTCACGTGAGTTCGGAACATCTTGAACGTAACTCATTTTAGACTAATTTGGAAGACGATATATTTCACTGTCGCATATTTATCATGGTTTTATCTTCATTCCGTACGCGTTTGCAATACTTTCATAGTATTAGAGATTTATTACAAGAAGACGCAAAGTTTATAATTGACCGAGATATCGGTAAATCTCTGAATCAAAATCTAATAAGTCCGTTTGGCACGGAGCTTCCAGATGCTTCCACTTGGCGTTGTGTTCACAAACAACGGCTGGTGTTAAGAAACTGAGCACGCCTTACAAAAGGATACATTTTTTCGGATCAACAGATTTTATCCGCCTGTCAAATAAGATCATTTCTTTGTGGTTTAAAAGATGTTGGTGTGTAGAATACTGAGTAAATTGATTTTTCAGCATGTGGAAATAATATCAGATTTCAAATAAGGGTAGCGATATTTTCCAGAAGGATCCACATCAAAGAAAAACTTCAAGCAGTTAATTCACAAACTGTATTAAAGGACCTAAGAAATATATAAAGGCATCTTGAAAGGAAAACTGTCTTTTTATGCCTTGCAAAAAAAGTATGTTATCTCAATGCATTCCCCATACTTCAAATATGTCCTCGAAACCACTTTTATCATATTTTTAACCAAAAACATAAACCATATTTTACTTTGTAAAAAAAAAAACAGCTTTTAATAAAAGAAATAAAAACAGGTAAAAACACATCATATGATTTTTTAATATACAGGGTAACCACAATCTGTAGCGTAAGACTAATAGTACGAGAGTTATGAAGTCGGTTAAATTAGCAAAGCTAGGCAGAAAAATAAATTAAGAAAATCTTTTCTAAATTAGAGTCAAAAATAAACTCTCAGTCTTTATTTTTTCGTTTAAAATTGTATTTAAATATAATGATTGTTGGTAGTGGTTATCAACAACATAGAAATGTTAATTTGTATCTGATTTTTTTCAAATTTCCAAACAGTTAATAGTCACTGGGGGCCAAATCTGGACCATACGGAGGGTGATCGATTTGTTCAAAACCGCAGTCACGAATTGCGGCTTGAGCAATTCCAGCAGTGCGCACGGGTGCATTGTCGTGCAGTAAACGCACGCCTCTGGCCAGTTTCCCACGTCTTTTCTCCCGAATATATTGTCGTAATTTGTGCAGTAGTGCTGCATAATAATCCCCGTTGACTGTGGTGTTGCGTTCTTTAAAATCTATGAGAAGAATATCCTCACAATCCCAAAAGATCGTAGCCATCACCTTTTTTGTCAACTGACAGACCCTGAACTTTCTTGGCGGTGCTTCTCCTTTTCCCCTCCATTCCACAGATTCTCTTTTGGACAAAGGATCATAATAGAGAACCATGGTTTCATCCCCTGTAACAATTGTCTTCAACGCGCTTACAGGATTTTCTCCACAGAGCTCCAAAAAGGATCGAGCACATTCAACACGACGCCGGCGCTGAACTGTTGAGAGATGTTTGGGGACCCACCTTGCACTAACTTTATTCATACCTAACCGATCGTGGATGATTCGGCGAATGCTTGTATCAGAAAGCCCCGACATTTTTTACCTTCACGCGTCGATCGCCTAATACGAGTTCCTCAACAAGGGCAATCTTATCGTCCGTCACCACTTCCACAGTCCTTCCTGTTCTTGCATCATCTTACAAGGATTCTTGCCCCATTCGAAACCGTTTTGCCCATTCTTTTACCACAGAGTAAGACGGGGAATTGTCCCAGTACAACCAATTCAATCGAACATTGATGCTTTGAGAAGAAAGACCTTCGCGAGTAAGAAATTCTATAACAGCTCGATACTCAACTTTCGTGACTTCTGACATCGTGATGAACAATGACAGTTATAAGAAAACGAATTGACTTGAAATCCATTTTGGTTTTTTCAAGGCCTTCAACCAATGTGTTTAAAAAATTTGGACCCGCCTGCGATACCTAGATCTATGTCAGGCAGGGAAATTTTGGCACTTACCTCGTACATAGCCTGACAATAATATTTGCAGGCTGGTTTTATAACTCAAGAACGAGTAGTGTCAATCATGTGTTCGATATATTATTTTAACAATTTTTGACGAACATTCTATCCAAATTTGAGCTGGTTAACGCGTCGCATTCATGAGTAACGAATAACATATGTAGTAAACAGTAAACGCCATTGTGTAGACCACAGGTTCTCAACCGATGGTACGCGTACCACCAGTGGTACTTTAGAAAGAAGTTGGTGGTACGTGAAATATAATGTATTTATGCTAGATTGCTTATTCATTACGACTCGCGGGAGAATTATGTTTGTATTAGCGATTATGGTACCAAAATTTTCTAATTTTTCCTTTAACGGTACGCTGTAATCAAAAGAGTAAGAAAGTCTGGTGTAGACAAGAAAGACATTATAACCTTTATAATTTTCTAATGTATAAATAATTAATTTTCAGAGAATGGGAACAGTTCATGGAGAAGAACTTCCATACGTTTTCGGGGCACCTTTAATAGACGGTTTCAACCACTTTCCGAGAAACTACACAAGATCAGAGTTAGCACTGGCTGAAGCCGTAATTATTTACATAGCAAACTTCGCGAGAACAGGGTAAGCAAATAACAATTAAGTAATGTTATGTCTTGTTTTTATTTATCTCAGTCTACTGAACAACCGCGACGCAAAATCCGTGTCAAAATCGGTAATTCCAAGTTTGTACAAATTCCAATTTTCGTTGCCATTGTTCATTTACATGCTTCAGAAAATCTCAAATATCTGGGATTTATATGAATTTGAATAATTTCACGTTATGGTAATTTCATCCGTCTTTATTTGCTTTCACACATGGCGCGCCGATGGAAGTGTGCAGAGATTTATACACCGAAAGCATGATGAATTAGCAGAGGATGGAAAAGAGGGAACGCAGTACTAGCTTGAGTGTCTGTCCCTAATATATTAGGCTCGGCTTATGAAATTTTAGAGCTGTCAGGATATGCTTAAATTGAATAATCACCTTTAAACTTTGCGAAAAGTTTCGTATTAAGGACGGAAATTGGTTAGAACAAGTTGTTTATTTAATTAACTCTTTGCTTTCGGTATTAAAAATTCAAACAGAAGCCGAGCTTGTTCCGAAAGTTAGTGTTAATTGTTATTTGGCTTATTCATTTAGCGTAATTGAATTATATTATTGTCGGAGCAGCATTGTTTACTTTGGAGCAACAAGAAGAAGGTGATTAATTACAAATACCGTTGCATAAACTTAGCAAGAGAAAAGCCTGTAAAAAAAATTAATTACGCCAGATAATGGGTAAAATTAAAGAACACCTAGCAAGATTTACTGTGGGACCTTGTGCTTTCTTAGAAGTTATTCTAATTCTAATATATTTTACTGTAATTGTCACAGTTAGGCCAAGTACCTATACATGTAGAAACCACTGATCTATACAAGTGACCAATTCCAAATGGAATCAAAATATTTTTGAAAAGGTAAAAACAAAATTAAGGTTGTATTTGTCGAAGTAATTGAATCGAAAAAAAGTTGCTTTTTCAACGGTTGCTTTTCTCCAGTATTTACTGTACTTAGTTGTTTTTTATAGACCCCAATATTGACTGCAATTCTACATTGACAGAATATTTTTATCTATCACCATTTTTAGGTGATTTAGGAATAACGTTACGTTTGCACCCTGTATATTAGTTATTATTTGAAAAATCAACTAAATGCACTTGTAATAAACTTTAAGGCACTTTTGATAACTTATCCCAAAAATGTTCAATTTTAACGTCTGACACATACACACACACAGACAGGCACACATGTGATCGCGAAAATAATCACAGCTATCATATTTATTTTTGAACAGTTTTTTTTTGTACATTAAGGGTATGAAATATGCAAGTAAACACAGAATGAATTTTAAATTGCGTCGACTTTGATGTCTGTACTTTGCGCTCATGAAACAACAGCCAGTTCGTTGTTGCAGCAAACCCCAGTTTGGTAAAAGTTCACCACAATTTCTAAAGATAAATAATATCTCTATAGATAATGCCTGTTTGAATTTGGTAATAAAATATTGTATGTTAGTACCCTTTGGTGCGCGAAACTGAGCTCTCAGTTTTAAGCACACAGAAGTGAACATCTCCGTTAGTAAACAAGAAGGATTTACGTCGAGGATAGACAAACAACACAAACATGTGTGTACGCTATAAATGGAAGACTAACTCTCGGAATGACGCTCGCAAATTCGCTAAAGTTATTATCGTCTTCCTGCACAGCTTAAAAGTTAAACAAAAATTTAATTGTACTCCTAATTCCATTTAACGTGAGCCACTTCCTTAGGGCGACGTCAAACAGGTTTTGTTCATCAAGATTACAGAGAAAGACTTATTACATAGTAACTCGTTTAGTTCACAAAAGTTATGAAGTTTATATAAAGATAAAATGAAAGTACACGAATACGAGGGACTATTAGAAAGTTGCTGGCCTAGGCTAGAACAAAACTACATATCTGCAAATTTATTATTTTATTCCACAGTCGCCTGGAAAAAAAGCTGAAGAGGCCAAGTCGGGAGAATATGGTGTATGTTCGACGATTTCAAAGCCGTTTTCATTGATTTTTGGTGGCAAGTTACTTGTGGGTAGCAAAAAAAACATGCCTTTGGAAGTAGTGTGTTTCCAATTTTGGCCCTAAGTTTTGTTAACAAAAAACAGTAATATTCTTCTCTCGCCGACTTTTCTAGCTGCAAGCAATCAGTCAAAATTATTCCATCCTTATATCAGACTTCTGCACGCGAAATTTTTGACATTTTTTGGTCTCCGAGTCATAAGATGAATTCAAGTTTAATCAATTTGTCATATTAAGAAAAAAAAAATCAATTTTTGTCTTCGTAAATTTTAAAACCATTTCTTAAAAATATCAAAAATAATTAACATTGACTTTTAATGTACCTACACAATGAAGAAATTTAGAAGCGTGTGAGATATTGGATTTATTTCAAAACCAAAAAATTTTATATTTTTTCTAACTGAAATTTTAAATATCACTTAAGTGAAAATTTAAATGATCTTTAGGTAATAACTTAATGCTCTAGGTAAAGTTTGAGTCAACAGTTTTAAAAAGCGGTAGGTAAATTAAAAAGTTGTTACCGAAACGAAAAAAAAAGTTTTTGATACAAAAAAGGAATATTAAGTAATTAAAAAAAAGCTTCTAACCAAATGTTCTTGTTAATAAAAAGTTTTTCAATTAAAACTCTTTGGTAACATTGTAAGTTTCAATTAATAGGCAATCAATATCTGCCTCTTTTGATCTAACGATTAGCGAACGCATTTTTTTTACACAGTCAAAATTTTAGATGCAGACATCTCTCGATTCTTTCTGGATAAAAGCAAAAAGTGGTATCACTAACTTCGAAGGCACTAGCTCCTAAAACGCTTGAATGCATAATGGAGCAGACAGCATCGCGTTTTGCCTGGAAAATTTAAAATTATTTGAATTTTTCATGCGCCACAAATTGGAGAACATTAGTTTTATGTTTCCTACAATTCATTGACCTCAGAACAACACTCCCTCGATTACAAGAACACAAAAATGAAAACACAGATACTTGCGTCGCGCTACGCAGATCAAAGCACAGTATAAAATATTTCCCATTTTTAGAGTAAACAGTAAATGTAGCAACTGAGCTAGTCTATACAGAGTGTAGACTCGGATCACGCAACATGGCGATTTCAATGGTAAAATTTTAAAAGTCGAATTCTTGCTCCGCTAATTATTTTAGAAAAAAAGTGCAAATACGTTTTTTGTAGAGAAAAAAATTCTGTATCCATAAATGTAATCAATATTACTTTTTCATTTTCAATAACTGAAAATTATGCAAATTAAAAAACGCGTTTGGACAGAAATCTGTAGTGCCTTGGAATTATGGTATGACAACTGCCCAGCCTAATGTCACTTATACTGTCACTTTGACGCGAAATTCATTCTTAATTATCCTTTATATTTTATCAAACATTTATTTTACACAATTAGTTATGTTTTCATTGCAAGATATAATAAAAATGATAATTAAGAATAAACTTCAAACGTCAAAGTGACAGTAAGTGTTAGTAAAATGGGCAGTTGTCGTAGCATAATTCCAAGGCACTACAGATTTTCGCGAAAACGCGTTTTTTAATTTGCTTATTTTTCTGTTTTTGGAAAACAAAAAAGTAATATTGATTACATTTATGGATACAGAATTTTTTTCTCTACAAAAAACGTATTTGCACTTTTTTTTCTAAAATAATTAGCGGAGCAAGAATTTGACTTTTAAAATTTTACCATTGAAATTGCTATGTTGCGTGATCCGAGTCTACACCCTGTATAATTTAAAACGTCTTTTAAGGCTGTGTTTTCTCTTTAAAAACTACAGCGTCGCTAGAAAATATATATCGATCGGCGAAACGAGAAATAACCCTGGACTTTTAAACTTGAATGTTTTTGCTTGTAGTATCAGCAAATTCTATTTAAGACAGCCATTCTTTGTACTTAACGTTAATCAATCAGAGTGGATTTTCTTATCAAAATAATCAGAACTACTCGTTGAAACAAAACCAAAAAATTCCGGATCGCCAGGGCTTTATTACGCGAGGCCATCGTCTTTTCATATCGTTTTTCCGAATCTCTTTTACGAATAGAATCTAGACCAATTTGAGACTCTTTTAAGAAAAGAATTGGCTGATAAATATAACAAGTGTTTTTGTAACTATATTAAAGTTGCTTTTTTGGTCAAGTAAATTACCGAAATGAAAATTAAGAAACACATCTTTTTTTTTTAAATATGCACCTGTCAAAAGCTATTAACAAAATGTTTTGTATCGTTTATAAGGTTCAAGTGAAAGTTTTGATATAAAATGGTTGAAAATTTGGCGATGTTTCCCGTCTAATATCTCGTTTTCTGATTCCGTTATTGGAGAGGATCGCAAATAACAAACAGACTGGTAAACATATTTGTTTCCCGAAATATCAGTCGCTGCTTTATGCGGTGGATGGGGGCATTGAGAGTTTAATTAATATCAAATTACAGATGAACCGCAAGATCACAAAGTCCGTCGGTTTTAATTAATTAACCGCTGGTATAAGATAATTAGTGGCAGGATGATTACAGCTACCCAAATGTTCCTTCTAACCTGATATTGCCTTTGCTTTTGAACAAACTGTCAATGTCACTGTATGTAATTAGAAATTAGCTTACGTCTTTCACCAAGATTGGTATATCAATGAATTACCGAAATCGATGGTGCCAAGTACAGTTGAAAGCGAAATTAACTTTCAATCAAATTAATTGTAAATGATACAGAAGCAATTATTGTTAATAATAGAACAATGAGCAAGAAATATGAGTTAGAAGGGATGATTAATGTACAGGGTGTGTATAAATTGCTGGTAGCTGTATGGCTTTAGACAAACTGAGGGTAGAAAAAAACATTGCTTATTAGACTTTAGATTCAAAAGTTTTAACTAAAAAACCGTTACAATCGATAAATAAATAACAAAATTACGAGACAATATACAAATATTGTTTATTCTTTGAACCACGCAGTGTAAAGAATCGGTCGACAAGCTTTTGTTTTAGCGAAACAGTTAATTTAGTTTTACAATCTTGGTTTCCGGGTTTGGAACCGCGTCTTCTATATTTATATTTAGAAGTAGTTGACGTTTCGACCATTGTGTCTTGGTCTTTTTCAAAACGACTAATTTGTGAGGGATGTTGCTGGGTTTATATATCCAGCTTGTGGGGGCGTGGCGTTCCGCTTGATGGATTTGTTCTGCCTCAGTGATTTTGTGATGACTGGTTTCCAGATGTTTGGGAGTTGTATGCCTGTGTCTCTGTTGTAGTTGTTTGGGTTCTTGATGATTTCCAATGATTCTCGATATAATCTTGGCCAGAAATGGTTTGCGCGGGCCAGTAGTTTTGTTTCTCTGAAGAGGATGTTGTGTCCTGTACCCTGGGCGTGTTCGGCTACCGCTGATTTATCGACTTGTTTTCTTGTTGTTTGTCCTTCGTGTTCTTTGAGACGCGTTTGTATACTCCTGCCAGTTTGTCCTATGTATACTTTACCACAAGAGCAAGGTATGCTATATATTCCCGCGTGGTGTAGTCCTGTGTCGTGTGTTCTTCTTAATTTATTCGAGAGCTTCAAAGGAGCGTTGAAAACGGTTTTGATTTTATGTTTTTGTAGAAGCTTTGATATTTTGTTAGTCACTCCGCTGATGTAGGGCAAGTAAGTCGTAGCGATGTATTCTTTCTTTTCTTTTCCTTCTTTAGGCGTGGCATGTTTTTGTATGGTACGAAGTATTTGTTTACGCTGGTAACTGTTTTCTTGCAGGGCTCTCGTGACCATGTTCAGTTCTTCTTTGATGTTTTCTGGTGTGCATATCTCTTTAGCCCTATGTATTAATGTGTTGATCACCGATTGTTTTTGGGTCGGGTGGTGATGTGATGCTGCATTTAGATATCGGTTGGTATGGGTCGGTTTACGGTAGACGCTGTGGCTAAGTGTTCCGTTTGCTTCTCTTTTGACCAGTATGTCCAGAAAGGGTAACGCGCCATTCTTCTCTTCCTCCAAAGAAGGAAAAGAAAAGAAAGAATACATCGCTACGACTTACTTGCCCTACATCAGCGGAGTGACTAACAAAATATCAAAGCTTCTACAAAAACATAAAATCAAAACCGTTTTCAACGCTCCTTTGAAGCTCTCGAATAAATTAAGAAGAACACACGACACAGGACTACACCACGCCGGAATATATAGCATACCTTGCTCCTGTGGAAAAGTATACATAGGACAGACTGGCAGGAGTATACAAACGCGTCTCAAAGAACACGAAGGACAAACAACAAGAAAACAAGTCGATAAATCAGCGGTAGCAGAACACGCCCAGGGTACAGGACACAACATCCTCTTCAGAAAAACAAAACTACTGGCCCGCGCAAACCATTTCTGGCCAAGATTATATCGAGAATCATTGGAAATCATCAAGAACCCAAACAACTACAACAGAGACACAGGCATACAACTCCCAAACATCTGGAAACCAGTCAACACAAAATCACTGAGGCAGAACAAATCCATCAAGCGGAACGGCACGCCTCCACAAGCTGGATATATAAACCCAGCAACATCCCTCACAAATTAGCCGTTTTGAAAAAGACCAAGACACAATGGTCGAAACGTCAACTACTTCTAAATATAGAAGACGCGGTTCCAAACCCGGAAACCAAGATTGTATTATGGATAACGGCCGCGAAAGCCTCAAGAATAAAATAATTTAGTTTTGTTTTTTGGTTTGTAGAACGATCAACAAAGTTGCTCTAAAGCACAACATTTAAAATGTAAATGCGTAGCTAACGTTCTTTACAGTATCAATGGGACTTGCCGCGACTACATCGTCCGCGCTTCCAGACCAAATTTGCTTTTTCACTTTGTGTTTCGAAAACTGATTATGCCGCACATGCTCGCTCTAGCCGTAATGTATGAGCACATAGATATCAGCCGTTTTAGATCCACACATCGTTGAATATTCATTTCTGTAACACTCTGGGCACTCGTGTGAACAGGTGCAGATATAACACAGTCATCATTCGAGCAGAGAGACTTTTAGGTTTTGTTTCTTTGAAATTACATCGTTGGAACATTCAATATGAGTGCTGGGATTTTGTGCGCCTTGTTATTCGTACTCCCGGGATTATATATACACAGATTGCCGCACGGTGGGTTAACTTAAGTAATAAATAGGCCGTAACTTTATATTAAGTTATACAATCGAGGATCTTAATTAATTTTAGCACGTCGTAAGATTAGGGTTATGTAATAAGGCCGTAACGGCCAGGTTGTGTGCTTAAGTTTGCGTGGTAAATAAAGTTTAGGTTAAAAAAACTTTAAAAGAAGACACGGGGATAAAAGTTTGCATTAATTTTGCCAGTGTAAATTTTTGGTACTTATACAGTGCTGCGCAAAGGTATGAAAACTGACAAGAATGTAGAACACTATTAAACATATTGCAATGAAATTTGCTATCTGACTTTTATCGTATGTTCAGGACTTGATGAAAGTATCGGGATTGCAATACGACTTCCGGTTCAACCGGAAACGCACTCAAGCTTTGTAATTCTAAATTGAACACCCTGTATATACAGGGTGTTAAATTTTAATTCAATACGAATTTATTATGATGACAGGTACTTAAAAGGTTTTCAAAATTTTTAGTTTGTTGATTGGTTGTCATAGAAACAACATAAACTACAACGACCGGCCTACGTGATTTACAATGATTTTTGTTTAAAATCCTTTTTTATTATTTGACAATTAATGTAGATGTAAAAAACCATGTTTGATACATCAGTGAATTCAGAAAAATAAATTCTATCTGATTATGTAAATGGCAAAAATTGCGTTTACCTATAAGAAATAAAGTTGGTAGTCACGTATAACTCAGCAAAACATTTATTTTTAATGTTCTTGATGCAATAAACACAGCCTTGATCAGATATCAGATTCTAGCGACAACATATCTTGACCTTCCCTAGTAAGATACACACAATATAGTTAACTACTGCAAAATAAAATTTAAAAAATCAACACTGTTTCATTCAGCACAAGACATACATTATATACAAAAATTCGGCCAGTACTTCGCTGGAAGTTAACACCGATTAGGAAACAAAATGGTCACAGAGTTCGCCCAAAATGATTATATTACACTTGGAAATTGGGGCCCAAATAGGTCTAAATTTCATGCAAATGTACGATAACGTTTACATTAATGTTCATCCAGTCAGTTATCGCCTTATTAATAGCCAAATCAAGATCTTCGCGTGACCAGAATTCCAGTTTCGAAGATGGTCGAATTGTTAACGAGCTGTTACAGAACATCTTAAGGACAATAAAGTCCTGTATGAGCCGAATCTGCGTCCCTTATATTTCCCCTGGTGATCCTTTAATAAGAGGATTTAATAATGTTTCACGGTTTTTAGAGCAACAAAAACTATCGTCTTTAAACTGGAAACTAAAACGTTTCTTTAATAATAAAAAACAATGGGAAAATAAACGAAATAAAAAACTACGGTTCGGATAAGCAGCAAAAAACGATACGCAGTGGGCTTGGGTGAAAACAAAAAAAAAAAAGCCGGTAAAAACAGTTTAAGATGTTTTTTGTTTTAATAAATATCGCCGACACTTTTATTAATAGATTAACACTTTTAAATATGCCGTTTAAACAAAATTTCGGATACTGATCAAACTATATTATGCCCCTATTTTCCTATGCCTCCATTTCCCCCGGATATACCCACATAACACTGCATATGTTTCATCAAATGTTTACCTAGTTTGATATAGTTGTTAACTAGTTGAATACGCATGCAAAGGATAACTTTGTCGTTGCAATAGTATGTAAATTATTGCTGGCAGCAAATGACCCAAATACACAAAGCTATAGTTTCAAGTAAATACAAAGAACTCTAATTCAATTCAACCATGCAAAAACTGAAACGTAATAGAAAAAGTAAAACTGTGTTTTTTATGCTGGTTATGAGATTTTCATTTCTCGACACGTTTGTGTAATTTTTCCCGTTGTTGGCTATAAATTAATCACATAACTTTGGGATTAGGGAGGTAATCTAATACACTAATGGACTTAGAGCATAATCTATCTTGTTAACTCCAGCTGTAAGGACGTTATAGGATTATAACATAATCTGCGAAGGACAGTTTAAAACCATTTCAGCACTTTTACAGGTTTTAAATATCAATGCGTGATTGGAATTGTGTAAACTGTTTTATCAACGTTATTTATGTACTCCTATGAAAAATTAGCCAAAAAAATACAGTGATATCAAAAATTGTCTTGGTCGACATTGCTCATGGTTTTTAAAATAGTTGTCGAAGCTAGTTTCGTGAGCTTATGTCAATCAATTTTCAATCAAAATTTGTAAAGCAGTTTTCTTTCTATTGTAATCTAAACGTTCAAAAGGACAACAGGGGTTCTTGCGGACCCTATGCCTTTATTTTTGCTGATAACCATTTTATTTTCTTTCTGTAATTAGTGCTTCTAGAACATCTTTCGTTAGTGCTTTAGCCATCTTTCACTGCATTCAAATTTGTGGTAAAGTTTACGTAACAATTATTAGGCTAAAGCAAACACAACAGTTACGTTACTGGACATTCGGGGTTCTTAAGAATCTCTCCCATCTACTATTAATATTTCTTAAAGTATAAGCTGCAAAAATCAATTTTGCGTTGGTAATTGAATATTAAAAGCTACTCCATGGCATCATACAAATTTATGAAGCAGTGTTCTCGTAAAATATTAAAAGTATAATTAATTACCTCCTAGCAATATTGTTTATAAGCTATGCACAATAATGCAGCCCTCTTTCTAGTAAGATTCTCAAAATGCAAACAAAATGAGTTCACAAACGGCGTTATTAAATGAAAACTGCTCTGATGCAAGACGGGCATGCAAGTTCATAAAATAAAGTTCGTCTAGCAGGACTCGTTATCCGGTAATATGTTAACAGAATGGACGCCATTTTTGGTGCATCAACTTCCATGAATAGGTCGCCACCCTGACTTTCGTTGCATTTTGATTGTATTTACCAGATCGTACAACACAGAGGACTGTCTGGAATTTTCTTACGCTTATTACTCGTTGTAATTTTCGCCTCTGTTGGTTTCTACGCGATCTCTTCCCAAGGAATTGTTCCGGCAAGAATATTCTTAATTCTATTACACTTTTTTTTATAATCCCACAACAAAACTATTACAGAAATACTCAGCAAAAACATATAACCCACCAAGGAGATGAGAATCACATTCTCAAGCTTCCACTTTCGTTTAATTTTGCCTTTAATGGATCTAAATTCTTCTCAAAATGTTGTTCAGTAAAACCTGCTAATAAAAACCGTAAATATCCAAGAAGCCGTAATAATCGCAGTTATGAAATCTCAAGCTGTGCCTATTTCGTTGTTTGCTGTGTCAAGCGGATGTAAATAAACAGAAATATTTCTTCTTTGCAGGAATCCGAACGAAAATCAGAAACAGGAACCCGTTTTGGCTGCGTCGAGGGAAAGAAACAGGTTTCGATCGATCGTATGGGACGAGTATGATTCTGTCCACCAAAAATATTTAGAAATAGGTAAGTTGTAACGATACTTCATATTTTTTTGGGGATGATGTTGCTTTATTTACTCTATACATGCAAAAAAACATTGTATTACAAGAGTTTGGTTAACTTTTAAATTTTACCAAAGCAAACTGGTTTTTTATTGCAAAATGTTCCAAAACCTTTTATGAGCAAATTTTCTTAAATACAATAAAGGTGGTATTTGTTTTTTAAAGCTGATTTGTGATACTTCGAAAATCGTTGCAGATAGGTATAGGAAACGTTAATACAGATTGATGCAGAATGTAATTTTGCATTAGAAAATGAAAACAATTATTGGGCATTGTATTTGAAAAAAACGAGTTTTAGTGGTCCGAAGTTGTATTAAAAGTAAATTAAATTTTAAACACCCTGTAAGTAATGCATCGATTGCAAAAATTCCAGGATGTAATCCAAGGTTTCTTCTAGGCATGGTCCAAATTTAAGCGTTTTTTCGTCAAAAATGGCGGCGTTAGAAAATATTAAGCACCACGATGAAAATCGAAAAACTTTCAAAAAAGTCCAAAAATCTAAAAAACGACTGCATTTAGGTATAGGGAATGCTAATAAAAGTCTCTCTAAAATAACGTTTTAAATCCAAATATGCAATAAAAAATAGGCCATTGTATTTGAAACAAGAAAGTAGACGTCAACTTCCGGTATGACCGAAAGTGTCGCCATCTTGAAAATATTTTCAATAAACACATCGGATGCCATTATGGTCATAACCAAAATTTCAGATCCATACTTTTTTCATTCTTCATATATTTTTAAGTACCGGTCTCAATCAATCACCCTGTATATTAGGCACATTTCTCTGTTCTCATACCCATGCCAAACCGCTTTTGACCTTTCAATACTTCAACTTTAATAAAACTTCTTGTTGTATTGCGTGCCAGTTCGTTAAAGTGTTTTTTTTCCTGCATTGTCGACGCTGATATATTTTTAACTGGTTTTGGGGTAACCCGGCGAGAAAAGTTTTCGATAAATTCATGAAGCCGCACGAGTGCACGGGATGATCTCGGGCTTTTGAAATAACCCTCGAGTTTCTGACTCAAATACAAGTCCCACAGCTCTAAAACTACATTTTCGAGTAATTCCTATGTAATTGAGTGTCTTTGACAGACCCGCGCTCCAGGTAAAAAGGCAATTTATGGGATTTTATTCCGTTAAGATTATTTAATTCGTTCGTTTTGCATGGATTGTCGCCAAAGTGGTTAAAGCGACAATGAAAATACAATTACGAATTCAATTACGATTTTTTTTTAGTTCTCCGTCAACTATTTAAATCAAATTTGTGTGTTAAAAGTGCGAAATGTAATTGGAAATGAGAATTTTTTTATTTATAACTAATGGATTATTGAAACTACCCATTTGGATGACAAATTTAATCGTGTTGAAATGAATAAAACCAAATTGCGTATGCTTTTTAAAAACGCCAATAGCCAGAATGTAAATGAGGCTTAAAGCATTTGTTTATATAACTTTTAAAAACAAAAGTAGTTGCTAGCCATCAATAAATAATTAAAATTCAACACAATAAGGTTCACATTTTAATTGATCATTGTTTTCACAAAAAATCAACTAACCATAGAAAAACAGTTAATTAAAATACTGCACAGGCTGTGGTTTACATTATTTATTTAATTAATTAAGGTATGATTTTGACAGACTAATACACAAATGTTTAAACAACTGCGCCTGTTGCTCAATAATTTAAAAAAATATAATTTTAAGATTAATTTTAATGGCCAAACAATACTGGATAGGATTACATGACTATCCCGCTTAATATGACATTCCAAAAACACAAAACGCAAAACTCGCTACATTTGCTGACGACACCGCAGTTCTAACTACAGGAGCAACCATAGAAGAAACAACAGCAAATCTCCAAAGCGCAACTAATTAAATATATGCATGGAAAAAACAGCGGCATATGAAAATTAACGAAGAAAAATCTGTTCACGTTAATTTCACCAACAAAAGAATAAACCACCTACCAGTGTATCTAAATAATAATATAATATCTTGCAAAAAGACAGCTAAATATCTTGGCATAAACTTAGACGTCAAGTGAAACTGGAAGAACACGTCAAAAAGAAAACGGAACAGCTTAAGATAAAGTATAGAGATATGTATTGGCTGATGGGAAGAAATTCCCAGCTTTCTATCCAAAACAAACTGCTCCTATACAAACAGGTGCTCAAGCCTGTTTGGACATATGGACTACAATTATGGGGCTGTACCAAAAAAAGCAACTACTGCTGTCTTTAAACATTTCAAAACCGTGTATTAAGGAGCATAATAAATGCTCCTTGGTATGTTCGGAACAGCGACTTACACCGGGAACTCCAGGTAGAATCTGTCCAGGAAGAAATTAAAAAAGCTGCCAAAAGCCATGAGGAGAGGCTCCACAGACATTTCAACATTGAAGTGCTCCAGTTTCTCGATACTCAAAAACTAGTGCGTGGGCTTAAAAGGATTAAACCCTTTAAATTTTTGTAGACTGAAAGTGTACAAAAGCAGAGTACGGTGCTATGTAGTCACAGTAGTGTAGTGATTAGATTGTAATCTTGCCTAGGATTGACCATTGGCGACATCAAAAATAAACGTAGCAAATTAGATTAAATTTAAAATGTTTATTAATCTATAGGATTAGGTGCATTGCAAATTTTAAATAATAAAATAAAATTAGCGAAAATATATTTTCTGTTTTAATAACATAGTTGTGAAATCACCACATACAAAAATTATCTTGTAAGTTTAAATTACTTTTTATTTTCATTTTCCATCATCCCGTTCTGTGAAATTTGCAAGTACCGATACACCTTCTGACGAAAATAGAATATTCATGATTTCGCCGATCCTAAAAGGAATATCTTAAACGCTCCAACAGATTTCATAAGTGAAGCAAGAATGGAGAGACGCGGCGTCATTTCACGGTTGATTTGTCTGCCATTAGCTCGACCGAGCCGGCCTCGCCGTAGCAGATACCAGTTATCACCCCATCTATCTCCAGATTACTTTACCTATCTCGACGTGGTAATCGCATTAACCCCAGGAACAATTGAAACTCGTATTACGAAACAATTGACGCGGCTAATTTTTTTCAAATCGAATGAGTACCGAGTCGAAGTTGAAAATTAAACTAAGGGGGCAAATTATTAAATAAGTCTAATTAGCCATAAACTCGAAAATCGCAGTTCTATTATATACAGCCTGGTTACTGCCATCAATCCCGGATTACACAAGGTCTGGAAGACCGCTGGAGGCACGAGCAGAAGAAATGTAAAAAGAGTTGAGAGTTTATTGTTGATAGAGCGCCGAATAAAAGTCCCTATTATATCGAAAGAAGATTCTGAAACGACAGTTCTGAATAGTTTACAGGAGGTTTGGACATACCCAAACTGCTTACACAAGAGCAAAAACTGTACAAAAAAAAATTCTTAAGACAATTTGGATGCCTTTTAAAACTGTGCATAATTTTTCAAAAATTGCGACTGGGATTTTTTTTGAAACCCTCCTACAAGACTACAGTCCACAAGTACGTAATCTTTGAATGTTCCATTGTTTTTTCACTTAACTGTCTTAACGTAAAAATTTGATGCTGCCTGTTTCTACCCGGTCTAAACCCAGCCACATTGTGCCTCTTCCAGATTTCTCTCGAAATGTTTCCTTAATTTCTCCTCACTTAATTTCTCCTCAAAAATTCTTTCATATATTTTTTCTACTACTTTACGTAGAGATGCCTCTATAGTTTTTGCATTTTTTACTATCGCCAGGCTTGAATATCGGTAATACAACAGATACCTCCCAGTCCTTTGGAATATCTTTTTCCTGCTTAAGCTTTTTTTTACTATTCTTAGCAGCATTTGCTTTTCATCTATTCCCATGTACTTAATCATTTCAGGTAAAATACCATCGTGGCCTGCTGCTTTTCCAATTTTCATTTTATGCATTGCTCCATTCAACTCATCTTCGGTTATTTCTTGTTCAATTGTTTCGTATTCCTCCTGCCATTGCTCTTCTTCCTCGTCATTCTTTATGTTATCACTTTCCAATAACTCCTTAAAATAATTTCCCCATCTTTCGTTAATTTCTTTTTCTGTTGTCATTATTTTTCCCTATTTTAAAGTATTAAAACAAATAATGGAATCATGATCCTATTGCAGTTATATTTTGTATGTTCGAATTTTGATGTCACTGAAATTCTTCTCCTCTCTCTTCTAGCAATTCTTTAAAATATTGTTCCCAGTTTCAACTTATTATTATTTAGAGAAACATTTGGAAATCTTATCGCTCAATAATTGGAGTAAAGCATTTTTGCGTTTCGCATGATCAATGAGTCGAAGTTGACGAACGGCGCGAAAATTAAACTAATTTAAAATTAATTCCTTCGTTTTAAAAACAATGTAGCTCTTAAGGGAGTCCGTAAAGCTTCGTCGAGAATCTGGCTGGAATGCAGATCGGTTCTGTGGGGTTGACGAGGGCGTAATAGCCACCGGCCCGTCTAAATTGGCTGCAGTTAGGCGAAAGACCCGCTGCCGACTAAAGTAATAAATGATCTTGCCAGGACCAACTTTGAATATTGATGTCCCTAGACTCGAGACACCTACAGCAGACAGCCGCACGAACAGCCGATATAAATTCGAATTTTAAACTTGCCACAGTGTAAAATATGTTCCCGAACACGTTACATCAACTATATCCCCAAAAACGATCTTGGTAATGACGGCGGAGTTTTTTATAACCATTTTCGAAAATATCGGCTTTTAGTGATCATAAAACATACAGGAATAAACGCGGAAACAGCCTGAAAATACGTTGTTAACGGCTTACACGTGAATCTAGTGGATTTTTTTGGAGGATAGAAAACTGAGTGCATGTTAAAAATACATTAAACACAGTCCGGCCGGCTAAAAGCTTTTGGACATGTGGGAATTTCATATCACTGACCATCGCAAGCATAACTGACTGATAAAAGACTTAACGGTGATTAATATAGCCCATAATTTACGTTCTGCATTTTTTAAATGCTAAACAGACGCCATTGTATCGCGAAACATTCTATACCCTCGTTAGTCACAAAAAGCTCACACAAATGAAATTATAAAGGTCTGATATGAAATTTGAAGGTTAATATTTTATAATTAGCAGAATGTTCATTAAATTTTCCTCTAAGCTTTTATACAACACCTAAAAAACAATTTGGATATCCTACAATTCTTTCCAAAGCGTAAAAAACACCCTGTATAATATTTTGAAAATGTAGCTAGCGCAAATTGTTTATTAATCAATTGTCAATATAGTTTTCAAACGAAATTCTACTGTTATACTTATCTGCAATGGTATTCTAGATATTTGTCTGTTTCCATACTTTTGCGCAACCCTGTATATGTATACGAAGTAAAACTTTCTTTTTTTTTATAAAATGGGTTTTGCAAGTCAGGTTTATTTTTTGTTATTGCATTGGTACACCAAACAACTGTAAATTTTATAAATCTTATTATAAAGTTGAAAGCGCTACTGAAAAACCGTGAGTTTGAGGTTGAATTACGAGCACCAGCAACAGTATCGAGACAACTTAATTTATTATTTCGGCTTTCGCGTACAAGAACAACTGTGTTATGTAGAGCAACTGTGGCAGTACCGCTTTGGAAGTCGATTAATATCTCTGTTCCACTTTGAAGCTGTTTGATTAAACTGTGCATCACTGCAAAGACTGCACTGCACACTTGGTCCAACCCCCAAACCGCGCCTCCAGTAAGTTAATCGATTAATTCTAGTGCATATTGTAAAATAAAGTAAAAACAAAGTATCTTGAGACTGACGGGCAATTTCCGTGTCACGTCACGGTAAATAAAAGCACAACAAAATGCGATTATGAGACAGAATCGTAACACCCTTTTAGCAAATATTATTGAAGGCGAGAAGTGCGCTCGGCAATTTACGAAAGTGCGTTTCAGACAATCCTGCCAGTTTTAGCTTTATCAGAGATGACAAGCCGAGTCTCATCCTTCTAATGTTAGGTAAACATAGCTGGAAACGTTCTCTTTGCAGCAGGAGAAAGCTGGCGTGTTAAAAGTTGTCGTTTAGTAACTCGATAGCATCAAAACAGAGCATTAATGGATCACTGGATAGATTACACTCTTTTTAAACTTAACCTGACACCTTGAAACTTGCTCTGCAGATGTACAAAGTTTATTTCTCAGTAAACAGAATTAAGATTAAAGGTATCAAAACTTGAGGAATAAATATTAGATTAAAATATGTGTGTGCAGTTGTTTGAAATTCGAGTTTAAGTATAGGAATCTCACTTATTATAATAGGTAGAGTATAGGTTTTAATTTAGCAAAGTTACTGAATTCGGTGCTCATTGATAATCCAAAGTGTAATTTAATTGGAATTATATCAAACTCTATCCGAGAAAATTAGGAAAAAGCAAAATAAATTGAAGGAAAGTTTTTTTGTTTTATATTTACGCAATATTTATATGTTGGCTATACCCCCAGTGAGGCTCTCTAGATTCCTTATTTTTGGGAGGAACAATCCCAGTGTATTAGCATAAACTAAGAACAACTTTTCTCCATTCTGTCCTATCTTTTGCTTTTTCTTTCCAATTTCTAACCCCTGTCCTGCTTAGATCGTCTATCACTTCCTGCATCCATTTTGACCTAGGTCTGCCACGTCTCCTCTTTCTTACAATTCAGTAATGTTTTGGCGTATAGTGCGTAAAATATTCTGAGAATTTTACCCCTCCACTACTATGATTATGCTAACTCCACGGTTTTTTATTAACTACGTGAGATCAGACTTCCAGAAGAACATTACCAGCTTTCCATTTACACTTCTCGCGTCTCTTATAAACCCAGGAAGGTCAGACTCCCGGAAAAACAGAAAGGGATTCCTTTATCAAAAAGTCATGTCCCTGATTCTTTTTGGGACACCTGGAAGAACAACTCAAAGTTTCCATTGTCACGTTTTGTGTCTCATAGCAACTCCGGTAGACCAGACCCATGAAAGAACAACACCGGGCTTATCAATGATTTATCTCTTATTAACTCCGGGAGTTTTGTAACTACTCCGGGATTTCAGCCTGCCGGAACGACTACTTAGTAACTTTGTTTTAATTTTCTCCTCGATTAATCCATTAATATCCTTCCAAATTGAATAATAATTAATAAAAACTGTCTTATTAAACGATATTTTTCTAAAAATGATATTAAATTAAGTTATATATATTGGCGCCTGATTCGAACTTAATAATCTTTCTCCAAACGTCTATTAACTTTTGATAAAGTTTAAGGTGGCGCAAAGTCGGGGTATCAGACGGCATTCCGGCACGTTTTAAAATCACACAGATGGTGGCACAAGGCTACTCCTTAAATTGAAATTAGATGGACGAGAAACTCGACGAAGTTTCAGCAAGTTGATCGACAGTTGGTGCTGTAAGGAACTCGATTCGAAACTACATCACGTACTCACGAGGGGAAATGAAGACAAACTTAGTTAACGTAATCGTGTTGACCAACTAATTCGAGCGTAAAATCGAACGGCATTTCGTCATCGGTTCAGGACGAATCGATCGCGGGTTCGGATGGATTGTCAAACAAATCAAGCGGCCCGATAAAGTTCAAAATTAGTTTTTTTTTGTTTCGCGTACGGCTCGCTGTAATAAAACAGGCGAATAGCTATTTCTGCCGGTCTAGAATCGTCCACAAATAAAACACAATCGCGATGGATTGGCTTCGGATGCATCACTCATGGACCATCACGCGACTTGCTAGCTTTATTAGATTAAATTTTATGCATAAATCCTGAAACATTGGCCTAGTTTTATGCCCAAAACCATTTATACAGGGTGTTCCAGCTTATATTTCCAGCATGGGGATCTCGCTTATTATAAGAGATACAGCTTTGTTTAAATTAGATGAACTACTCTTTAGTATGAGAGGAGCCACAATCTATTTTTAAAAGAACAAAATTCTTCGTGCTTCAGATGTTTTAGCAAAAAATATGAAAATGTCGAATTTCTTTTTTCTCTCATAACTTTTTTGACTTAATCATTAAAACAATTTTATTTGTACCTTTTCAATGTACTTTTTAATGGAGAATGTAACCATTATTTTAGATTTTTTTTTAACACCTACCATTTTTGAGATATTACCCCTAATTTCATTTTTTCTTATAGGCCGCGAAGTTGGCTATGGAGTAGTAAAATGTGCTTTTTTCTCTTTTAAATGAGATATTACTTGCTGTATCCATTTTTATAAATGTCACAAAATCAAGAAAAATCGTATTTTACCCCTCACTTATCAAGCTATCTATGAAAATAAATACAAAAAACAACTAATTTTACCGTCAAATGTCAGTTACCATTTGTTTGCGGTATCATTTTAGTATTGAATATCCCAAAAACAATTGAATAAATGTTAGGTCTAAATAACATGTGTGTTTAAAAGAATTGGCTCCCCTAAATTATTTATTTGTACACCAAACCTCTGCATCATCTCAAAATAAAGCAGTTAGTACAGGATTGGAAATTTCCCATTAAGATAACATAGTCCGTTTTCATAGTTATTTTAGGTTTAAGCAGATTAAATTGTGCGAATTATTCGGTACATTTTAGCCGACAAAGTGTGTTCAACAGTGAGGAAATAGTGATTTTCCGCTTTTTCAATTTGACTGAACGTGGCGGTGTACATACAATTTTGTTATGAAAAATTCAATTGCCTTTAGAGGTGACTTTTGAAATAAGCCGCGACCGAGGTAAATACGTATACGCGTTCGACAACAAAACCGTACATAAAAGTTTTACATAATTTGGTGGAATTCCAGGAGAAATACGGCAAAGCTAAATCTATTTTAGTTGCAGTTATGTACAGGGTGGTCCAAATTCGATGGGATTACATGGGTATCTCGCTTAATAGTCAAGATAGAGAAACGGTTAAATTACAAAAAATGTGCAGTTTTTTGAGACAAACTCAGAACAGTTCTCAAATATATTCTATCATTTCCGATTTTCCTTGTTTTTTTTTGTTTTGTTTTTCGATAATTCTTATAGTTATGTACAATGATATTATCTGTTAGTATTACAGTATTGTCTCCAAATCTTAAATTATTTATCGTTTTGCCATTATACCTCGATCGGCAGTTAATAAGAAAAATATTCGCATTATTGCTTGTAATAAAGAGATAAAAGTCTAAATCCACCGAAGCAATCAAAAGGTTGGCGTAATACGTCGTCTAGGCCATAAATGCTGTTCCCTCATGTGATACATCCCTTGCAGTAATTTTTGTCGTAAAATACTTAATCGTGTAGACGTAGTATTCAATTATATCTTTGTTAGTGTCGTGCAACCAATTTTACTGCATTCGTGATAACAAAACAATAAACCTAACCGACCCTAAACAATATAATTCTTGTTTGTGGAGGGTTTAGTGCCAATTTCAACACTTAACTGCTTATGATAGACGATGACAACTTGCGCGCCATCTTGCCGGTAATTACCGAGTGTCCTGACGTGACTACTGAAAATGTCTAAGGATATCCGGAGACGTATGCCTTTGAAATGATCGCGCCCTAACTATAAATCTGCAGTTCCCCGTGGATCAGCCACGTCCCATCTCTCTTTATCAATGTCCTTCATTCGTGCTCGGTTTCGCACCCTCCAGTGCATTGCACCGTGTTTTGTTTTTTATGATAAAGACCGGGGCGTTTCGCAGCCAACTTATAAGAAGGTTTAAACTGTTATAATATGCACATATATTACGAGAAATTGTTCCGATGTCGTTTGGGGAGCTAATTTTAACCAACATGTCATCTATTAAATGTTAAACATCTAGAGCGCGTCGCGAAAATGAATTTCTTTGTTTATGGGCTTTTTGTCACGACGCATATATTTAATATCTCTTCTCTATTTATGTAAAATCGTTATTTTTACTGCCCTTTTAATGTGGGCGCAAAACAATTTAATAACTTGTAGGCCTGAAGTATCATATAATAGGATTAATATACGTTTAAATTCAACTTCCGTTTGTTAAATTAATACCCCGGTGCCAATTAAATCTGCATTAAACTTTGTTGATTTTAATTTTGGCCTTACATAGACATTTTGGACATGCGTTAAATAATTTCCGGACTTAAGTTTGCAGTACTCGATCGGTAATTACTGAAAAGCAAATTCCATTTTTTAAAATAATAACTTTTTGGAGCTTACAACGCTATTATGGGCAGGTATCAGACAGTTAGAGCTAAAGTACAAATTGCAGGACAACGATCAAATGAATTCAGAATGTATAAAGGAATAAAACAAGGAGACAGCCTAAGGCCAGTGTTATTCATAATTTTTATGGACAAGATAGGTTAACGAATTAAAGAGAAACATGAACAAACAAAGTGTTTGAAGAAATCTTAAACGGTTCCGAAAAAAAAGCGTCAAAAACGAAACCCCTGCAAAAGCGCTATAATTTGAGATATTGTATAACTAAATCTATACGACTTGCATGGGCGTTTAACAAAGGGAAAACCGTTTTTAAAAGGGCCTCGTTTTTTGCGTTTTTCTCCGGAATCGTTTAAAAGTTTTTCAAAAAATTTGCACCATTTTACTTGCAAGGATGCGCGCATTGGTAAATAGAAGAATTTCGATTTTGTCTCTGGTTTCGTGGCCAACGCGATCGCAAAAATGACCTTTTTTTACAAATTTTTCAGTTTTTTTGCAGAAATGAAAGAGAAAATTAATTTTTTATACAGGATGTGTAAAAATTCGCGGAAGCGCTACACGTGGCGATGTTCTTCGTAAAATTCTAAGTCGAAAATCTTAAAATACGAAAATGTTGTACCATGCTTGGTGTGTCTGCAAGAGGTCCTCAAAGTTTTGACATTTAGTCCTTTAATAAGCTCTATTATTTAATACTTGCAAATGAAAAAGCTGCAATTTGGAATAAAAATAAAATTCGAATAGTATTCTTTCCTAGATATTGTGTTCTTCCTTTCCAAAATTGGTGTTGAAAATATGTAAATCACTGATTTGAATGAAAATAATACATATGGCAACATTGTCGTTAGCTGTCATCTCTGTTTTTCTCGTAATTATTTCTAGTTTGTGTTTTACGATACCCAAAAGTTTGCAGCTATGTTTACGAACTGAAGGCTTTCAGTTCGAACAAAAATTTTAAATATGTAAGTAAAAATTGCTGATAAAAAAATGTCCAAACGCAAATCAATGTATGCAATGTTGCTAATATTTTTTTTCTTTAAATGGTTCCTGTGGCCATAGAAAGCATGGTACAACATTTTCGTATTAAGATTTTCGACTTAGAATTTTACGAAGAACATCGCCACGTGTAGCGCTTCCGCCAATTTTTACACACCCTGTATAATAATCTTGATACAAACTTGCGATTATTTTTAAAAAAACTCTCCTTTATTCCAAATATTACATAGTGAATGATGACAATCAAAATTTGGATTTAAATCTCACAGCCTAATGCTAAAAGTATAAAAAATCAACACCTATACTGGGTGATTCAGTAAAACTGCCGCACCCCTATAACTGTAATTTTAAGAGGAACCCATAAACTTTATATTTTTGTAAATCGTTGATAATTCTTTATCGAATGACGTTCAAATGTTTTTCTTTTAAATCGGATAGTGCAAAAAAAATAGGCATACACTAGAAAATTGTTGAGAAAAATTAGTTTAAATGCTAATTATTATTTTTCACAAAACCGTTGTATTTTACTAAACAAAACACGATCGTTGCAGTAATTGACATTTTATAACTTGTCTATTTTTGTTTTATTATTTTTTGACGAAAAATCAATTGTAGCAATAACTGTTAAACTAAATTTGTACCCGCTTTTGTCGATCATAAGAACAACATTAACAAAACTAGCTAATTAACTTGCTTTGCTCGCTAAAAACCGCCAAGGTGTCATAACTGATTGCATTGTGTTCCCCACTAGGTATCAAATATTCTTGGGGCGGCTATGCCACAACTAATTAATTTCAAACTAGAAAGTCTGGCAGAAAAGCACATAGATCAGGGTAATACGAATCCTGTCATCTTCCAGTATTTATTACTTAGTAAGGGCAACGAAGCACATAACTTCACACCCTCCCCCTTATTCGAGTCAGTAACAAATAGGGTGTTAATCTAGTTAAAATTTTGGGTTTACTAACTACTAGATACGTGTAAAGCAATTATTCGCTAGAACAGGACTCGCTTGCGCGTAATAATTGCCAGATTTTATCGATATCGTTCATTGAAACAGTAAACATACAATCAGCGCGATTATAAGCGTTTTGTTTAGGTTAATTTTAATAAGTTGCTGGTGTTGTTGTTTGGGGAAGTAATTTAATATCAGCGTTTACATCCCAGGGCTGTAAGTTACTAAACTAAATAACTTTTAAATCACTTTACTCAGAACAGCATTCTCAACTTAGTTGCGACTAAGTATTAATTATTTGTACATGCTAACAATATTTCCCCGGAATAAAACATTTCAAACTTGAAAGCCAGATTTGTAGATTCAAGTTTAATCCATATCTGGTGGGGTGGGATTTGTCAAACCCCATGGAAATGAAGAAATGCTTTTCTAGAAAGACCGTCGGGGGAAGATGCACGATGTTCCATTTATCTTTCAGTCATTCTCCTCGCTACATTTCTGAAAAGTAAATATTTTTAATATAGTAAATGAGGGTGTAACCGAAGTGGCATAGGTGACATTTTTAAATGTGCAAAAAATTATTTAAATACGTTAGCTGATCTAACAGGAAAGGTCACGATATGTTGTCGTTAGAATCTGTTCAAGGCTGTGCTTATTGCATCTAGAACTTCAAAAATAAATGTTATGCAGAGTTATACGTGCCACTGGCCATTTCCTCCGGAAAATTAGAGGAAAAACTGAAAAGTTGAATAATAAAAGTAATTTTTGCGCTCGCGTTGACCATGAAACCGGCAGAAATATAATCGAAATTCTTTTATTTGCCAATGCGCGAATCCTTTGCAAGTAAAATGGTGCAAATTTTTTGCAAAAATCTTAAACAGTTCCGGAGAAAAACGCGAGAAACGAGCCCTTGTAAAAACGGTTTCACCTATGTTAAACTTCTATGCAAGTCGCATAGATTTAGTTATACAACTTTTCAAATCATAGCGCTTTTGCAGGGGTTCGTTTTTGACGTTTTCCTCCGGAACCGTTTAAGAGTTTTTCAAAAACTTTTGCACCATTTTACTTGCAAAGGATGCGCGTATTGGTAAATAGAAGAATTTCGATTTAATCTCTGACGGTTTCATGGCCAACGCAATCGCAAAAATTACTTTTATTATTCAACTTTTCAGTTTTTTTCCTATTTTTCCGTAGGAAATGGCCAGTGGCACCTATAACTCTACAAAACATTAATGTTTGAGGTTCTTGATGCAATAAACACAGCCAGATTTTAACCACAATATTTCGTGACCCTCCCTTGTTAGCATTATATCCAATAGATGGCAAAAGCTATGCGATTTCGAGGATTTATAAAGTAGGGCATTGATTTGTATTAGAGACATGAGTATTTACATTAAATTTAAATTAATTTTGACAACATAATTATCTAAAACAATTTTATATGTATAAAATAAAAGATGTGGCAATTATTCACTTAACCAATCCGAGATACAAAAAACTTTAGACATAAAATAATCATGAAAGTAATTATTTATGTGTAATCATTGGTTTTGGAGCCATTTCCAATTTTTTTTTTTAAACAATTGCATCACAAATAGGCACAAAACAATTATAAAAGATAACAATTAATATTTTTTTTACTATAAAGGAGATTTATTTCAAAATTCATGTATTTTGCCGGAACTAATATACACGTAATATACACTAGAATCCGGGTTTGTTTGGAAAAATCCGGGACGGTTCTTTACCATAAATACAGGGTGTCCCACTTATTAATAACTGCATGGGGATTTCGTAAACGGTAAGAGATACAAAGTTAGTTAAATGGGCCAAAATTATCTATCAATTAAGAGCAACTATTTTATGAAAAACTTGAATAATTTAACCAACTTTGAATCTCTTACCGTTTACGAGATTCCCATGCTGTTCACTAGAACTGGGACACCCTGTATAAATCTTTGGTTACAAGAAGTGTGTACTTTGTATAGCATTCACGTGAACTGTTATAATTAACTTTGTTTTTAAGATATTTTGTAGTCAGTAAAATATCAAAGGGTGAGGAGGATTTTATTATTAATGCGTAGCTAAAAAATTCCAAAATTCGCGATAATTTTCTATTGTTAATGTTAATTAAGCATTATTTTACCAAAATTTTGCGTAATAAATTTGTTAACAAAAGGAAGCGACTGGTTTTGTTTTAAAATACCTTAATTAAGTAACATTTGAGTTTGTAAGTATTATTTAACGTTATTTATTGTCCCAGCGAGTTAAAATAAGATACTAATGAAACACTTCTCGGAACTGCACGTAATAAACCATACAAAATTTACACAACAAACGAATATAGCGCTCCAATTACTCTATCTACATGCTGACAAACAAATTTGTCACATTCATTTGCTAATTAATAGATAGTCTGTTGCACAAAATACAGATTTTGCATATAATTCAACGATTTCAAGTATCCGCGAATAGTTTAATTATTTAGCTCTGGTATTATTTGACAAATAAGTTGACAAACTGAGTTTATTTTCATGTTGAGTTCAACAGAGCTAGTACAGCGTTATAAAACTAGATTTTATCTGTAACATTTCTCTTTGTATTAGCGTTAACAACGATGTATTGATTCAAGAAGGGAATGGAACAGCGAAACCCACTAAAACTTTGGCGACGTTTACAGTTAAATTATTTTTTACTTGAAGGCCGCAAATACAGAACTAAACTAAATCGAATAAGACCCTTTGGGGATGACCTACGCGAGTTTACAAACCAGACTAAAAATGCTCGGGTCTAGGAGTGTTTGATTATTCTCGAAGCAGTTACACCATCAGCCGGCAAACATTTGCTTAACAGATAACAGTTTAATTAGGACTTTCATACGCCGAAACTTATTAGTATCGGTTTTGTCTGTAACGGAATGAAATGAAAATAAAGTTTTTAGGAAAATCTTGGAAAATAAAACTTTAATTTTTAATTTTTGTTTGTAAAGAAATAAAAAGCATTTTGTCTTAAGGACCGTGGGAAAAATGCAGAACAGAAGTAGAACCAAAGAAATAATATGTACCTCTTTATCTTCCTCCTACATTAGACTAACAATAAGTACTTTGTTTGTTGATACCAAGAGTAGAGGCGAAATTAGGAAGCATTTGGCATACGTACGGTGGGAGTAACGTTTCTATGGAATATATTAAACAAGATTATTGCCTAGTAAATACGTCTTAACTTACAAATTAAGGTTGGACGTCTGATAATTAATCTATCTCCTTTTAACATATCAATCATGGGCCAACATTTGATGTGCTTAAGTGAAGCATATTTACATGAATCCAATCAAACAGCTGACGTAATATAACTTTAAAAATATTTATTGTTTAGCTTGAATAACTATAATAAGGGTAAACAAATACGTATTTAATAACCTAACTTTAAGTATCCGGTACTAATTTTTACAAACGATTAATTAAATTTAAAAGTACAAGATGTCGTGACTTTTATAAACATTGTCATCATATTCTTCTAACTTACACTCCGTTTTTGGAAACATTTTAAATTTATATAGCAATTAGTATTTCTGAGTCCTGTTTCTAATCGATTATCTTTTTATTCCAGGCATGAAGCCCCGCATGAAGAACCACTTCAGAGCCCATCAGCTCAGCGTCTGGTTGAGATTAATTCCGGAGCTACACCGTGCCGGCATGGAGGACGTCGTGGCCAGACACAATCTCTTCCGCAACCACAACAATGCCGACCTCTACGACGGCGCCGTGCGACCTGATCCTCTCTCACGCGTCAGCTATTACGAACCGACCACAGACCTCTTCCGCAGGAGACCCAATTCGACCCTCCAAACCCTCGAAAGCCCAACGACGATGGACACCATGGTCACAACGTGTGTTAGTGTCGTTTCGCAAGGGAACTTCAACCACCAGACGTTTCAGAACCAGAACTCTTCGGCAGACACCTTGGCCAGCCTGGAAGCGGCTGGATACGCGGCTTACAGCACGGCTTTGAGCGTCACCATAGCCATCGGGTGCTCGCTTTTGATCCTCAACGTGCTCATCTTCGCTGGGGTTTACTATCAAAGGGACAAGACGCGGATGGAAGTGAAATCCTTGCAGCAACAACAGCAGAGGAATCAGGCTAATTTCGAAGCGATCTCAAAACACGGACATTATCACATGGGCCATTCCCAAAGCACCAGTGTTATAGTCGATGTTGAACAAGACACTTCTATGATGCTGGCCGCTAACACACAACAAGACCTCCACACGGTGTCGAAGAATCAAAGTCACCTCTGTTCATCGAATATGCAGATGTCGAATACGCTAAAGGCTCCTCCCCCAAGTCCCAACGTAATGATGCAAGCCAACTGCTTGACGTTGCCGAAGAATTCGAGCATGCACGCGCAAAATTACAACCACGGCTGTATGACTTTGCCGAAAAACACGACGCTGATGAACAACACGGCGAATGTTATAGCGGAAATGCAGCAACATGGGCTTGTCCAACCACCAAACGGCAGTGCAACGATGCCCCTTAGTGTTCCACGACCGCCCCCGCCTCCCAAAGTCAAAAGCCCCCCGGAAAGTCAACCGCTACTCATAACACATCACAACAACCAAAATAATAAACCGAATATGCGGGTACCACAAGCTGCCATGAGCGAAATGCGCGTGTGATAAATTAAAGTGCTAAAATGGTACGTTTCAAGCTCAATTCGTCCGATGAAACTCAATCTAAGTGCAGTGTAAATGCATTTTTATAGTTAATAAGGCCTACTCGATGGCCTAGAAATTTTTAGTGTATGTAAATATAATACGAAATATAACTTTAATACCTATGAATGTTAATAATGTATAAGTGTATATTACACTCTGTTCCTAATTTTATTTATTGTTCCCTGTTTGATAAATCTGTTCATTATATTTACGATTGTTGCTGTTGAAACTTTTCCAAAGGAAATCGTTTGTAGAAATAACAGAAGTCTTGTTTGCTTTTCCCGGCGAATATCGAAAGTAAGCAAACCATAAAAAATCCATTTCGCTTTACAATACAAAACCATTTTTCATGTATGCGATTTTCATGCAAAACGATCTCGAAGCTGTTTCAGGTTTTCAGGCACAAAAATTATTTCAGACCAGTTAAGATTCCCTATTTTGCATACAGTCTGTCCAAAAAAATAACTTTGCTGATTTATACTGTAACCAATAATTGCTTAAATACTCCATTTAATGATTTCCACGCTGAACATATTGTAACTAAATAAAAACTAATGCAATAATTATTATCACCTGCAATTTTAAAAGTAGTTCAATAAAAAAATAAATAATATCAGTGGCGTAGCTAAAGTTTGTGCCGCCGTGGGTGGTCCCTGAGTTTGCCGCCCCTCTCAATAAGGGGTGCCAACTCTTAATTTTTCCAAAAGCAAACAGAGATCGACCCAAAAAAGTAGGGGGAAAGATAAAATGCGCCGCAGACGATTTTATTTGATGTTCAAACGTGTTACAAAGTTTGATCATGTAGAGTACTTTACCATCATCCAAAATTACAGTTTTATGGCAGAACATATACTGGTTGCTATTTTTCTTAAATCAGATCGCACCCGCTCCCACGAAATTATTTTTATTAAGAAAGGTAACAAATTTCACCTAGTTTCCTAATCGGTTCCTCTTGAACCTTTCGGTGTCGAGGTGGCCATCTCTCCAGCTGACTCCTTTTTCTTCTAGTCTCTGCCTCACTTCTTTTTCCCATTTTATTCTTGGTCTTCCTCTATTTCTTTTTCCTCTATCTTCATGTTCCATCCTATTTTTGAGTATCTACTTTCTGGCATGCGTAGTAGATGTCCAAGCTATCTTAATTGATTCACTTCCATCTTTTTCTTAATATCTGTTATACCTAGGTTATTTCGAATTTTTTCGTTACTGATTTTATCGATCAGTCTAGTTACATCACTCTATTCTTCTCAGAAATCTCATTTCCTGTGCCTGTATTCTTTGTTTTTGTTTTTGAGTTAGTGTCCAAGCTTCTGAACTGTACCTGAGATTGGGTACGTACACTGCTTTAAAAACTCGTTTCTTCGTTTCTTTTGATATTTCCTTCTAACTTATCAAACATTCATTAGTGGCGTAGGAAAATTTCGTCGCTGCCGCTATTCTGTTATTCAGATCTTCCTCCAATTTACCATTTTCTGCAATTATTGCAAATATTTAAAATTTGTTATCTACTCCATCTTTTTTGGTCTAGCATAATTGTAACTGGTTCATGATTTTTCGCGAATAATATAAATATAAAATTCACATATATTTCAAAAAAGTTACTCCATATTTCAGCCTAAAATTAAAAACAGAAAACGGAAAAACTTTGTTGATGCTTTCAGATGTTTTTGTTACTCGTTTTGATGAACAAAAAGGGTACATTACTGTGAATTTCCTCAAAGGCACCCTGCCTTGTCTAGAGACAAGACTCCAAATACTTATAACATAAATGATAAATGATTTTATATACCTGTCAAATTGCACTAATTATCACCCACTTAGGCCAGTTGCGTACGACCAATATTTTTATCACGTACTAAAAAACCTCCCAACAATAATAATTGTATTCACATACGGGTAATGAAAAATCGTCATTACACACTGCTTCTGGTGCCCTATGATTTGGAAGTTCTCTTACCACTGTTCGGAGGAACTTTTCTACATCTAAATTTACAAATACTTAGACGAATGTATCGCTATGCGATGATTGGTCAATAGGGAAAGGGATTTATACCTCAAACCATATGTTTGCAATAGAACGGGTGAAAAATCCGTTTTACAATAGTGTTTAAAACTGCATGGAATTTAATGACTAAAATAAATAATACAATTTCATAATTCTATTGAATGGTTGGTACCCTATCATAAATTTTTTTGCTTGTAATTTCTGTAGTTACAAGGGGGCGGGTTTTTAGTGTAGCCGGGTCGACTAGCCGGTTTTACCCTCTAACTTTGATAAGAATTCTTTTTTTACGTGAATTTGTCATTGGGACTAGCGCTAGTGTAGCACTGATTATTATATCTACTGTACCTCCATTACCCTAAGATTTATTTTTTACCCCATTTGGCTATTTGGGTAGACTAAAAGTGCCACCCGGGCAGACCGCTCCCCGCCCGCTAGCTTCGCCACTGAATATTATACAGTATGATTCGTATACCAACTCATGTTTTTTTTCTGAAATTTAAGTCATTCTATACAAAAAAAAACTCCCTTCATAGTATTTTCTTCATCCAAATTGATTTTATATCCCTTAAAGTTTCTAAAATGTGAAGTTATCTTTGACAGGCTGAAGATAAAATATTTCAATACTTAATTAAAAAAATTCATTAAATTACTGTTTTAAAAATACACTAAAATGTAAGCAACAATTAAGCAAAAAAATCATAAAACTTGTATTTTCGCAGTTATAGCAGTGAATTCAGACTTTTGGTCTGGCCTATACTTTTAACCCATACTAACTTATTTATCATAGCTTAAACCGACTTGAAAATATTCTAAAAATGTCTCATCCCTTCATCTTGTATTTTAGAAAATCCCTGAATATTTCCACCTTCATAGCCATTATGTTGGTATTATGTACATAAATTCAGGTTTAATATTTTGTTTTTCGTAATGAAAATACGAAATTCGGTAGATTGAAAACCCGGAGACGCGAACAAGGCGTTTGTTAAGCTACAAAGCGATTTCCCGAGATTTCCTCTGTTACAAATTGATATCTCACCAACACTTCATCCCTTAAATATTCGAACTTTCGTCAGCAAGAACATAACACGCGTACATTACATTTTTTTATTGTGCCAAAACTAAATCTTTGTATTTGCGCCGAAGTTCCTGTAACAAAATGAAACGTTTTTTAATATATCCTTCGTGTAAATCGGACAATCTGTATGACTTGTATAAAGCATAGTGGTATGTTTCAAATTTCAACGAAAAATTAGTACATACATCCTTGTAGTTTTTTTTTTCTATTGATTTATTTACTGATGTCAACTATTGTCCTTTTTCGGTGAATTTTGGAACTTGTTCAAAACCGTACGACGATTCTGTTTTAAGAAATTCTGAAAAGTAGCCGAATGAACATATACTGGAACAAATATTTGTATTCCAACAATTGTTAAGAGATGTTTTAAATAATGTGACACATTAATTATTAATAAAGGTTTAATTAATGAAATATTGCTGTGCTGTTTAATTTTATTGACAATTTACCCATACAAAGGCGTTTCCCAACGATTGTCACTTAAGCCGCATTTCTTTTAGAAAAGTATTCGGTTATTTTTGATGATCGGTGCATGACAAAATGATACGTCCAACAAAATGTGAGCATTAAATTATAATACCTTAGATACACTCCTACAGAAAAAAATTGACAGAAGGTCCATTTTCAATTTATAGCTTACAAAATAATGATTTTCCGTCGAAAAATAACAAAACATATTTAGACAAGTTATAAACTGTCAATTACTACAGCGAATGTGTTTTTTATTTTCATTAACAAGTCATAAAACAAAAAGTCAAATAATCGAGTTATCGGCGATAACTCGAAAACAAAAGACGATAACCAATTTTAGTTTTCACCATTAACTTCTTCTCGAAAAAAGAGATCGAGGCAGCGGGGTCCGTTTTTCCATAACTCTTATAATTACCGAGATTCCCTATGAAAACATCGAAATTTGCCCACCCTGCACTTCTGTGAGTAACAATAATTATATAATTTTACTATTTACTAACCTAATTAAGTGTAGTTTAATCCATCCATTAGTTAATTATCGTATGATATAGTTCGGTTGAATTGAAATGTATAACTTTAATTAGGTTTGCAGAAACTAGAACGAGTTGGTGTTGAGGCTTATAAACACGCGTGTATTGTACAAATGGACTAAATGGATACATCAAAGGAATAACATTACGAGTAGGAACAGTTTCTGCCGCAGTACATCATTATCCTAGGCGTGAAAACTTAAATATTGACAAACTTGACACGCGGTTTAAATTATGTATAATCAGAAAATGATTACCTTTAAGATCACCAAGAGGCTTCGTCGATGTAAGTGAAATAATTATGTATTTTTTCAAAAACTTTTGTCTGTTTCAGATATGGCATAGCATCGTAATTTTAATTCTTTGCATTGTAGAGAGCTTCAGTCTAATAAAAATAATTTTAAAATGGCGACACTTCCAGAAATATCGGAAGTTGACGTCTACTTTCTTATTTCAAATACAATGGTCTATTTTTTATTGTATTTTTGGATTGAACAGGTTATTTTAGAGGGACTTTTGATAGCATTCCCCATACCTAAGTGCAGTAGTTTTTTAGATTATTGGGCTTTTTTGAAAATTTTTTGATTTTCATCGTGATGCTTAATATTATCTACCGCCGCCATTTTTGAAGAGAGAACACTTAAAGTTAGATTATGCATAGAAGAAACCTTGGGGTTCATCCTGGAATTTTTGCAATAGATGCATTATTACAGGGTGTCAAAAATTTTAATTTTTTTTTAATACAACTTCAGACCAGTAAAACTCGTTTTTTTTTTCAAATACAATGCCAAAATTATTTTTTTTTAGTTTCCAGTGCAAAATTAAATTCTGCATCAATTTGTTTTAGCGTTTCCTATAACTATCTGCAACAATTTTCGAGTTACTAAGAATTTTTGATAAACTTAAGAGAAATTGCAACATTTTTAAATAGTAGACTTTGGAAATGACAGCAAAAGCCAATATTAATAACCGTCAACCACAGAATTTTCTCAATTATTCACGCCCTTAATACAAAAAAAAAACTATCCATCCTTAAAGAATAATCCAGCATGGTCAACCATTAAAAAGGCGAAATATCAAAGTGCAATGAATATTCTTTTGACTCTTCAAAGTCTGAGTACCGTCAAACGTATTTAACTGAAAACTTTTAAATCTGTGTTCACATGAAGAAAATCCATAGTTTAAACCAGGGCATGAAACCGGTTTTTTAAACCGGTTAACCTTTATTTTTTGTCCAAAATTGTGATTTTTAACCGAAACCGAAACCGTTATTTTTAAAGGCAAAAAAAGCGGTAACCTTTAACCAAAATAATAAAAAACCGGTTTTTTAAACATCTCTTTAAATAAAAATTATTTTGAAAAAATACAAAATCTGTATTAAATGTCATTAGTTTACCAAAAGTAATTACTGAATGCTCGATTGTACATATACATATTATAAAATTATAAATAAATAATATCTTTTTATACTTTGCATTCCAAATCTGAATAATGTTAAAAACCGGTTAAATTAACCGGTTTTTTAAACCGGTTTATAATTTACACAAAACCGGTTTTTTACGGAAAAAAATGGTTTTTCAACAGAAACCGTTATAAAAATAAAGTTCTTGATTTCGGTTAACCGTTAACCAAAATTTTTTTTGGTTTCTAGCCCTGGTTTAAACACAGGCAGCTTGGTCTAAGCCTTACGTGTTTATCAATGCGTTCAAATCCTATTTACAAAACTCTGTTGACCTTTGAAAACCGTAACCTATCTGAAAACACACTTTATTGTCTATAAAAATTACACAAAGTAAATACTGTAAAAACAATACTGGTAAATAAACAATACAACTAATCAGTGCTAACATTCAACAACTAAAAACAAAATAATTTTTAGCTATTCGGCAAGGATTTCTAAGAGTTTCTACTGAAAAAATTTGGTTGTGATTTTCAAAATTATTTAAGTATCCTTATTTTAAAAGATTAACATTTCCTTACAACCAATAAATAATTGTTATACATACATGGCTCACTTTAAATAAATAAATATAAAGACAGTTCATAAAAATTAGAAAATGGAATCACTTGGTGATTTTAAAGTTCTATAGGATAATATTTACGACTATTATGGTCTTCTTTTCCAAAGTTCACTTGATTTAAAAAGAAGCACTCTATTTTTGTAGTTATGGAACAGTTTTGATATTATCGTTTTTATAGTTAAATAAAATTATGGATTACATTCATAGTGAATATTTAAATAATAGTTTTTTAAAGTTTTTTATCCTAAAATTTACACTCGCTTAACTACGGTGCCCGTATCTGATTCTTCGGTTGATTCAGAGCTCGAGGACTCTTTGTTTGATGCTGTTTTGGCTAAAGTTGGTATAAGGGAAGATTTAGTAGGTTTGGTCTTGATTCCTGCTACCCTTATTGGAATTACGGAAGATTTTTCCTGAGGACTGTCTTTTTCAGCAGAAATTTCTTTAGGCGCCACAACACTAGTTGGGCTACGATTTGTGCCCGCTAGTTTCTCATCATTTTCTGGCGGTTTCTCAGCCTTCTTCGTAACAGGAGGCGTTTCAGTGCTATCATCTCTCATCATAACCCTCGGAATTATTTTTGTTTTTCCCAAATCACCCGCTTTTCGTGGAGTATTTGGTTTTATAATAACTTTAGGTTCAGCTTTTTTAATAGGATTATCAGGATCAGTTGTTATAATGGTTTTCGGTTCTCGTCTATCGGGCTTTTGTTCAGTACACGAGATAGGTTTTAAATTATCGTAAATCGGTTGTGTGTTTAGTTTGTACGTGTCTGAAGGTGCGTTCAAAGCTTTGCGATTCGTCCTCGAAGGTATTAAAGGACCTATGAATAAATTGTTGCAGGTTACTTCTGGTTCTTCTGGTAAAGGTGGTTCTTCGGCTAGAACAGCTGGTGATTGACGGATTGGTGTGGAGTTGTTGGGTTTCCGGCCTAGCGTTGAGGATATCCTGGGCGGTGGAGCTGGAGGGAGACGAGATCCGATTTTTCCAATCGGTGAAGTTGGTTGTGACAAAGAAATTATGTCTTGCGGAGAGGGGATGTATATATTCGGAGCGGGCATCGACCGTCTTTTCTGTGCAAGTTTTTCTTTGCTATCGCCAGGAAAGTCTGGTAATACTTTCGGGAAATTTCTCCTTTTGATCGTCAACAATTGCTCTTCCGGGGTTAGCGGTGTTGCGGCAAGATACGCGTCATCCAGAGACGTTACGTTCACGTCAGCTTGTGGATCAAAAGTTTTCAATTTCCTCGTGATTGTGGCTGGTTTAAATATGTCTTGGACGGGATCTGATTTGGAATGAGAATGTTGTACCTTGACAGCTGGAGGTTCTTCCGCGCTTGGCGCTCTTAGATTAATATTGGCTGTGTTGCTGCGCAATCTGTCTTCCGTTTTGGATAGATTTAAGTCGTCCAGTGTGACAGAACGACGAAGAGGTACATTTTCCGGGCTACTGCCGGTGAGATATTGGGAATCAAACGATTTCGTTAACTCGATTGGTTGTTGACGAAGCACGCTGCTACCTCTTCCGGCAGGTGTCGCGTCCACTGCCACGGATACCTTTTCAGCTTTTTTGTGCGCCGGTTTTTGTACTGGGATTCCTGTTGGTTTAATCTCGTCGCTTTTGGCCGGTTTTGGTTCTGCGATTGGACTAACAGGCCTCGTTGGGCTTTGGCCTAGCGTGGATGTGCTATCCATGGTTTTTGACTCGGTTTTTCGCGGCTGGGTGTTGTTATCCGAGTCTTTTGGTTGACTGTTCTTGGAATCTGTCGTGGACAACTTCGGCCGACGAAGAAACCTCGGACTGCACCTCTGAACAATCTCGTGCGCAATCCAATCTCTTACTTTCGTGTGAGGATCTATTGTACTGGATGACATTTGCCGGATTAGTTTGAATCTGTGGGTGGAGCTACCCTCGCTGGCTTTAACAGCTTCGTAGGTGTCTTCACTCTTTGAAGACTTGCCAATGATTTTGATTAAATTGCAACCATCTGCTGTTCCATCTTGTTGTACTTTATTCGCTTCTTCTGGGATTTCCGGTCCATACTCCTGCCTCTGTCTTTCTTTGTTCTTAAGCCGTATGCATTTGTAATATAAAATTCCGAGAATAAAAATGTTTACCAAAAGAAACACAACACCTACAATGATAATAATATTCATGGTGCTCCCACTTCTCGTCTCCGTTTCTTTGGTGATGACTGTTCCATATTCAACGTTGCCTCTCATATTGTCCGGGACTATATTGTTATCTGGTTTATTTTTCAAAACGCCGTACACAGTTTCAGTGGGGCGAATGTCCGGCATGTGGAAATTGACACTGTCTTTTCTGATTGGTCTGGGGAAAATACCTGGAGGAATTTTTTCCGCAAATTCTGGTTCTTTTTGATAGGGAGTTTCTTTTTTGAAGTTCGTGTGGTTTTGAAGCAGTTCTGGTAGGACGGTGTTCCAAAATCTCATTTCTTTGCTTCTGTAGTGGTATTCAACTCGTGGAGGAATAGCTGAAAGCATAAATTACAAATAATCAGAATTGGAAAATTCAATATTATTAAACAATAATAAAAACTTTACATCTTTATTAATAGGGTGTGCTGCATTCGTGGTTCTACAAGGAGATGTATGTTATGTTTATCCTTCTGTTGTGTTTCGAGTCAAATAGCATATACAGGGTGGTCCACATAGAAGGGCCACTATTGGTATCTCGTAAACGATAACAGCTTCAAAGAAGTCTAAAAACCGAGTTATAAACGATTTAAAAAAATGCCCATTTTAATTTTTGTTTGTTATCCAGCGTGCTATGATAATAACTTTTATAGTTTTATTGTCAAAATCTTTGCTCTAATTAACCAATTTCGTAGCTTCTAAAATGATAAAGACCCCCCTATATTTAGCCTCGAACTTTTACACACCAAAAGTCTTTATCTGATTCAAAATAATATTGTATGGCAACATGGAAATTGAAGTCGCTTACGTTCACTTTAAAGACGTAATAAAGGCGATACAGAAGCACATCTTCCGCGAGTTCAAATAATAATATACATTTTACTACAACGAAAAGCGTTAGCATTTGGATTGGTTCACTTACCGAGGAATAAATACGGTTCGTTCATGGTATCGAATTCTGGCCAATCTACATCGAATAGTTGTCGATCTCTTGAGCTTAGACCATAGTCAATCTTTCTAGGAACGTTTGGGTTCCTAGAACCAAATAAAAGATCTAATACAATCTACATAATTTATACGCCATATTAACTTTTATGTGTTAGTTTAACATTTAGACATATATATTTTACAGGTTTAACATGAACTCTGGGCAATAAAAGTGCGTTTATACGTCGATATATTAAGGAGAACACGAAATATACATTACATTCACGGCCTTATACAATCAGTGTTATTTAAATGATCTATAGTATAGCGTACTCGAAATACGAGAGCAACATATTAAGATATCTGCCTAGCTAGTTCAATGGTAACAATTCTTGATAAAAAAAAACTGTATTTCTTTGTACGTCATCTACATTTTCTAGGATGATAAAAGCAGTCTTAGCGTCTCAGCAGACATTATTTTTATGCCTAAATTTTCGGATAAAATATTCAAAACTATTGTTTCAGATGCATTAACTTCCTTAGCGAATAATAGACACTTTCATGTGACGTTCAGTCAAAACAGCTTTCCTTATCGTTTCTTCAAATCTTGCCTCCAAAGATCTCCCACTCTTGAGCTATCCCTGGTTGATTTTTTTATCCCATTTAAATTGTTTAGTTTTTACTTGAAAATATTGGCAAGTCAAAGCGTCCATCCTTTCGTGTATAAAATAACCTTCAAATGGACAACAGGGGTTCTTGCGAACCCCAAGCCTTTATTTATGTTGATAACTACACAAGAGAGACTAGGGAGAGTAGATACCATGGACCATTTAGTGGCCAATTACAGTTGCAGACGTAAAACAAGAAGATGTCCAGTAACTTTTTTTTTTCAATATGCTGGATATAGCAGGTGTTGCAGCTTATATTCGCTATGTAAAAAAATATCCAGATTGGAAAAATATAGATAAACCTTGCCGAAGAAGACATCTTATAGAATTAGGAAGGCAATTAGTCCACGGACACATACAAAATCGTGTACAACAACAAAATTTAACGAAAAGTGTTCAGCATGCTTTTAGTTTAGAGGCTCTGGGATATATAACTTCATTAACCTTTAAGTAGTCGCACGGCGCCGCAGAGGCGCCAAGCGTTTTTTAAATCGTTGTTACATTTTTAATTATTTTTTTGTCAGTAATATCTGTTTATGTATTCCTCAATTGTACTTTTAGGAATACGAATTATATAGTATTATTCATATTTCTCTATTTTACAGTCCGTAAAATGCAATTATGTGCTACTCGGCATGAACGCTATCATTTATGCCCTAGGGCTAAAAATCGACATTCGCAACAAATTTGTTCGCAATGCCATAAAAATATTTTTTCAGAGCATACAAAAAAATTGTGCAGTGAATGCTTTGCATCCAATGTTTGATTCGTATTAAAAATAAATTATTTTACGTTTTTACAGTTATGTTTTATATACAGATATATATTTTTTATATCTTATAATTTATTTAGTCATTGTTATTCTTTTTAAGATTTAGCTTATATTTCATGAATAAAGCAGTTTAACACATTTTTAAGATTTTAAGTCAAAAATATTGTTATAAAACCCCAATGGTGCCTCCGAGGCGCCATGCGAGTAGTTATGTATACACAGTACACGCGACTAGTTAAAGGTTAACCAGATAATGTAGGATAATTTGCGTTTCCATGTGATGTTGGTACAAGGCACAAGTCGCCTAGTCTCTAAATATACCAAACATTTCATAAACAATTCCAAATATTATTTCAACAAATTAAATTTAGTCGTTGATTAAATTTGGTTTCCAGCAAATGTAAATATTCTGTGTTAGTGCCATGCAAGCACCTGGCACATGGAACAAGTGCACAGGATTTCAGACAAATATACTCGTAATGTCTGTTGTTGGACACATGCCCCTGATGGTTTCCAATTACTCACAGACAAACCAATTATGGACGCCATTGTTACTAATAATTCTATCGATGTTAACGCAAACGAGAGATTGTTTCTCATGATATCATTATCATAGTATTTGCGTTAATCGATGCTGGAATAGCATTACAACAGCAGAAGGAAATAAACCACAGTTTATCATCATAGAATTCTCCACCAACTATTTTTATTAAATCAATGGTACAAATGGTACAACAGTCTCTTAAAGTAATACTAATCGACGAAAATTTTCACTGATAGATTGTCTGAAGATTTGTGCATTAATAAATTAACTTATCCAATACAATGCGTGCATACTGTTCTGCTCATGTTTTAATAGTAAATACACGAATTTATCAATATCAATTTATTAACGGTAGCGCATTATTGCCAGATTTAATTAAAATATTCCCATTTATTTATGCAAATGTTTGTTCAAATTATCTAGTTTTAGCACTATGTACTTTTCGGAGCACATGAGTAATTGCATTACTTCACAATCAGTTTAAAATAAATGCGTTATTGATAGATAAAGGATGTTAAAAATGTAACAACGCGTCAATATATCTTCTGATTAAAGTCAAATATGTCTAAAATTAATATTTCTCCAGTAATTGCGGTTTTAATGATAATTTACGGGCACCAACACAATATTTAATAGAACTCACCTAGTGGTGTTTGGAACTATCTAAAAAAATTGTTTTAAATGTCGAATAAAATGCAAATTGTGTTTTTACCTGATTATAAATTAATTTAAATATACATTTGAAACAAATTGTGTTCAATAAAAGGTTATAAAAATTATTTATTTATGATACCAGTGTAAAAAAAAGCAGTTAGATGATTGTATATTGTATATTTTAATGAAAATATGACCTATCGAAGTCATGTTATAGAAGTAATAAATATCCTGTTTATAGAAACAGTAGATTAATAATATTAATAGTTCTTATATAATATGTATGCTTTTTTAGGTATGATTTAGTAAAAACAAAAAACAACATGCTCTGAGTTTTAAATATGTTTTTTTTTTTAATTAATTTGCAATCAGGCAAAAGATACAGCTTTAACGCAAAAATAGCTTTATATTTATAATCTATTCCCTTCCTACCCATAGCGTGTAAGGGTGGAGTTTTTCTATACATCCAAAGTTAGTTATTTACAAAAATTTTCCAGTTCTTCCTATTTTGTGCTAAATTCTTTGCTCCTACCCACATTTTCCCTTTTTCATTAAAATTTTTCTCAGTGCGTTGTCCCAAGTTTCTTTTGATCTTCCTCATTTTCTTTTACCTGACATTTTACTTTCCCATATAGCTTTGTATTGCTCAAATATTGTTTTACATTTCTAAAAACAATTGGGCTCAAAAAAAAAATGGTTGAATTGTAGGATAATAGAATTTCGAGTGTGCACAATTTAAACATTTGTGAAAACTTTGAAGAACTTTAAAAAAAAAATCAATAGGTAATAGTTGTTTTGCAAACATGCAAACATATTGTTTAACAATCTACAAACAATTAGGGCCAACACAATTTTTTTAAGTTTTAGAACAAAATAATACCAAGAGTATAAACCTTCGCAAATTTTTATAAATTTTGAAGAGTTCTAAAAAATATTTTGAATAGGGTTCTAAACGAAATATTACGATGGGCATCTCCCCTGCTGAGTGCTGACAACCTATTTTTTCTTCGTGCCTAGTTTTGGTTTCTACCTAAATGTTTGTATTTTCATCTTGTAATTTGTTTATATGCCCTAACCATCAATCTTTGTATTCTACTATGCATTTTCAATACTTTTTGATTTGTTCTCCTTCTTGGTCTTCACCGGTCTCCTCCTTTTAAGCTTCCATATATTTTCTTGAGTACCTTCTTCTCCCATACTTCTGATTTCCCTTGGGTTTCTATTAAGAATCAAAGTTTCGCATGCATAAGAAACTATTGGAAGAAGAATTGTATTTTTGTAATTTTCTTGGGTACTTTCTCCGACCTTGACATCGTTGTTAAGCTTCAGCACTGTTACTTCCTTTTGTGAGTCGCTTATTAATTTCTTCTTTTTCCTCATTTTGATTTGTTTTCTGTTATTCACCGTTTTTACTGCATGCAACATGATACTTGTGTAATTGCTATGACTACATTTTTATACATTGCAGTTTAAGATTTAGCTTACCCTGTATATGCAAAATTCGTCCAGTAAGTCATTACAGCCTCAGAAAGTAACACCTCCTCGTGCGTGTAGTGGTCTGTAAAATGAAATTTCGGTCCATCCAAAGGTACGCCGAACACATAAGGCAGTTCTTCCCCCAAGATGCTTTTGTTGCGCTGAAAATCAAAGGTCAAGTCAGTATTTGATAGCACGATACTCCACTAAACAACTTTTATTGTCAGGTGACGCTTACGAGGGCTAATTAGGGATAGGTAGGTCCAAACACCTTAAAGTTAATGTGACCTCAGGGACAGGTAATGTCTTTAGTTCTTACGTATGACACTCAAGGGATCGTCCAGGCAGTTATCCAGGGACTCTTAACCCACCGTTATTTTATATAAGCGAAAAAATTTATTGCAGATTGAAACTAAATACGTGCTTCGATAAAATGGATTGAGTTGCTCGTTTTTAACTGATAAGAAATTACAGTGCGCTTAGAAGAGCTGCCATTAATTACATTACGGTTCGATTTATATTACTTTCTACAATTCCAGTTAAAAAAGGGTTAAAAAACTTCTAGCAATGTTTTTTTTTTATTAAAGACTCACGAATATCTACAGTCAGCTCGTTAAGATATTCACCAAATTTTATGATAAATTTTGAATCTTGTATTTGTAACCAAAGAAAATTCAACGATAGTTTGTAGATCTTCATACTTCATTGAATATTATTTATTTAAAATTAAAAATTTACATAATAACTTGAAAATTTTTATAATCCTATACCTATTATATTGCCCGCTGTAAACGATTTATGTTATTTCTATGTGTTTTAAACAGATAAAATAAGTACAAAGTTACTTAATACATATTATAGCTATTAAACAAGTAATTTTTAGATATTGGAATGTTAAAATTTACTATTCTTTAAATTTCGGTTTAATCTAGATTTCGTTTATTAGTTCGCATTAGCAAGTAAATCGTTTTAGAAACAATTAAAAAATAGGAACTGAATTAAAAGATTGAAATTATCGCCACTGTCGTAATATTTTGTTGCCTTAATTTTAGTTTTGAATGTATTGAACACTTATCAAAGTATATTAGACACCTAATTTTATACCCTCAATTTAACTTGCTTAGAATAAAAGGTGAGCTGCTTTAATTATTAAGTAAATGTAAATATTAGGGTTTCTTTCCTGGGTTCCCGGTCCATTGTAAGCTATTTTATATTTCCCGGGAATTGCTTTTTGTCCCGAGGATTCCCGGAATTTAAAAAAAAGTGATGTTTTCGTTTATTTTGTGCTAAGATCATTTTAATACTATCATAACTTCTTGGAATTCATTATAAATATCTTTACTAATAGTAAATTATGGAAAAACTTTATTTTAATTTCAAACTAATTTTTCTCTTTCATATTTTCTCTTCTAGTATGGCGAAAGAAGTCCGGTCTCCATGACAAAGTGAACATCTTCAAAATACTTTTACAATTTTATTTTTGTGTACCCTGTGGTAATTCGAAGCAAAATGGCTTGTAAATGAAATTTTATTGATAATAGCGACGTTTCTTTGCTGCTAGATGCCTCTCAAGACAACTTCACCTACAACAATAGAGACTGAGAAAGCATTTTATGCAGCAGGACTTTTTGTTTATAAATTAAGAAAAAGACTAATTGACCTTTGTTTTCATAAATCACATTACACAAATTCATTGTAAAAATTATATTATTGTGTTCATTATTATGAAATAATTGCAATAGAAAGGTTAGGTATATTTATTTCCCAAATGTATGTTTCTCTCACCAACATTATTTAATTATTTATAATAATATCATGGAGCAAAATGTATTAAATATATGACTTGAAGTTGTTTCTTAGTAATAAACCGCTGCCTTAATTTCTTGGGTTATTTATTTAAAAATACTGACATAATTTATTACATCTCGGGATCTCGGAAAATTCCGGGACAAAAGCCGATTTCTTCCCGGAATCCCGGGACAAGCAAAATGGTCAAATATGAAAAACCCTAGTAAATATGCATCAGGCATCACTTATGGACATCAACTAGGCTGATGGTTGATAACTTTAAAGGGGATAGATTGATTATCAAACGTCAAAATTTAATTTGTAAGTATCGACGTATTTACTAGACAATATCTTTGTTTAACACATCACATAAAAACGTTTCCCGCTCTGCACGTATGTTATACAAATCCTAATTTTGCCTTTGCTTCTGGTGTAAACAAAACAAAGTAGACTTTATAACCGATAGGTGGCACAAGCTATACGATTTTGGTAATTTTTAAACTCGAGCGTTTAAGCATATCTTTGTATCGGAGGCCAAAGTATTTTTAATTAAATAAAAGTTATTATTTATATGTACTACAAAATAAAAACGCAAGGATTGATTGTGTAATATGAAAGGGGTTAATCGATTTTCATATCAAGAATTTAAGATACAAATTGATTTTGACACCGAAAAATTCGTAGAAAAATTATGTACCTATATTTTATTGTGTTCATTTATATTTTTTCATAATTTCACCCAAAATGTAAAAAACCTTTATAGAAGATAACAATGAAAAGTTTTTTGTTGGTAACGATTTTATTTTTTTAATATGAATAGTTTTATTAAACGTTTGTTAATGTCGTAATATATACTAGAATCCGGGTTTGTTTCTATAAATCCGGGACAGTTCGTCACCCTTAAGATAAATCATTACGTCTAACAGTTGAACCATTTGTAGGACTTTCTGCATACTTTGTAGATGTAGACTGCTTAATTTTAATTAATGCTAACATCTTATTATCAACAATTTTAAAAGTTTTTTTGGATCTTGACGCTACTTTTAAGGAAAATTTGATTAGATTAGATTTTAACAGAAAACAATCAAGGTTTTGATCCACACAATGTATCTCTATTCAATTAATACACATTTAACATCATAGTGAAAATTTATGTTTTCCCACATAATATTTAAAAGTAGTCTCTTGGACAAAATACACCAGCTTAGTGTCTGGTTTGCGAAATTAGGTTAGCGGACTCTATTAAATAAACTTTTTGTTCTGTATACTTACGATGTGTTCTTTGGAAACTGTCCTGTGTCCAAAGACGTAAAAATATGACTGAGGGTTTATAGTAGCGTGATAGCGAGCCATTAGCGCTGCAGGTGCGGCACTCCTGGCGTCAGAAAGTATATCCAGCAGGTTATCCCTGGCCAAAGATGCTCTATCCAACCCATGACCCGTAAAACTGCTGTATCCTTGATCGTCCAGGGTATACTCAGTGCTCCCAGTGTACTCCGTGAGTGTGTGCACCAAGCAGAGCTGGGGTTTGATCTCGCATCGTCGCCGGAAATACTTCAGAAGTTCCTGATCCCGTTCCTTCTGAAGGAGACCGTGGGTGATGCCTACGGGACCCAGTAGATGGGCACTTTCTACTTCCGTCAATCCGTACATTAATTCAAACCTGTTTACAAAAAAATTGTAAATTTTAACTAACTCTGTGCTCTCGCCATGCGCAGTCACAATAAGTGGCCAGAAAATTTTTGCCCTAAAAGGTTTCCTTCGTTTTTGCGATAACGTTAATAAGCATTTTGATTTCAGCTTAAATTTATGGCTTGTACATGTATGGGGAAAATAATTTGGTCACCACACCTGCTAGTTTTGTTTTAATTTTATCTTACCGTCCAAATAGATCGTTATAGGTTGTCATACTGTTTTTGGGATTGTTTGGAACGATGCGGGCGTCAACGATAGGGCCGTATTTGGTGGTGAATTCTTCTGTTACCACGGTCGCGTTGATGATGTCCGTAAGCCGCTTCTTGCGAAGGCATGTTGTCAGTTCGTCCTCGTTGGAAGGACAGTTTAAACCGTTTGCTACTTGCCAAGTTACACCTCTTGGATTAGCCGCCAAAGCCCAATCCGCTAGTGCATTGCCGCTCATTAAAATTGCTCGTTGAAATAACACTGCGGGTAAATAATATACATTAATATATCGCCTTTATTATTTAACATATATATATATATATAGAAGAAGCAATCGAAAACTGGACAAAAAAATGCAGCCCTATGCGTTACAAGTTGATAATGCTTTACTTTTTGCAGTCAACCAAGTCTTGAATGAAAATTAGAATGAAAAAATACAAATACAGACAAAATTAAATCCTATTGGAAAATTTTTAAAAGCTTTGCAAACTTTTAAAAGCTATAAAAAGTATTTAAAAATCGATTTTGGAAAAATTGGTACTTAGTTGTTACACGTTCCTGTTATGTTGCTAATCATCTCTACTAAAGATAAAGCCAATAGCGACATTTTTGAATTAGTTACAAACAAAATTCCTAGGATATACAAGACATTTTGATAGTAGTTTTAATATAGGCTTTTAGCATCGAAAGGACAACATTTAAAACACAAGTTAAGACACATAAAATATTGCTTACATTTATTTTCTTCCTTAATAACCATGGGAGATAAGGTCAACAAGCTGGCGCATACGGCCCCAGTGCCATGTCCGAACAAGGTTACACGATTGGGATCTCCTCCAAAAAGCGCTACGTTGTCCTGGACCCACAATAAAGCTGCGACTTGATCTATTAGGCCGAAATTACTTTTAGATGAGTCCTCCAAACCGGTTCGCAGGAAACCTAACGAAATATTTATACATAATTATACAAGTACATATTACACCGATGTCATTTTAACTATTCCTAAAGTGCTATTTGCCGCAACCTTAAAAATATTGTTCATAAGTAGATTTGCAACAAATTCGACATGTCCACAAAATGTGCATTTTTATTCCAGCGCATTTTAACATTTACCTAGTAAATATTTCCAACTAAGTTACCTTCCCGTTTTTAAACTAGTACCGAGGTGAAATTAGTGTACTTTGGTTAATTTAACGTTACTATTTTAACGTCGGCAATCGTAGTAACTTACTGTGGTCTAATTTGTACAACTATTTGGTATATTACAGTACGCGAAATGTGCTCAACCTTAAACCAACGACTTTGGTCTAGTACAAAACATATATTTTAGTTATGGCTGGCGTTGTGTTTGCATCGTGCGTGTACATAAATTATTGTTGGAAATGTTAAAGTTATGTTTCCGCCCAACAACAAACCTGAGATATGATTTTTTATTATTTAGAGAGACACGCTTTATCTGAGTTTTTTTTCTTGTATACAGCAAGTATTCTTTGGGCGATACAATCAGTTACATAGGATTTTCATGACTACGAGAACCTAGAGCTTATAATTAGAAAAATAGGACACAATTAAAACCAAAATTTGTACCTAAATATTTTGAAATGGAGGTTTGGTGAAGACTGAAAATAATTGCAATAATTCAAGAAATAAATAACAAGTTTTTGACGTTAGTGAAGTGAACAGTCAGTTTTTTCGATTTTCACGGCACTCTATTTGCTTCAAAAACGATTAGAAGAAAAAATGTCGAATATCTCGAAAAGTATGAGATTTGGGTATTGGACATACTTAACAAAAAATGAAGCTCTCTTAAAGACAAATTCGATGACATAAGAAAATACAGGGGTTTGCATTTAAAAAAATTGAGTTACGAGCTTTTGAATATCATGGAAGTTCCAACCTATTTATGAACACCCTGTACGCGTGATTCAAACTTTTTCATATCGAGCAAATAGAGCAATGTTTTTTGCATGTCCTTACCAAATGACAACGCTGTACTTGTACATAAAATTGTATCAGTGTCACACACAGTTTCAAACAAATGGAATTCTGTACTGAAATCTGTACAAGAAAAACAACACAAGATATTTTGTATTAAATTTTATACAGAAACTTACACCGTGTCACACGAGCTTTATAACAAGCGAGATTTCCGTGCTGAAAATGTTATCTGGAACACCCTGTGTAGAAGTACCCTAATAGTCATGCTTCTATATCCAACTGTTTCCGAGAATGCTTGTTTTTGCTGTTGAAAAATGCACCCGGCATAAATTGTAGGAGTATTTATTTAGTCCTGACACGGTTTAGAAAAAGATGAGGGCGTTTTTCGTATTTCACAGATCAACATCTTATTCCACATCAAAGATAACTTCAATAAAGTTATCTCGAAAATTGCAAATAGCCGCGAAATGTTTACATCTCGCAAATAGCAAACTGCTTGCAATCCTTTACATTGTGGCAGTCGGCCAGAGAAATACGAGACCTCACAGTGTGGAGATTCGGCCGTTCGTGCGCTGTATTTCACTGGGCAACTATCCCATGGGGCAAATAGGGAATAATATAGATTGTGTGTGTATATTGTGAGAAGATTCGCCAAAAACCTGTCATTTTTATGGGCACAATATATACGACGCGAGATTTCATCTTTTTATCCTGCGACGGAATTTTCTTTGTCGTTGTAAATGTGTTTTCCCGGTCTCCGGCTTGATTTCCGCGGAGGGAAATTTATATTTGGCAGCGGTCTCGGTGCCTGTGAAACTACTTTAGTCTCTTCGTCTTTTAGCGCCACTAAACGTTTACGTGCGTTGATGAAACCACAGCCGAGGGACAGTTCATCGTTAAGAATGATTACATTTTACTTAAAAAAATAACGACAAAGAGTTTACGCGAACACCGAAGTCGTAGACATAAAAGAGATCTTGACTTGACCCTGTCCAACGTCCCGACTTATTTTAAAGGCCTCCTGACTAACGTCTGAAGGCAGACCTACAAAAACTAATTACTTTATAGTAGACAATAACATTTTAACTACCTTTACCAAAGAAATTTAAACCAAAGACTTTCAAAGTCTTAATTTTATCAAAATTTATGTAAAAATGTTGCAATGAAAATTACCCTAACAAAAATAATTTGTTTTAAAACACGCTGGTTTTATTGTACATTAAAGGACGCTAGTATGTTTAATACAAAGTTTTTTTAACTATGAGGTAGGTAGTTCACAATGTACAGTACAAGTTAAATAACACATCAAGCTGACATTTGATAGATTTGACGCTTAATAAAGCACACATGCTCGTTTTGATTATAAACTAAGCCAAAGTTTGAGCAAAAACCTCCGATTAAAGGAAAAACCTGCGCGTACATGTGTAGAGAATCATGGAAAGGGAATATTTTAGCAAGCATATGCCCATGGGATGTAATTATTTATCGATTAATTATGTAGTTGACGTCCGGTAATAATTTATTTAATATGAAAATGTACCCTATAACCAGCTAGAATATTTAATGAGGGTTTTCCTGACCAAAGGTCTTTACAGCTAAGACGCAAGCTAAATCTTGTGAACTCAAATAACCATCAAATAAAAATAGAGTAAAAACTATTACGAAGTAGGGATATAGCGCCCTCAAAAAACAAGAGCCGAACTAAAAGTTTCTCGATAAAAGTTGCTTAGTCTTAACAAAAGTTTATTATTCTTGCACAATTCTTTTGCGATATTTCACTTTGCGCGTTCATTTGTAGCTAAGAATGATTTTTTTGTATATCTTCATGTTTTTGTTGTACCAAAGATTGCTTAATTTTTCTAAATATCATAATATTATCAATGTTTGTGCTAAAAGTGTTTAATTAAAACTATTTAATTACATTAAATTGTTTCAATTTTGAGACGTATATGCTAAATGGTTCGTTGAATTTTTTATGTGATTTATTATAAGTCCAAATAATTTCGATTAAAAATTGCATTCTTCTTCGTAGTTCCAAAAATAAATTGGCCATAATTTTCACAACCTGACTTTTTATGAAATCCAGCAGAGCAAAAGCATTTTGCACCTAATTTTCTGCTGTATTTCAGTCCTCATAACTTACCTAAAATACCAAGTCGAAAGTTCAAAGTGACCACTATAACTTTTCCATAACCCGCAAGGACACTGGCGTCATAAGGATTTCCAGAATTCCATTCGAAGGACTCGCCATGCAGGAACACCATCACAGGATACATTTTTAGCTTATCCATCTCTGCAAGTCAAAAATTTTTGTTTTTTACACAAAATTATTAAAACATGTTTAAAATTAAGTATTGATGTAAGTTTTTGTAATAAATAAAAAGTATTAAGGTATTGAGAATTTTTCTCTGATTTTAGTTTTCAGTATTACAGCTTTATTAATAGAAAATAGTTGGCTTTTGGTTGATTTATTTATTTCATTAAAAAAACACAAAAAATTGAGAGTTTGTAAGCAATGAAATAAATAAAAAGCAAAATATTTTCTCGCTGAAGCAATAGCATAGAGCTATGGAACTGAAGTTAAATTTATTAAACATCAAACAACAATTTTCGATATTACATCGAGGACAAATGGGAAGTAGGTATATCATAAAATATTTTAAGCAACACGAATTTGGCAACTATCTCCTAATTTTATAGTAAAATTTATTTTTTATTTTCAAATCTTGAATAATATTGCATGTATATAGTACAAAGCACACGGTTACAGGGTCAATTCCCTTTGTGATTCTATGTCGGGACGTACCCGACAACATGTTGTGCCGCTTTCGGTCTAAGATCGGCATAACTTATTAGATAACATAGACAAAAGTCTTAAATTCAGTGATGTTTTGCTATTAACATCGATAAAAAAAAATCTGTATTCTTTATCACGTTTAGCGGTCTTAAACATTTAAGTACAATTACCATTGTTAACTTTCGTTCCGAAATGGTTTTCCAAATGAAAAATAACACATCTTACGAACATAAGAGTACTCAATTATTTTAAACGTGTTTTATTATTTTATTATTACTGTTTCAGTTAAACACACAATTATGTTATGCTAGAATAATTTTCTTTGCTGTAATTTAATTTCGAGCGCTAATAGGATTTAATTAAATGAAACAAAGTGTCTCTCATTTGTACACATCCAGCGCCTTAACAGGAAAACAAACAAAGGATTAAATTAATCACCAGAAATCTTCTTAGGAACTTTTTCAACTCGCATAAAAATTGGGCGTCACTCCGGGCTTTATTGAAATGTATCTTAAAAGAAATCAAATTACCCGTGGAGAGAAACAGAACAAACATGAACAAAGGACATAATTTTCTGCGAATGCCGTTTGATTTCTCTGTAGCGAAACGGAATTGTCACGTAGCGAAAATCAAGGCCGACTGAAAAGCGACGCGGGTATTGTTAAAATATCGTCGCGTCGCGAAGTTATCAGAAGCAATCTGAATAATTAGTCTTGTAACCCTTTCAAGGTTTATTATAATACGTCAGTTTGAGTTGTACAAGACTCCCCCATTTTTTTTTTGCATCGATCAGTTTAGAATTTAGGTCGCAAACCCAATTTATTTTCAAGATTTATACCTTTCGGGATAAGATCGCGATGCTGCAATATTTTCCTAGGACTAAACAGTTGAGAAATGAATAATTCATAACAAAAATCATTTGTAGACTATAGGGTACTTCAAATTTTAAGTCAGTAGGATATTTTGGTAAACTTGTTTAATTTTTTAGGGCCACAGTTTCAAAATAAGTACATCTGTGGTGTCAGTTTGTAATGGAGCTTTTTGTTTTTTCGGTATTGATAAAAAAATGTAATTTTCACTGTATTTATATTTATAAGGATCATTACAAAAGATCAGAAGCTTTTTTTAATTTTATTTAAGACCAAGGGTCAAAACCTTCATGGCATTTTGCAAACTTTTTTAAAGATCTACGAATTTGAACAAACTTGTACGAATATTTCTAAATTTTCATTTCATTTCAAACTTCATAAGGTTCATGTGTTTTCATGGCACACCTGATTGCATATTGCGTTGCTGTTGTTATTCAACTTGCATTTTCGGTCATGTTTGATGTATTTACCTCCTTCGCCTAATAGAATTGCATATATATGCTAATTTGTATTCCGTTAACTTGTCTTCAAAGTTGCACAAATTATAATATTCCGGCAAAGTTATCTTAGACGTTTAAGCAATACGCCTAAGAAGTTGAGAAGACAAAAAATCACTTAATTATGCATGACAGATTTTGGACATCAAACGTTAGCACAGAACTCTTAATTCGTTTTGTAGTTATTATAATTCTTTGAGAGTTGTACAAGAGTTGCGTCTTAAAAACGACGCTGTAGATATATGGGGTTTTCCTTGAGAAGCTTTAGGATGTTGTATTTTAATATAAACAAAAATACATGGGACATATCTGATTGCTTCACTTTAAATGAAAGTACGATCGATTAGAATTTTATAAATATTTGCCGACAACTTTGCAGAAACGGAAGTTTTTCTGTATCTTAAACTTCGTAGTTATTTAAACAAAGCCCGCCCGGTCATACTAGGAATAAAACAAGTCTTTAATTCAACGTTTAAAGAAAGCAGCTGATTTCTTTTAACTACACGAATTGTTAAGACGAAATAAAGGATAAAAATTAATAATAATTACAAAACACAGCCAGAACCTACAAGCGTACATAGTTCCAGAGCGTTATTTCGTTTGCAAGTCAAATTTATGTAAGAGTTTGTTTATAAATTGCTCACTAAACATATTTGTATAAAATAAATTAGATTTGCAAAGTTGCAAACTAAACATTTTCTGCAAAGTAGTAGTCTAAAACAACATTTTAAAACTTTTTACAGCTACGTGAAATATTTACAGAAGAGTTATAAAAGTGGAAATATATATTTGGTGAGTAAACTGGGCTAAGTTAACAAGTAAAGTCCTCTTTTGTGCAAATCGATGACAGCAGAAGATTGCTGCCTGAAAAGCCGCCACGAAAACGCGGTAGTTCCAGCTGAAACCGTGGGAGGGCGACTCCTGCTACGAATTTTCAGGAAAATGGTTTCAGGAATTATTAAGCAGCTCTAATATTTTTTGTTTATAACACAATATACTTTTACTTAATTGGTAATTTATAGGGCAATTTATAGTGGAATACATTCTTTTTTGAAATTATTAATCGTGAATATAGTCAAATCCTGTAAAAGTCCGATCCTGAAAAATTACTTCAGCGTCGAAAATTACATTAAAATTATTTATTAAAACTTCCCCAATGCACAACATGTTACCATTTTGCATTATGCGTGAAAATGATTGTATATATTACAAAAATTGCGGCCTTTCAAATCAGGACTACGTCAAACTGAGCTTTCGCGATAACGGCGCCGCGGGATAGCTAGCGGCAGCTGGTGTAATCATGTAATATTAAGAATCATTCATCACGTTTGACAGCCTATGGACTGGGTTGGAACCAACACTATATTAAAGACAGATACTTCATCGTATTTATAAGATTACATTTATAGTGCATTTTTGAAAAGCTTTGTATAGAAAAGAATTTGAACCAACACAACAAAATCTGAATTAATTTCACATCAGATTTAGCCAAGAAGTTAAAACTACTTGACGTATTACTAACGATCAGTGTCATATCGTTAAAAAATAAGTATGTTATAGTATTTATTGGGCACTCACTTAACGAAAAAATATACAAAACGCTTTTAATTAGTTCTAAGGTCTAATTAATTGTTTTGCGTACAATTGTTGCAAATTTTTGGTAATAATATCAGTGAATTTGTTTACTATCAAGTTCTTAAATTATTAAAAAAAAATTTTTGGCTTTCTGCGGTTTAACCTAAAATCAAGATATAGAACTTGTTACTGATCATCAAGTAATTTTACTGATACGTTATTTTCTTTTTTAATATTTCTCTGTATTGAATTTAGTAATGTTCGTTTTTTTTAAACAAATTCGTCATAGGAAATTTATCGAGCCTTATCATTTCAATTGACTCTTTAAAAAAAGTAGATTCTACAGTAAAATTGGGGTTATTTAAATATTTTATAAGCGATACTGATTATTACAATCTATCAAATTATATAAATCAAAATTATTTATTAACATTTACATTATAGTATTATTTTTATTATTATTATTATTATTATTATTATTATTTTCTTTAGTCATAATCCTTTTACTGTTAGGTGTGGGACTGTTGAGTTGGGTTGTGCTGATTTTATTTCATGTTTTTTTGTCTTGTGCCAGCTGTTTTATGTCTTTCCATTTGTTGTTTCTATCCGCTGTTGCTTTTTTAAGTTCGTCTTTTCAGGTTTTTCTCGGTCTACCTCTTTTGTCTTTTCTCTGTGATCTTGCTTCATGGGCTTTTCTAGTTAACCATTCTTCTTTCATTCTAAATTTATAACGAATTTATAACAAAACAAAAAATATGGTTCAACAACAGAAATATGAAGTAAAACATCTTTCGATATACAATTTTTTTTTTTTTTTAAGTTCCACATGTAAGCAACACTTTTCTTGAGTATTATTTTTTATGTTACATCATTGTACTTGTAGTACCTATGTGATATATTAAATAAAACAACTAATTAATTATAATGACGTATAGCAATAATGTTATAGTTAGGGTTTATACAAAAACCGACTTTTGAAAAACCGGTTTTCGAATACCAGTTTTTCCAAAAAACCGGTTAAAACCGGTTTTCGAATAGTTTTAAAAAAACAATTAAAACGTAATAAAATAATTTATATTTCATAATTTTATAAAATATAAAACAAATTTCAAATAAAACCAAATAATAAGATAACAAATAAAAATAAAATTCTAAACTCCCAACAAACCATAAATAGCATTTTTTTAATTTGCTTTTTTCTTTAGAAAACAGGATTTTAAAAACACAAAACATTTACGGAATCATGACTTAATCTGGTTCGTATTTGAGATACAAAATTACCAGATACAGAAAACACTGGTTCGCTGACTATTGAGCTGAGTCTTACTGTTTTTAAAGCTTCAAACAGTGTGCCCAAATATTTCTTTATTCTTTTATTAGTTGATTCAAATACTGCAAATTCTGCCTTTAATGAAAAAAACAAAGTCTTGAAAGAAGAGATGGAGAAATCAATTCTTAGATTTATCGAGGAACCTTTAACAAAAACAGCAAATCCAAAAACCCTTAATAATATCTTCATCTTCATCGAAATTTGTTTCCAATTCTATAGCAGAATTTGGGTAAATTCTAGATAATATTTTTTCCGATGACTATATCCATCGGTTCTTGAAGCCAGCGGAAATACGTTTGATTTTTTTGTAACAATGTTTTTTGGATTTTGCAAATGAAGCAGAAGTGTACAGATTTTTATGTAGATATTTATTTTTTACGTGTTAAATCTAGGCTTAAAAACCGGTTTTTTAGTTAAAAAAACCGGTTTTTCGAATACATAATTTTTTTCAAAAAAACCGGTTTTTCAAAACCGATTTTTAAAAACCGACAAACCCTAGTTATAGTAAATTGGTTACCACAAGTTGAAACTGTTCTAGGAAAACAAAATTAACCCTACACCTTGTCATTAACAAACATATTTCTGCTAATTTTGGTACATACATAGGTAGTGCTATAGCTATTATCGGACGCAAATTAAGTAATTTTTCCATAGATTTATTTTATCGTCCTGACAGCTTTCACTAACCTATCAAAAAAAAGGAAAACAAACAAAAACAAAGTTAATCGCTGATTATTTGTTTTACTTCACCAAAATATTTGTAAATTTAATTTTTATTTATACTATAATAAAACGAGATTAAAAATCACAACATACGCTGTTTATGTAGCAATATTAAAAGAAAAAGTATTAATATACAAGAAACAACTTTAGGCTAATGTAAAATAGTCTGTCAAAATTACGTTATAAATAAAAATAATCACATTTACAAACAAAATTTGTGATATGCTTGCATGCGGCGAAAAATTGTGTCGGCGAAGAATTGAGGCGGCGATAAATTGTGTAGGCGAAGAATTGTGGGCGAAGAATTGTACGCAAAGAATGTTCCTAGACCCAGGGAATAGATTGTATGGAAGAAAGGGGGTAAAAAATTACTATTGTTTTAAATTTCTTGAATCACTGTTGTAAGTTTGCAAATAATTTCCACTACTTTTATATAAACTCTTAATTGCTGCTATTAATCCTTCACCAACCTTACTTTCTTTTAATATTTTCATAAAAACAGTTTTGAGGGATTTTATTAACGTTTTCGTGCTAGTAAATTTATTGTTAATGCAAATCTCTGATATTTGTAAATGGATAAGTTTTTTTTTTAATGAAGTACCTACCTACCTATTATAAAAACTTTAAATCCGTTTTCGATCAATTTTTTTCCACAACGATCAAATTTGCACAACAAAAGGTTATTTGGATGCAAATTTATCTATTAAAATAAAAGAATATAAGCAGCAAATGATTGATTGCTAGGTTTTTATAAATGAGAAGTTACTACACGTTATTTCAACAAATTAATGGCGATAATTGTAACATTAAAAACATATTAACGTCCTTGGCATACAGTATTAAATGATCTCCGTGTGGAGGAAGCAACGTCTAAATTTTATGATATTATATTTGAATATATTAACATTTTCACACCTATCAAGACTATAAGACGGGGACGCTTTCCACTCTGGTATTCTGAGTAAGAACTCAACAAGGAAAATAATTAAAGAAAAGAACAAATGGCATAAAAAGCGAAAGCTTTACAAAAATAAAACAGATTATTTGACTTTTGCTCTTTTACGCGGTCGTAGTAAATTTTTAATTCAACTAGACTACAAAAACTATATCAAATCTGTCGAAAACTCAATACTAGAGTGTTCTAAGCGCCTCTGGTCTTATGTGTCTAATCTAAAAATATCAAATAATAGTGTACCAAATAGTATAACCCATAACAATTCCACTGCAAATAACAGTTTGTCAATTTGTAACACATTTAATAATTTTTTCTCTTCAGTATTCATTGATGGCGAGTTAAAAAATATAGACGCCAAAGGCAACTACTTTTCGAGCAATAAAACAACCATCACCGTTGAAATGGTTGAGTCGCTTATGAATAAGCTTGATGTCAATAAGGGAGCAGGGCCAGATTATCTCCCTGCACGTATCTTACGTAACTGTTCCTCATCATTAGCAAAGCCAATACTTTTTAACAAGTCGTTGTCAGAGTGCCGATTTCCTTTAATTTGGAAACAAGCTCACGTGGTCCCAATATTTAAATCCGGAAACAAAACTCAAGCAGAAAACTATAGACCTGTTTCTATCCTCTGCTGCACAGCAAAGTTATTTGAGTCTGTAATGTATGATAAAATTTTTACTATATTTCGACCTTATATCTCCAGCCAACAACATGGTTTCACCCCAGGTCGTTCAGTTGAGACTAATCTGGTATCATTTACTGAATATGTTCTTAAGTCATTAGATAAAAGACTACAGGCCGATGCTATATATACGGATTTTAGTAAGGCATTCGACCGGTTAGATCATTCAATTTTAATAGTCAAATTACACGACAAAGGCATCTGTGGAGATCTTTTAAGATGGATAAAATCATACATATCTAATAGATCACAGGCTGTAAAATTAAATGGTTTCATTTCTACATTTGTCAAAGTAACATCCGGAGTCCCTCAGGGCAGTCTCTTAGCACCATTGCTATTTAATATTTACGTCAATGACATACAGCATTGCTTTTTAAATTGTGAATACCTACAATACGCTGATGATTTAAAAATATTTAGAACAATAACAAATACTACCGATTGTCTACTGCTACAAGAGGATCTCCACAGATTAGAAAAATACTGTCAAATAAACAAACTTGCCTTGAATGTTAGTAAGTGCTATAAAATTAATTTTACACGAAACAAAAATATAATCCTATATAACTATTCTTTGAATAATGCAACTCTGATGAACACCACATTGGTAAAAGACTTAGGAATTTTATTAGACTGTAAACTCGTTTTTGCGGAACATATCGAATACATTAAGAATAAATCTCTTAAAATGCTTGGCTTCATCATACGCTCCTCAAAACATTTCAATAATGTTAATGCTATTAGAACACTTTATTATTCCTATGTTAATAGTATTTTAAATTTTGCTTCTATCATATGGAACCCACAATATGACACCTACGATAGTAAAATCGAGGGAATTCAAAAGAAATTCATATCATTTTTGCAAAAAAAATACAAACTTCCAGAGAAATCATATGAACAACATTGTAAAGACCTAAACATGCTCTCCTTAAAATCTCGTAGAACACTTAGTGATATAATATTTCTTTACAAAATTATTAACTACAAAATAGATTGTCCTAATATTTTATCATTAATAAATTTTAACGTACCGAGATTAGGCATCCGACACCATTCTCTCTTTTATATAACACCTTGTAGCACAAATGCCTTTTTTAACTCGCCAATCAACAGAATTCTTTACTCATATAACCAAACATTCATAAAGAATGATATATTCAGTCTATCATTTCATTCATTTAAACATTACTCTAAAGTAATCTTATTTTAATTTAATCACACTTTACAACCGATGTATTCTATTATTAACGAGAACATAATTTGGGCTTGGCCTGTTTTGTTCTGTCCTTTGTAAATAAATAAATAAATAAAGAATGAAAGCTTGAATTGGTTTTAGTTACCGAAATTATACAGGACTAAATCATTATTTAATATTGGTTTGGCATTGAAATATATTAATATACTCTATTGGAATATAATAAATTTAACGATGTTTACAGTAATCATGAGTTAGGCTTAAATTATTTAAGTGTTTTAATAATTAATGTAAACAAAATTAATAAAAAAACTACTTGTATATTTAAAGGATCTCTTACAGGGGAGGGTCACGATATGTTTTCGCTAGAATTTGATTAAGGCTGTGTTTATTGCATCAAGGACATCAAAACCAAATGTTATGCATAGTTATACGTGCCACTGGCCATTTCCTTCGGAAAAATTGGGGAAAAACTGAAAAGTTGAATAATAAAGGTAATTTTTGCGATCGCGTTGGCCATGAAACCGTCAAAGACAAAATCGAAATTTTTCTATTTACCAATGCGCGCATCCTTTGCAAGTAAAATGGTGCAAAGTTTTTGAAAAAAAATTTAACGGTTCCGGAGAAAAACGTCAAAAACGAAAAAAGGAAATGGTCAGTGGCATGTATAACTCTGCAAAACATTTAGTTTTAATGTTCTTGATGCAATAAACACAGCCTTATTCAAATTCTAGCGACCTTCGTGACCTTCCCTGGTAGGCAATACGACAGGAAAAGATGGATGACAATAAATTAAACTTGTTTGTATTATTTTGAGTTATCTACAACCAAATTTTCAATTTTTTTTATTGTCCTTGCGTATTTTGGTCAAAGTACTATTTAAAATTCATCCTACTGCATCATAATACGACGTTTATTAAAGTTAAATTGATTTTTCATGAAGAAACAAATGTAAAAAAACAATCCTCAAATGAATATTTTTCAAAAATTTACGAATATTGCTTGATATTTTTTTTTTTTTTTAAGTAAAGCCTACAGCTTGCTGCAATTTTTTAATAATATAACATATTTGTTGTTGACATTGTTAATAAATTAAAATTATTATTTTTGTAATTTCTAATGACAATTTATTATTATTTGCTCCATTATTTATCTATTTATTACCAAAATCTTTGTAATGTTATGTGCATTCAATATCGAAGTCTATTACTTTGACTTAATTACGTTATTTCGCGTTTTTTAACATTTAACAGCTTTTTTATTGAACGTCAATTTGCATTATCCTCATATTATCCTTTAAATTCATTTGACCTACTGCCCTCGACTGATAAAGTACAACCGGCAACGTCGCCCATCTCGGGACGCGAGGTGCGTACAGCATCTGCGCCACGTCTCTCCGCATCGAGATGAAAACGACGCTTGCACGTTCGTTCATTTTTGTACGTTTTTTTGAGTGATTTGACATCGAAATTAGTGAATTAAAATAAGTGATACTTCCCATCTGTGTTATTGGTGAAAACTTGGTAAGTAAGTACATGCGGTTAAAATTAGATAATTAGTTGTAGAAAAACTAGAAGCTATTTCCGGCCTATTTTTGCATGCCGATAACTATCACGTGTTTTGCTTATCTTAAGACATCTGTCACAAAAACCCACTTAAATGTTTTTTGTAACACTGTTTTTTGCTCTTAAGGATTAGCGCTAAATGTGTTTGTGTGTATTTGTGATAATTGAGTACTGTGTAACTTAATATTATGTAATTACAGGAGGAAAGCTTAACCGCTTGGTGAAAATCTGGTGTTTCCCAGCTATCTGGCCGCTGGCGCGCTGCGCTGGCTCGCTTGTGTACGATCTGTGGCTGGCTCTATCTAGGCAGTAGGCACAACAAGGTAGGATTTTTTTGTTATTACCGATGTTGTTTAAACCTTTTTGTTGTTCGTTTCTGCGTGCAAGCTTCATCTTGCAGTTGTGCATTCATGATTAATGTTTGAAAAAAAAATTGAGCTTTCCGGAAATGATGTTACGCTCCTTCTAGATGATGCAACTTCGTGAAATAAGCATTTATAATTTCACAATTTATGCATAAAATGCCGGATCTTCTTGCGTATTTTTTGTTATTTAGGTTTTTATATGTATCACCTAGATGAAATTTAATATTGAATATTTGCTGAAGTTTGTATATGAGTCTAATTATTTTTTTAACTATTAATATTGGTTACCTTTTACACTTAAAAATCGCATAACTTATTGATATGTATCTTGTTTTCTAACGTTTAGTTCGTTAAGTGCTTCGAAGATTTGTATTGCTTCGTCAGTAGAGAAAAGGTTTTTCTGTTTGTTTATTAATCTAGAAACATAAAATTATAAACATGTACTTCTAATACATTTTTGAGTATACAGGGTGATAGAAATTCGAGTTTAAGCATGGGGGTCTCGCTTATTATAATAGCTAGAGTATTGGTTTAAATTTGGCAAAGTAGCTAAATTATGAGCTCAATATAATTTGAAGAGAAATTGCAAATATCTCAAACGGTATCCGAAAAAATTAGGAAAAACTAGAAAATACGATTTTTGAAAATCGTCTATAACTCCCTTTGAGTTTAAAATATTTCAAATGTGTTAAAACATTGCCGAAGCAACTTTTTAAGCCGAATCGGATGGGGGTCACAATTTTTCAGATTATTATTGGGCACAAAGTTTAGCAACTTTGCCAAATTGAAACCTATACTCTAGCTACTATAATAAGCGAGATCGCCATGCTTAAACTCGAATTTCAATCACCCTGTATTTTCTTTGCTGTGCAATATGTTATTTTTTTAATTGTCATTTTAGCTTAAAAAAAAGATGATTATTTTAAAAGCTTTTAGCCTTTGCATGGTTTTCAATGTCTTTGGATATATTTCCGCAGTAACTTATTCGTTTTTTTTTATATCTTTGACAGCAATATTGTACAATTCAATAAAAAATTAAGAAATCAGATTATGCAAGCAACAGTATTAAAAAAATCTTGTACGTAACACAAAGGAAAATCGTTTTTCCATCCTTTTTTCTACGCGCAGTTAGAAAAAGTCCCCATTTTACACTGTAGTGGCATTAATAGCTATTTTCCAATTTATATCTAAATTTCAATTATAGTTTTCATTAATTATAGAACTTTCGTCTTTTTAAATCTTTGTATACTTTCAACCTATCCTTTTATAAAATTTAATTCTTAATTTAAAAGTGATTTTGTTGAAATGGATTAGGTTTATTTTTAACATTAATTTACCGTCAACACAGATTTTAATAAAGTATTGGCTTCCCCAATTATTGCACAGCCTAATTTTATTTAATTTTTTGACGAGGATTTGCAACTTAGTCGTTTTTAGCAATATCAGGTTGTTTTATTGACTCAGTTTAAAAATATTTGCAAAATGTGTTGCTAAACTTTTAGATTTTAATTTGGAACTTCAAAACGGTCTATATTAATCATTGCCAAAACTGGACAGATACTTTGAAAATCGGTTTGCTTTAAAAAAGTACCCATAAAAACATTTTAGGCTATAATTTATATAACCCTGGAGAGTAATTCCAGCAATTTTTGTGTGGCCCAGTGGCTCAACATTTTAATATATTAGCAAAATTACCAAGCGGTGTGGAATCAGTCAATAAATACATTAAATTAGGTGAACTATATTGGAACACCTCAAAATTAGCATGGGTTTATCTATGTTGCATCCACCAATTAAACAACCCAGTATATTTAAACAGAGAAAAGGTTTGGTACTGACGAAGCAGTGCAAAACAGTGAAACTGTTTTGCGGTTAAATTAAAACAAAAACTTTAAAAATAAGTTTTATTTAAACTTACATCGAAATAAATTTTTGCAAGCTGGAAACTTTTTTTTCAAATTTTTATTTCGTGTAATACTTGCTCGTAATGCAAACATTATCTCTTAAATCCTACTGAAGCACGACGCCATTAACACCAATCTGTAATGTTATTGTTTCTATCTAAAGAACGTTTAGCTTTATTAGACATTAGCCAAGAATACTGATGAAGGCTCTTTTTAAAATCTAATTGGGTCAATCTATTTCTGCACTTAGTTCGAGTTAAGTGCGGAATAAAATTACCAAGCTTCTAGTGCCTATTCTGCTGATTGTTCAATTGCAGAAACACTTAGGTCTACCAATCTTTGTTCCACTAAAATAAAGTTAAAACTAACTTGGCGGATCACACGTAATGGATTTTAACTTTAGCTTACCTTAACGGTTTATTGAGAGCAATCGTCATTAAATTGGGGGCAAGGTAAGACGAACAATTGTGGTTATGGTCAGAGCTTTCCCGTTTATTTGTAAATAAACTGTTTCATACAGTTTCCACAATAAATTCTTTAGCAAATTTCACGTGTATACAGGGATTTTCAAAGATTATTACCACCTTAAAGGTCAGGTTAGTTTTTAAAATAACCACCAAAAAAATCCAAACATTTGAAAATGGAGGAAAAGCTGAATTAATTTAAATAAAAGTAGGTATATTCGAATTTTGGTTTATTTTACAAGAACTTACTTAAATTTTTCTTATAACTCATAAGATATAAGTTTTGATTTAAATAAGATAGTAAATATCACTTGGCCACAATGACATATCGTTTGTCTAAATGAGCGTTTTAATGTGAATTCTATAAATTTTTAACTAAATTAAGTAGTTAATTATGATTAATTTTTAAATCCACAAATTTCCTTCTCCTCCTCATTTGTGTGTATGTTTTGTTCATTGCCCAGCGGTGCTTCACATACTTTTAGTAAAAAATATTACCAAAAGTACACGTACCTATCAGGCTGTCCACATGTGTGTAGGGATAAGAACAAATACCATCTAAATTTTATAAAGAATCATACTATTGTCATGTAAAAAAATATCCAATAATACGATATTAAAAAAATTCATCAAACATTTTATTCATTTTCATGCCATTCTATACGCATTTTTTACTGTCTAACATTATATAAAGTTTGATGGAGTAATTATTGAAAACATTTAATATAATCAGTTTGCTATCTATCTTTCTTACTTCAAGGGTCTCCAACACCTTTTGTCTAGATACTTTATCAAATGCTTTTTGTAGGTCTATAAATGCGAAGTATGCTTTTTCTCTTTTTGGTTGTGTTTTAGTTATAATCTGTTTAATTGTAAATGTGTGATCCTGAACACTCCTACCTTTTCTAAATCCACTTTGTGATTCTGTTAATGTCTTATCTAATATTTTTGTTAGCTTCTGTGCTAGTATTTGTTCGTACAATTTTAATGCTGTGCTGAGAAGCATTATGCCTCTGTAATTATTGCAATCTATGTTGTCCCCCTTCTTAAATATAGGCATTATCATCCCAATCTCCCAGTCTTTCGGTATTATTTCTTCTGACCATGCCTTGTTCATGACTTCTAAAAGTAAAAGTGTTCCATTGGGTCCCATATGTTTCATCAGTTCGCTTGTTATTCTGTCATGTCCTGGCGTTTTCTCGTATTTTAATTTCTTTAATCCTTGTTGTAGTTCCTCTAATGTTATGCCGTCTTCTTGTTCTTCCTTATTAATTTTTGTCTGCTCTTTTCTTTCATTTTGTGATGTCAAATCTTTATTGTTTGTATTCAATAATTCTTCAAAATGTTCTTTCCATCTTTCCATTATTTCTTTTTCGTCTGTTAGCGTATTTCCTGCTTTATCATTAATAGTTATTATTTGGGCTTTACGGTTTGATCTTGGATTTTTCAGTATTTTCCCTTACTGTCTGTTTCTAGTTTTTCTCCAAATTCTGTCCATGAATTCTGCTTTGCTTCTGTTATTAAGTTTTTCACTATTTTTCTCTGTTCTTTGTATTTTTCCTAGTTCTCTGGTGTTGTTTTGGATAAGTAATTCTTGTGTTTACCTGTTTCTTAATTTCGCCATTCCACCAATCTGTGTGTTTCTTATTGTTGATAAATCTGCATACTCCGCACACTTTTTTGGCCGAATAGTTAATAATTTCTTTGAAACTTTTCCATAATTGTTCAGTGTTTAATTCAGCTGGTTTTATTTTTCTTCTTTCTGGTTCTTTATTTATAGTTTCTACATATTTTACTTTAATATCAGCTTCTGCACAGTTTTAATGACAAATATCAAGTAGATTGAAATTATTTTTATTAACAAAAAATATATTTTTTATCAAAGATATTTATTTTGTTTAAGTTTCCGCTTGGTAAATGATTTGAAATACTTTTAAGTATCAACGGATCCAGGAAATATGTTGTAAATTGAATTTTACGTTCATAAACTTAGTAATAATAAACGAATTACGTTTGTAGTTGCAAAAATGTCGATGGCTTTAGTTTCTGAAGACATATTTGTATGTAAATGCATTTTACGCGATTTGTGATTTTAAAGAATTTATGCCGGAAGCACGCGACACTTCCGTAAACTGTAATCTATTCGAGTATTAAGACGATGTTCCTGAAATGTCTCGCTGAGAAATTGACAGCATTAATTTTAGAGGTTTTATACGAAATTTGTGATTCTCCTAGAATACCTACGTCGGATTAGACATTGTAACCCCGGCTAAGCCTGTTTTCGAAATATAAATTTAAGGAGATTGAATCGTTCGAATCGGCTTAGTATTTCGCGATTCGTGTAGAAGTTTTTAAAAGGTTAAAAACTTCGAGGTTGCTTGCTGACGGAATAATTAGGTTTAGTATGTCTTTTATTGGGAGTGTTCGAATGAAAACGCCAGTTACATTCGGTGTTATTGTCGCGCACGTTCGCGGTTCATGTGGGATTTGTTAATTCTCGTTGTAATGAGATTGCAGCCAGACGATGTTTAACTTTTTAAAGCTCTCAGTTATGTCACAATAATAAAAAAATACGGCCTTTCAGCTAAGGTAGCCCCAATTGTATCTCCATCTAAAACTTCAGTACTTCATGTAACGACCAACATCTATATTATATCGCAAAAATTAAAAAAAGCTCTTAAAAATTAATTTTCAAAATTAAAGGTTGGTATACACTTAACAAGTTCATGTTTAAAACCCTAGGGTAACCGACATTATTACATTATGTACTTTATTACTCATTTTTGAAAAAAAAAATCGACTGAAATAGTCTAAATTTTGTGTCATTTCCTGTTAATATTAATACAGTCTTTTTTTTGTGTATACAGGGTGCCCATTTTTCTAACCTGTTGTATGGTTAACTCCGTTAATATTAAAGATATAGAAACGTTTAAATTAGCAAATTTGTTCAGAATTTAAAAGGAAATCTGAGGCCATTTTCAAATTTGACCTACGTCATCAACTTTTTGAAATATTTTGAAAAAACTGAAAAGGTCGATTTTTTCAAACTTGAATAATTCCGTAACCATACGAGCTAGAACAAAAATAAAAATTGGCTTTTATAGATATTTTTACGTAGATTTTAAATATGTTAACGAAATTTTCATAGCACTCTCGATTTCCGGGTTATAGAACAAACTTGCATTTTTTTAAATGGAAGTCGTAGTTGGCTGTGACCTTAATAAAAAGGATATTTTTTTCTTGTTTCAATGATATAAGATTTGTTATGCTTTTCTCTTGTAGTTTTTCTTTAAATAGGCAAAATCATTTAACATTTTCACTGCCTACTAATAGATGGGAGTTATCCCGTGTTGATGTTCTTTTTTTTTCGATGTGACATTTAAGAGTTGTCTCTTATCGTTAGTGTAGCAGTTATTAGCCAGTTACAAATTTTAAAAACAAAACCTCAGAGTTTGTAAAATAAAATTTATTGTTTGTTATACGTATAAATCTCTCTCTCGTGTTGATCAAAATTTTTGATTGAATTTATTGTAAATTTCAAAAACAATGTTTTCTAATGAACAAATATTATCAGGCCTGTGCACTGTAGGCATTTTTTTTTTGATTTATTTTTCCCAATTTATTCTATTTTAAACATTCGTAAAATTCAGTTTTACAAAAAGAAACGGTGACTTTTTAATTCAGCTACTCGCAAAATGGGACCTGTATACACTTTTCGGTTATTAGTTAATATCTATCAAATAATTTTTAAATATAACTCAACTATTATCGATTGACCTTTCTTTAATTAGTTTTAAAACAATTAAAGGATCCCAGAAAGAAGCCCGCGTTTTGAAAGTAACGTTATCGCCCTGGATTTTATTACCACGTGCGAAATGAGCATAGGGGGCGTAGCTTTCATTATCGCCGAAATTAGAACGCGGTAGTATATCAATCTACCTAATATATGATGGTAATTTAGTACAAGATTAAGAACAGAGCGAATAAACGAGTTTCGAAGTTAGGTGAGGACCGGCTCATCTGATTTGCACACCGATTTATTAGATTCATCCATTACTCTAGCGCATAAAACATGGCACAGTTACGAGGTCCTATAATCTCTGTTATTGTTCTTGCAGAGGCGAAATAATCTGTGCTCGTATGATCGCAATAACTCGCGACGCGATGTAGTTTTAGTGGAGTATAATAGGCATCGATCGGTGCAAGGAGGCTTCGCTTTTCAGCCGATGATCAAAGAGTTGGACTGGAAACCATCGAAATGGAATTACAAAACCAATCGGGATTTTAACCGTTACTCGGATGCATGTTTTGGAGTCGATTGAAAAATATAAAGCGTTGCGTTTTTATACGCTAATTTGACTCGAACACGTGTAGCATGTCGACGGTATAAAACGAGCGCTAATTAAAAAAAAAGAAAAACAGTTTTTCGATGAAGCGAATTACACGTCTTTGTAGTAAAATTAAAATAAATTAAAGTAAAATTTATTAAGAGAATTTCAGAATTATCCTATTATTCGCTGTTCTTGGTACAGTGACGGATTAAGGTTGTCGTGGGCCCTTGGCCGAAAGGTAGAATGGGTCCCTGGTGTAAGGTGGCGAGCAAAAAAATTCGTTACTACAAAACTGCTAAAAAAATAGCTCCTTTTACTCCACTACGTTTAAATATATGTCCTCTGTAAAGATTTACTATTCCTTTTCCTTTTATTCTTCGTTTCAGTTAATCCTAGTAAACCAATTTTTTTATTGTCGAATTCCTCCACTAGTTCTGCTTCTTTCCCTTGTTTGTTTCTTGTATTTCATGTTTCTATATTTACTATCCATTTTCGTTGCTCATTGTCATTTATATTCCATTTGATCCCTTCCTTATACTTGCTTGTTCAGAGTTCAGAGTTTTAGATCAGAGAGCGCAGTCGGTTTTGAATTGCGATTTTTCTAAAAATCCATGTAGGGTGGGCATTTGAATTTTGACAACCGAGTAGAAAATACGATAAAGACGAGCAAAAGGCTAAAAGATTGATTTTTGCTTCGAAACCAGAACACATTGATGTTATACATGGTCTAGAACGAATATCAGAGACTTCGAACATCTCCTATAAACTCGTTTTTCATATCGTTTAAAATTAATTGGGTATGAAAAGATTATGGATATCCAAATGCTTAAATCTTCTTTTTATTATTTTTACGTCCCTCTACGGTTAGGTGTGAATCTTTTTTGTCTTTTCATGTACCTATGTGGTCTCTTTTTGTATGCTTCTCTCCATCTTTTTCAATCCTTTGATAGTAGTTATCTAATCCTACTCAACTTGATCCCTCTATTTGTGGCAGCTTCTTTCACCACCTAATTCCAGGTTTTCCTTTTTCTGTCTTTTTGATTCTTTCTTCCCGTTCGCCCTTCATATTCTCTCTTGGACATCCTATCTTCTCCCAGTCTTTATGCACGACCTAGCCATCTTAGTTGTGCCTCTTGGATGTTTGTTTGTTTTCATATCATGTTTACCAAGTTTCCTGTGTATGATTTCCATATTGTGCATTCGATTTTCTTCGGATTTTCCTAGTATCGCCATGTCGTCTGCGAAAATCAATTCATTAAATACTACGTTATCCATTTTCCAGTACCCGAGTTTATAGGGTATGATGTGCTGTCTGCATGTTTTTGCTATATCATCCATTACTATCGAAAACAATATGGGTTAAATACGCATCCCTGTCTCACTACCTCTGTTGTTTCGAAGTCCGCCTAAATGCTGATCAAATACGAATGAAGTCAACATTTAGATCGACCACCAGCAGCACTTTTCCAATAGATGAACTTTGGGTTCATCGTTATGATACAAAGACCAAAGAAATCTATAAAGTGTGGAAGAAAATAATGCTGGTTCTCCTTTTGCCCAAAAAAAATCTCGAACATAATTTTGAAGAAGTTATCGTCTCTGTTATCAGGGATAAGGATTTTTATTGGTAACTTGCAGTAATGACATTCGGTGACAGGAGAATATTACTGTTCTTTGTCGGGCCAAAATTGTGGAAATATGACGAAATAGCTTTCGAAAGGAGTTTTGTTTTGCAGGCTCTGCCCGCAAGTCAATTGGTTTGCAAAAAATCATTGGAAACGGCTTTGAAATGGTCGCTCCTTACCATAAATGATCCTGATTTGGCTCTTTCAGTCTATTATATATCTCCACAGCTCAAGGGAACCGTAAAAGAAAAATTTTCGTTAAACGAGACGGTGATCGATGCTATAAAAATCCACAATAACATCCTAGTAACAATAGAAAAAAATCAGTTCCGAAATCTAACTGTCACACTTGTGTATGTTTAATCACATTACAATTCCCCAATCACTTTAACAGTTGAATATCTAATTTAACTCGTAGTTTCTTCTGGCAAATCCCGTCACTCCCTCACTCCCAAAACAGTTATTAATCATCAGATGCGCCAGAATGTTGTCGTTGGCCGCGTTTAAATGAAAACGAAGCGGGTAAAACAGTAATTTTATAAACACGAGCGCCGTTATATCATCGGACAATGTCCAGTTTATAGATATGCCGTCATAACTCGGATACCCCTAGGACAGGCGGCAGCTGTTATCTACTAAGGGGGCCATTTCGGCGCCGGTCACGCTCTCGGGGGCCCCCTGTGACGCTACTTCTCCCTATATTAGCTACATATACAAGCGACTAACTACCACCGCCATGAATATTACAGTACAGCTTATGGTTTATACGCTTTTGCGTTATTCCTTGGAAATTATGTACGGCCACGTAAAAGACTCGCTTTATTACCGTGCAATTCTTTTTTCGGTTTATTCTAGTCACTGTTTTAATTAAAATACATATCGAGAAGCTAATTTGGCTCGCTGTGCACGCACTGAAATCATAGTGTGCGAAAATATTTAAACAAGAGACTACGCTCTCATGAAATCGCTAGTAATTAACATTTAAGAAGCTGTTAATTCATATCAATGTAACAATTTTAGTTCAATTTGTTTTTTTTTTGTTTCAGCGTTGTTTGACAAGGAATACCGTCGCCAAGGTTGTTATAAATAAATTAATTTAGAATCGCAAGTGCAAACAAAACACAGCGCTTCAACAGCCGATCGAGATTAATTATTTGTAGAATCAAAAGTGCCTAAAAACAAAAAAAAATGTTGAGTTAATATCTCCTTCAAGTTTTTATTGGGACGACTGTCGATTAATTGTGGTTCAAGACGACTTTTGTTTTGGCCTAATCTGTTGGGTGGAGCTGGACTCATCTTTATGTTTGGTTGAAAGGACCTAAAGGTACCAAACTCAAGGATTAAAGCGGCAGGATTTGCACAATGAAGGTATGTACGTCTTGTCTGTTTGTATTTACGAAATTTTTAAAGTTTGTTGATTGGAACTGAACAGGGGCAAATGTTTGTGCGTAAGTGCGCGACAATGAGGTCTTAAAGTGGGTCATTCTTAGGGTTTTCACGTACGGAATTTTTTAAAATTGTTGTTTAAGTGTTGAGCAGTTGGTTATAAACTTTTATAAATCGTCCAATGTACGTTTGCTTTTTTATTTTACTAATGCGTTTTTGGTTAATATGCTAACTAGATTTTTTTCTTTTGTTTCAGGTAGGTCCCATTATGTGCGAAGACAGAAGGTTGGATTATTTTGTGGTAATCGTTCCATTTTTCTTAGCGTGTGTACCTTTAACTTTCGGCAGTAAACCTGCACAGTATTCTTGATGGTTCGAGTCTCGCTCGTTCGATCGCGTGCGCATATCGTTTAAGCGTTCGGACTTTTAGGCGTCTTAGGTTAAGGTGTTTTAGGCGACATATATTGTAAATGAATCGAATTATGGAGACTTCTGTGTTGGTAAAATAATGACTATGAAAACATGTAATTTGGCTGCCTTAATGTTTAAGGACGGGGAATCCCCCATCACTTGCTGCCGAAGGGCTAAAGGGTTTGTTAGGCTACTTTGTTGTGTGGCTCTGTCTAATTATATTCGCAACATTTTTCAGTTTCAGGTTTCCGCCCCCTTGCTGTCGAAGAGTGTGTACAAGTGTTTTATAAACTAGGGCCGGGTCTAACATGACGAACTTTTTTTTTTAAATCATGTGCTTCATTTAGGTACATAATCCAAATTTAAAAAAAAATCAAGGTTTTGATATTCAAAATTTGCAAGAACGGCGATGCGATATTCTTGATTTACTTACAATCTCGCTTTTGTGTCCTAGAACTAGTGTGGATTTTACTGTTAATTGTAAATAATTTTGTTGCCAAAATTGTCTAGAAACAAGAAATCCGTTGTTAACTGTTTTAAATCTTTTTTATTTGTCTTCAAAATTTTAAAAAACCAAAGAGTTTACTGTTTACTTTAAATTATTTTAGGTTGTCGAAGTTTTGAAGAACGACAATCTACAATCTTAAGTTTTTTAAATATTATTTTGTCTTTAAAATTTTTAAAAAGTGTTTACTCTTTACTAAACTTTTTTTTGGTCGACAAACTTTCCAAAAATAAGAAATCTTTTGTAAACTTTTTTAAATAATTATTAGTTCTCGAATATTTTTTTTAAAAATGACTCCAGTCCAAATTTCTTTAGTATTTTTTTTTGTCTCCAACAGGAGTTTTATCATTCTTAGTCATTAAAATTTTCGATAACGGACAAGTCTAATTTTTACTTTTTCGTCGTCAAAACTTTCAAGTAAAGATAACCAATTTTAACCTACCCGGGCTTCATGTCTAGAAAAGTATAGGTCCGGCCCTAGTATGGACAGTTTACCATTACTTTTTCTAACTGTTTTCGACATTTCTTAAGCTCCAGTATCCACAACGCTGTTGCGATTTGGATAACTCAGTTTTTACCAAGTACTTACCACATTTTACGGTAAGTTTGTTTGTTAAGTCCCTGAAAGTATTTGAATACTAAAAATGTGTGTTTTTTATTTTCAGGTAACCATCACAATCATCTTTACACCACGAAGAGATACCGAGAGTTGAAGAAGCAATTTGCCTTGATAGTATCCTGCAGCAGAAACCTGACGTTGGATCTTCATAAAATTAAAAGTATGTTCGAAAATTGGTACAAATTTAAATTAGCCCCATTGCCTATAGACAAAAAACAACCAATTTTCTAGAGAATTTCGTGCTTATTAAAAAGCTCTAAGGTATTTTATGATAAAATTGATATTTTCGGCGACAGAAGTGTAAAAAATCTAGTGTGTTGATATCTGCTTAGCATTTGATTTTAGGGAAAAGTTTTACTTGAAATTTTTTCTCAGAAAAAGGTCCTATCACCACTTAAAATATTTGCGTCGATAATGGGGTATATTAGAGTTTTCAATTTTTAAAATTGATATTACATTAACTCGGATATTAGAAAACTTGTTATGAAAGTGCGGCAAATATTTTATTACAGTTTTTTGCGTAACATAAAGTTTATTTACAAATAAAATTGAATGAACGTAAGTTTTTGTCGCGCGCTGTATGGAATTACTGTTTATCTTATCTACCATACAGTAATGCACTAATAAAAAACGTACGATATCTTTTTTTTATTGCGATATTCTGTATGGCTCTTTCTAGTTTACGGCTGCATTTGGAATGTATTAAACTACGAACGGTAAAGAGCAACGGAACGCAGCCGGCATACGTGTTCAGTGAAGCTGGCAAATCATTTGGCCCGTGGAACTTCATATTCGGAATTGAAACCAAATAGGAGAGAGAGCATTCAGTATTCATCAGACACAAGAGGTAACTCAGTGTAAATGGAACTAGAAATATGTGATGCACGTGAAAGATTATCGCTTATACGAGACTAGAGCCGTTTCGTTGGGCTCGTCTCGCGTTTAAAAATAATTTGAGAGGGTTAAACTACAAACAGCGGAACGGTGGTTCCGTTAAAATTCGTAAAACTAGTCTGGGCGACTCTGCATCGCCTAGGCAACTTTTTTCATCTTTAAACAAACTTGTCTGTTGTATTAAATAAACTTGTTTTCACAGTTTATGCCTATTATCATCAAAAATGTGTGAAGTTTTGTCAATATTCGGTGGTGCAATAATTTTATTCTGAACAGCAAAGTCCAACAGACTTAAAGTGCGCAAATTGTGACGTGATTAAATACTTAATTTTGTTTGTTTTAGATCAAGTGAAAAAGTTCTGTTTTGGCGAACTGAACGCTTCGAAATATAGAATAATAGACGCTAGCTTAATGAAATTTGACATAAATAACAAAACAAGCTTGAAAATGTTTTTAAAAAACTGGAACGCATCAAAAGGCTTTTTAAATCTCTTTAAATTTTTATGAAGTTGTCTATGAAAAAAAGCGCTGTTGCTAACATACCAAGGAGCATTTACTATGCTCCGTAATACACGGTTTTGGAATTTTTGAAAACAGCTGTAGTTTTTTTTTTGTTTGGTACAGCCCCATAATTGTAGTCCATATGTCCAAACAGGCTTGAGCACCTGTTAGTATAGGAGCAGTTTATTTTGGATAGAAAGCTGGGAATTTCTTCCTATCAGCCAGTACATAACTCTATACATTATCCTCAGCTGTTCCGTTTTCTTTTTGACGTGTTCCTTCCATTTTAACTTGACGACTAAGTTTAGGCCAAGATATTTAGCAGTCTCTTTGCAAGGGATTATATTATTATTTAGATACACTGGTAGGTAGTTTATTCTTTTGTTGGTGAAATTAACGTGCAGATTTTTCTTCGTTAATTTTTATATGCCACCGTTTTGTTCATGCATATATTTTATTAATTGCGCTTTGGAACAGTGGAAAAAGCTTGTGAAATCACATGGCTTTTGTTTCATGGCTAGATAGATTACATGACAATTTCGTTCTTTATAGACAGCTTAAACTACCTGCGAATTTGTCTCCGGAGCGCTGGATAAGAACAAAACAAATTAATTACTCGTATTGTAATTCCATGTAATAACAGAGCGCAATTCCTGAAGCTAATACTTTGGTAGATCACAAGGAACTTAAAACAGTTGAGCGAGCACTTTCGTTCGGTGAATTAAACTAACGTCACTAATCCAAATTTTATAATTGAGCTACACCTATTTTGAGCATCGAATACTGCGATAGTTCTGCAAATTGCTGTCGATTCTGTTTTTAAAATAACACTCGAAAGTTCGCCTTATTTAATCGTCTCAGAATTGCAGCACCGAAACTTATTATAAGTTAGTTTTGAGATATAGTTCGGCGGAGTTTAATGTTTCTTTATTTTGTTAGTTGTAGAACGATGTAGGAGCGACTAAGCTTTGGAAAATAAAAAAAAGCTCGCGCACGGAGTCAAAGTTTATATGAAATTAAAGTTTTGCCTTATTTAGGAGTGGATCGCCTTTTGCTATTCAGGAAATTTATGGAATTGTGAACCGTGAATTTGATTCGAAAAATAACTCGAGTTGTATGGAGTTATTAATTTAGGAAAATCGGACTTCGATCGGGGTATACGCATGAGTTAAGCGAAGGTTTAATTTACTCGTTAAAATAACGAAGTCAGTACGAGCATAAAATGTTGAGTAGTCTACCTAGCCATAAAAAAAAAGCTTGGGGCTAAATAAAACTTTATTTTTCAACGTAATTTTTTTCGGTCGCAAAAAACTTATTTCAGCATTTTTTCAACAATCTACTAGGATAGCTTGAAAAGTCTGTAGGATGTCGGATAGATAGATAGAACTGTTTTGAACAGATTTTTTAGCGCTGGCAAATTCACTCCTTCAGACCGTCAAGTGTCAAATTTCAGATCTCTGCGTTTATTAGTTTCGTTTTGACAGCAATTGGGAGCGTGTCAGAGGTTTTGACGCGTTGGATGGTGTTCTTGCTGTTATAAAGTGCTTCTTTTTGAAAAATTTATCGCAACCGACATGCATAATGCGATGAAGGATGGTCCGAAGGACTCGGCTCTTATATTTTCCACTGTTGAAAAATTGGTTCGTGAGTTTAAATGTGGTCGCCCAAAATCTGCCACTACACCTGTACTTGTTGAAAAACTGCACTCTGTGGTGTTAAGAGACCGTCAGTTAAAGACGTCTGACAAGGGAGGGTCACGACACGTTGTCGCTAGAATTTGATTAAGGCTGTGTTTATTGCATCAATGACATCAAAACTAAATATTTTCCAGAGTTATCCGTGCCACTGGCCATTTCTTTCGAAAAATAGGATAAAAACTGAAAAATTGGTATAAAAAGGTCATTTTTGCGATCGCGTTGGCCATGAAACCGTCAGAGACTAAAAAGAAATTCTTCTATTTACCAGTGCGCGCATCCTTTGCAAGTAAAATGGTGCAAAGTTTTTGAAAAGATCTTAAACGGTTCCGGAGAAAAACGCGAAAAGCGAAACCCCTGCATTAGCGCTATGATTTGAGAAGTTGTATAACTAAATCTATGCAACTTGCATAGGCGTTCAACATAGGGAAAACCGTTTTTACAAGGGCCTCGTTTTTGGCGTTTTTCTCCTGAACCGTTTAAGATTTTGTCAAAAAGTTTGCACCATTTTACTTGCAAAGGATGCGCGAATTGGTAAATAGAAGAATTTCGATTTTATCTCTGACAGTTTCATGGCCAACTCGATCTCAAAAATTACCTTTATTATTCAACTTTACAATTTTTCCCCTATTTTCCGAAGGAAATGGCCAGTATAACTCTACAAAACATTTAGTTTTGATGTTCTTGATGCAATAAACACAGCCTTGATTAGATTCTAGCTACAACGTATCGTAAGTGACCCTCCCTGTTGAGTGTTGAGTGTGGTTATGTATTATAGACTAAGATAGTTTACTTATTTATGTTCATCCTGTATACCTTTCTTAATATAAAATACGTTACGGAAATATGAAACCGCAGCGAAATAAGCAACGCGACGCTCCGTTGAAAAAAAATTAATTCGTTTCTTGGTAGAATAAGCTTCACCCTTGGTCGCATTCGATATTTTAAGACGTCTCTTATTCTGATTAAGAAAAAAAAGTTCGGTGTACCTTTCGCTCGATAGCTTCTGCTAATGAAAACGTAATATCGCTAGTATTTTTAATACAGTTGTAAGTAACCGACGACTGGATTTTATACGGATTATTCAAGTTCTAAACCTGCGCATTTTTGTGGAATTTTTTACTAAAATGTGGGCAGGAAAGAACGAAATAGCAAACATTTGTTAAGTTTTGGGTATGATCATGTTCCAAAAGACAGATATAAGGCAACCTAAAGCTTGTTTCTTCTAAAATTACATTTTTCAGTACAAAGTTGTGCTAAAATTGCAACTAAAAAAGCTGTAATTTTGTTTGTAAAATTTTTTGGTCGCTTTATTGAAACAAGTTTGTTTAAAATTATTCGAAATCCTACACATTAAAACTAAAAATAGCGCACTAACCCACTTGCAACTCGTATAGACGAACCATTGAAAAAATATTTCAAATTATAAAGCCTTCCTTGGCCGCGTCCGACAAATTTTACTTTCTGAAAGCTCGCCTGAAAAAAGGGACTTACTTTACTGTGAAAAGTGCACAAAAAGCACATCCGCACCGAGTTGCGAACTAGCGTAGTTTCCTGCCTTGAATTGGCCGGGCCTGATTAGTATGAGGGAAGCGGACACGAGGAGATGCGACGCTGCCCCGGAATCAAGTTCCCTTAAGGGTTACTGCACGCCTTCCAGGCGGAGTTTTTTTTGCCTCACCGTCAAACTGCGACAAAAAACGTTTAATTTTAAACAGCGCGCGACGGACTAATATTTCATAACGCTCGGTTGGAGGACATCGTGTGACGACACGAATTCGAAAGGGTTATGCAGATCATCGCGGCGTTGAATCAATCTTATTAGCTTAATTTTTGAGATTACTGAGCAATCGCACAGTTTTGTATAAGGTGGGGCAAAATTCAGAACCGTACAGGCTTATAATTCATTTTTAGTTTTTCTGAACGGTAGCCCAAGCAATGAGAAACTGTACGAAAACATGAAAAGCTTCATAAAAAGTGTACAGCAAATATCGCATGAAAAAAAAATTGCAAAAGGGCTTAGAAAAAGATGCTGCATACTCATTTTAAGTTATATTTAAATGGGGCTCTTGTTGTAATGTACAGGGTGGTCCAAAATCGATGGTACTGCATGGGTATCTCGCTTAATAGTCAAGATAGAGAAACGGTTAAATTACCAAAAATGTGCAGTTTTTTGAGATAAACCCAGAACAGTTCTCAAATATATTCTATCATTTCCAGTTTTTGAGTTATTAAAGAAAAACTGTTTTTTTTGTTATATTTATAATGTGTCATATCTCCTTTATTGTTTTAAATATCGAAAATATTTATGAAGAGTATTTTTAGATATTTTTATTTAATTTGATTATACTGGAAAAAAAAATTTTTTCGCTCGCCGTTAAAAAGTTATGACACAAACTTACCCTTTTTTAAATGGGAGCGATAGTTGGCTATAACCTATTTAAATTCCTTATTTTTTTCTCATTTTAAATATGTAAGGGTTGAAGTATTTATTTTCAATAATACGCAAGTTACGAAGGTTTTTTTAGTTTTTTTTTAAGAAACGGTTCTAAATTTGTCTTAAAAAACTGCACATTTTTGGTAATTTAACCGTTTCTCTATCTTAAATATTAACCGAGACACCCATGCAATCCCATCGAATTTGGACCACCCTGTACTGTCGAGTTAATTTTCAATTCTTTGTCAAAATTGCCAATAAAACTTCACTTACTCTGGCCATTTTAGGCGTAAGATATTAAGGGGTTGCTAAAGTACCTATTTCTTGAAGAAGTCTTTGATGTTTAGCCCCTACCAACATTTTTATAGTTTTTGAACTAAGGAACAAACACCAGGTTAAAAGTGACCACCAATTTGTACATACCCTGTAAATAAAACCACTGTTGCCAATGCTAGGATAAAAAACTACTTAGACAAAGAGATTCTTGCTTGAACTGCGTTGGTAAACTATTTGTATCGATGGCTTTGATTAGAAAATTTGAATAAATGATTCCCGATAAGAACGTCCGCGTGTAAATGGACTCCAAAACGGTTTTGATAAGGATTTCCGGTAAATGTGACGGTATTGTTGTTTTGAACAGGTATTTCCCTTGATATTCAGGATTCGTTCAATTATTTTTCATAGAGTTTTCTTCGTAGTTTCTTTGTAAAATGCAAAAATTGGGTGCTCTAAAGGTAGATTCGTTGTATTTTATGCTGAGTAGCTTTTAAGATGTGCTTTTAGCTAATAGCGTTATAGTGGCATGCAGGATGACAAAAAAGTTGCTTGTTTAAAATAAAACGCTGAACGAAAGATGTTCACTTAATTTTTTGTTATTTTTCTTGTCTTCTATGATAGAAGTTAGTCATGTTAACGAATTTCCGTTTTTCAAATTAAATTGTTTGGAAAGTAAAATTCATAATCTTTTTCTTAGTACGGTTTGGTTAAACTATTATGCTTTAGAAACACTAATTTAGAATTTGAAGACTCTATTATTGACCTAGATATTTGCTACAGTGGACACAAAACCATTTATAATTTCTTATTTGTCTCAAAAACGAAGCATGAAAGATCGGTACAAAATTCTTAATTTTTCGCAATAACCCTTTAAATATCGATTCCCGCAACGTTCTTAATATGAAAGTTACATAAAGGAAAATATGTCAGAGCTTTCGCGTGACGCGTCAGACGAGCTTTAAACAGTAAACAGGGTTAAGCTAAGCAGATCCCTTCTGCTAGTGAAAGGCCAACCTCGTACGTTGTACTGGAACAATGGAAGAAAGAACATTCCCCAGAGGATATTTGGGGTTCCTAATATGTATTTGTTCTTTGTATGGGTTTTGTTAACGTCCTAAGAAAGCGTACGTGAACAGATACGATTCTAAATTGTAGAAGCTTATTATATACTCGGTATCAAGGCAGGCTTTTCAAACTGTTAACAACGGAGCGGCGATCATTTTGTTTTTTTCGCTCGAAAACAGTAAACAATAATGAAAATACAATAGACAGAAGTCGCTCTCCCCGCTATAATGCCGGTAAAAACTTATTACAAACGGCTTTTGGCTTATTTTTATTTAACCCGCACGTTAATAAATGATCAAATGTAATTTCCTACTCGAGCGAGGGTGAGTTTTTTTTTGATGCTCTTGACCCTAAAATAACAATTAATATAAATAACAAATGGAGTTGATGAGCCTTATTAATTTACAAATAATGAATGAGAACCAAAAACCAATTTCGTTTGTCTGACCCTTATTAATACTTAAGTACCTTGAAAGTCGGTTAATCTACAAAATTTGGAGTGTTTGAGTTTAATTCAAATATTTGGAACTGCCATTTTGTTGTTTTAATAATAATTTGACAGAAATAATCACGTTTAGTTGTTAATTCTTTTTAATTTTGTACCTTAAAAACACGAAATGGCTTACGAAAAGTATGATTTGTTAGAATGTTTTATTCAAAATAATAATAATTCTGAAGCTGCAAGTGAAACTTATTTTAATTGTTACCCGTAAAGAAGGCAATCTAATAAATCTATTTTTGGAAGATTAAAACAAAAATGGAGGGGGACTTTAGTCGCCCTTAAAGTCGCCCTTAAAGTCGCCCTTCGTGTATACAATGAGGTTTCGCGAAGGGCGACTGCCCGTCGTAGCGAAACAGTTAAAAAAGTACTTGTTCTTCAAGAATAACGTTACAAACTTTCTGGACAACCCGCTATGTTTTGCCCCTTCGAATCGGGCTCGTATATCAGGCAATTTCGAAATTAAATCGAAGCTAAATTAATTATACGCCGGAAACAAATAACGCTTAACAATTTAAAGAGTCGGTCTCCTATATCGACATATGTGAAAGAGTCAAGGTAAGCCAATCTGGCTAAGTGAACGTGTAAATCTCTAGTTTAGTGCCGGGTCACTGTTAGTTCGGGGATTGTCCATTCCCAGGTGGCTGTGCTGCTACCCTCTCAGGTCACAACGGGTGTAAAGTTCACCGCATGACCAGACACTACAGCTTTTATTGGTTTAGCGGTGTTTTGTTGCCTCGACCAGAAATCGGTTATCGATAAGGAAAAGGCATTTTAACAATCAACTGAAACGCTATCCTATTACGAGAAAGGACAAACCCTTGCGATAAAAAAAAAACTGTATTAGCAAATAGCGTTTGGATCATGTCGCTGCGATCAGCAACAGAATGATTTATTCGAAAATCATTCTGAAAGTAAAAGCTTAAACGATTCAGATTCTTGTGACACCCCAAATTCACAAGCGCATTAAATAAATACACGTTCATTTTTAAAAACAAATTTAAAATAATTATTTTAAGGTTAGTAACGCTAAGGCCATAAAAGTAATTTTGCCATAGTAAAAAATTACAGATTTAGAAGTTAAAAGCATAATTATACAGGGTGTCCCGTATGGCTTTTCCAGGATAAGGATCTAGTTTTTTATAAGAGATACCCTCCGACCGCGTAGAATCCTCTTTGCGCAAAGAACTGCCTTTCGTTTGGTGCAAGTCCCATATCCATAAGTGACTACGTTCCTGATATGTATCGATTATAACTAAGCCGGTTATATTCTTTGGAGGTGATCAACCGATAGGCTCAAAATATTATTTCGATTAAATCTATTCGTACTACTCGCGCTCCGCGCTCGTACCCAATGCTTTTCAAAATAATAAATAAGAAATTTTTAACCATAAAGCTGTGTTCTTTTCAGGGAAATAATTTTGATTTCATTATTTTCGTTATTAAATATGTTATCAAATAGTAATCCAGCCAATGTGCTATAAACAATAATTTAATAGGCACACTACGTCATTTTACTACTACGTACAGATATTACCAAGCGTATTAATTCTGCAGTAAAATTTAGCAACAGCACATTTCAGTATTATGTGAATAAATCAAATTTAGGATCCGTTATTAATTACCTAGCGGTGTTTTAATTTGCACCGCTAAAACCGAGCTTCATCCACCGACAAAGCGTCGCAAAATATGGGCCCGGCCGTGAAAAATCGCCGCTAGATGGGTCCGTTTAAGTGAAGTGTTCGTCTCAAAACACTAATAGACCTCGAGCAGGCTGTTAAAATCTCGACAGTGACAAAATGGCGCCACTAAACGGTCTCACCTCGCTCACGTATTCAGCAAGCCTCTCTGCATCTAGGAGGCCGTAAATTGAGCAGCGGGCTCATAAAGCTCGGGCAGACACTATCGGCCGCGCATCGGGTCTACGTGGATTACATTGGAACTATGCATTATAAAGACGCCCCTTTACATAATAAAGCCAACTTGATATGGATTAACATTTTTATTTTTGCTATTTTCCTCGCTGCCAATTTTCTATGCAACGGCGTTTTGAAATGAAATTCGCTCGCTTTACGACTAAATCCAACTAGGAGTCACCATTAAGAGGAGTGAATTGCTTCATGAAACGGCGCTAGTGTCATAAATTATGCCAGTTTTTAAGTGTAACGGTTGAATTTTTAAATAAACGATACATTGTACTATGTTTATTGTAGCGCTTTGTTGTTTTTTGGGGTGTAAATAATACGTCTATGTATTTTTACGCCAGTTGCTCGAGTTTAACCCTTAACCGCCCAGTAAGCTTTTGTAACGTAACTGCCCAGTAGTGTCCAATGGACACCCATCTGAAAATCTTCAATATTGTATTAAAATAAAGTAGAACGTTTATTTACTTTTATTTTATTACACGTAATAAACATTATTATGTAATAAAACAATTGACACCATATATGCTTTTTTTGGAATGTTCCGAACAGATATTTGATTGCATTCATTGCAACACTGTTTTCTGTTTCTAGATATTTTCTACGGGCAAATATGGCACTGCTTTTTTTTACCACATATTTATCTATTTTTTGGACTGAAACTTGTTGACCCTGCAACATTCTTCACAGCTTCAATGTGGTATTTAGTTAACTGTTTTTGTCCTTGTCTCTGTAGATATATGAGGCGTTACCAATGGGTTGCAATATCTTGTAAAAATTTTCTTTTCGAATTTGTTTTTCGCTGATTCCAAGTGGGATGTAAATTTTTTCATAAAATTAACGATGCAACGCCAACAACATTAATAACATTTTGAAAAAATGCCATTGGCCACCTATTTGTTTTGCGTCGAACTGTACACTCAAGCACCATTTGATCAAGCGTACCGACGCCGCATTTTGTCTCGTTATAATACAGATTTACTTCAGATTTATTTTTGTTTGCGATATCTACTTGATTGGTATGTTGCATAGTAGACAAAAAATAATAGCACGGTTTTTCTTGGCACATACGATACCAATGTCATATTTAAAAAAAAAAAAATGGTAACGCCTTATAAACAGAAACAAGGACAAAAAGGGTTAACTAAATAACACATTGAAGCTGTGAAGAATGTTGCAGGGTCAAGTTAACAAGTTGCAGTCCAAAAAAAGATGAATCTGTGGTAAAAAGAAGCGGTGCCATATTTGTCGTCGAAAAAATCTAGAAACACAAAACAGTGTTGCAATGAATGCAATCAAAATTCCAAAAAAAGGTATGATTGGTGTTAATTGTTTGAATAAATAATAATGTTTATTACGTGTAATAAAAGACAATAATAAACGTTTTTCTACTTTATTTTTATAAAACATTAAAGATTTTCAGATGCGTGTCCATTGGACAATACTGGGCAGTTACGCAATTTTTTATGAAAATTGTTAAATTAGGAAAAACTTATTTTTTTTTAGAAAACTTTGGTAAGAGAATTTGAGAGATAAAACATAGGGGATAAATTAGACGAAGTGATTTCGCAATAAAATAAATACTTTTGATTCTGTATGCAAATCAATTTGAAAATGTGTCCGTTGGACACTACTGAGCGGTTTAGGGTTAAACAAATTTTGATTGCTTACACAAAAAAATCTTTACGATCGGCCTACATTTTTGTACGGAATTTGTAAGGAACGTTAAAATATTTTTCCAATTTGTACATAACCAAGACAGTGACGTAGCTAGAAATATTGGGGCCCAATGCAAATGTAAATGAACATTGCTCAAGCACTTAGGGCGACATATTACAAAAATTAAAGAAACTATAGGCACTGTTGCAACCTACCCGTGTTACTTTGATCCCCGGTCTGACTTATATATTTATGAAAAATCAGTTTCTTAACAGGCGTATTAAGAAATAAGTAGTTCTGAAAATTGCCTAGACATATTTTCAGTTAGATCTTTTGTTAGTAATGATGTTACATGGATAAACTGCGCATCAAACTGTTCTGAGAAAACTTTCTGTTTTGCTATTTCTTTAGCTTCTCATTTAATTTCATAATATAAATTCTCTGAATTCACGTAATATTCTCATATACCTACACGATTTAATATGGAAGTATTTTTATCTAACACCGGATTATGTTTTTGAGACATAATTAATTGCATATACACAGGGTGGTCCACATAGAAGTGCCACTATTGGATGGTAAGATCTAAAAAGAAATTTGAATTAGGCAAATTATTCCCCTTCCCGAGACCTACTCAGTAATGGTTTAATGTTTTAAAAAAGTTCCATGACACTCTAGATAAAAAAACAAAAATCAAATTGCGCATTTTTTTTTAAATCGTTAGTAACTCGGTTATAGAAAAAGTTGTAGATTTTTTTACGCACTGTAAAATGAAAACATTCATTTGTTTCAATATTGTTTAACTTCTTAGACAAATTACTAACTTGTATTTTTTTAATTAGTATTCATAGTTGGTTATAACCTCATGAAAAGGCATTTTTTTTTTACTTTATAATACAGGGTTCTAGTTTTTTGAGGGCCACTATGGGGATCTCGTAAACAGTAAGAGTTACGACTTCGGTTGAATTAGGGCAAAGTTGTATATTCAGGTGCACAATAATTTGATGCAAACAGAACTTATCTAGCTCTTTCAGTTTTTGAGATATAGGGAAAAAAGTAAAAAAGTGGATTTTTGTTTTTTGCCAGTAACTTTTTCATTTGATGTCGAATTTCATTTCCGTAAATACTTTCATATGGCCACTTTTTGCAAGGAATCAGAATCCCTAATTATATTTTCCGTGCGACGTTTCATTTTTTTAAAAGCATCATCAGGTCAATTTTTTCTCATGGACGCTTTATCTGATTTTAACGCCAATTTGTAGAGCATTTTTTTCTGAATTCGACAATGTATAACACTTGGCACATTTTTGAAACAATTGTTGTTAAAAATGGCAAAAACAGATACTTTATTTAAAACAAATCCTAATCGGCATGGTAAATAATTGTCTTTGTCCATTTTTCCTTGGAAGCACGTAAGTAAACCGCATGAAATTACTATTTAAGGAATTTAATTAGAAAAATAGGTATTAATAAATATGTTACGAATGCATTAACATTGTTCACTTATTAGCAAATATTTGTAGAATATTTGTTTTGGTTAAGTAATAAATTTCTCTAAAATGTGTATTTAATCCCTTTTTTGACATACAATTATTTGTAACAAAATTTTCGTAATCAAATAATATAAGTTTAATTAATTTAAATTTCTTTCTAGATATTACCATATACGAGATCTCAATAGTGGTCCTTTTATGTGGACCACCCTATGTATATAAAATAAGTGTTTTTACGCATTTGAGTGTAATAAATTGGACTGTCTTTAATCCAAATTACGTCTTGATCAATCGAAAAACTATTTTGTGGGTATGCTGCAATAAGCTTTCAAATTTTGCTTAGTGGTGGTGTAGGTAACACTAAAACTTATTGCTCTCAAATTGTGGTGCATCTTTCTGAGCGCATCTTAATCAAAATTTGGCAAAATTCGTGTTGGAATATCTCTCTAGGATACCGAGACGCAATCAGAATAATTCGCCATCATAATTATAACGATAATTCAGGCGACAAAGTAAGTGTTCCACCCCTTCGGTCGGCATAATTGCGGACCTACTTCGCAAATCTTCATTTCTTATTTAACCGTCTCCTTCATTTAATTTTCTAATCTCAGCCCCTTGCTAGTGAAATTTTGCCGTTGAGTGGTTATGGGTGTGCGGGATTTGAACAGGCGCGTATCCAAAATTTCCTCAAGCATACGTAATAAAATTTAATATTCCATTTGCGTTTTCTAAGATGAACTGAAATTCAATGTATCCGCCCTAGATTATTCGAAAAACCGATCGGGAGGTTTGCCTTGTTAGGGAAACCCTTTTTATAAATCGGTATGTAAAATTATCTTAGAACGTGTTAGGTTTTTGAAAATTTTTGTTAACATATTTTCACTTCTTTCTGCATTAAATCCGGCGTCTCCCTCGGGTCAATATGACCCATTTTGAAATTCAATCGTGTATATCTTATGTGCCTGATTTTTTTCCATTAATATCTTATGACTTTGTTGTAATTTATTCTTTTTAAAAACATTTTTTTTAATTCTATTTATTTTTTTGGTAAAAAAAGTTATATGGATGTATCCTTCGGGTCAATATAACCCTTACGTGTATAATTAACTATAGGTAACTTATAAACATGTAATATTTTAATCATTAAAAATCGTTTAAATAAGTATATAACTTGGCCAACACAATATCAAAATCTGAGTCCATCAATTTTTTTATATTCTATAGCAGGCGTTCCCAATCTGTGGTACGCGTACCGGTACCGGTACGCGAATGTCAAGCTACCGGTACGCGATAAGCAAATGAAATAATTTTTTAAATGATATTACATGCGTGTAGAAGAAGAAGAAGATAGTGACAGATTTGTAGACACATATGTACATTTAAAATAATTATCGGTTTATATCGAGTGATCGAAAATGATTGATGTGCGCTAATTTCAGACCAAAAATAAAATAACCAATCATTGCTTAATTTTGAGTCTGATGTTCGCCTTAAACTCATCAAAATTGAACTAGATATTTCTACACTGATAAAAAGTAAACAGGCGCAACCCTCACATTAATTACAATAATTAGCATTATTATTATATCTAAGCAGGGTGTTTCTTAAATACTGCAAAAAAATTCAGGCTGTGATTCCTTATTGAAAATTAAGGGGGATCTTTCATATATTTTTTTTTTCTTAGATGTCTCTTTTCGAAGTTACATACCCCCCTAAAGAGGAGCGTAAAATTAGGTTTTTATTTTATTTCTCAAATTTGGATAAATGTAGAAGAATGATATTTGGTAGATGTTTTATACTTAGTAAACGGTTTCCCATAGTAATATTTTCAATCATCTCCCACCTTCACAGGGGGCTGAAAAGTGCGACCCCTGTTGTTTTTTTTTCAGAACTTTTTGGTGGGTTGTACTTTTGCAATTTTAAACTTTTTTTTTAGAGATTAATATGTCTACAAACTTTTTCTGTTCTTTAGTTGTTCTCGTAAAACCTACTGTTTTTAAGTAAAAAATAAAACAAGTCAACATGATCCATCAAATATTTCAAGATAAAACGACTCATTTTGGTGGTTGCCATTGCCATAGTTTGTTTTATTTTGTTACTCAAAAACGGTAGGTTTTACGAAAACAACTAAAGAACAAAAAAAGTTTCTAAATAAATCAATTTAAAAAAAAAAATTAACTACCTACCAAAAAGTTCTGATCAAAAAACCAACAGGAGTGGCACTTTTCAGCCCCCTGTGAAGGTGGCAGATGATCAAAAATATTACTATGGGAAACCTTTTACTAATTGTAAGTATAAAACATCCACCAAATATGAATCTTCTACATTTATCCAAATTTGAGATATAAAATAAAGCACCCCCCTTTATTTAACTCAGAAAGGAGACATATAAGGAAAAAAAATTATATGAAAGACCCCCCTTAATTTGCGATAAGGAATCACCATCTGAATTTTTTCGCAATATTTAAGAAACACCCTGTATATGATACACATGCATTTATATTTAGTGTAATAAAAGTATTTACGAATTAAATTGTTTTTATTACAATTTACATATAGCATTGCATTCTGTTTCCAAAATATTTACCCAAAAAAAAAGGTTATCAGTTGGGAATTTAGGAAAGTTTTATTGTAGGATTAGTCTTGTTTTGCTCGACAAAATATTTGAGAGAGACAAGCGACAAAAAAAAGTCACCACTTGAGAATTCAGGAATTTATTTTTGGGCCCGTTTTTCCAAAAATATTTACTTACTGGTACGCCGCCATATTGTCTACTACAAACCGGTACAATATCTTAAAAAGATTGGGAACCTCTGTTCTATAGCATCGGATCACTACGACTCGAAGGACCAAGGACTTAAGCTTTCTGTCAGTACTTGAAAATCTAAAAAATCCTTTATTTTAATAGTGTTATAGCGGAATTTTAAACATTGCTGTATCAAATTCGCCATTTCTTCTTTTTTTCTTAGACTTTTTATAACGCTGCTCTGCGAAGTAAAGTCTAAAACATAAATACGTAATTTTGTGAGGTGAACCCAATTTTTTTACAGTATTTTACTCGATAAATCTATCATTAAAGGATCATATTTCACGTTCTTATCTACCCCAACTTTGAAACGATCTACGGGACACTTATGCTATATTCGAACGTCGTAAATAAGACGGGAAGAGAAAAAAAGCAGCGTATATATTTGCTAATAAATGTAAAGTGTAAAAATTAGTCGAACGAAATGTTTTTTGACGCATATAAACAGAATTGCAACGTAAATATTTACGTGTTCTCGTTAGGGTATAAAAATATTTCGCCGTTAAAATAATAAGCGCAGTTTATTTATGACCGTGTTGTTAGAGTACTTAAAGTGTAATCATTTCGCGTAAGGATGTTTTATAAATATTGTTTGATTTATTTGGTCGTTTTAAATAATAAATATTGGATTACTTTGTGACGGTCGGATATTTTTGTGTGCGTCTAAAATTAAACGTGTGGTAATGTTTTAAATTTTTGTCCGATCCGAAGTTATGGCGCGGAAAACTAAATGCAGAGCTTAAATCAATAAATAACAATAATTTCATGGGTCCTTTGCGTTTGGGCGCGCTGTTTAACCAATAATTTCGGATGATTAAAAGCCGTTTGATTTATCATCAAAATATGACTAATGTGTAGCTATCAGGGACATTCAGGTAATCAAGCTTTTAAACCCGTTTCGAAATAACAGCCGCTTTGATTAATATGTTCAAATCAGTATTAGTTTGGCGTGATGTGAACTGGCCCTCTTGAAACACGAGCAGAAGTTGTTCATCAAGTAAGAACGGGCGGATGGGGAATTTGTTATTTAAATGACTGTTCGAGTTCGCGCGCTCAGTAAATAGGAAGGAAATATTTGTCGGTGTTAATAATTATCGAATAAGTTTTTAATTGCCGCGCGTAATTGCCCTTTAATCTGGCGAAAATTTATTTGTACGTGGCTAAAGTTTACTCGAGTTTGTAAAGTTTTGGTGTAATTAGAGGCAACGGCTTGGTTTGTTTTTAAACCTTGAGGTGAATACACCTTGCAAGTATAAAACATTCTTTGTAATTACGTAGCTACAATTATCGAAGCCACCTAGCGGCTTAGACACAAAATAATTTTAAACAAATGAAGATTGCCTCGCTTGTTTCTTAACTCTTACAGGCACAGACATATTTTTGCCCATGCTGCACACTAAATTTTGAGAATTTAGCAATTAATTTTTTGTTTGGTATTGCGTTACTAACTATACAAGTCTCTAATAAGTTTTTTGGCTCAAATATATATTTTTGGTATTTATTAGGGTAAGTCCGGGATAGATGCCCCAACGGCGAAGATGCCCCATCAAAATAATTTCGTTATTAACGAACAGGTTGCGCTGCCTTTTTAAGGGTTGGTTTGTATTGCGTATGTGATTGTGTGCAGTGCAATTTTTTTTTTAAAAAACCTCATTCGGACAAGTTATTAGCAAAAATTCATTTTTAGAGCTTCACAAAATTTATCACTATGGTTTGCTTGTACACGCATATCATGATAAAGTTTTTTTTATCATTGTTTTTGTAGTGCAATACATTTAGGCATACAATAGGTTAGTGTTTGTGCCAAAGTACATATTCTGGCGCAAAATTTAAATTTGATATTTGGCTGGGGCATCTATACCGGACGATCGGGGAAGATGCCCTACATGTGTTGGGTGTGGGGAAATGTACACAAACACAAAATGGAATGATGAGTGGGTCTAGCGCATGCATTGCAACAAATGGTTCCATGAAGGCTGTTCTAAATATGAAAATCTTTGTAATTTGTGTGGTAAAATACTGACGTTAAAAAGTTAATTGTTGATATGTTTACTAAACATTTAGTTTCTGTTTATTCATTTGTAATTACATAATATTTTCGTAGGGGCATCTATACCTATACTAGTGGGGCATCTTTGCCCGACAGTTTGGTGAAGATGGTAAATGCTCATATTTTAAGTTTTCAATTATTCGAATCATATAACTTTATAACAGTGTACATTTTTATGTTTAAATAAAGTAATATACATAGAGTTGTCATACAACGTAGTTACAACCATAGTTTTTACTCCTTTGTCCAGAAAATATTAGCATCTAAAAAGGTGGGGCATCTATCCCGGACTTACCCTATGGAAAATTGCGGTGATATTGCTGTTAGAGAGTTGGTATGGTTAAATAGTAATTATCTTGTGATTTATAATTCGTCTATGCGCAAAAAGTAATCTAGAAATTAACCTTAAGATTAATTTAAAATGTTGGAAAGGTATTTTTAAACATACACAGACACATGTATGGGGAATTAGTTTGGTGTCCACAACAAGTTAGTCACCTTATGCACTCAGCCGTGTTGTTTTTTTAAGTAATTACCAGCTTTAAAAATAAAGTGGCCCTTCGAAAATCCCCAAGGACTGATTCGTCTTACTCCTAATTACGACGACGTCCAGCGTCGCCATGGATACGCCCGATTACGTATATAAGTTTAGGCTTAATCCCCGTTTAATAACTCACTAAAGCTCCCTCTATTCGTTACTTATAAATGTTTTTGTTGTATTATTTTGCACTCGTAACTAACGGTTTATAAAACGCTATAACAACAGAACTGGACAACGAGGAAATGATATTTCCATAGCTGAACTTTCGTTGCAATTGAAAAGTCGCAGGTCGATCATAATTTAGTTATTGTGACTGATACAATAATATTGCACACGGATTTGTAAGGTGAATCAACATAAACTTTTAATGGATTTGCTAGAACTTACTGATGATTAAAAGTAACTATTAACTGGATAAGACCCGCCATAACATATGCGATGGAAACAATAACAATCAATAAGAAAAAGAAAGAGGAAGACTTAAAAACAGTGGAGATAAAAGTAATGAGAGCAATACTACGACCTATCGTAACAAGAGATGGGAAAAAAAGTTCTGCGAGATTTGTGGGTGAGCAAAAACAGAGTTCTGGTAAATGGCAAAGAAGAAAGAATGAGGAACCAACGATGAAAATCTCCCAGAGGATGCTCTGGTTGGGGCATTCACAAATTCTTTTAAATCAAAGGAACACTAAGGTTGATATGAGTAAGCAATATGTACAATAAAGGGATTAAAACCAGGGAAAGATGGTTAGTTGTAGTAGAGGAGGACATCAGAAAATTGGAATATTTCTTAACTATAATTTTTCTTGCGTTGTTATTGCTAATTTAGCAAATTGTAATTAATATTTTATTCAATAATAACAAATGAACGTACGTACTAGAAAATTAACTGTTAATTTACCGAGATCAAATTATGCAGCGGATATTATGCCCCGGCTCTATTAATTACAGTTTAATTGATTCTCTTTTTGCTTTTAAGTGGTCGCAGCACTGATATAGCTAGCTGGTAAGTGCATCTGTACAAACCGCTAACCTAGATTTTAAGCAAAAAAAAAATTGAAACGCTGTAAACGAGCCATTAAAACTTGTAGCCCACTAATTACAACCGCTTAATTTAACTGCAATGTAAACTTTTCCAGCACTTTCAAGCGCACTAAGCTTGTTCAACAAGCCCTCTTCAGAACCTTACATAAACGCAACAGAAATACACAACGTGACCTAAAAACTACGACGAGGCCAAAGCGGCATGAACGCTAGACAATTAAACGAACAAATTAAACTATTAAAAGTTTAAAAAAGCGCATTTTTTGTTGCAAATTTATTGAGCACGGTGAATCGCGGGTGAATTACTATCGAGTACGGATCTGGTTTGGATAAGGAAGAGCTTTAGTTGGTGTCATAGCCTGGAGCAGTTTAATCATCGTACAATTATGGTCTTAGCAGCCACTGTGGACCCGTTTCAACCCCAATTATTATCCCTTAGTTAGCAGCGGACATCTCGAAGACACGCTAAAGTCGAAATATTACAAGATGCGTCTTGCGAACGGCCTATACATCGCACTACCTGGGGTATATTAAACCGCAAATATGACACTTCAACGCTGAGGGGAGGCGGTAATGCGAAAATACGCGAAATTTTGAGCAAATAGAAAAATATTTCATACTTTATTTAACCTGTCCCAAAATGCAAACGGTATCGCCGCTATCTTTGTTGTTATCAGGGTGGATAAAAATCATGATTTTTTTAAAAAAATCAAAAAAATCGATTTATTTGATTTAAATCAGATTTTTTAAAATTTAAATTAAATGTACCATATTATCGAATTTAGGGACATATTCACATGCTATTTCTGTTTTGTGCTAATATATTTAATAACCAATATATTTAATTCATTGGTGAATTTTTGTCAAAATGAAAAATTAAATATAATGATTAAGAATTTTGAAAAAATCAGTGCTAAATGGTGATGTTTAATTAATTATATACAGGGAGAGTCATTAGTGCGGGATCGGTCGATTGTGGCTAAACGGCTTGATATATGAAGTTGAATCAAATGCTATTTTATACAGTTTTTTCTAAACAACACAATAAAAATATTTTCAAATATACAGGGTGAGTCACCTTTCTGGAACTAATAGCAACTTTTATATTTCAAATACACAACACCCAATTTTTTATTTAATAATTTTGACCGCCTTAATTTTAGCTTTGCATCAATATAAAATACTACAAGTTTTTATACGGCGTTGTAAAAAAAAAAAAAAATTTAAGTTATTTAAGGTTTTAAGCTTTTAAGTCTTTATTTAAAAAATTCTCCTGCAGTTATTTTGAAGTACAGAGTTTTAATTTGGTATGGACATGCAGAAAAAAATTCTCTGTTCGCTCGATATGAAAAAATTATAAATAGGTGGCAACTTCCATGATTTTCAAAAGCTCGTATCTCGATTTTTTCAAATGCGAACCCCTGTATTTTTTTATGTCATCGAATTCGTCTTTAAAAGAGCTTCATATTTTGTTAAGAATGTCCTTATACCCAAAACTCATACTTTTCGAGATATTCGACATTTTTCTTCAAATCGTTATTGAAGCAATAGAGTGCCGTGGGAATTGAAAAAACTGACTGTTCACTTCGCTAACGTCAAAAACTTGTAATTTTTTTTTTAATTATTGCATTTCCACAATGAATATTACTTTACAAGAGCAAATTGAAATGGTTTATTCACCATTTCGTGTATTTAATTACTAATAGGAATACAATTTTGTTTTATTATAAATATTATATTGTATCTACTCATATAATCTGTGATTTAAATTGATAATTTTTTTTAAAAAATCACTTGATTTAAATCAATGATTTTTTTAAAAAAATCACTTGATTTAAATCATGATTTAAATCGTGATTTAAATCAATTGATTTAAATCTGCTCAACCCTGGTTGTTATTATGTTATTAATGCCACGAAGTGTGCTAAGTTAGCTTATTAATGTGATGCTTATGTTTTTTGTGTCATGGATGGTTTAATTTCTATTAGCAATAAGCAAAAATTGTGTATTTTTAAAAGAGCCATTTTTTTTTAAATTTAAACTGAGCTAATGTTTGCAGACGACATGGTCTTAGTCGCGGAAACAGAAAAGAATCTGCAACATAATCTAGAAACTCTAAACCAGGAATTGTAAAAAATCAATATAAAAACAAATACTGAAAAAAAATAAAACCATGATCGTTACAAAAAAGAACAAAGGGCATAACTTCACTTAAAATTGGCCCAGAGTGGAACAGGTAGAAAGCTTTAAATATTTAGGAGTGTTTAGGAAAGTTATTTTAAATCATAAATTGGAAGACGTTGATTTAATGATAAAAATTCATCCAAATAAATCAGTATTGTTGCAGACGAACGTAGTTGTCAAGGATGATCGTTTGGTACGACAGCTGCATGTGTTTAAATGTATAAATAGATAATATTGCTACTGGTAAAGGAACGAGAGTATTGAAACTGCCTTAGGATTTCTTTGAGGCCTCGTTTGGAAAAAAAGAGCTGATTTCCAATTTTACTTGTTTATACAGTGCTACGCAAACTTATGAAAACAGACAAATATTATCTAAAACGCTTTTAAAGATATTACACTGAACATTTGATATCTGACTGTTACGGTAGATTCAGGATTCGATGAATTGTTACAATGTGACTCAGTTCAACCGGAAATGGACTCAAACATTTTTTTTTTTAAATAGCACAGCCTGCAAAATTTTATTAGATTTAACATCAAATTTACTTTTCAAAATGTGTGGCTAATTTTCGTAAAATTTACATTTTGAGCAATACAGCACTTCAAAGTTTCCAATATTTAAGAATGGTAAAATTACAACTTTATTTTAAAAAAATGCTAAAATCAGTAGAAAATAGATTAAATTATCACTTTCTTGTTTTTTCTTTCAATTCTTTCAAAATAACCGCAATCTATTTTTATTACCTGCTTGAAAATATTAAGTTGCCTCTAATAATTAACAATAAAATTGCTTTATCTCGGAAAATATTAATAATTTAAGGTTGAAAAAAGCTGTATGTTTTTGAAGATCAATTACATTTTCCGTAAGACTGTGCAAAAAATTATAGGGTATTAAGGAAAATTATTCATCGATGTTTAAAGTTTTATAAGTTTGACCTAGCGTAAAAAACGCCCTGTACAATAATTTTAAAATGTAGCTAGTTTATTTATTTATTTAGTCATGAATTCTTCTACTGTTGGACTGTAGGACTGTTGAGTTGTGTTGTGCTGACTCTTTTCCATGTTTTTCTGTCTTGTGCTAGCTTTTTTATGTCTTTCCATTTGATGTTTTTATACGTTGCTGCATTTTTTACTTCGTCTTGCCAGGTTTTTTTCAGTCTACTTCTTTTGTTTTTCCTTGTGATCTTGCTTTATAGGCTTTTCTAGTTAACCTTTCTTCTTTCATCCTGTTGCCTGTTGTTTAATTAATTATTAAGAAGAAATAAGAAATTAAAGAAGTAAAAAAATGTAGCTAGTGCAGAGTGTTACTTAATTTATTATCAGTTTAAATTTCAAACGAATTTCTACTGCCTTTTCAATGTTTTGAACGTGATGTATCGCTCAAAGTTTTCATAAAAATGTAAATTCCACGAAAACGATTGACTTTAGCCTAATGTAACCTGATACATTTTTTAAAGCAAATATGAAGAGGGATTTGAAAATATATATTTATGTATAGATTAAAGAATCATTTAAATCATTTATCAAATAACTTTAATTAGTAAAATGTACCGTAAAATTTCTAGTAGGTTATATTTATAAAGTATTTCTAAAACAAACCAGTGAGAGTGGCCTTAAATTTAAACAAATCCTCAAAGCAAACTTAAATTGGTACAACATAAAAGTTCAAAAAAATATCACATGGAAACCCTCAGCAAAATGTTACACCTAATTAAACGAATATATATACATACTTCACAAGAGAAATGCCTGAGAGTTACCCTTTGAAACTTGTTTTTTTCTTGCTTTGCAAAGTATTTAAGTGTGGCAGAAGTTAGTTTTGTTTCGTTAAAATAAATTATTTACGACATCTAGCCAAAAGCGAAAGTAGAATCGTCAAATTAGAGCGCATTATCGTTACGTGAGTGGAAAAGCAGAGGACCCTTTGTTAAACCCTAAAGAAAGCAGTTTTTTTAAAAGGACTAAGATAGTTTCTTAATTCCCAGAGGCATTGTCTCCTCACTTTTATTTTCTTCCTGAAACGGTTTAAATGCAAGGAATGCGCCCCGATCCGATCAATAATTAAGTATTTCCCGTCCTTTATACCGTTAATAGGACTTTTTTTTTGTACTGAACTCAAAAACATTCACTAGTAATTGCTCATTAAAAAGTTTAATTATTTTTCAGTGAAATTGTCATCATCACCATCATCATCGTTGTCCTCTTGTACCCGTAGGTGTCGAGGTTTGTTCCTTCACTTTTTTCCTTCGACAAAGCTACGCCACCCCTTTCGGTCCCTGGCCAATACTTTTGCTTCTTCCCATGTTTTTCCTCTACGTTTTATTGCCTCCACTACGCTGCTGTTCCATGTTGTTCTGGGTCGTCCCCTTCTGTTTTTGCCTATTTTTCTGGCTTCCCATACTTTCTTGACTTGCCTTGTGCTGTCCATTCGTATTAAGTGGCCTGTCCACTTTAATTTCTTTTCCTCTATTTTACTTGTCAGTGATTTCATTTTTAGTTTTTCTCTTATGTATTCGTTTCTTATTTTATCTGTTCTTTTTACCCCTTCCACCTTTCGTAGGTACCGCATTTCTGCAGCCTGTAATCTATTCTCTTGTCCTTTATTCAGTACCCAATTCTCAGCACCATATATTAAAATTGGTATGTAGATTGTGTTGTATACTGTTATTTTTGTTTCACTTGATATCTCCTTTTTATTCAAAAAATTCTTATATATGGCGTTGTATGTTCTTGTTGCTGTTTTTATCCTGTTTCCTATTTCATTTTCTTGTGTTCCTTTACTGTTTATAATTATTCCAAGATACTTGAATTCCTCTACTTGTTCTAACATTTCTTCTCCGAGTCTGATGTTGATTTTCTTTTCTTTATTTGAGATAGCCATTACTTTTGTTTTTTTCTTATTCACTAATAAGTTATAGTTTTTCATTATCTGGGCCCACACATTAATATTATTCTCAAGTTCTTTTTCGTTTTTAGCGACCAGCACAACATCATCTGCGAATACACAAGCTTGTACTTGGACTTGTTTTAGATTGTGAAAACCTATTGTGTATTTCGTCGTTTGGTTCCAGGTTTGTTTTATAACTTCATCAATTAGGCTTATAAATAGTAGCGGGCTTAGTACTCCTCCTTGCCGTACTCCATATTTATTTACAAAATGTCCCGAGGTTTGGTTACATGTTCGTACTTTGTTACGTGTTGTTCTGTATAGACTTTTGACTGTCTCTAGTATATCAGTATTTACGTGAGTGGAAAAGCAGAGGACCCTTTGTTAAACCCTAAAGAAAGCAGTTTTTGTAAAAGGACTAAGATAGTTTCTTAATTCCCAGAGGCATTGTCTCCTCACTTTTATTTTCTTCCTAAAACGGTTTAAATGCAAGGAATGCGCCCCGATCCGATCAATAATTAAGTATTTCCCGTCCTTTATACCGTTAATAGGACTTTTTTTTTGTACTGAACTCAAAAACATTCACTAGTAATTGCTCATTAAAAAGTTTAATTATTTTTCAGTGAAATTGTATTAATTTTTAAACTGTTTTCACAGTAATATATTTATAGCACGTGTTTCATTTTTTCATCGTCAAAGCTGTTACACTACAAAAAAGTTACTGAATTGTTAATTAGTAGTTAAAACACGCCGTTTCAATTTGTGTAACCGACTTCCTGCAAGAAATTAATATGTATTTTAACAATTAATTCTTGCAGCGCGCGAAGACGTAAAAACTAAATTAAATTCGTTAACTTTTAATTTTAAATTCAGCGGAATTTTTCTATCCTAGATAAATATGCAAATGTCATTATTCGGTCATAGCTAAGTGCGAAGTAAGAAAACAAATTTCTTATTTACATAGCTCATAAATATTCAGGAGACTAGGAATTCTCTGGAGGGATAAGACGAGACTTTAAAATGTCGTCTGAATGAAACTTAAAACTTGCTGATAAATAGTTGAGTGGATTTTCTAGTTGTAATTTGTGGCAGTTTATCGCTCGTTCGAACTATGTTCGAAAAGCTTGTAGGGAAAAATTCAGGGCGCGCATTTGTGACACTCGTTCAACGCTTAATCATACTTTCGTGAAAAAATATGGTCAGAAATTCGTACTCATAGAGTTTATACAGTGTTGTAAAAAAGCAAACATCACTTGTTTACGAAATCATGGCAAACTTTGATAAGGAAATTTAAACAAAATTAGCTATATCTGGGTTATTTATTGCAACAAATATATAAAACTATGTGTTTTTATAAAGTTAAAAAAAAAAATTCTTTTATATAAAGCCATGGTTAACTAGGGTTTCTATTTTCCCCCCTCTATATTAAAATATTGTTACTAATCTAGGGAGACTAACCTACAATTTTAATTTGAAATTCTCAAAGACTATGTATTTTTCCAAGATGTGATTATTGTTGCGAGAGTCAATTTTTCATCGCAGCAGCTAGTGTATCTCGTACAATAAACGATTTAGTTGTAGAGCATTACACTAGATTGTCTCGTAGTATTGTTACTTACTACTACCACGAGCCAAATCCAATTTACATACTCGAAATTCTCCGCCATTAGTCCAAGTCACATTTACATTAAATATCTAGAGCTCTCACCTTCGAACAAGTTTTTGAACCTCTCGATTTTTTAATGCACGCAACACATGCAGAACTTGCAAATTTATTATCTCAATCGCGTGCCAAATATTTTCGGATGCGCGTACCCACCGCATCTGCTAAATAATGTAACGAACGAGCGTCGTATTGTTTTATGTCGGATCCCACGTTTTAATATACTGCAGGCGAAGTCATCAAACAGTTCGAATTACCTGCCTTAATTACCTATACTCACCTACCGGAACGAGTCGACGTACGTCGCCCGGCTCCATCTTGCCTCTAATTTTAGACGACACGTGCGCGAAAGATGGCAGCTCTTTAAAAATAAAATGAAGTGCCACCTTCTCCCATAAATCATTTTACGGCCAGATAATAAGTATCACAAAGTGCCTTTTAGCATTTTACAGCAGATCAGAATTTTAATTTTAAGACCATAATATGACAGGGTGTTAGCTAAAGGAGGCATTTTCATTTCGTTCGAAGGGTAATAGTTCATAAAACTACACTTCAGCCGTGAAATCTAGACGTAAAATTATAGTTCGCCCGATATCTCTCACCTCTGCACACTTTCATCGCCTCGTAAATTATTATTGTATTTACCTTACATTAATTCAAGTGTTCGATAATAAATTTTGAACCGCTTTTATTGGTTGTAAAATATTTAATCACTTGTGTATCGAAATAACACTCTTGCACACATTAATAGTGTTATAAATATCTTCTTTTTCTTCTTCTTAATCGGTTCCTCTTGTACCTTTCGGTCTTGAGGTAATGCTTTTCTATTTCTCTGTTATGTTTCTCCACTCCTGCCTATGGTTAGCTAATTGTGGCACATCTCTCCAGCTAACTCCTTTTTCTTCTAGTCTCTGCCTCACTTCTTTTTCCCATATCATTCTTGGTCTTCCTCGATTTCTTTTTCCCTCCATCTTCATTTTCCATCCTATTTTCGCCTATCTACTTTCTGGCATGCGTAGTAGATGTCCAAACCATCTTAATTGATTCGTCTCCAAATTTTTCCTAATATCAGTTACTCCTAGGTTATTTCGAATTTTCTGTTACTAATTTTATCGATCAGTCTACATCTCTCTATTCTTCTCAGAAATCTCATTTCCTGTACCTGTATTCTTTGTTTTTGAGTTGTGTCCAAGTTTCTCAACTGTACGTGAGAATGGGTACGTACACTGCATTAAAAACTCGCTTCTTCGTTGCTTTTGGTATCTCCTTTTTGCTTATCAAACATTTATTAGTGGCGTAGTAAAATTTCGTCGCTGCCGCTAATCTGTTATTCAGATCTTCCTCCAATTTACCATTCTCTGCAATTATTGTTCCTAAATATTTAAAATTCGCTACGTCCTTTATCTTTTTTTGGTCTAGCATAATTGTAACTGGTTCATGATTTTTCGCTATAGCCACAGCCTTTGTCTTGGTTATATTAATATTCTTATTATAATTTAAGCGAAAAATATTGGGTATTAGGTTAGGTGTAATAGAGTGTGTAGTAGAGATACATCAACTATTTATCTAATCATCCCCTCAGAATCAAAACCAATGTCATCCTTGGTCTAAAAACCCGTATTAAAAAAATTTCACATCCCTCACTGTTGCAAAGGAATCTTGTTAAACTTTACAATTTGCTTTTATACAACTCTTATCCTTCAACTTTTTAAAAAAAACTTATTTTCAATGTCTCTGACATGAGAACCCATACTGTTTCAGATCCTCCCCTTCTAAATAACATTTATAGAGTCCTTCCGAATATAGAGTGCCTTACCCCAAAAATCATACATATTTTTAAAGACTACAAACAATTATTTATTGCTAAACGTAACCCTTTAACAATTCAAAATCTTTTTAGCAGGTTGAAAGACAGTGTTCCCTTGTTGAAAAAATCAGACTTAGTTTATTTAATTCCTTGCTCTTTTTGCGATTCTGTATATGTTGGTCAAACTTCCCAACAATTAGGTATGAGAGTGTATCAACACAAAAGGGACATTTTTAATAATCCTAATGCTACGGCCCTCAGCCAACATTTCACTAATGATGACCATCGTATTAATTTTGACCATCCAAAAATCCTTTGTTTTGAATCAAATTACAAGAAACGCTTATTTTTAGAAATGTGCCACATTCAAACTCACAGTTCTACCCTTAATTACAAAACTGATGTTCAAAATTTAAGTAATATCTACACTTTACTACTTCATTACCATAAAAATTCAAAAATTAATTCCAGTACTACTGTTAATTCATCGAGTGAGTCCTTGTCTGTTCAATTGTAATTAGATTTTTCATTTATATTAGTTTTGATTTAATGGTCTTTTTACATCCCTTGTATAACTTCAATCTGATTCATATTTAGTTTTGTATAATTTTTTGGTATACATTTACCCAGGTAATTATTTGAATCACACTGGCTTGTATTTCCATTTTCTTCAACAATTTTGGGTTTCATTATTCCCGCCAAAAATAATACTTCCGTTTTTAGTAATATTAACTTACTGCTGTTGGCAGTCTGCTTGTCATAGATCAAAAAATTTTTTGACTTTGTTCCTGTTGTTTGTTCAATTAAGTTTTGTTTTATACATACATCTTTTGATGCTTTTAATCTGTTTATAAATTGTGAATCTTAATGTAATATTGTTTTGTGACTTGTTTTACTCCACCATCTATGAATGGCTTATATATTGCTATGGTACAATCAACATTCTTTCCACCTCATGGTATAACCTATATAAACTGTAAGTTTTCACTTGCCTTCAGCTATTAGTTTTTTATAACATTTTTATGTATTGTAGTATCCACTGAAGAAGGACTTAACTAAAGTCCGAAATATATGGAATAGTTTGAATTAGTACTCTATTACACCTAACCTAATACCCAATATTTTTCGCTTAAATTTCAACAAGTAAGGTTGTTACTTCCCATCAAACACAAATTCTTATTATATCTACTTAATGTATCTGCCCACACGTCTAGATTGAGTTGCAAGTCCTTTTCGTTTTTAGCTAATAGCACCACATCATCTGCAAAGGCCAGTTCTGTTAAGGATATTGGTTTTAGTTTATTCCAACTCCAGTAGGCTTTCTTTGTGTTTTGCTTACATTCTTTAATTATTTTATCCATAAGAATTATAAAGAGCAGTGGACTTAATGTGCCTCCTTGTCTTACTCCCACTGTTTTTATAAATTTCTAGGAACTGCTGTTATGGGTACGCACATAATTTCTACTACTCCTTTATACTTTAAACCTTCGCAAAGTAAATTTTCGTGTTTTAATTGCAACCAACTAGCTATGTTATTCACAGACAACTTCTATTGCTACGAAATGTTGTCTTAATCAGCTAACTGTGCTTCACAGATAATCTTTTTAACTACTGCTAAATGCAAAATTAACAAATTGAGACGTTATACGATAGGTGTAATGGGTAAATAATCATTCATATTTTGAGCAGGTAACTTATACCTTTTTTGAAATATTGATTGGCATTAAACTTATTGCAAAACATTCAGCTTTTTTTTTCTCCTAATTTCATTGCCCCTTTTAAGTCTGTTAAAATTATCAACTTGCAAAAGCGAAAACAATAAATTACATTAGGCAGCATTAACTTTCAATTAAAAATTGACTGAAAGGATAAAATTCAGCCCTATTTTCTCGTAACAAGATATTTTTATGTCTACCCTTTGTTGTCTGCCGTTCTTCATTAAAATTTTCCTCTCGTATTGTACGCGCCGACTTCGATATTTTAAGAAATTGTCCTGTCTACAACAGTTAGCGAATGCTACATTCGTTTATTTTTTAGAATGAATTTTTTTATTATACATCGCAGATGCCTCGAATTAAATTGGTATTTAGTCTACGTTTGGCACGAACGTAAAACAGAGCTGTTAGACATCTAAAGAGCAAATTGGTTCCATAAAGAACGTATTTATTCCAGTGATGCATTTTATAAATGTATACGAATTATGAATTGATAAACGTTTGATGAATACAAGAGCTGTTTTATATAAATGAAAACAACTATTTATTGAAAATGGAGCAAGCTTGTTTAAAGGTAGTTAAAGTTTAACAATACTTTTAAATCAAAAGGCAAACTCTTGAATATTTCCAAAGAAGAAATGAAGAGGACTTCTAACAGTTTTAAATAACTGAATCAAATGTTTAAATTAATTAAGTGATTGGTTTAAATTTGCTCTTACAAAGATATGATGATCTAGTTTTTCCATCAAAAAGATTTTTCTTTGATGCAAGGGCGCACTTTTATGTAATCTACCTAAAGAGCACGTAAGAGAACCAAAAAGGTTTATTTTTCTACCCAAAGGATCTTTGGCACATTCAGAAAAAAAAAATTCTATTGGAACATGTGAACGACAAAAATTGCGCTATTTAGAAAAATTAAAGCTGGTTGTGATAAAACAAAGACGAATCGACTGAGGAAATATCTGTGATTACTATCCGATGTGGCTTGAAAAGTTGTTTAGGCAATGTTTTTACATATTTGAAATATTTTACACTCCAAAAGAGTTGAAGACGATTTTCAATAATCGTTTTTTCCGGATTTTCTCGGTTACTGTTTAAGATATTTTCAATTTCTCTTCGGAATATCAATAAGCACCGAAACTAGGACCTTTGCCAAATTTAAACCTATACTCTAGCTATTATAATAAGCGAGATTCCCATGCTTCAACTCATACTTCAGACACCCTGTATCTATTTTCAAATTTGTTACTACATAATTTTGAGCAAACCTCGTTTCAAATTCTTGTTCCTTCATAAAAATAGAACACGCTATGAACACACCCAAGTTACAAGCACCGCACACAATTAGAGAAACATCAAAGCCAATTCTTTTTAAATTTCGAAACCTTTTTGGCCTGACAGGACCTGGAACGTCACCGCTAGGATACGCTTATGTAAATTTTTAAAGCAGCTTCTGTAAATAATTGTTTTGGATTGCTCCCAATAGAATACATCAGCCATTATCGTAATACACAGAGAGTTCTGAATACCGGCATTCTTTGTGTGTTTTTTTTGAAAACTGTATCGAATTTATGATGGAAACACTACAATAGGCGCCAGGATTGGGCGGAAAAAACAGCCGGTATTCTTGGCGAGGTTGCATGGGGGGTCAATGGTCAAAATATATGTTTAAAAACCTGCCAAGATCGGAATAGTTTGTTGCACAAGCAGTGACGTACGTACCTTGTACGGGCGAGTACACATTCAGGTATAAACAATCTTCTGATTGGTTCGTCAAGTGCTTGACGAGTTTCATGAAGTAATCCTTTCGTTCCGGGCCCATGTTTTTGACGTCTGGAAATTTTTGCGGGCACACGGGCCCGAAGGAATGCGCGAACTTCACTCCCGTCCACGATGGCGCCGAACCTGGCGGCATAAACCGCAGTTCTTGTAAGGGTTGCGCCGCGTAGGGAATGCCCAAATATTGTTCGATTGCTGGCAGATTTCTGTTAACCCGTGGCTCGACAATAATTCCCCTCAGAACGCCCTGCTTCAAGTTGACGGTCCTCGTCAAACGTCTGTTACCGTAATTGTTGTAAGAGTATGGTTCGGATTTTATCCGGTGGGGTAAAGAAAAAAAATTGAGGATGATTATTATTGCGTACGAGAACAACATTTTGCGGGCTGGTATTTACGGGCAAAGCTCAGTTGTTTGTGAAGCAGAGGTCGATGGCATTTTAAAACGGAAATTTTCCTAATTAGCACACACACACGTATTGGCACTTGTGCTTTAGCACTTTTTAACTTTCACGCACGTAATATTTTGCGCATTAGCCGTTTTGTGACGCACTTTTCACCACTAAATGAGTTAAAATTAATCGCACTTTGGCTAAGTACACCCAAATTTGTTTGCGCGCTACCTTTTCGGCCGGAATATTCGCTGCAGTTTTACACACTTTTGTCCTTTGAGTGCGTTAACTTTTGGGGTATATAACTCCGTACGCGGCGCGTGTTCCACTGAGGGTATGGTCGGAAATTTAAGAATAATTTCGGTATAGCTCGAATCAAAGACTCGCTTGTGGTATTTTCAGCGTAGTATCGGAACTGTAAACATTCTAAACGTCCGTCTTAGCTAAGAGGGTTAAAAATAGAACCAAAATAGAAGCGTATAAATACAACGTTGGCTATTTATCCTAAGGCGGTCGTACGGCGCTGCTAATTTTGGTAGTGACAAAGATGACGGCAACAGATGTTGGGGCTTCTGGTATGCCGCGCTGTTTATGGGGGACGATTTTTCGCATATCAGCGCCATTGTTCGAAGCATCCATGGTGTTTGTACGCGTTATTGCGCCGACCCGGTTCGCGCTGTCGAAGAAATCGGGCCCCGAAGATTCGAGGGTTATTTCTGGACACAAAAAATTAAAAACCTCTTGCATCCTGTGTTCTAAGAATTTTAGTCATGCCGTTTTCTGACGATTGTTGATGCTCAGTACACCGCAAGACGGTAATTAGGAATTTCCTGTCGAAATTATGGATGTCTTAAAAACAAATAATCCGTTGCAAATTTATGTTTACTAATAAATAATATAAAACATGCTATAAATCAAAACTGTCTTTAAATATAATGTAGGAATAATATCATTGTAGCCAGTGTCTTAAAATTGATATACAGGGTGGACCAAATTCGGATGTTTTAGGGGTTATCTAGATTCTAGATTGTCGTAATAGTAAAGGAAAATCTGATATGTCTCTTTGTTTTTTTGAGAAAGAAAGCCTATGTAATCAGATTTTTTATATCGCTATCCATTTTGGCACTACATACGAAAAATTAAATTTTGTGAAAATTTGCTACAACTTTTTTAATTATTAAAATAGAACAAAATGTTAGCATTGCAAAAACATTACAGCAATAATTTGTGGTAACTGCAAAAGTTTCCTCCTTGCACCAACTTCTTAGCACAAAATCCCATAACGATTGTAACACTATGTATGTTGTTTATATTTGTTTATCTAATCATTAATGCAAAGTTGTAAAACGAGGCCATAAATGACCTGTAAATGGTGCTTAGGTGCCTTATTAATTTAATTATATTGCACATCGATTATCGCAATTCCACAACTCAGCTGTTTAAAATCCAATTAAGTTGTGTTAATGTTGGCAAACGAACAGTGCAAATTGTTGGCGCACTATAATTCCCAATACGTGATGCACTCCCAGATCCATAGCAATTTAAACCGTGCTAAACCTTGCTAAAGAAAGTCTACCTACTCAATATTTAAAGATCTTGAGCAGTATAAAAGTAAGATACAATTTCTAATTGGAACAAAACAATTTAATTTACATTATGTAGAATCTTATTGCACATTTAAATGCTCTAAATATTTTGCAACGAGCACTAAATAAGCTTCTTCACTTAAAATAAAGAAGTTACAAAACTGAAGAGTTTGTCATCATGTAAAAGTGTTGAAATCAGCAACATTTTAACAGGAGTACACAATTTTAATTTCTAATTATGATAAAGGTTTGCTTAATTTAATACCTACACGTTGTGGGACAGATCAGAAAGTTTACGTTACACACAGGATTAAGTTAAATTAAACTTTAATAATTAAAGGTTCGCCTCTATTAATTTTAGGTGCAAGATAAACTTGCAAATTGTGTTTGATTTAAATTTGTGATATTGATTCTGCTAAACCTGCATGCACGAAGGTCTTCGTGTTGTTGTTAAGAGGCTTAAAATGTGTTAATAAGGTAATGGTGAAGTTAAAAATTAAAATTAAAACCGTCAGTAAAAATTTAGCCAGAAAATTTCAAAACAACCTTTAAGTTGAATACTAGGTATACTAAAAACAAACACAAAATGCAGTCATCATCTTTTCGATCGTAAAAATTATCATGTCACTGAACAAAGTTGCGGTAATAAAATGAAAATTACTTCGCGGTCGACTAGTTGATCACGATTTACCTGTTAGCCATAACTGGTATATAAGTATTTTGCGATCGTAGAAAAAGTATAGTACAAAACTCGAGTTGTACTCGTGCGTAATATGGCTCTTACAGCTCTACTTATGTAACATACTATAACTTTATTGTTTATTTAACAAAGGAGTCCATATTGGTTTTTAAAAACCGTGATATTAACCAGGGCTGCGGAGTCGGGAAAAAAAAAGTCGACTCCTACTCCGACTCCGACTCCTGATAATTTTAGTAGGTCGACTCCGACTCCGACTCCGACTCCGGCAAAATTAAATACCTACTAAGACATTTTATCCTCCACAGCCCTGATATTAACTACCTACTCATAACTTTTTTCATTGGAATATATCTTTGTAACACCCTGTACATCAAACGCCACTTTTAAATCAATTTATTGTGCTTCTTGAATTAAATTAATCTATTTTTTTGGCCGTTGAAGTGAAAAAGCCGATCGCAAGTTTCTAGCGATCCCTTGCCTTAACCATTTCGTTCAGATGTGAACGATCACGGCGAACAAATTTGATCAAAAGGCTTGAGCTATTATTACTTTGGGAACGTATTCAAGTTGGGGAATATTGGGTGTTGAGTTGGGCATTCAGGTGTCCGTTTGAATGTGAGGGACGCTCCAGACAAATGCGGGGACATCAATAAACCTAACACGACTAAGCTGACTTCAACCTCTGAATTGATTTCTGAGCTGCCGATAGCGGCTAACACGTCCTCCGTAGTTCGTTGAACGATTTCTCAAACACTGCCTTTAAAATTATCGCGTTTAGGTAGGGCAAAAGCTAGAAATTGCACCAAAAACTTAATTATTTAAGTCGCATGGACTGTCTTCTTGATACAAATTAAAAATAACTGTAAAGTTGCAGTGTATTTTTACACATAAAAGGTTTTGGGCCTACTGTTTATTAACATGAATAAGTTTAATCGTTATACAAACAAATATTTCATACAGTAATTATAATAAACATTATATAGATATGAGATATTATGCCTATCTTTCGTTATAACACTTTTTTTAAGTCATGGGTCACATACCATATATATTTATAACAAAATATGTTATTACGTTATCACTTAGCATATAAAACATTCAAATGAAATATAATGTGGAATCTGCGAGACCAATTAAAAATGAACTTGATCAAAATCGAAGATATACAGGACTTTGGTATGGGTAGATTCTTTAGTACAGCTTTTACAAATTTGACTCCACTGAACCCTGGGGTTTCGCGAAGCAATAGAAGGGGTTCCGTCAGAAAATGGTAAAAAAGTTAATTAAATTAATTACTTGATAGTTTAATACTACACTATTATAATACACAGTAAATCAATTCGTTACTAATAAATTTATTAAGACTCAGTTATCATGGGAGACTAAAAACGGGACGAAATAAATAAAAAGCGAAATTTAAATAAGAACAAAATCAAAAATAACCAAATTTTATCATTAGTTTAAGATTAAAAACCAAATAAATCATTTATTTTGACGGTTTTGATAGATGTTGTCCGATTTGATAACTTTTTTATTACACTTTCTTTTTAGGAGCATTTATTGAAAAATCCATTGCAATTAATACTTTTGTCTTCTTAGTTAATTACAGCAGAGTCAAATTTAATTTAAATGCGTAGTTTTTTTAGAACAAAGTAAATTTAAAACAGCACTTACTTTATTGTTATGCAGAGCGTTTCTTAAATATTGTGAAAACATTCTGGAGGTAATTCCTTATCGAAAATTAAGGGGGGTTTTTATATAACTTTTTTCCTTAGACGTCTCCTTTCGGAGTTACAACCCCTTAAATTAGGTTTTTAGTTTATATCTCAAATTTGGACAAATGTAGAAGAATGATATTTGGTATATGTTTTGTACTTATTAAGAGGTTTCTCATAGTTATATTTTTAATCATCCCCCTTCTTCAAAAGGGACTAAAAAGTGCGACCATTGTTGGTTTTTTTATCAGAACTTTTTGTACGGTTGAAATTTTGCAATTTAAAAAACTTATTTGATTTGCCTGTCTAAAATTGGCTTCCCGTGTGGTTCAAAATCGTCGTTTATAATTTAACAGAGGACCAAAGATTGCTACGAAACAGAAACAAGAATATAAATAGACTTTAAAACTTATCGCAAACATGTTACTCTACCACTAGAATACCAAAAGTACAAAATAACTACGCCAAATTTGTTTTTATTTAAAAGAGAACTATGTTTCTAACATATTATTACATAATTATGTATTTATAAATATAAATTTATAAATAACCGAATAATCTTTTGTATTATTGTTAATAACGTTATACAATTTTGGTTCATGAAAACGAAAACGATTTTTTTCGGTAAAGTACATTATTTTTAATATTTAAATTATGTTTACCATTTATGTCTAAAATACACATTTTTTGCCTAACAATAAACTACTTTTGATGTTTAAAATTGTGTATTGTGTCTTTAATAATTTTTTTTTATGATAAATTTTTTCTTTATTTTATATTTTTACGTTTTCAAAGTCTATTTAATGTGTTGTGTTGTACAAATGTTCCATGAGTGTAGATTTGTTTATTTCGTTCAATTTTGTATATTAACGAGTTCTTAAATGTTTTAAAATGTTGTTTGTTTTTTTCTACATATAGTTTTGAAAATTATATTTTATATGCAGCGCTTTTTCACATTTTCAGTATACTTTGTGGATATTTTGGCAACTGTCCCCTAGTTTACATGCACGCTATTTGAAAATGCAATAATTATTCTTGTATTTCTTACGATCTATACAGTGTGGCTGACTTTTCATTGTCCAGCTTATATCTGCTGAAATATTAAAGTTACCAAAAAAAGTTAAATGAGAAATGTATTAAACAAAAGCTGGTCTACAAAATTGTGCTAAAATTTTTATTCCATAGCCAACCAGTTTTTCGGAAAAATATCCAACTTTTGTTTTTTAAATAGAACACCCTGTATATTTTTACAGAATCACATTCTAAATCAATTTCTCTTTACAATGATATATCATAAGTACCATTTTGCTTTTAAATTATGCACAATATTTCAAAAAAGGAATTATTAAAGTCGGCTGTGATATTGTTTTGTTTATTGCAAATATCTGTCAAATTTGTTTACATTAGCAAACACTTGTCAAATCAGACATAAATAAGTGTAATTATAATTAAGAAAAATGTACTATACAAATAATGAAAAAGTTGATAAGCTGTGCTGTTTCCACAGCCGACTATAATAATTCTCTTTTTTTGAAATATTGAGCAAAATTTAAAATCAAAATGGTACTTATGATAATATCATTGTGAAGAGAAATTGATTTAGAATGTGATTCTGTAAAAATATACAGGGTGTTCTATTTAAAAAACAAAAGTTGGATATTTTTCCGAAAAACTGGTAGGCTATGGAACAAAATTTTTAGCACCATTTTGTAGACCAGCTTTTGTTTAACAAGTTTCTCATTTAACTTTTTTTGGTAACATTAATATTTCAGCAGATATAAGCTGGACAATGAAAAACCAGCCACACTGTAGTTCCCGTGGGTAACATTCTTGTAAATAACCGTTAGCAGGATCGCAATATCCTGTCAGAAAAATGCGGTTTTATTGTCTGTTTTGGAAATACACATTTTGATGGTGAAATTATTCAGAAACTGCAACTTTTGCAGTAAACAAACTGAGGTATTAAATAAAATATAAATAGATTCAGTGAAAAAAAAACTATTTTTAAAACTATTAACAATTACTTAGTGGAAAAGCTTTGCCGATTTCGAGACTTTTTTTGCCAATAGTAGCTTTCCTAGTTTTTTTTTTTTTATGACCAAGGAACGGTAGTCGCTACGGAAAGGAAAATACAGTTAATAATGCATCTCCCACAAAATTAAAATGCCAAACATTTTATTTATATTTTAGCTTTTCTATCAACGATAACACAGGTGTTAAATATTTAAAACATTAGCATCAACTAATTCAGTAATCCCTCCATTTACAGGAGTAGGTAATTGGTTTGACAAGAGCCCGGAAACCGTATAGTATAAATAGAGCAATGGAAAGCATATTTAAAATAAGGATCTGTTTCATATTTTTTAATATGTAGTTTACTCTTGTGGGCTACAAAAGTTTAAACTTAAGTTTTTTTTGTCATACGTTCATACAAGAGGTTACAAGCTTTTTGATGTAACTATAATTTATTTGCAATAATTTTTGAAGAACTTTTGTAGCAAATGAAATGGCTTTGAAATAAGCGCTTTTAAAAAGATTTTTGTTGCTTATGGATGATATTGCTAACGAACCATAGATATTTACGGGCATTTAACTTTTTAAACACTGTTTGTGTTGTACGTGTGGATATATAAAAGTCTTACAAGAAACTTCTTATTTAAACTTATAACGTCGTGCTCTAAGTAAAACGTTCTCTTGAGATTTGAAAACTATTATCGCCCAGCGGGAAGAAATATTGCTTGCACTTCAAAGTACATAAGAAAGTCGAACTGAGCGATAGCTTTCGGACCGTACAACGGTTTGCTAAGAACTTAACAAGTTTTGTATCGCCTGGATATTTTTCACTTGGCTAAATTTCAGTTTTAGTACTACATAAAAGTTGGCGATTTTTCTTTTATTTTCGACGTCGATTTTGTCGCGAACATTTTCGTGTTAAACAAGTTTTAATCTCGAGTTTTTATTGACTTTGCAAACAGAAGAAACTGGAGAATTCGTATAAGGTTTAGAATTAAATTTGGCAATAAAATTGATTTAAGGAAACAAATAATTCTTTAATAGCTTTTCATAATTTATTTCGTTAATGTAGTCATGATTTGTAAATAATAAATCGATGGAATTAATAAAAACACACAATTTTAGCTATTTTTAAACCACTGGCGTCACCTACCAGTGTATTTCATAACCGTAATCAAAACTTGGAACCAAAAGAGCTATAATCAGTGAATCAAAAATCGATACCGATCAATATTTTATTCAGTGTCTCTTTGTACAATCTTTTTTACCGATACCAAAGAAATTTTGTTACCTAAAACAGATGAGTTATTGCTACTTTTATTGGTATAATCAAGCAGAAATTCCAGGACGAATAAATCCTTAATTATCAAAGACGTATTAACAGTCATGATAATTAGTAATTAGTGCGCTTGTAATTATTTTGCTTCGTTAAAAATAATCCACGTTTAATTAACAAATTGTTAATAATCCACTAATGATTGTAATTATTCATTGTGTTGCGATTTGTTTACATATTTATAAAATTTAGCAATAAATATCTGCAAAATACTGTCGAATGTATTTATTTAACCAGTAACTACAAATTTTATTGTTTTGGCAATTAGTGTAATTGACTTCTGAATTTAATATTTTTTAAATTTTATTTTAAACACGCTACGAAATGTTCTTTAATAAAAATTAATGTTACAGTCCCTTTTGAAGTTTAGTTTACATACAGTTTTTGAAAAATTATTGTGTGTTAAAGAATTTTTTTCGTAAAACAAAATAGATGCCATTACATTTTTTTTGAGCAATTGCAAAATACATTACAGTATTTGCTATCTTACTTTGATGTAAATACTATTTTTATGAAAATCCTTAAATTTTTTCCAAATTTTGTATTATTGGCAACGTTGTTTTTCAAATGATTAAAATTATAACCCAAAATGCTTATTAAAGTGACAATGTCAAAATATGGGTCAATCTAAACAGATGAATCTTCCTTAGGTGTAAGCACATTTTGCTGTGGTTACCATTGTTGCTATTGAGATTATGATTGTTATTAACAAAGGTAACCAAAGTAAAATTTGTTTACACCTAAGGAAGATTCATCTGTTTAGATTGACCCATATACAGAGTGGAATCTGTCACCCTAACACAGCCAACTTTAATGTATAATAAAAACAGTAAATTATATATTAACAGTTTAGTTGTATATTTCTTTAATTATCCTATTGTTTAAGTGTATAATATTTCATTTAATTGTTCATTTATCACGAATACAGTAATTTGTTAAACGGTGAGCATTATTTTACTGATAAGACACCACATAATGCTGTTAGTTCTTATATCTTTTATTATTAAGTTAATTATTGTCTAGTTTATGTTGCCATTTAACTTAAGAAAGATATAAAGGCCTTGCCATTACCGAGATACCGTAAACAGCGGTGATAAAGGAAAGTTTTTGCAAATATTGCATCTCGAAATGCAACTTTAGCATAGAAGCTTATAACTGTGTTTGGTACGTAAAACTTTGCTACAATATAAATATTTCATTCCTGATGTTTATTCCACGTTTACCGATTTCCTAATTGCATCGCTGTACGTTTAGTGTTTCAGCTACTTGGCCGTAAATTAAAAGTTGAGTTTTCAACAACTTGAGAACAGTGCCCAACCGTTTTAAGGCCCCCTAGCCTGCAAGCAACCCCATTCTTTAACTTCCGCTTGCCCACTTGCCTCGCACAAGTGCACACTCGACGCTATTATTTCGCTTTCGCACTTAAAAACTGAGACTGCTATGATTTTTCAAAATAACGTCGTCGAGGGGTGTATCGAATTACCGTATTTCGCGTCTGATTGTTGGCTGGCCTGGTTACAACGGGTCGCTCCGTTTTACATTGTTCTTTTCTCTCGTTGACGCATATTAACGGCGGAATTATAGAGAAGTAATCGATTTTAATATTGGAACGGAAACCCATTCACCTTGTTTCGAATTATAAATACGACGGGAAATTTTTGTTAGCAAGGGCACAATGGAAATTTTCATTTATGGAATAAATAATGAGAAGTAACGAATATTAGTTGATGAAAGGAGCAATTTTAGAGAGACGCATTTGTCCGTAAGCCATCCAGACAAAAGCTATGTAAATCAGTTTCGAAAATCACTTACAAGTTTCGGAGAAATTAAAATCGTCTCGCGCAGTTTTGTTCGCGAGAAGTGTGTAAGTTAAAAGTCGCGACAAGAAGCGAGACAATTTAAATAAACGCAAGACGACGAACGACAAGAAATGTAATTAAAACTCAATTTGAAGTTGTTTGGTGAAATAATATTGGAAAAAAAGCGATGTGGCTGTGAAAACTTTAATTGTGGTGTAGGAAATACCATTTGCGTCAAATTTTTGCGTTCAGTGACGTCAAGAACAATTTTGGACCACAAAAACATTTGCAAAACTTTTTAGTTAAATGAAAATGCAAGGTTAAAAAATTTAAAAAAATTTCAAAATTTTGGAGAGCTGTAAAGTATTTGTTGGATCGTTTTTAAACAAACTATATGTGGAAATACATTGCTTAAAGCAGTGTTTATTAACTTTTTTGTATTTGCGCCCGCCCCCCTTTTTTCTATTAAATTTCATTTGAGGTTATAAAAATTAACCAAAATAGTGCAGTTGTATCCAAAATCGCTTCCTCTTTCCAAAAATGTAAAAAAATAGGGGGCGTTCCATTTAAAATAACAAAGTTGAGGTCACTTCCTGCGAAACCGGAAGTGAAACAATCGTGTGCATGTGCTCAAAAAGCCCGATTTTTTTCACATGTATGTCTAAAATTTCATTAATCTAAAATCAAAACTAAAGAAAAAAGGGGGTGTACCACACTTCATTTACACCCGGTATACATATATTAACGACATCTTAAGATTAGGAAATTGGCCAAATCACCTAACAAAACACCTTGATGGGCTGGAAAATTTTGTTTTAGGACGTTTTAAAATAAACTAAGGGTTAAAATGCATTGTTTGTATCAAAATTTAAAAACTGTTGCAAAGTTATCGAATATTTTCCAAAGAAAAATGCTAGGTTTATACACTAGGAACTTATTTATTAATATTACATTCCTCGCTTGATTCCTGAAATATTGGTACAGGAAAAATTCTTATACCTACGTTGACAGCTTTTAATTCACTTGTTATACAGCATTACCCTAAGTGACTTATATTTGCTTTTATGTTGTGCTTTCTATCTAATTTAGCTTGATAATAACCCTACTGCAAAAATTGGAATATTATCGGGAAAAAATGTACATGAAATAATCTAGCCGGCGGCAGTTTCAACTCTGTATAAAACATAATTAGACAAACGTTAAACAAAAGCATACTTTTAACAATAGATACCTCCCATTATCCCCAATTTAACAAGTTGATGACCATGCGGATGATAGAGCAGGTTGCAGTACAAAAATGGTGCAAATAAAATCGTTTGCACACTGTTAATTTTGCATTGCAGCGTTCGGAATCAATTAAAAAAATATACAAAAGGGTGCGTCTCGAAATGAAAGAACAAATGGACAAATAAAACAAAGACTAGAGCACTGGTATTGTGTGCGTCACAGATTCGTAAGCTAAGCTGATGACATACAAAGATACTTTAAGGAAAAATCTTCTAGAGTCTAGAGGTTTTCTTTTTATATTGTACCAAGTATTAAACGTCTATCGTTAGGAGGTGATGTTAAAATGTAGTCAGAAATTTTGATAATTTAATATTCGCCAGTTAGTACCAATCGTACAATATTTTTTTTAAGAGTTTATTTATTCTGGCCCAATTTCCAACTTGTATTCTGACTGGGTAATTTGTGGATTGGTTAGTTTATTCGTGGTCTTCCATAGAGAATAGTTGTTATTTTTCGTGGGTGTCAAATATTAATTAAATATCTCACGAAGTAGAAGCTTACCTTTCAGAAAATATAGGTAGTGCAATCAGCAGTTGTAAAAAATTTGCGTACATTTGTAAAGAATTTGATGGAGCTTACATGCTTATAAAATTTTTCTGTTGAACTGAAAGTTCCAACTATCCTTGTACAATAATATTGTTACCTAAGATTGTTACTATTAAAATTAATTACTTTTTTTCATTAGAGTTTTTGTCTTTTGATATTGTTTTTAAGTTATTTTTCTTCTCTTTGCAGATGATATTGCCCTGTATTTTGCACAAGGTGGATAAAATTGAAGAACATCGACGAAGGATGCAACTGATACGAAAAAATATCGGCTGATAAGGATAGTGGAGCTGTCGGTTTAAACGCAGATTAAAGGGCGATTTACAAGAGGAACCTTACATTAATTTTTATCATTAAGGTATGAATACTTCGAAATACAACAATTATCTCGCCCGAAACTTTTCAAACTATCTTTTTTAATTAGACCAACTGTTACACACAGCTTAATGCATTCATAACACTGCACTCACTCGCTTCTTTGCTCGACATAAAGTTAAGTGACTCTCTCCAATGGAGTTACTAAAACAAACCGAACGAGAAATTGTGATAAGAATTTTTATCCTGTTATTTCTCGTAGTAAACTTCGGTATTTCATCCGGACCCCTGCGTACATAAACTTTACTATAATATTTTATTCAGCGTTACACAAATATTATCGGTCTAGTGTCCACGTGCCTGTAAGTATAGTGGCAAATATCAAGTGGGCTTAACTCCGATATATCTTGACACATGATCTGAATAGTTCAAATATCTATTCGATCCCCTTGCGCTTTTGTTTGTATACTTTTCACGAAAACCGTAAATTGGGCTGCGCGCAGACGGTTGATTCCTTTATTTTCCGTATTCCTGTGTCGCATTTGTAAGTGGCAACTTGTTTTTTTTTTTGGGAAAATGAATTGATATGACGTGCGTAACTGGGAACTAATAATGTAAAACGGGGACTTACGTTATTATTGGGTAATCCATTGTAGGTACTATACAATGGTGTTATGTTGCCTAAAGAAAAATTGGATATTCTTAGATTGTGTGTCAAATTTTAACATTTTTAGAACAGACATTTTAATTTATATTTATTCAGTTTCAATAAATTTGATAAAATAATCGCTTCTGAATTTAGTAAATTTGCCAAAGTAACTGTGTTAAATTTGTTTTGTTTTAGATTTAAAGCATCTAATGAATTAACACATTTTCATAAGAACGAATAAAACGAAATCCCTGTAAAAGCGCCATAATTTAAGAAATTTTGGTGGAAATTTTGTTTTAATTTTCCAAAAATAGATTTATTAGATTGCCTTCTTTTTGGGTGACGATTAAAATAAGTTTCACTTGCAGCTTCATAATTTATTACTTATTGTTAGAATAAAACATTCTAACATATAGAGTAAAGTGCCTTAATATGGAATACTTTTTTGTATTCGGCAATAATATTCACATTTATTCAACAAAATTTTGCAAAACAAATTATAAGGAATTTGTAATGAATACGCAACACATTACTCGAATTCTGGTACGATATTACGGTAGATATTTCTTATATAATCTTTTTTTTTTAATGTTACTACTATTCCATATTAAGCTCCCGGGGAACCTAATATGGAATACTAGGGGTTCTTAATATGGAATATAGAATTATATGGGAAATATTCATTAAAATAAACAACTGCTCATAGATTAATATTTTATTTCTTTCTGATTTGCATTATTACTTAAACCAAACCAAAACTCTGTTATTTATGTAAACTAAATTATAATTCAAGTGTCATTCGAACTAAATGTTGATAATTTATTTATTTTTTACAGGTAGGACAATAGAATTGTTTTTTTTGTGGGTATTTTGCACATTTTTCGTCTGCCCATTTCTGACACTTTTGACACTGAACCCATATTGCTGTACTTAGTGACCATAATCTTATTCATTAAAAGGCACCTCTATGTATTCCATATTAGGCATCAATGTGACATTTCAAAAATCGGTATATGTAAAACATGAAATGGCCCCAATCAAAATTTTGGTCTATTTAATTGAAATGTAAAGGCTCATGCTAAATAAACATGCAATAAAATATTTTATATCATTTACCCTAGCACATAATATTTTGCACTGAAAGATTTAGCCTAGAAACTCAGTAGCACGTCAAAAATATATTTGAATCTGTTATGTAATCTAGTGAATATTTTTTAAGTATTTTACATTTGGGAATGTGTGATCAATGTACAAATAGGTACATATACTTTTCAACAGATATCGCTTATTCATTTTCATAAAACTGATGTATTCCATAATAGGTAACTGTTCCATATTAGGGCACTTTACTCTAATACTTTTCGTAATATTTGTAAGCCATTTTGTGTTTTAAAGGTACAAAAATTAAAACAATCAACAATTAAACGTGATTATTTCTGCCAAACTATCGTTAAAACAACAGAATGACAGTTTGTTTTACCTGGTATATTGTTAATGACATGAGCCTACTACTAAAAACAAAATAAAATACGAAAAATTACCTAATTTTTGCTATAATGTAAGGAAAATGAATAAATCGACCTCACATGATATATATTATTGGAATGGGAAAACAATTGTCTTTCTCGGGATGCCACATCCAACTATGGGTTCTATTTAAAAAACTACAACTTTATGTCACAACTAGAATTTAAAATTATTTTTAGAAAAAATTTCTACGCCACTGCTTTCCCATCAAAAATGTTCTGTAGTACGTCAAAATTATTTTTCTTTATTTTCATAAACAAGCGAGATATAGTCATAAAAGGAAAAATCGAAAAATCGAGTTATCGGCGATGACTCGAAAACAAAAGATGATAACTAATTTTAGTCTTCACCATTAACTTTTTCTCGAAAAAAAAAAATCGGGGAAGCGCAATCCGTTTTTCGATCTCTTATAGGTATCGAGATTCCCTATGAAAACATCGAAATTTGTCCACCCTGTGCAGTTAGTTAAAAAAACGGATTAGGAAAGAAAGTAATGTTTTTTAGAAACATCCAGTGAGATGAACTGCATGTTTCTCGCTGTACATAAATCACATTTGAGATTTGTTTGCAGTTTGATTATTTATCAAGCTCTGAAACCCCAACAAGTTTATTACCTTTTAATATTTAAGAAATTATACATTGAACTAAAATGGTCTTATAAATTTAGTATGATTGGTATTTGGCTGTTAATGTATAATCTGTTTAATATGTTACTATAAGGTAAGAAATGTCACCAGTATTTTACGAACATTTAAGTAATTTTAGCTGATACAACAAAACTCTAATGGTTCCGAGACTTTGAATTAATGTATTCCCAGTGAATTTGATTTAAAATGTACACAGGACCAATGTATTGGTGTTGCAATTATCCTTTTGAGTAGTTCTGCGAAGCTATCGTGCGCAGTTGAACTTCAGCGAACTTCTATATTATTTAATAGTTTTTTAAACGTCTACTTTGCAACATCCATGCAACTTTAATAAATTCGGAACGTCTAACAGAACGTAGATCCTTTAAAACATTTTTGCGCCCACTCTTTAGGCAAACAGTCCCTGCAAAGACAATCTCGTGTTAGTTTTGTACCTGTTGTAGCGATTTCGTTTAGGGCTTAGTTTCGGAGGAAAAAAGCGCAACGAATTTATTAAAATCTGTTGTGAAATTCCCAAATCCGAACGTAACCGTGGGTCTGGTTTTGGCTCAGGCGCGGTTATGGTCGACTTGTGCGCAGGACAGCGCCTATAAGGCTGCAGCGCCAGTCCTGCTGCAGGATCCGATGGATAACGTTATACCGGCGCTTCGCGTTTATAATCAAGGTGCTCCGATGTTTATTGTTGTATTAATAATACGGTCGTTTCGGTCACGTAACGTCCGCCGTTACAAATGGGGTTGATCGCATAGACGATTAGTGAAAGTGTAACTAGCACCTCCTAACCGCAAACTAACACTTTTGTATTTATCAAAGATTTTTAGAACGTTTCAGTAGCAAATGTAATCAAAAAATTATTAAACTGGGAGTAGATAATTAATCAAATATACCGGTGGGTGTTGCTCATTGTAGGTTTAATCTAGTTGAACCGATTTGAATGGGTAGCAAAAGCCATATTTAAAAATTATTTTTGCCAGTGGTGATTTTGGCAACTTGAAATCAAAGGAGTCTTGGTCCATTGTGCGGGTACAATATTTTTCGTTCCATTAAGATTTTTATCGTTTTAATAACTGTAATCAGTAGGGGACGTTTGCCCAAAAATGTGTAATTTCGCGTACGAGTGAAATAAAATGTTATCGCCAGCAGATTGTAATATAGTTCTGGCGAGATAAGCGATTCTGAGGAAATGGCTGGTGGGGTCGCGAAAGCCAGAAGTGTGTACGTTTTTTTGTTGTTTTGGGGACGTTTCGTCTGTGGTGATCCATCTCCAGAGCAGCGGCCGGCTCTGACCTCACGGACCGTTAGGACCAAGTACGGTGACGTTAGTGGTGTCATAGTGACGCTGGATTCTAGACATCTTGAGCCGGTGGAAGTGTTTAGGGGGATCCCGTACGCCAGTCCCCCCGTGGGCAGTTTGCGTTTCATGCCGCCTGTCACTGGGGCGCTGTGGTCCGGCGTCAAAATAGCTGACAAGTTCAGCCCCGTGTGTCCGCAGCGCTTGCCGGACGTTTTTAATGAAACGGCCGCCCTAAAGAGGATGCCACGCGGGAGATTAGAGTATCTGAAGAGATTACTGCCATATCTGCAGAACCAGAGTGAGGACTGTCTCTATCTCAACATTTACGCCCCGGCGCAAGGTAAGACGTGTTGGCTTAAAGCAGAGATTTCCAATAATCCGCTGTGCTAAACGAAATATGACGCTCCTCCAACAATATGTCGTTTATAAGTACGTCACTTCTACAAGAAGCTTTTAAGCGTAACATGACATAAAAATTCACTCCGTTCGTGAAAGGAAAAAACGCCGAGTGCATCGAAAATTATGTACGTGACGCATTAAGATAAATAAACCGCACAATTTCATTTTTTACTACAAATAAAACATACAGCAACATTAAACAATCATTTTATACACTAGGTCAGGGGTGCCAATTTTTTTTAAATTTTCACATTTTGAAATGCTGAAATTTAGGATGTTACTACGTAAAAATTTATGAACTTGTGCCTTACTTAACTGTTTTTGTGTGAATATTACTGTGTGAATTAACCAACAAGTATACTAAGCATTATGTATAGAAAAATTAGCATGTACTGATAACAGACAAGTACACAGAGAATCGATTTTATATATAAAATAATTGCTAAACAACTTTATCCAGTTAATTTTGAAACAGTGATGTGTAAAAGTGTTTAAACTGAAAACATCATTTTAATTTATTTTATTTTATTTACTTTTGAGTCCTTCTACTGTTAGGTGTGGGACTGTTGAGTTGTTTTGTGCTGACTCTTTTTTTAAATTACATTTTTAATTAATATTTACCTCAAAACCCAAACTTTTATCACAAAGCAAACGAGCATGGCTAGAAAAAATTACAAAACCTCCAACATTAACACCACAATTAGTTGTAAATGACAAAAATAATACTCTGGAGTTTGCGTTTTGTGTTTGCGTAATGTACAAAGTTTAGCATCAAAGTTTTTGGGTACAACAAATGTGGGTGAATCTCTAAATGCCTTGGCTATTTTAAAGTGAGTCGACACGGCCGCACAGGGCTCTATGTAAGCTCACGGTGCTAATTCGGAATAAACCGGAAATTTCTTCTGTAACCCGCATATTTGCCGGAGGTCCATCGCCAATTTGAGGAAGCGAGTAAATCGACTTTCAATCTTGAATTCGCGTTTAAAATTAAGGCCAACGTAAAAGCCTTATTGCTTAACTGCGTTAAAAGGATTTAAAATTTTACAGTTACTTGCAAAACAAGGACGACTAAGAAATTAGAATACAGAATGTTCATAATTTCGGTTGACTCTTTTCAACTGTTTAAATATTTATGTCTCACGCAACTTGTTGAGTCTTTGTTTTCCTTTAAACATGCAACAAAATCCTAGCTCCCCCTTGATAAATTCAACCGGCTTAATAATTTCTTATATCTACGGAGGGCACCGGATGATAATCGCTGCGCGTTGTCGGGGATGAAAGTTCGACAAACTTTTCATCAGTCGGAGGACTCGAACTTCCAACAGGATTATTGGTATGCGTGAGGTTGTCCCTTGCTTCCGGGAAAATGGCACCTCGTTTAGGACGTTCTGGCGTCAGCCGCGCGTAATTTTATATGCAGCGAGTAAATGAAGGTGTTGCGAGTCAAAGTGGGCGGGATGTACTTACGAAATTGCGAAACAGCGTGCTGTTATGTTGTAATACGTTTTTTAAGCTCCGTTAGGGCTAATACAGTATTTTTTGCTTCAATTTTGTTTGTGCGTTCTTCCAAAAAGGTGCTGAATTTTACAAATGCGCCAGCAATGTTTTAGGCCTTTATGGTTATTATTATTAACATTAATTCTTTACATTTTGTGCAAAGATTAAATTTTAAGTTTATTAAATCATAATCTACAGACGCCACAAGTATCGTAAAATAAAAAATAGTAAACCAATGTTCAACTGAACGTAAAAGTATTGCCATCCAACTTGTAAACTGAGAAAAACCAGACCAATTTTAAACTTAAACTAAAAAAATATTACTATTTATTGTGATAAAACAGGAAAGAATCGACCAATTTTTAATCAAGGCAAAAAATTAGTGTCAAAAAAATTATAAAATGAAGAAAAGTCGACCAATTTTTAATTTTCATGTAATATTTTACATTAAAAATAACGACAGATTGTCCAATTTTCATTTTAAACAAAAAGTTATTGCCATACAACTTTATAAAATGAGGTAAAGTCGTCGAATTGTTGGTTTAAGTTTAAACTTATACATATTAAGTGTATGAAAACGTCCGTTGTATATAAATTGTAAAACGAAGAAAAGAAAATCTGGTATTACTGGACGGTATACTTTATTTTTTTTTAAATTGTATTTTACAATTTTTAACGTGTTTGTGTATGTTTTTTAAAAAAATATTTAATCTTAATATTTTAGTGTGACAATTAGTTAATCTCAGTACCAATAATAAAAAACAAATACTTTTGGATATGTTTTATACATTACAAATATTATTTCAAGTTTTCCTATAAAGCCAGGCCAAGTTGATGTAACTTGTAAATTTTGATATAAAAATACGTAAATTCAAAAAAAATTTTAAACACAATCTATTCATCAATTTTATCAATCATCATAGTTCCATAAATTAGATCAAGCCCGTTATGCAACTTTTCAACATGTATCTTTATTGTTTATAACCACGCCTCAATCCCTGAAGATGCTCCTAAAATTAAGGAGCGAAACGTAGGATCAGTAGACGTTTAAAAAAATAAAGTATACCGTCCAGTAATACCAGATTTTCATTTCTTCGTTTTACAACTTATACATATTGCCATACATCAATATAAAATGTACCACACTTGACCAGTTCTTAGAGTAAATATAAAAATATTGCTTAGTTGTAGGTGAACTTCCACAAGACAGAAAAATATCGACTTAATATTAAAAATAAGGCTTAAATAATAAAATTTCACATGTTTTTTAACTATTATAATTTTTAATAGGATTTTAAAATATATTTTACGCACGACATCAACAAACGCATCTTAAAAATGTAGAAAAATAATCAAAGTTTTAATTATGTAAAATATTATCTTTTTGGGCCAACTTCCCCTCCTTTTATAGTAAAATAAAACATAAATTGTGCACCGTGTTTGTTCGTCTAAATAAGTAAAAGACTGAGCGATTAGTTTTTGGGTTTTTAAATTGTAGTTTAAACGTAAAAATAACAGCAACAAATAAAGATTATTCTACAGAGTTAAAACCATTCGATTACATAGTTCGAACTCCACTTTTGGCGAATTGTGCGTTCCGCGGTGGTAGTATGCCCAGTGGTGAGCTATGAAATTTTTAACAAAGGGTTCGCTCATAGTTAAATAAAAACAAAAAAATAATGTTAATTATATGTTAGGAGAAAAAATGTAATTTTAAATTCAAACGTGAATAATCGAGTGATTGTACATAATTCAAAAAATTCTATTGTGCGCAAATTAAGGAATAATTTAACAAAGGGCTCTCGCGAGCCCCCTACAGCTCACCACTGAGTATGCCTTCTTCTTGTAGGGCAAAATATTAGTGGTATGATATTTTTCCTAAAGAAACATTAAAATGGAATACAATTAATAAATAAAAAATAATATACAATAGAAAAGAGCACTTCAAAAGCTACAAAATGATATATGACACATATAAATTATATAACTGTATTCACTTAAGCAATTAGTATCAAAGTAATACATAAAACAACGATAAAAACTTATGGTTCGTCCTAGTAGTCCTTAATAATTTACCCCACATACAAAAGTTCGTTTATTATTCTACGTTAGCCGACATAATATTAGGAGTTTAATATTGTTTATTTAAACAACAGTTTACTTATAAGAACCGCCTTAGGAGACGAAATACGCGAATTTGAATAAACCCAGGCGATAAACCGTCGGAGAGAGTTAATGTATTAACAAAATTGAAAAACGAACGATTGTTAAGAGATTCACCAAATAACATTCTCTCGCGCACTGGGAAATTGCAGAAAAAATGAAAAGCTCCCCAAGCTCGCGCTGTCATGTAACCGAGATACACAATGAAAAAATTAATTTTCTATCCGAGTTAAGCTCTTGCGCGTTATCCATTGTACGAACTTCAGAAAATTCTATAAATACTTTTCTCCCTCTTGCCGTAACATAATAACATACCCGTTGTCGTAATTCCGTGCCTCTTAGAGTAAATAATGTAATGCCGCGGGCGAATGACAACCGAACCTAGCTTCGGAGCGGCCCTGAGTGTTTATTTAGATATTGTTTTTGAGTTTCCCTTGTTTGCTCAAACAATAATGCTCGCCGTGGTTAACTCTTGCAACTGTTATGGGCCTAATGCGATGGCCGTTGTAATTAGATAAGTTATTATTTAATTGGATTGCTAATGAAGAGTTAAGTCGGACCTTAGCGACATATTATCGAAAGTATCTTAGAATGGACGAAAATATTAGTAAGACGTCTTTTATAATATGCCTAACTTTAATTAATATTGTCGAAATAATTATGATTTTAAAATAAATACAACTTTTTGGAAACATTTTCTGTTTTTAAGCAAAATTTTCATTTAAAAAGAAACGCTTTTACATAGGGTTTTCTCTAGAAAAAAAAGCCGACTTAAACAAATTTTGGCTTATTAGTTAAACGTGTTTAAGAACAACTAAGAAAAACCACAGTTCCGGCATTTTACGATGCTGTAAAATTTCCATTCCAAAAGAAATGTCTTTTTATTTACAGAACAAGCGATCCGGACAACTTTTTAAGCTCGTGCCATTCAAACTAATTACATTTTTAAAAGTTTCGTCCTATGACTTGTACTTTTTAATTAGACCGTAACTAAAAGAACGGCTTCAAAAGGCCGTAAACAACAAATGACAGGCCATCGTTAGCAACAGCTTGCTGAAATTAAGAACACGAGTTTAAAAACGCGATAACACTCCTTCTCGATTCGTTCACTAACAGCTCCGTTTTCTAATCGACAGGAGAATCAGATTATGCCCTAACGAGGAAGTCAAATAGGGCGGCAATTTGGGAAAATTTATGGTAAAGCAATTTTAGGTGTATTCATATCTCCAAATTAGAATTCATAAAGACAGAAAATTACATAAATTACGCTAGGGTGGTGATCTCTATCTAACTGTTCCAAATCAGTACGACTATTAGAGTTAAATTTCTGCTACCGATAATGCAGCATTGAACGTTTTAATCGTGAAACAATTATATAATTAATTACTTAACCGCCAAACTGTAACAATGGAACACTTTTACAATTCAACTATTTCAAAATCATTTAAGCTGGTAAGTTTAACTAGGTGTGATTGGCACGATCGGTATTTTAATTATTCTGATAATTCGCATCAGACAAGCTGGATTAGAACTAGTTAATGTGAATAAATTGAAGGGGTTGGTGCAAAAAGGGTATGTGATTTTTTTTACATTTTGAGATAAGTACATACATCTAAAATTAAAGCTGCACTGTATTAAAGTAAAAAAGATTCAAGTGCATTTTAGGCTTATTAGTGCCATCCATGATTTAAAATATTCCAACCACAACGGTGAATTCTTAGCAAGCAATTAACTTTACAACTCCATTACTCGATAGCCAGGGTTGAGCATATTTAAATCAGTTGATTTAAATCAAGATTTAAATCAGGATTTAAATCAAGCGATTTTTTTTAAAAAATCATTGATTTAAATCAAGTGATTTAAAAAAAAAAAATTATCAATTTAAATCACAGATTATATGAGTAGATACGATATAATAATTATAATAAAACAAAATTGTATTACTATTAGTAATTAAATACACGAAATGGTGAATAAACCATATCAATTTGCTCTTGTAAAGTAATATTCATTGTGGAAATGCAATAATTCAAAAAAAAATTAAAAAGTTTTTGACGTTAGCGAAGTGAACAGTCAGTTTTTTCAATTTCCACGGCACTTTATTGCTTTAATAACGATTTGAAGAAAAATGTCGAATATCTCGAAAAGTATGAGTTTTGGGTATAGGACATACTTAACTAAATATGAAGCTCTTTTAAGACGAATTCGATGACATAAAAAATACAGGGGTTCGCATTTGAAAAAATCGAGTTACGAGCTTTTGAAAATCATGAAAGTTGCCACCTATTTATAAACACTCCTGTATGTGTGATTCAAATTTTTTCATATCGAGCGAACAGAGAAATTTTTTCTGCATGTCCATACCAAATTAAAACTTTGTACTTCAAAATAACTTCAAAAGAATTTTTTAAATAAAGACTTAAAACCTTGAATAATGTAGAAAATTAATTTTTTTTTTACAACGCCTTATAAAAACCTTTAGTATTTTATATTGATGCAAATTTAAAATTAAGGCGGTCAAAAATATTAAATAAAAAATTGGGTGTTGTATTTGAAATATAAAAGTTACTATTAGTTCCAGAAAGGTGACTCACCCTGTATATTTGAAAATATTTTTATTGTGTTGTTTAGAAAAACCTGTATAAAATAGTATTTGATTCAACTTCATATTTCAAGCCGTTTAGCCACAATCGACCGATCCCGCACTAATGACTCACCCTGTATATAATTAATTAAAGATCACCATTTAGCACTGATTTTTCAAAATTCTTAATCATTATATTTAATTTTTCATTTTGACAAAAATTCACCAATGAATTAATTATATTGGTTATTAAATATATTAGCACAAAACAGAAATAGCATGTGAATATATCACTATATTCGATAATATGGTACATTTGATTTAAACCAAAAAAATCTGATTTAAATCAAAAAAATCTGATTTAAATCAAATAAATCGATTTTTTTGATTTTTTTTAAAAAATCATGATTTTTATCTACCCTGCTTGATACTAGTCAAAATGCACTTGTACCCTTTTTGCAATAGCCCCTTCAATTGTTCTATTCTGGGTGTAAAAACGCGAGGGATGCAATGTTTATCACATTCATAAAAGTTTTAAGAAGCCATTATTTCTTTAAAATTAGTATTGATTGAAATAAATATAACTGTAATTTTTCTCCAATAATTTTCATTGCAATCAACGTTTATTTCCAAAAAATTTCAAAAGTTCTAAGGCGTCTTTAACCCTTATAGCAATAAGCGAAATTCACAACGCTGTTCAATGACCGGGTACCTACCCACCTACAGATTTTTTATAGTAAACTTATGCTATAAGTTTTATATATTTTTGTAAACAGAATGACAGATTGGTCAAATCATTAAGTTTTAAATTCCAAATTCTAAAACCGGTAACAAACATATCAAACATTTTTTTACTTTTGAATGACGTGTAATGTAATAAACAAAGCAGATATACATATTTAAATAAGTTCAAACGACCACCAAGCTCAACACTCTTCTAAAAATTTGCCCATCTTCGTTATATTTTAAACATTTGTGTTGTTACAAAGTTCTTTCGATTTTGACCAATCGCAAAAGAACAATTTTCTTCCTATTGTCTGTTAAATCTAAACGCTATACGGTCGAAATTCGTGATTTTCCTCGTCACACCTTCAATGTGTTGAAAGGAAAACTCCAAAATTTAATTACCACAAAACTTTTCTCTTCATTACACTTAAACATTTCAGTCCGCACGCGTTCCAACTGCCGGCACGTCAGCCGAGTTAACTTTAAAAAATATCTCGACACTTAAGTTCGAGTGTCAAAACCATCTAGCAAAAATTTAAAGAACATGTTGCCCCATTAAAGAAAATAAATGACGTCACATAGCTCATAATAAACCGTCAGCGCGCCGGTGTCACCGAGAGAAAATGAGACACCGCATATATCCAGACATTACCTCGTTCTGCCGGGGTCGCGGAGCATGACGTCTTAATCCTAAATATCTTCGCAAGTAGTTTAAAAACCATAAAGCAAGGTCTGAGATGTGTGAACGCGGAAGCCCCCCAAAATGAAAAAACAACCGCCACGTCGCCTTGAATATCAAATAAGACTGAAATCTCGTGACTTAACGCGTACGAACGCAATCCAGACGGAAGTCGCACTTCGGGGATTTTTTTTCGTACTGGGTTAGAAGGAAAAACGACTCATAATGTCAATCGTTATTAGGTTACGTTAGACGACGAAATTGCATGAAAATGAGATATGAAAATTGAGATTTTCCTGATAGAAAAGTGCCTGTCTCCGATGTATATAAAATTGCTTTTCTAACATCAGTATAATCTAGTGGAAAATTAGGTCACCAATTTTTTCAGTACAGGACGGTTAAGTTGGAACATTTGAGGTACTCAACGGCGCTTAATAATAATTGATACAGCCGATAGATGTAGCGCTCAATTTTTAGCGTGAAATTTTCACATGTCTTCACATAAAATTGCTTTTTATCAAGAAAAACCAAACGTTAGACACAACTTTCTCTTGTAATCAAAGTATTAAATTATAAATAAAAAAAGCACAGATTTTTAGGGGTATAATCCAAATAAGTACAGCAATTTTCCTATAACTACACACACGCTATTCACAATATACAAATTATTTACTGAAAAGAGATCCTTAGTTTACTGAAACTATTTTAGATACGAATATACAACACTAAATACACAATTTAGCACCAGTTTAAGCATCACTATATACAAAAAAAAAACACCATCGTAAATCTATTTACCTCAAATTATTTAAGCACATTTTTTTATTGTACACTTCGCATTTTAATTTAACGGCGAGCGCAAATTTTATAATTAAAAAATAATTACCACACAATAAACACGAATTAAGAAGATCTTTATAGCCTTTGTTGCTTTGTTTGGAAAACGGCTTTTTTATTCTGCAATTCGCAGCGTACTAAAAAATTCTCTCGTAATAAATTCATCAAAAGAGTTGGAAGAAATCTTTGAACGAGCGAGACAGGCTCAGAAAAAGGTTTTCAGGCTCAACCAAAAGTGGTTAAGATGAAAAGACATACGAAATTTGCGCACATAATAATTCGGAAAATACATTCCTTTAAATAATTAATTTTGTGTATGTCAGTATCATACGAGGATTTACTGAAAAAGTATTTAATGCATCTGTGCACAATTAAAAGTTTAAAGTAAGTTTTTTTTATGACTGTCAGCTTAGCAGTTAAAAATACAACTAAACTTGTTATGACATTTAAACAGTATAACTAAGATATTTTAACACAGAAGTATATGTTGCCCTAAATATTTTTTCTTCTACCACTAACGTAAATGTTTCTTACCGTACAACCTGCATGCATCATAGTGAGTCCTAACGCACCGTAAGCAAGACGCACCCTTGTCTAGAAAGATCGAAGTATCCTTACGTCAAACACTGCCTGTGTGCATTGTGAGTTATAACGCACAGTAAGCAAAACGCGCACTTGTCTAGAAATGTTAAAGTAGGCTTACGTCAAAATTGACAAGACAACGTAATAAATACATGTGTATATTAGCCAAAAAGCCGTTTAAATCGTATGTATTATGTGTTCGTAGAAAAAATAAGCTTCATAACACGAGTTGTAAAGCAATTACGCACTCGTGGAAATACGCAATTTTTTGGTATTGGTCAAAAATATTACTCTTCAAATAAACTGCTAATTATTGTCCTAGAAATGGCTCCAAACAAATTCAATAAACTTTCCTATTGTAACAAAAAATCGAAGTTTATGGCTTTAGTTTTAATTTGGCCTCTAAAACATGTTCCACGCATGTTTAATTTATAAAACACATTTTACAGTCGCAAATACAAATTGGATTTCCATTTAAAACGGCTCTTCTGAATAAAGGGTTGCTTCATTACAGGCGGGGTCCGTCAAATCTGTATAAAATTTTACACCAAGGGCAGAATCAATCGTCCGTTTGGGATAGTAACAAATGAAATACAAGGAGAATCTTAGACAGGAGATTATTTTCTTATTTCATTTATTGTTCACGTGCGTTGTAATTAATTATATTTGTTTTATCGAGGTCTTGTCCATTCGTAGTATATTCTTCTTCTAACTTTCATCCCATAAAACGATTTGTTATACAACAGCTAATTTGTTACAAAATAGGCTTCATAAAATAAGGGAAGATGAAACCCTGCTATAATGGCTGACTAAAGGTAGCCATACACGTGCAGAAAATCCTCAAGGAAAAAGCCTGCAGGATTTTCTTGAGGATTTTCTCAACTGAACCCTCGCACACACACGGCAAGTAAAATCCTCAAATTTTTACGTCAGTTCTTGACCACAAGTCATGGCATCAACAGATGGCGATATTTTGGCGCCTGTCGGTTGCCTAATCGCGGCAAATCGCATGTCAACTCGCAAGAAAAACCGCATAGTAAGAAGTGTATGTGCAAAGAATGGCTGCTAAACAGAAGAAAGTATTCCACACAAATCTTCTTTCAGAATTGGAGATATTTCCATAAAAGTAAGGCATATTATTAAAAAAAGTTAAAATGTTTTGCCCAGTGTGATCTAATAGCGAAGAATTAATCTTACAGAGGGTTTTCCAGTCGGCCCTTACCCTCAAAGAGATTCCTTTAGTGACCCAGATAAAATAAGCTGTGTACGTCACAAATATTGGTTCAGCCTGTTTTAGGCTGCGCAAGTTATACCTACTTCAAGTGTGTATGTTGGGGATATTTTGTCTGATAATATTAGACTATAAGCAGTAACTCAATAAAATTAGAGTCGAAGTTCAAGCAGCGAAGCTTCTTAATACGACCCCCAAGCTACAACATGCTGCAATATAAGTCCCTTAATATACCGGTTAGATAGAGAATGTTCGCAAATTAAATGTTAAAGTTTAATTTGTTTCGTGTAAATAATAGTCCGTTTCATATCTTTGTGTATATTCGACTTCAGAGGAACATTTTGATGTGTTTGCAGTATGTATTCGGTACTGTAATAATTCATCTCTTAACTGGTGTTTTGTGGTTCGTTCTGTTTAATTGTAGCTGACGTATTTGAAAATTTTGTAGGTGTTATACGCATAACGCAACAGCTGGAGTTTATTTTGTTGTGCCATATTTTAATGTTTTGTGGCATTGTTTTAAGACAACTCGATTTGACGTGATCATTAATTAGATGCAAATGAATATGTTTAGAAGACAAACATCTTACAAGTATAATTAAGGCTTAAATTGTTGAGTTGATCCAGTTTCTATTGGCTGAAATTGTTTTATGAAGGGAATATAACAAATGCCTTGAAAATTATCGATAATTTTTGGTAAATATGCCCGAGTGCAAGTTGAGTTGAAAAAACACGAGTGCACGAAGTGCACGAGTGATTTTTTCTGATTCAACTTGCATGAGTGAAGAGTCAAAAATTATAAATTATTTGCAATGCACGAGTTATATTTTATCAGAAAATTTCCTTCACCTAACCTACACCTCAAATTAAATGTACGTTATGTCAAATTTTACAAGTACTGTCAGAGTGGTGCGTAAGGGGTGTTGTTTAATCTATATTAAAGTAACGCTACTGGTCGCCGAAATTCGTCAAAAAATTATAAAGACCAAAATATTTAATTCCCTCTCCAAATTTATATTTTCGACCAATCATAAACTCAGATTTCTTAGAAACGACCAATAAACGCATGAAAATCTGTTAATTGCGAAAAGGATATTATCAGTGTATGATTATGTTTATTGGTCTTTTCTAGGTAATCTGACTTGTTATTGGTCGAAAACGCAAATTTGACAGGATGATCAACGTCTGACAGGGGAATGTAAAATTATTACCGTGTAATAATGCTCCTAATGGTAGTCTCTAGAAGATTTAGGATTAGTGATTGGTTGAAAACGCAAATTTGGCAGATGAAGGAAATTTTCATAGAAATGCAACAACTTTGCTGACATTTTTTAATACCTAATTCATTACGAACGACATTAAAAACGCGTTCATGTGTTATAATTCGTCCGTTTTTCTATACCAAAATGTCTGGCAAATATGTTTTGAGCGAATAATGGGGGTGTTTGTCCGAATTGTCCGGAATCGATAAATAACAAATCAGCCAAGTCGAGCTGGCGAGATCAAGGTCCTGGAAGCAAACATGATTATTTTCTATTAGTATACCTAAGCGAGTTGATTGACTGCGTCGAGAACTTTCTTTTGTGTCGACACATCTAAAAATATTTGGCGTGACCGATAAATGTGATCGGGGACGCGAGCGAAAATAATCCCGAGTGTTTGTGGAGATTTTCCCGTGTTAGGGAAAACATTCTCTCGCCCGCAGTCGTCGTCTATCTGTCGTAACAGATATTTGCTTTATGCTGTTGATTCAGATATTGCATGTGATGTTTGAAAATTGAGCGGCGTCGCGGCCGATATTGGGCATATTCTAACGCCGTCGTGTGTGGCGGCAGCCAATACTTTTCTCGTACGTTTAGCGGCGGGTTTATACGTACGTAGCGTTGTAAAAGATCTATTTTGAAAGGATCTTACTGGAAAAATGAAGCAATTCGTTTTATATATACGAGCGATTTTTGACACAGTTGGTGTCTGCATTTAATCATTGCGTTATTATTAATATTCGATGCAAAATAATGTGTTGTTTACAGTATACATACATTTTCATATTCATATAATTAAAATTTCAACACATTTTATATTATAATTACATTTGGTGTGAATGCAAGCCTTCTAGTGTTTCCACTCTTAATTTATCAATTTTTTCCGTGCTTTTGTTTATAAGAAAAACCCTCTTGGTAGGAGCTTTTCAATACCGGCAAACACAAAGCATACTCAACTAATAGCTATAGGTTTTTAAAATGTATTAAATTTTTAGAGAAATAATGTTGAAATATTGCAACTCATTTTTGCTCAATGTTAATTGAATTTTGCTGCCATTCGTGTAATTTTTCTTTAGATGCAACAAATTGCATCAAAAAGATAACCTTTTGTTTATAATTTTATTTTTCTGGAACCGATAAGTTTTTTTTTCTTATTTGAACCAATCGGAAATTCATTTAAAAGAATCCAGTGAATGTCAACCATTTCTTGAAAAAGCATTATCCCATTGTTTTTAATAATTAATCAATATAAGTTTGGTAAAATGATAGCTTGAATTTTTTAAATGATTTTGTTTTCTCAGTGACCTTTTTCCAATCGTGAAACAGTTTTTTTTACATTAACGGATAAAAACTTTTCTGGTTTATGTTTAGACAATTAAAGTTGAATTCTTTTGCAATAACGAAAGTTTCGTACGTTGAAATATTCTGAGATAAAATTTTCTATATGTGTTTATAAAAAGATGCGGCTTGACAATAGAAAAAAACATGCATTAGCAAAGGGATCATTAAAAAAAGGTTTTGAGAGTTGTAGGACATTTTTCCTGCTCTCGTTGGAGATAATTTTTGTTTGGCCAAGGTGACATACATGGCTGATATATTTTAGCACCTGACAAATTAAACGAATTTTAACCTTAGCAAACGAAAATGCATCGGGGATCACTACAAATGTACGAATAAAGAACTAACAATACTACACTTGAAAAAAAAAAATAATTTTGGATTTGTCCCGACAAAATTTAATATTGCTGCAAAAGAAATTGGAACACTACTTTTATACAAAAAAATACGGAACAATATGATTGGATATTGTTTTTACAACCAATGCAGAAAATCCTACAGGGACACTTTCCTTGCAAATTTGAGAGAAGTTAGTTGAATTGAGGAAAGATGGGACACCAAAAATAAAATTCACCGAAGTTGCATTGAACGTTGCAAGAAAATAAATTCTTCTCAGACTTATTTTGTGATTGTTGTATTAGGTGCATAATACACTTAAAGGGTGGTTATGTTAAATAAAATTTTATTACTTTGCAGACATAAATTTTCCTTCTAGGCTAGACTAGAAAATTATGAACACCCCCTCTTATAACATCCCGCTAAATTGGCCCAAAAACTATTTAAAGACAACCACACAACACAATTTTCAATTTGTTTATTATGACTATTATATAGCGAATGATGTGTTGGGATTGTTTAAAGTCACAACAACACCCACACAAAGATCCAATTAAAAGTTGATCCGTCACAGATATTTACGATTTAATTTCGCATCGCGCTGCGTTGATTACGTAATAATTAACAAACTATGGCTGCAGCGTTCAGGAACAATACATTTTATTACATTACACGCCAAATTAAGAGCACGTCTGTGCATAACCGTCAACCTGCCACGGAAACTTGTGGATTTTGGTTGCGATTTAATTATGCAAAAGGTGAAGCAATTACGGCGATTTTTTCGGTCCCGCGTGCAGCGTCGGAATCGATATATCTACATATATCAGGGCTTTGTGTGGACTGGTTTCCGCCGGTGCCAACTGTGATGCGGAAACTACCCTTCGTCAACTGTCGCATTTGGTGAAAGTTCGACATGAACATGTCATGTCTCACTGAGAGGTAAACTCGAAACTAATTTGTAACTGATTAATTGTTGCAATAATACAAGCAATTAAAATTTGATATGAGTTGTGAGTCAATCAAATTTTTCGGTTCAAATTTGGTTAAAAATTTGCATCGATTGGATAACAATTTTGGACGCTTCGTGACGAAAGTCTCAAAGATGCAGATAAAAATTTTGAAAATAACCGGGGTCATCGTTATACTAGCGGGACGACTTCTTACTGCAAAATGCGAGAAAAGTGTCTGGGCTAAAGGCAGACCGTTCGTTATTTGCTTATTTTTGCTGTACCTTTTAATTTTTTTGGGGGTCTCTAATACGAGATAATTTAAAAAACAAATTGTATCTCCAACTTCACAGTGAGGTACATTTCCTTAAAAAGCAAAAACTTTTAACTTAATCATTTACGTTATATTCTATAGCCAGGCATACAGTATTATAGCCACTTATGCTCGGCATCGGCCTTTATCCCCACCACTCAAAAATTCAATGAGTCGGCCCGCTAGTATAACGATGACCCCGAAATAACTCATAAATATTCCTTGCAAAATTAGGGGAAAATTTCCCGTAACACTTTTTTTGCGGAGGTGGCTGTGATTGGGTACCAATTTAAATCAAGTTTTTTGATATCTCCATGCACAAAAACTAGTACAGTATAAAAAAGTTTGTAAGCAACTATTTTTTTTTCATTATTACTTACTTGTAGATTTTTCGAGTGATTTTGACAATAATTTTGTCCTAATAAATGCAAAAGCTTTTCGCATATTCTTTTCTAACTTCTAACGCTTGTCAAGTCTGGTTTTCTGTATTATACAAACTTAATGTACGAAAAAACTTTTCAAATTTCACAGTTAACATTCTTTTTTAACTCTGCACACCAAGATTCTATGACTAAAAGCGAGTTGAATTAATAATTGTGTAAAATTGGTTGGATGTTTGCTTTATTTAACAAAGTATATCTAGCTTAAGCCACATTCTGAATTCAACGAACAATGTAAGGTGTTTTTCCTCCCAGTTTGAAATTAAGTAACTCTTGCAAATATTAATAAGTTCAAACTCTTTTTAAGAAACTCATTTGGTTTGGTAATGTTTTGACGAACTGATTGTTTGCCGTTCGAGTGAGCGAGGTGAAATTTGAAAGTTATGCAAAGCAGGCTGCAGGAAAACGGGAAATATGAGATTGTGGAAAAGAAAAAAATTCATATGTGTCGAACCAATATAGCGGAAAGGTCTCAGGCCAGTGCTTCTGCATCGTTGAAAAATTTACAAGCCAACTCTCTGGGAACGAAACGGTGCGGGATTTTCGTAGATCGTCGAATTATTTTACATTACAACGTTCTTAACAATATTTGAAGGAATTTGGTGGAGTAACACGCGGCCTCGATTCAGTAACGTTTTTATTTAGCTCAGAAATCGTTCGATATCAAACCTAATTTTTAAAATCCTGAAGCACATCACGTTAAGTCGTTAAAATTTAATTTTAGTCATTGCATAACTCATGGTTGAATGTAATCTTTTTAATGAATTTCTGAGCTTAAAAAGATTTTTAAAATCGTGCTTAACGATAATTGATTTCGAAATATTACGTTGCACAAATTTAATTAAATCCTTGTTAGGAGTTTAGAGGCAAATGGAGATGTTTTGATGCCGTGTTCATTGATTTTGTCCTAGAATGAGTGCGATTATAACAGCTTAAGTCAGTCTGGCTAGCTAAAACTTTTGCAACAACTGATATTTTTGTGTTTAGCCTTTAAAACATGGACTAGAATTGCACTGTTTTCGTTTCTTACTGATTATTATTTACTTCAGTCCTACTTTTTAAAGTTAATTATTTATTCAATGTTTCTTACTTGGCTTGGCTGCTACGATATCGTTGCTAGGGATTTAGTTTCGTTGCCATGATAATAAATTGTGTTGAGGTACATTCATACATTCCCGTTATTATTTTGGCTGTTTTTTTTTTATATTGGAAGACTGATACATTCACGTCAATTGCTGTATGAGTTAGATTTTTTTTTGAGCAATAATCTATGAGCGCGAGTTTGGAAAACTGACAGAAATACGTGGCCACTAAGGCAGAAGCAGTAAGCAATGAGAAATCCAGCATCCCACGAGTATCATTCATAACGTGCACAAACATAGATATCGTAGCATTAGACGGTTGCCTCGTAAATAAGGAGTTAGACTGCCTATAGATCAGCTGGGCGACCGGCCGCTAACGATACATGGGCCATTCCTCAATGCCTTCCCGACCGATATATCGGGAATTAGAACTACCGTATTACCAGACCAACTAACATCCCCACAAAATGTCGGTACAAACTGATTTTAAATGACCGCGTTTAATCTTGCTTACGCCTTGTACAGAATCGAAACTAAATTGGTCTTGTTGCAATGTTATTTGGTTGTTGGTAATAATGGGTTATTACTTATGAAATGAAAGTTTTCCAATTAATACGATTATAAAATCTTGTTGGAAGCACTTACTTTGATAAATATTTGGCTGTTTTTTAGACGTTGTTTTAATAATTTAACGAACAAGAATATGAACAAGAATAACTGAATAACCAAAGATGAGTTAGACAGAGCACAGAGCGATACATAAAATGAAGATTGGAAAAGCAGCAGCTCATGATGGTGTTTTACCTGAAATGATTAAGTACATGGGGGTAGATTGAAGGAAAAAGCTGCTAAGAATAGTAAATAAAGCATGGCAGGAAAAAGATATTCCAAAGGACTGGGAGGTATCTGTTATGTTACCGATATTCAAGACTGGTGATAGTAAAAAATGCGAAAACTACAGAGGCATATCTCTACTTAGTGTAGTAGAAAAATTATATGAAAGAATTTTAGAGGAGAGATTAAGGAAGCATTTCGAAAGAAATTTGGAAGAGGGGGAATGTGGCTTTAGACCGGGTAGAAGCACGTTTTGTGGACGTTGTTTAAATAATTTAAATAATATTCCACAATGAAAATTTCTTTGCTGTAATCATTCTGTTTTATTGCTGGTAATTATCTTCATATCTAGACTACATACAGCAAACTATAGCTGAAACTACACCGTTGTTACATATAATTTTCTAATTGCATATGAACCGCAAACAAACCTTGAATATAATGATACCTGCAGTCTAATTAGTTTCGTTAATGAAGATACCTCTACCTGCAACAACTCCATGGCAAGTGCACATATCACTTGAAATTGGGATAATTCATGCTAACTAAATCTATACAAATAAATGCAGTACACGTTATTTACACAAAATTATGCAGCTGCATATTAACTGAAATATAATTGGGTTTGTTTAACTTAAAATAGGTAGCAAATGTTGATTTAAATATATCTAGAGAACTCTGTAAGTTTTTTTAATAATTTGGTAAATACAATGTTTAAAGTAAATTAATGCTATAAAAATATTAGAAAATTCTCCGTCAGTAAGTTTATTCAAGGAGTATATTTAAAATTTGTGTTTGTCTATTTTTGGCAACATTGTAGTTTTGACATTTGGCATTCTTTTGAAAGTTCTCTGAGCTAAATTGTTTAAAAACTTTTCGGTTTTAGTCCCTGCTTAGGAGCATATTACGCACGAGCGGAAATGTTGCGTACGGAGCCGGGTAGCGGCGAGTGCGTATTTCCACGAGTGCGTAATTGCTTTACAACTCGTGTTATGTAGCTTACTTTTTCTACGATCACATAATACCTACGATTTTAACGACTTTTTGGCTAATATACACATGTAATTACGTTGTCTTGTCAATTTTGACGTAAGCCTACTTTGACATTTCTCGACAAGTGTGCGTTTTGCTTAGCGTGCGTTAAAACTCTTTTACTAGGCATGCAGGCAGTGTTTGACGTTAGTCTACTTTGATCATTTCTTAAAAAAAAAAAAACATGCCTTTTGGTTACCGTGCGTAAGGACCCACTTACTATGCATGCAGGCTGTTCGGAAAAAGTCATTTACATTACTGGTCGTAGAAAAAATATTATATTGTAACAAAATGTATGTCTCTATGAGAAAAATGCAGGAATTTTCTTATCAACCCCATATTTAATGATACTGAATTCTTTGTATGGTTTATGTTCGTTTCATTTTCATTTATATTTGCGCTCTTCTCTGCTTTACAAGTCAACAGTTCGTGGCCTCGTAGGCAAGCTCCAACTGTATTACCTATTTATTTTATCATTTCCCGCTTTATCCACCGAACGTAGAACGTGTCCCTAGCCAAAATAATTTACAAAGCAAAACTTAATCGTTTGTTCTTGCCATCGGTTGACACTCGCTTTTGTTTATCAGTTAAACAGAGCGGTAATTCCATTTACTTGTTAATACACAACTCGAGACAATTTGTTATCCTAACCCTTTTGATATTTAACCAGTAATTTTCAAATTAACCCACGGACAAGTTCGTTAGCGCAGCGTATTAGGATAGATCACACGTGCAATAAATTCTCGTTTCAGTTATTAATAGCGTATTTACATGAACAGCAGCCCGTTGTAAATTTTAATACAAAACTAACTAATGGAAAACATTAGTTACAAAATGCCCGTGTCAAAATCTATTTAAGCGCGGCGGCGGACTACATTTTTAAAAATAATGGAAGCCCTTTATGCAGATAGGTGCATTCATGCAAATCCCAATGTATAACATTTTGAAATAGCAACCAAAATAATTATGGAATTAAATAACGAGTCCTGTACAGAGCGAAATGGATCAGATTTGAACAAACATTGTGATACTGTAATTAAATAAATAATCTGGATCTAAAATCTATGTATTATATTGTACAGTGTGTCCAAAAGGAAAAGAATATGCCATATATCTCAGTAAATATCCACTTTAGGGAAAAATGTTTTGAATAAAAGTTGTTTGGTACTTAGTTTTCCACCATAAGACCAAATATATATATATATATTTTTTGAATACCAAAAGCGCATTGAAAACCAATTGTTTTTTTTTTTAATAATAACATTCCCCTATATTATACTCATTTGATAAAGAATTTTTTTCTCCATTAACAGGCGCTTCCTAGCGTTTATGACGTAAAATTTTTATATCGCCGCTTGGGATTTTATATAACAGAAAGCAAATATAGAATTTGCCAGGTTAGCTTTCTGCTTGTAAACATTTGCGGGTTGGATGTACATACAAACAAAACGAAATAAAAGGAACAGATTGTAGCGAAGTAAAAAAAGAACTCCCTTAAAAATGGAAGAATTTTATTCCCAGTGATAAATAATTTATGAATCTTGCCAAAAATTTGTTCGGAACTTCGATGTTAGTGTTTCCTCCAACTTTTTATTTTACTGAACGTGATTTGTATATTTAAATTTTACGTTTGTTTGAACTTTTCCTGTCGTTTGGGGTTTTATTATATAAATACATTGTCTAGAAGGTTTAAGTACTCAACAAAAATGTAAAAAATAATTGTTTCAACTAAATGAAAATATTTAAACTTTCTTACAATAACCAAATAAACTTTTTGATTACAATTGATTTGATCTTATTGTTTACCAAAGATTAAAACGCCATATTATTTATTAATCAAATTTCTTTTGACCCTCAGAAATGGGAAAATTAATTAGATTCGATTAATTTTTTGCAGATCTAAAAATAACGTACATTTTAGTGCATCGTTTCTCTTATCAATGTCAGTTTTGATTGTTTATCAGTTATAGCGACTCGGAAAAATGTCACCTCGTCACGGAGCGCCTCTAATTTTTCCAGTTTGTTTAGCAGCCCACGTTGTCGTAATTTCAATTCAGAAACTTGTCATAAATTGGAGGTCCCTACTCCTGCGTCGTCCAAATCCAGTTGCTAATATTAAGTGGCAATGTAAGCATAAAGCAAAGCAACTAATGGATTCAACGAGCCGTCATATTTTAAATTGTATATAACTCCCCCCGTATTAATTGTCTTTACAACGTCTAATGCGGAAACATTAGCGACTGCCTTGGTGCCTCTAACTGGGTAGATTACTGAGCAAATATATTTCATAAATTTCCCAAATTACCCAATTCTATACACAAATTACTGCAATATAGCTAGGCTATAGCTAGTTATATTAGAAATTCATAAATTAATTGGATGTAACATGGTTACGGATAATCGCGTAATTTATATCCCGAACGGAAGTTAAATTTATTAATCCCTTGCTAAGATGTATCAACAAATCCTAGCAGAGTCACAGTGATACATTAAGTTTGTAAAGTATTATTAACAATTCAAGTAACAAATTAAAATAGCAAATAATTAAATTTTTCACCTTGCTGGTAAAAAAATTAAAGCTAAATAAACATTTTAATCTTTAACTTAACTAGACAGCAAAAATGTTAACGACAAAGTGATACTAATAATAAAATATCATATAAGTATATTTTTACTTAAAATTATTGTGATTTTGTATTAAAATTGGGTATTGTTTGCCTTAGATTGTGTGTCAAATTTTTACATTCTTAGAACAGACATGTTTATTAATAACAAGTGAACTTTAATATTTTCTATTAAAACAACTACCTCAAAAAAATCATGTTAAATTTGCCTTGTTTAAGATTAAAATAAATTTTAGCTAAGGCTGCCCCATTTAGTAATATACAGGGTGTGTAAAAATTGGCGGAAGCGCTACACGTGGCAATGTTCTTCGTAAAATTCCAAGTCGAAAATCTTGATACGAAAATGTTGTACCATGCTTGCTGTGTCTGCAAGAGGTCCTCAAAGTTTTGACATTTAGTCCTTTAATTTACGTTATTATTTAATACTTGCAAATGAAAAAGCTGCAATTTGAAATAAAAATAAATTTCGAATAGGTAGTATTTTTTTCTAGATATTGTGTTCTTACTTTCAAAAATTGGTGTTGAAAATATGTAAATCACTGATTTGAATGAAAATAATACATATGGCAACATTGTCATTAGCTTTCACCTCTGTTTTTTTCGTAATTATTTCTAGTTTGTGTTTCACGATACCCAAAAGCTTGCCGCTATGTTTACGAACTGAAGGCTTTCAGTTCGAACAAAAATTGCTGATAAAAAAATTTCCAAACGCAAATCAATGTATGTAATGTTGCCATTTTTTTTCTTTAAATGGTTCCTGAGGCCATAGGAAGCATGGTACAACATTTTTGTATCAAGATTTTCGACTTGGAATTTTACGAAGAACATCGTCACGTGTAGCGCTTCCGCCAATTTATACACACCCTGTATATGGTTTTTTGATGGTTAAATCACAATTGAAGTCGCTATAGTCTGGGGCCCATTTTGTAGAACAGACTGCTGTATAAACCACGACCAAAATTTCGTTTTTTCACTTTATAAATGTCACAGCTAACTATCCGACAATACAAAACAAGATAAGTCTCTAGTTTTTTTCATTGCATCTCTAGTGTTTTTCATTGCTAAATAGATTACTAAATAATTTTCCCTCCAATAAAAAAAATCCTCACTAAATCATGAAGCTGTGTAAATAAGTTCTAGCAAGTTTATCTAACTTTGAATGCGGCGGCTTTCTACAGTTTTGTTATTCGAAAATTTCTATTTATCATATATAAAGATTTGCTCTGAAACATATTGTCGAAAACTCCATTTAGCGAATATTTACGGACGGAATCTAATCCTATTAAAAGTGTAATAAACAAGCCGATTCTTTTTCCAACATTCGAATCGGTATCAAAGCTTTGTTTCACTGTCCAATGACAGCGCCTCATGAAATATTTCGCCCTTATTAAACGATGGCTTTTATATCCCTTTTCCATTTTGTAATATCGGTCGGCGTAATCGATTTTATCGTAATTTTTCGCCACACATTTACTCTGGGAGAACGCGCCGCGCGGTGGTATTAAGTGAAAAATGTATCATAATTGCCGGCGAAAACGTTTTTCGGTAAACACAGCGAGTTTTTGTAATGGAAGTTTAATAGTTTGAAGGCGCACGGTTTCCTGTATGGAATTAGCAAAACAATCAACTACAGAACCCTGGGTCTCAAACTATGCAAAAGCGTTAGAACTTTACAAAATCCGGTTAATTCAAACGGATCGCTTTTCTTATAAGCAGTGATTAGAGTCGTACACAATGTTCTACTAACGAGACAACTTCCCTATGAAGCCGCGGTCGGGTTTGGGGGTGAAATGGGCCAACGCAGATATAGTAGGGGTACATTATACAAACACTATGATAGCGGCATATTGTGTTTGGTGCAGCCGGCGCTGCGATGAAGTAAACAAAATTAAGTGGCGTTGTAAACTCATTTCGTACATGGCTTGTGAAATAATAATCGGCGAATTTCGGCTTACGGGCACTAAATCTATCTCACTTTATATGCGAGGTTGTTACCGTCAGAAAAGCTGTATGGTTGCAGGTGCTTTATACCACCGGTTAAGACCCCGCAAAGCAGTATTTGACGCACCTGATGCCTTTGACAAAGAAAGCCAGACCATGGCTGCATAATTTTCTGTCGGTATTGCAACATTTTTCAAGGGCCAAGCTGAATTTATTGACAATAGAAAAAATGCTATAGTACGAGGGACGTTCAAATATAAACAGGAATGTGGATATGGATAAAACTAAATACCTTGGTATTGGGGGAGAATCGTGGGACAGAATCAGAAAGAGGAGAGAAAATATCTAAATTTACCGAACACAACAATTAAAGAATTAATCGGCTTGAGGGAAACTACGAGTACAATACAAGAGGCAAAAAGACGACAACTAATTTGGTACGGACATGTAAGAGGGATGGCAGACCATCGACTGCCAAAAGTAACGCTTGACTGGATCCCTCCTGAAAGGAGAAAGCGAGGCAGACCCAGGAAGACTTGGAACGAGGGCATTCAGAGAGCTATGAGCGAGAGAAATCTGCAAGAGAACCAGTGGCAGGATAGGAAGGGGTGGAGGAACAGTCTGTTTTTGTAAAGAGTTCAACCTAATCATGACACACTGACATGTTGGAACTTGATCAGTTTTAGCAAGAAGAGTGGCAGGTCAGTTCTCCGTCTTTTGATAACTAAACACAAAGGAAGAAGATTGGTTTGCAGTCAAACAACTTCTGCAGCGTTATGAAAAGGATGCAGACAAGATTTGATTTAGACTCTTTAGTAACATCTGATGAAACCTGGGTGCACTACCCCACTCTAGAGTCAAAACGAGCAAGCATGCAATGTCGACATTCAAACACTCACTACCACTACGGAAAGCCAAAATGACATTTTCACCTGGAAAAATTATGGCCACATTCTTTTGGGATTCAAAAGGAATTCTTCACCTCGATTTTCGCACAGAACAAAGAACTATCACTGCTGAGCACTATTCAATGATTTTATAATAGAAAGTGAAGCCAGCGATTTGTTCAAAGAGGAGAGTAGCCAAGGACTCATTTTTTTTTCCTTCAGGACAATGCTCGCCCTCACACTGTCGCTTTGACGATGGAAACGCACGGAAATTCAAGTGGGATGTTCCACAATCCTCCATGCAGTTCAGATTTAGCACCATCGAACTCTCATCTTTTCGGTCCACTTAAAGAATTTTAGGCGCGAAGAAATTCAAGTCTCAGGTTATTGACGCTGTGCTTGGGTCAACATTCCATCAAAAAAACTTATTTATCGGGAATTAGGAAACTTCCTGGGCGCTGGAACAAGTGCATTGCAGTGGCAGGGAACTACATAGTAAAATAGTCCTTTCATTGTATAGAATAAAGTCAAGCTGATAAATTCCTGTTCATATTTGAACGTCCCTCGTAGTCCATGAAAAGCAAAACCTGCACCTCAATATTAACCAGTTCTCTACATATCAATCAAGGTTTAATTTTCATTTGCATTTTTAAAGTCCAGAATTGACTGGAAGTCCTGAAAAACACTGGACGCCTATTGGGCTTAGCTTAATCAAAAAACAGTAAAGACAAATTTTAAAGAGAAGTTCATGCGTTATTTGTGTTTTTAGACAACCTTTGGGGAATAAAACTCATTTTAATACAGAAATTGCTTTATGCAAATTAAGAACGACAGAGCAGCGCAGACAAGTAGGCCACGAAGGCACCCTGAGAATGAGACAGCTGTCCAATCAAACGTAGTCGCTTTTATGTCTAAATTAGCACGGAATATGGCGATTTGCTTTATCAATAAAATTATTATGTTGTTGGAGCAATGAAACCAAATAAAACAGCAGAATGTAATGCAGAATTACTTGTTCGTTCGTATTGGACATTAAAGATCCAGATGCGGTTTATGTATTAATAATTTACTGAAGCTTCCTTGTTACACAAGTTTTTGATTATCCAAAATCACTTAGAAGTAGGTAGCCGTTTCTAATCGGCTCGAACTTTGTGCATCCTCTGTGGTCGTACGGCCTCGGTTAATATGTTCTCAAAAAACTAAACGATGAATACAAACTACTTAACATACCGTGATGAAACAATTAACTAATGAGGAATTACACTTTAAAAAAATAATTGACAACTCATGAAAATATGCGCCGTGTATAGGCTAGGCAGGAAACTTCATTCTTTCCTCAAATAGATCCGAAAAGTAATAGACGGTTTAAATAAGTTTTCGTGTGTAGGTTTTATTAAGGGAATCAAATCTGAATTATAAACGTACTGATTAAAACAGTTTCGTAAATTTCCTCGCCAACTCCCGAGTTATTTTGATGGTTTTACTTGTTATGCAGGTAGTGCTGTAACCCTATTAATTGCTCTGATACTTACAATCCCCTGTGTATGTTTTAATAGTTTACTCTTTTAATTAACTGAGCCAACTTCGTTTATTTGCTGCACTAAAGTCTGCTTGCAAACATTTCGTTTCAACTAAACTTTGAAAGCTGGAAATTTCAAACTCACCGTTTGGGAAACCAACTTCCCATTCAACGTCATTGATGTATTAATTTTGATGTATTATAATAGAGCAGACTGCACCGAACACAAATTAAATTTTGTTCGAATCAGTCGTTAAATCATGAGATACTACTTCGGCTTGAAAACGTAAAAAAAATATCCTAGCTAGCTGGCGAACAATCGTGGCGTACTGATCTTGCAATAAAGGCATAAAAGAATCTCTTTTTACAAAAATGAAAGCGCCGTGAGTATGCTATTGTTATCTATTTTATTTAAAATGTGCAATTCACGGCGAAATATTTAGTCTTGCTCGGGATAACATGGCAGAAATACAGAATTCGAAACGTACAAGTCAGAAAACGTTGCCAGTAGCAATTTTTGAGTGTATTATTCTTTCTGCGGATATACAGCACAACTGTTAGCGAAATACGTTTATTTATTACTTTGCCCACGGTATCAATACACTATCTGTCATAATATATTACGTTTACCTAAAAGCTTTTTGCAGTTTGTATGATGCTAGCTCTAATCAAACCAATTCATTCAGATTAATGTTCTATTTAATTAGAAACATATTTGTAAGTAGTAGTGTTTTGTATGGATGCATTTTTTTGTATTCATTGCTAGAAATATTTAAGCAAAAACTAAAAGGAGGAAATTTATTTGAAAAACAATAAAAAAGCAAGGTACGTGAAGCTTTTTCAAAATTTATAATAGCTGTAAAAAATTGCTAAGGCCGGTTTTGAACAAAATTAGATGGAAATGCTATAAACATACTTGGAACTTTCAAAGTTTAATGAAGTGTAAAAAATAGTTTTTGGTCGTTTTAAAACAAAATAAAATTGGAAATGCGTTGCGTAGGTTGTCCTTAGCAAATATAAAAACCATTGCAAAACTTTAGAATTTTTGCTAACTTAAAATGCAAAGTTGTACACTTGGAACTTTTTTCAAATTTTTTGACAGGTGTAAAGGCAGTTTGACATGATCATCAAAGTTCAACTTATTTCAATATTGTGTTCAATACCTAATAACAAGGGAGGGTGACGATTTATGTTGTCGCTAGAATCAAGGCTGTCTTTATTGCATCAAGAACATCAAAAATAAGTGTTATGGAAAGTTATAGGGGCCATCGATGATTAACAAAGGAAAAAAATTGAGAAAAACTAAAAAATAAAGGTAATTTTTGCCATCGCGTTGGCCGTGAAAGCGTCAGAGATAAAATTTATCAATGCGCGCATCTTTTGCAAGTAAAATGGTGCAAGGTTTTGAAAAAATCTTAAATGGTTCTGGAGAAAAACGCGAAAAACGAGGCCCTTGTAGGAACGTCTTTCCCCATGCAAGTAGCATAGATTTAGTTATAACAGATATACCACAACTTCTCAAATCGTAGCGCTTATGAAGGGGTTTTGTTTTTGACGTTTTTCTCCAGAACCGGTAAAGATTTTTTCAAAAACTTTGCACCATTTTACTTGCAAAGAATCTTTGACGGTTTCATATCCAATGCGATCGCAAAAATTACTGATATTATTGAACTTTTCAGTTTTTCTCCTATTTTTCCGAAGGAACTGCCTAAGTGGTACGTATAACTCTGCAAAACATTTAGTTTTGATGTTCTTGATGCAATAAACACAGCCTTCATAAGTTTTAGCGACAACATATCGTGACCTCTCTAGTTGGTTTAAATTGAGTATATATAATATCTGTTTCTATTTTTTTATTTACCACACCAGAAAAAAATAATTTTCTAAAAACCTTTCAGTAGCTTAAGAGATGTATAAAATAATAACATTCTACACTTTAGAAGGTAAAAAATATATTTCTTTTCTTAATTATTATTTTTATACAAACGTTATAGGTATTATCTCGGTTGGATTCTAAATGCTCATTTTTTACTATGACAGCCACCTTTTTAATGAGATTGTAAGAAAATGTATCTCAGATAATAATAATTTCCTTCGGCCAATAACATTGCAACAAGATTTTCGACTTATCCCAACAATAAAGCTTCATTATATCGCCCTTACTTGAACAATGCTTGTGCCTTCTGCTCATAAAATATTTTCATATAGATTTTTTCGAAGTTGGAACCCTTCATAGACTGTCAAATCCCATAAAAATATAAAATTCTTTACTGATCACAGATTGCCAGGAAAATATTTGTTTGAGAATATGTTAGACACCCCCCACAATAAAAATTACGTATTATCGTGAACTTAAATCAAAAAAATGAATAACACCACCCGATTACAGGCGGGCATAAACAGTTTCCTGCACAATTTCAAAACGGCATAAATTCCCCTGGAAATATTAACACGCGCGCCGTTACCGATTTCTTAGCGACACCTAAAAGCTAACGAGACGGAATTTCCCCATAAAGTGCATCTGCAAAACGTTACATAATTTATTGCGGGACATAAAGCATAACAAAAGTTGTCGCAGGACGTCCGACGGGGAGAGAAATCTTAATGGCCGACAATATCTGCGACATACATTATACTTATTTTATATGTGACTTTATGCGATTGTCTAGAATAATGCAACTCTGCCAACTTAATAAAGAAAAATTACGAAGTGCTTGTTACATTTTGCATTCGCGCGGAAATATTGCGGGAAAACGTGTTAAATTCGAATAGAGATCGAGTTTCGTTGCCAGAGAGGTCGTCACAAATACGAGGCTTTTAACATGGGGAATTCTGCTCATCTTAAAAGCTACAATTTCGGTTGAATTGGGGCAAATATTTCTTTAGTATTTCGATCTCTGGACAAGAAAATAAACAACACCACCAAGAGCTACTCATAACTGCACTCAAATAACGCACCATCCCAAGAAAAAACTATTTAATTAACACACTTACAGTTTGTGTCAATATGATGTGACAATAATTCCACAACGAACGATATTACAACTTTTCTAGAAAAGAGACTAAGACAGCACGAAGAATTAAAACTAGGAGAAGAGCAAGCAGCTTTTAGACCAGAAATACAGACAAGTGATAACATAACTACCATGTTATAAGGAATATAATAGAAAGAAAAATAGATGGAGAAGAACTTTACTTAACATTTATAGACTTAAAAACAGCCTTCGATACGGTCGACAGCAACACTGCCAAGTACTTAGGTATGAATCTTGACGCAAAACTGAAATGGAAAGAACATATAAAAAAAAAGGAAAGAACTTAACATTAGGTATAAAAAATAGCGTTAAGAAATGATACAGCAACTGCCTTCAATAGAATTTTTTTTCATCTAAGAGCTAATAATTTGGAAGCCAACTTAGGTGTTCGTATCTTTTGTTTCCTTAACAAGCATTTACATGTCTCTAACGCTTTCCATTTTGCAAAATGCTCCTCTTATCTAATTGTTCCGTAAACTGTTTAATGTTTATCGTTCCACGAATATTATAATTGTATAAGTGCTGTTAATTTCTTTAATTGTGAAATTTCTTCTTAACACGTTTAGTTAGCAAATGTAGTCTAGCGAGCTTTTAGAAAAAGTTAAACGTTAGATTACGTTACGGTTACGAAGTAGGTCAAACGCGACTGGCTTCGCCGTCTCAAGTGGACTTTTTTTTATATAAGTAAGTGCAATTAAAAATTAAAAGAGTTAAATAAAATATCGCGACAACATTAGACGAGTAATTAAAACGCTGAGCAGCTACTTGTATAAACAGCCGCGAGATGGAACCAGAAGTGCGCCTTAAAGGCGACATCTGCAAGAAATGGACTTAATTTTTCATTTTCCAGACGGCTATTTACAAAGCGCGCCTGAATGTACGCAAATATATTTAAATGTGCTTTATTTACGGGCTAAGTAGCGCCGTAATTTACATTTATGATAAAAAGTTACGGCTGAAAATTTTCTGTCAGGGTTGCGTTTCGGATTAGGGCTAACATTGGCAGGGAGCAAGGGTCGTGTCATGTTTTATGACGATTACATTATTGCGCGTCGAGTTCTGTACTGGCTTCTTTAATTATTTGAGATAACCGAACATCGTATTATAATAAAATCTGCAGGTTTTCCCGATAATCTGGAACACGCGAGGAATTTCGTGCATCTGCTGCTACGCTGAAGGCTATATTAATTTCTTGTTTTGCGAATATAACGAATAAATTTGTGTTTTACATAACAAGTTGAACGTCGCTACTATAAAAACATTTCAGGATGCTTTTGAATGAAATATTTTAACTAAAACAGCTTTAACCATGTAGTCTTTCAAGTTTTTTTAATTTATACACCAAATTTGAGACTTAACATGAGACTAGTGTTGTATTTTCTATTCATTACGCGTACCTATATCTTAATTATTTTGTGGATTTTTGTGAGTTGTGTTAGTGTAGATCGGGGCCAGTAGCCTTTTTGTTGTTCTTTTTTATTAAACCGTGGCATGAGTTGACCTCAGGTTTTGTCTGTCTTGTGGCAATATATTTTAAAAGTGTTTTTGAAGTACATAAAGGCGTGTTCTGTATTCGTCAAGTCCATTTACAAGATTCGAAGAGGCTACACAGAGGGGTCGAACGCTCGTCTGACCTGTGTGTGCCCGCTTAGGCCACCTTCATGTCAGAGGCAGGTCACAATATCCTCGATGTCCCCTTTGAACAGCACCTCTTCCTTTTATCCACTTTTATCCTTTTCATGTATTACAAAAGAGCAATATACCTTTTCATGTTCCAATCTTATATTTCCTCAAGTTCTTTTAACTTACTTTGGGCCCTCAACTATTCATTGACTTAATAACTTCTTCAAATCATTGTTTTAATGGCCTAGTTCTGTCTCGTTCTTTAGCAAACTCGCTTTTTCACGGTGTCTCTAGGTACTATTATTCTTTACTTAAGATAGCTACAAGCCGCTTAGAGATATTTTTCAATTATCTCCAGACTTTTAAAATTGATTCTTTAAAAGACAGTCACTGTGTTTAATTAAGTTGACTTATTGTATATTTTTATCATTTCATTGACAAAGTGAAACACAATTTATTATTTGAACTTCATTATTAATATTCTCTTTTATATTGTGATTCATCTTTTTAAATTGCGCCTCTGGAGGGTTCTATTTTTAATTTTATGAACTTGTTTATGTAATTATCTGCTGCGTAAAACACATCTAAACAAAAAATCTTAACAGACAGTATGCACATTATTTACAGTTCCTGTTATTTTCTTGAAAAACATAATGAAAAATTTAGGAGTTTGAAGCAGTGCAATTTTTTAATTGCTCCGCTCCAGCTACGCTCCGACATCAATCTGTCTGCTCCAGCTCCAGCTCCAACTCCCTCCGTGCTCCAAATGTCGATAAAATGTTTAAAATAAGTTTTGAATTGAAAGCTTTGCTTTTAAAAACAAAGCTTTGATTTTATTGTGTGCAAATGGGTCAAAAATTACAATATTTAGCCCTGACAAACAAGTTAAGTTAAATAAATGTTATTAAACTGTACATAATAAACTGGAGCAGTGAAGCAATCAAAATTATTTGGTCCGGACTCAGCTCCAGCTCCGGGTAAAAACCCATTGCTCCACTGCTCCGCGCTCCAGCTCCGTGCTCCGCTCCAAATCATCGAAAAAATTTGTAACTTGTATTTATAACTTTCTCATTACTAATCTGAAACTCGAAATTTTGTATTTAAATGTTGGGCCAAAGACGTTTTGTAAATACCTAAGTAAAAATTGCTGATAAAAAAATGTCCAAACGCAAATCAATGTACGCAATGTTGCCAATTTTGTTTTTTTTTTTAAATGGTTCCTGAGGCCATAGAAAGGATGGTACAACATTTTTGTATTAAGATTTTCGACTTAGAATTTTACGAAGAACATCGCCACGTGTAGCGCTTTCGCCAATTTTTACACACCCTGTATAATACAAAACAACAAAACTCCATCTCTTAAAATACGGAAGTAACAAGACTGTGGAGTTTACACTAGAGTACTGAACTATGCAATGGTAAATTTCTATATACAGATATTTTTACTGTAAAATAGTTTCGATTGCATTTTTTTTTTTAAATATAGTCTATCATCATTTGTATCTTGATCAAACTTTAGAGACTAAAATTGAATTTTTCCCTACCAAACAATGTTTAGGTCCTTCGGCGAAGTTATTTAATTGGTTTCCGCTTGCACATTGCTTCGCATTAAATAATTTCGTTTTGCTTATTGAGCAAACTGAAACAAAATTGCTTCATAAAACGGACAATATTAACTTTATAGGTTTACATCGGTGCGGCATAATTAATAACAGTGCATTTGGTTTAGCAATAAAGGGGTTCGCTATGAAACTCGTTTCAAATCAATGTTTCGCCTCGCCCATATCTGTTTTAAACATTTTATCGCGAATAGTATCGTGAATACAAAACATCTTGAACTTATCAATTCAACGTATTTAGGATAATCGCCCTAGGTTCTATTTTCGATTTTTGCGGTCTTAGAAAAAGGTAAAAGCAACATTCGACGACATCTCCCGAACGGAAATGGAATGTAGATTTTTTCAATACAATATTTTCGCGTTCAGGCATTATATTAAATTCCAAAATGGAATCTTTTACTTTTTGACGCATTCCTTTTGCAAGACTCGCATAAAATTTAAAAAGGCGATTGAGGAATGTTGAGAAATAGATTTGCATTAAAAAAATAGAGGGTTTCTGACGCGAAGCTTGGAGTAGGTTGTTCCAATCGAACCTGCTACAGAAAAACAAAATTGTACTTAGAAAATTTATGCAGTAGCACTTATAGATCACATGAAGTTGTTTCAATATGAATTCTGGCCAGCTTAGTTTTAATTGTAATCAATAAAATCTGAGGCACAGGACATACGTGTTATGTTTAGTGAGGAAATGTCCAAGATTGTGCAGGCTAAAATTCTTAATTAGTTTACCTTTTTCTTCTAGTCTCTGCCTCACTTCTTTTTCCCATTTTATTCTTGGTCTTCCTCTGTTTCTCTTTCCCTCCATCTTTATAATCGATTATTGACGTTTCATCCCTACTTTTTACCACTCTTGTGTATTTATGGATATTTTTGTGTTTAAATCTGCTATTTATTATTGACATATAAATAAAACAAAAAGGAGCATAAGATCACATAAAACGATATTTATTCTTTCTTAAGTGTTCAAGGCAATTTGGAAAAAAGACGATTGAAGCGTTTTAGACCTGCGGACCTACAAAACAGGTTCAAATAGGTTAGTCATCTAGTGATATCAGGTGATTAGTAGATTTTGTCAATAAGTTAGTATAAATAGGGAAATCGTCATTGACATTTTTCCCGTCATGTTCTTTATCGACATAGTAAGTACAGATTGTACGGAATAGGGGTAAAAAAAGGTGTTCAGTTTTCAAATATGTTGCAAAAAGATCTGAGCGAAACTTGGTGTGCAAGATACTTTTTTTTTTGTTAAAAAGAGGCATACCGGAATGTTACTTCTGTGTTAATTTAGTTTGGTTTTGCAACTTTTGTATCTATTTTATTTTATTATTGAACCGTTGAGAGATCAACAGCACAAAATTGTTCTATGATATCTAAAATTTCGTTATTATAACCGCTAGCGTCAACTAGAGTTTCGTATCTTAATAATTATGTTAATTTTCTTTCACCACCCCTTGCTTATCTGCTTCGATCAGTTTATTTTGCACGGTGAAGGAACTTCTGGCTTCTCTTAAATGGTAAAAAGGACGTCGTTGTCATGACTACAGGTGTTCTGTAACAGTTAGCGAAATATCAAATTCTTGAACTCTCGTTTTTGTGGCCTTTACATGAAGTTTGTTTTATTTCCTGTGACGCGCAAAAACTTAGATTAACGACACTACAGACTTGAAATTTTCGACATGGCAGTTTCCCATTAATGTGCACTGTTACCACTTGAATTTTACAATAAAAGGGCATACATAAATTTAGTTTAACTAAGTTTGATCCTCAAAACGACGGTTTTGCAAAATTTTTCTCGAATATCAGAATTACTTTTTAAGGCATTTAATTTTAGAGATACATTTTCATGTTTTTTTTTTTTGTTGCAGGTAAGAGTCAACTTAATTTCCACTGTCCATTTTACCACTGTGTGTAAGTACACGTATAATTATTTTTGAAAATGTAGAGTCGCAATTTTTTTGAATAAGATAAAAAACTTGGTAGTCTTTAACAATATTATAGAATATTTATAGCTATTATATTTATTGCGCAAAGTATTTAAGAGAAATCCTCGAGACGAGACGAGGCATATTTATCGTTCGAAAATTCGAGAAGAGACGAGACTTGGCTATTTCTCGTCTTGTCTCGTCTCGCGGCATCAACAATTCTTTGAGTTAACAACAAAATTGAAAATTGAAGCTGGACTAAAATCAAGAATGTTTGATTTCAGTTCCTTGCTTAAGAAAAATGTAACTTTTTTTGCTTACCGTTTAAACAGTTGGAAATATTTTTCCTTGATAAAGAAAAAATTACATTGTCTGACTAACAATAAAATTAAAGATTTGAGCTGGACAAAAAACAATTTTCATTTCAATGTCTTGCGTTTTTTTTTGCATAGATATCGCTTAAACAATTGGAAATACTTTCTATTGGTAAAGGAAAAACTGAGTTTTATATAATTTTCGAGTTATCAATTTATTTCAAGATTTGTTTCTGCCTCAGCAAACATACCACAGCAGGTATTTTACGAAATCAGTTAAACAATGTATACCGGGTGTCACACGTTCATAGTACACCCCCTTTTTTTTCTTTAGTTTTGATTTTAAAGAAATGAAATTTTAGACACATGATATATGCAAAAAACCGGGCTTTTTGAGCCGTTGCACACATTTGTTTCACTTCCGGTTTCGCCGGAAATGACCCTAACTTTGTTATTTTAAATGGAACACCCTGTATATTTTTACATTTTTGGGAAGAGGAAGTGATTTTTGATACAACTGCACTATTTTCGTTAATTTTTATAACCTCAAAAAAATTTTAAAACAAAATTTAGTTTTTTATTAAAGGTGCCGTGACCTGCACAAATTGATTTTTATTATGTCAACAATTGTCCAAAAAGCGTTTTTGTAAATTTCAAATGACATTTAGGTTACTTTAATCTGCTTTGAAGGTTGAGGAATCGGTTTTTTGACAAAAAGTCAATTTTTTTAAATGGAACCATGCTGGTACTGGCGGTTATTTAAATGGATCATCTTCTAACGAATCCATCGATACCAATAACATATATTTTTATTAAAAATCTACTTCAAAAATTTCAAATTATTGTGAAAATTTATTAAGAGATCCTCTTAATCGCAGTAATCTAATTATGTAAAAATGATTACCAAAATTTTTAGACTGTCTAATTAAATGACTATAGTAGTTAAACATAAAACAACGATCATTTGTTTTGTTGTAGTTATGCACAGTGTACTGCGATTAACAGGATCTCTTAATAAATTTTCACAATAATTTGAAATTTTTGAAGTAGATTTTTAATAAAAATACAAGTTATTGGTATCGATGGATTCGTTAGAAGATGATCCATTTAAATAACCGCCAGTACCAGCATGGTTCCATTTAAAAAAATTGACTTTTTGTCAAAAAACCGATTCCTCAACCTTCAAAGCCGATTAAAGTAACCTAAATGTCATTTGAAATTTACAAAAACGCTTTTTGGACAATTGTTGACATAATAAAAATCAATTTGTGCAGGTCACGGCACCCTTAATAAAAAACTAAATTTTGTTTTAAAATTTTTTTGAGGTTATAAAAATTAACGAAAATAGTGCAGTTGTATCAAAAATCACTTCCTCTTCCCAAAAATGTAAAAATATACCATTTCCATTTTGCACATGTCATATGTCTAAAATCTTATTTATTTAAAATCAAAACTAAAGAAAAAAAAGGGGGTGTACCATGAACGTGTGACACCCGGTTTACCTAAATCCATTTCCAAAAGCCACTTACATGTCTCTCTGTTACGTTATTTTAATTGTGTCAATGTCAAAGGATTTGTTTATTGTCTTCGGACAGATGGCAAATGTTCTGGGAGAAAAAAAAAAAAAAAAAAAAAAATTCCAAAAGGACTTATGAACTCATTAAAAATATTTCGAATCGTAAAATCTTTTTTATTTCGTACATTTAAAAAAAATGTGAAAATTTGCCCTGCCTGTTCTAACATTAAAGTAACAAAATTCGGGTGTATACAACAATAATTGTATTACCTCCTCAGTAATTTAATTTCTTTAATATCAGCAGGCAGTCGTTCAGTGTTCAATAAACTGAAACCACACACTGTTTTTTCGTTAAAATATACAATAAAATCGTACGGTTATCGAACTCTCGGCCGCTTTCATTATGAATACTTAAAGCTTTGTTTATGAAGGATAATAAAAACACGTTATTCAGGTTGAAATAAAATCTTTTATTTCTGTTTTCAGCAAATAAAGTGCTGTAAATCTGAGGTACGCTACTTAATAAAGCACGTGCAATTCCAGAACTGGATGAGTCGTTTTATTCTCGTTGTGTTTCGATAAAAAGTCGTACAAACTTTAATTAAAAACTGAAAAAAGTATCAGCTGTCGTAAACATGAAATAATCTGGAAAGGCTTTCAAGAAAACTGAGCTCGAAGCCATATCCCTCCGTTCAGCTCGAAGTTGAAATATTTTTGTTTAATAAAAGTTCGAGGTATTTATTTTTTAACAAACTTTTAAATTGTTTCCCAGAAAGATCATCGTACCTTTTATAAATTTTCTCACTGCTGAAATCTTAGTTGTTGTAATAGCTACACAGTTGGTTTAATGAGGAAGCCGTGTATTTTACAGGAGGGAGTCGGTAAGAAAATACCCGACTCCCGACTTTGACTCCTTAAAATAGCTCCGACTCCTCGACTCCTGACTCCGATTCTTCATCCCTGTTTTTCCAATAAAATTTTGTATAAATCTTTGCCTAAAAAGCTTTGAACAGTTCTACAATTTTATGACAGTTTTGTGGTAGAAAAACGCTACCGTGTAGATTAATCCGGTCCACAGGTGTCAAGCTGACCACTGAAATATTCAAGTGTTTTCTTTTCTGAGCCTTTAAGCCATTTTTTCCCCGTCTCTCTCAAGCAATCTCATGCCTACGCGTACATTTTTGTCTCGCTCCGGCGAGCGAAATTACAAAACGCGAAGAGATTTATTCCCGTGCAGAGTGGGCCCAAATTAAATGATAATCTTGTTGTTTTTAAATTCAAGTAAAGCTCTCATTTATGCATGCTTTTATACGGGGAAGATTGTAGACATGAATATTTAGATTATTTCAGGTTCTCAAGCTGTCCCTTCTTCATGAGCTTCTGTTGTTTACGACATTTCAGACGCGGAATAAACCCGGTTGTTGTACACTCGTAGATATCCTCTTGCATTCTGTTTTTTTAATAAAAATGCGTTAACATTTAATGAAAATGGTAATTTCGTCTTGAGATGCGTCGCGCTGCGTGAAAGGAAGGGTTAGCTTTCATGCAACGGCTTTATTATCATATATTTCGCGGTTTAACTAGGGCGAGTTTTATTAAATTTCGTAGCCTGCACTTGGAGAAAGTTTATAATGGCTATATTTTTGGGATTGTGAAAGCGCCATCTGCATTTGAACTTTGTTAGTTTGTGTATGAAGACGAAGTGCGACAACAGGTAGAAAACAAGATTTAGAAGGTCCTCATTTATGAGTTTCCTTTGCAACTTCCTGCATTGTTTCCGCGAGCATGTATCAAAATTCTTTTGTGACGCCATGTTTAATATTAAAATAAAGTTGTCGCCCTAGCACACGACATGGTTAATAGCTGTTTATCAAAAGGTACGCAACTTTTGCAATTTCGAAACTATTGATGTTGGAATAAACGAAATTTCTACTTAATATATTTCTACATAATATAAAAAGTTGTTAGCAAGCATAGAAAACTAAAACGGTTTTTCATAGGAAGTTTATGTTATTAGAGTTTGTGTTTTACTAACAAAAGTAATTGGAATTTTGCTAAAACTTAAAAAAAGTCTTACAAGGGAAGATTACCATATGTTGTCGCTAGCATCTGATCAAGGCTGTGTTTATTGCATCAAAAACATTAAAACTAAATGTTTGAAAAAGTTATACGTGCCACTGGCCATTTCCTTCGGAAAAATAGGAAAAAACCTGAAAAGTTAAATAATAAAAGTAATTTTTGCAATCGCGGTGGCTATGAAACTGTCAGAGATAAAATCGAAATTCTTCTATTTACCAATTTGCGCATCCTTTGCAAGTAAAATGATGCAACGTTTTGAAAAAATCCTTATCGGTTCCGGAGAAAAACGCGAATAACGAGGCCTTTGTAAAAACGGTTTTCCCTGTGTTGAACGCCAATCAATGCAAGTCGCATAGATTTAGTTATACTACTTCTCAAATCATAGCGCTTTTGCATGAGTTTCGTTATTGACGTTTTTCTCCGGAACTGTTTAAGATTTTTTCAAAAACTTTGCACCATTTTACTAGCAAAGGGCGCGCGAATTGGTAAATAGAAAAATGTCGATTTTATCTCTGACGGTTTCATAACCACCGCGACCGCAAAAATTACCTTTATTATTCAACTTTTTAGTTTTTCCTCTATTTTTTCGGAGGCAATGGACAGTGGCACGTATAACTCTGCAAAACATTTAGTTTTTATGTTCTTGAAGCAGTGAATATCCTGGTTAGTAAATAATCTTTACTTAAATCGTGTAAATTACGGCCAGTTTTTACCACTTTTTAGCCAAAGCTTCAGGATGCAAATATATCTGTATTTACTTTATTTAAAGCACATAACGTAGCTGTTTTCTTGGAACCAAAACCTTCTAAAAACTCTCAGAACGCTGTGCCATCAACGATTTCCTTCTTATGCAAATGCTACACAAGAACTGCAAACTAATCTCGTTATTCGGCCTTTATTTCGACTGAATAACACGAAGACGTATTGTCCTACAATTATTACCGTTGCAGTCTTCGCATTAACATATACTTAGCGTCGATTGTCGCCAATCTGTAGCGAATGGCCGCTGTAAATATTCAGATACGGTAGTTGGAGCTGAATGCGGAACAGTAGACGGCGATGGATGAAGAACACTTTCAAAGGCAAACAAAGAGGGTATGAAATTTTCATGAAGGGTCGCGTAATTTTGACGGGTGGATGTCGTTCGTGTCCACTGCGTGTTCTGGCCATCAAATGCCGGGCTCCGCCGTCCATGAAACCCACATTTTATAGTCTGTGGACCGCAATACGGTGTTCACTAATTAAAAGTAACAGATAAAGCATGTGTAACTAGCGGATTTTTCTGCAGCTTTAACGGCACCACGGCTTTCATTGAAAACAAAAGGAAATCCTTAAAGCAAGCGTTTTATCGGGTCATCCACGCTTTATGTTTAAACTGACACAGCAGCACTTGGATTTCAAATAATAAGAAAATATTAACTGGTTGAGTGCCATTCGTTTTTTATATTTACAGCATCGGTTCATTATGAGCCGAAGGACTACAAGTGTGTAGTGTGGCGAAGGAATACAGCGGGGTAAACTATTTAGAAAAGTAATTTTTTTTAGTAATTAGACTTATCCACATAGTTAAAGAACACTTTGTATTTATTTATATTATCTTTGCCTAAAAACGCACAAAAACATCAAACTTTCAATACTAAACAAAATAACAAATAAACAGTTGAACTCGTTCTCTTTTAACGGCGGTTGTTTTTACACTAATGACCCTTTTTCTAAAAGATTTTTCTCTCATACGTCGTTCCATGTAATCTAAAACAATGTAGAACTTTTAAATGTAGAAGTTCCAAGTACTCCATAACCATTACGCGGACTTAACAGATTTTATTGTTATCGGAAAAAATTCTTTTTTTAACCTATAAGAGCTCGTAGTTTCGCGAATTGAAATCGAATTGATATCGCTTAACGAACGGAAACACATAAAATATTTATCAAGCGGTTTTAGAAGTTTTCCCATCTTAATTTCGTCGGAAAATTCCGCTTTTAATGTTCAAAGTCGAACGAAAGACTTTGATTTTGTTTACTTGTGTAGTTTTTTTTGCTGAGAAAAAGGTTGATCGGATTAAAAAAACGTTCAATATTAATGGATGCGGAGTTTGCTTTATAATTTTCAAGTTTTTGAGGTTTTAAAAGCTGTTTTTACATATTTGAGTGCGTTTGAGTGCCTTATAAAGGGAAAAAAAAAATTAAATTTAGTGCGTACGATAACGCTCCAGGCCTCAGCGTAAGATAATTTTAGCTTAATTTAAGTTAACTGTCAGAGAATATTTCTTAATGGAAATGAATTTGAGAGATAAGTGGGCCGACAAGATAGAAGTTAGTATTATGTTAATCACGAACATAACCATTTCCTTGTTCCTTTTCAACTAGCCCCCTTAGATACATATCTTGAAGCGTTTACACAGAGTTAATGTGAACTAACAGCGCCAGTCCTGTATAAATACGATACCAAAAGTACAAGTGTTATTGTATGTACGTGTTTAAATTATTAAAATTAGCCCGTTAAATACCGTAAAAGTTTTATGTCGTGTTGTTTCAAGAAGTCGTAATTTAATGAATTTAAAATATGCATTTCTGTGCTGTGGCGTTTTATTACCGTGCGTTTTAGTGAGAGCGTTTACTTTCGGAATTAACTGAGACGCAGATGTTGTAAATTATAAATTTCGCCTCTTGGGTTTATTTAACTCGGGTTTTGATAAGAAAACAATATCTTAAACTTTGTGTTTTGAACTAAACACGCGTTTGTCGTTGTATTGCTTACTAATTTATCGGCAGTACGACTATAAAGTTTGTCAGGGCGAGCGTGTGCGTTTATTTTTATTAACCAGCCCACCTAGAATCATCAGCGAATCAGGAACCCGAGTTTGATTTTTAAGTTAAATACTGGTTTAAACAATTTAAATAATCTATAATGATCCAACGACGTCTGGACAACATCTGGAGGCAGAGCAAAAAAAAACGACAACAAACAGAGTTGTCTGACCGTTGAATGAAAGTCCATGTTATCGCTAAAGAAGTTTATCTATTTGAAACAACAGTTATGAATATTTTACACAATGATTTGGATATAAACAAATGGTTTGCGCGTTGCATAACGAAGCTGCTTACGCCACAGCAAAAACTTTGCTGTATTTTTATTTTTTTAAATTTCAAAATCCATGTCACTTCAAAAACAAAGGAAAATCTGATGGCTACAGTTTTCTAAGATGGGGATATTTTCTATTAACTGAATATATACGAAAACATTTTCCAATTACACGAGATATTTATGGCCAAACTATTTAAAATTTTAAAACTGATTACAATTCTGTAGTCGAAAAAAATTACAACAATTGCAGAGTGCATATTTCTCAAAAATTTTCAACAACGACTGTTCATTTGCTTTTCTTTTGCGTGTTTTTTTCTGAATTCTTAATCAGAATAATCGTCAAAAGTACTTATTAACCGGCGCTAATAATTTAACAATCTACCTAGCCTTAAAAAAAATACCAAAATTATACTGTGATATCAAAAATGATCATAGGTGCGCTCATGGATTTTAAAAGGATTGTCGAAACTAGTATCGTGCATTTATGTCAATCATTTCATGACTGTCAAAATTTGTAAAGCAGTTCTTTTTACTAAAATCTTAAGTAGTTTTTAAATCATTTTAATTATGGTTTTCACCACAGAGCACAAAATATACATGATTGAACCCCATTTTCGAACTGGTTTGCTAGTTAATGGAATTTGGGAATACAGTCAGCGTTTATGTTTAAACGATTTTTAGGAGCACCTCCCAGATTTAGCAGTAATACCAAAGGGTTTATGCATGTATTATAAATTGTGTAGGTGTGTTTCGTCAAACTGGCTCTGTGACTCATAAAAAAGGTACTGGTAGGCCAACCGTTTTAATGACGTTCGTTAGCGTATGGAACAAGAGCCTATACAACCTTTTAAACGTCTTTCTCAAGAAATTGAGACCTTCTTATGAAACATGCCAAACGGTTGTAAAGAACTTGGGCATGCATCCATATAGTATGCAATCATATCAAGCCATTTTGCTGGCAGACCCCACACCTGACGTTTTGCGTACTGCCAGTGGTTTGTCAACAATTTTATAAAGGACGACCTGCTTTACAAATTTGCCTGACGAACTGACGAAGTTAATGGTACTAGGAATTTTTTTTTTACGCTCGCCGTTAAAACGTTATGACGCTAACTTGTTTATCTTTAACAAAAAACTTGGGATCCTTAGCAACTTTATTGTGCTAATACCTCAAAAACCTAAAACGATACAATATTTCTGTAAACGGTTCTGTTTGTCTAAAAAAAAACTGCATATTTTTGGTACGGTAACCATTTCTCTATCTTGAATATTAAGCGAGATACCTATGTAATCCCATCGAATTTGGACCACCCTGTATAGTTTACCAAACAAATTTACCTAATTTAAAAAATTATAAATTTATACTAGCATAACACACAATTACATTAATAAATCTGAGTGCATTTACTGAACCGATTTGCACAGATACACACACAAAAGTGAACCAATTTCAATGATAATTGGAATTTCATCTTACAGTATCATCCACTTACAAATTACCACATGTACTATCGTTAGAGTTAATCTTCTCTTTGTGTGGCCGTCCTCGACTAGCTTGTATTCAAACTCAACATTCCTTGAAGCTTCCAGTACTATCAAGTTGAGGAGAACACCAAGCTAAATCAGTCAGTCATTGTTATATTTTAAAAATAAAAAACAAGAACCTTTCACGTTACAATAAAATACTTTTGCACGCAACACGGAGTAAAAATAACGAACGAGGAAATTGTATTGTGTGTCAAAGAGTACACAATGTTAATGAATGTTAATCAAGATAATTGTTAAACAAGGCAGAATGCCGCTTCATTCTGCCTCCGAACTATTCCTGGATTATCCGATAGATTCAATCGGTTCCATGCAACATATCTCGCGTATTACTTCGTTTAATTAACCCTGTGTAATGAGTATTGTGGTTTTCCTATTGTAACAAACAATTGCTAATAACAAAGGCTCAAACTTGCACAAAGATATTTTTAAATTGTTTTAATGAGGCTGAAAAATAATAGTGTATTACATAACAGGTAAGAAGCATATTACGCACGACCGCACGAGTGGAAAAGTATTTCCACGAGTGCGTAATTGCTTTACAACTCGTGTTATGTAGCTTACTTTTTCTACGATCACATAATACCTACGATTTTAACGGCTTTTTGGCTAATTACATATGTAATTACGTTGTCTTGTCAATTTTGACGTAAGCCTACTTTGACTTTTGCTTACCGTGCGTTATAACTCACTTACTAGGCATGCAGAAAGTGTTTTACGTGAGTCGTAGAAAAATTAATACTCCTATTATTTTGTAGGTGTGCAGATACCTTTTAGATTAGGCCCGAAACTTATCATTACCCTCTTGTATTTGATGGTTTTTACTATAAAATGACAAAGTAACTTTCTCCTTACATTTGCTTAAGTTTTCAGGGTTGCGTTAATGGCTTGACATTAGCTGCTTTGCTGTTTAGTAATTTAAACTTTATAGCTTTATATATTTATACGTAACGTGTGATATTTTCTTGTGCTAAAATTTACAGCCAGTTTCGTATACTCGTGGTTGTACGAACTAAGTCAGGTGTTTGTATAAGGAACAGGGTTTCTCTGTCGCTTCTTTGCAGCCACAGTTTATGCAAACTATGTAAAGCATAACAATTTCCTATAGTATCTCAGCCAGGGTCTTTGTGCGGATGTTCGCAAACCTGTAACAGATTATGTTATCGACTTGTGTTATTTTTTATTTTCAATCCCGAGCGGAATTGTGTTCTGCAAGGCCTTGCTCGATTTTTATTTAAAAAAAGTTTTAAATCAACTCTAAAAATAGCGCAAGGTTTATTTAAGGCTTTTGCAATACAAAACTCGATCGAATTTGTTAAGATAGCCTAATAAATTGTTAAACCTTGTTTTACAAATATGAATTAGTAGGGTAGCTGCTATAGTTATTGCCTCCCTTAAGCAAATTTTCATATTGTTAGTGAGATAATTCATTAATTTTTCCATATTAAAATAAAAAAATTGAAATGTAGTGTGGACCAATAAACTTATTTTTATATTTAAAATTCGAATTTGATGTATCTAACTTTTTAATGGTAAAAATAAATTATTTTTAAAAGACTACGCAGTTTGTAGTTATTGGCCCTGCATGTACCAATTACTGGCAATTAAAATAGTTGTTAATTCTTTTAAAACTTTCTCACACAATAATAACAATATTTATTGTTTTCTTATAACTGTGCATTTAAGATCCTAGATAAAATAATTTCTAATAAATAAATAAGGTTTAGGTAAACAAAATTTTATTTTAACTAAAAGTAAATTCTATTATAAACATGAAGTTTACAAAAAGACAAATAAGGTAACTAAAAATATCATAGTTGACCACTGTAAAAAATAAATTCTATTTTCTATTTCAAAATAAAAACAGTCTTACGCTTTCCTTCTTCGTTCTTTTTTACACAAGTCTTTGATTGACATGTTTTACATGTGAATACTCTATCCGAAATTGTTTTGTATTTTAATATACATCTCGGGTGATATTTTCTGCAACATGAGTTACATTTTATTGCAAAATTGTTGCTATTAATATTATAGCAACAAGTAAAACATAAACCAAATACAACTTTGTTATTTAAAAATTCGTTTTGAATACTGTTTCATGAGGTTGTTCCTCAATCTCTTGGTCAATATCAACATTTTTAAATTGACGTGAACTTATTTCTTTTTTTTTGTTACTTCAATATTTTTACTTTTATCACTTAATTCAGTTATTGGCAATTTTAAATTATTACGTATTAGCACATTTGATACTATTTGCTTTGTTTAATTTTTTTTGTTTATTTTTTATTATTTTCTTTGTCCTGTTTCTTTGCTGCCACTAGTACTTTACGTTTTTCTTTTTCTAGCTCTTCTTTTTCTTCTTCTTTTGGTTCTCCAATCTCTTGGTCAATATCAACATTTTTAAATAAATCTTTGACGTAACTTCCTTCTCCTTTTCTTTGATTACTTTAATATTTTTACTTTTATCACTCAATTGCCAATTTTAAATTATCACTTATTAGCACATTTGATACTATTTGAACATTGTTTGATTTTTGTTTAAGTAATTTTAGTTTTTTATTCTTTTCTTTGTCCTGTTTCTTTGGCATTCTTCAAGCCAGGCCACAATTATAGCTTCTTTTGTATTATTCAGTACTGAAGAATTGACCATGGCTTTCTTTAACAAATTTCTCGGATAGGCAGAACTGCAATGTGGCCCTAGGAACATTATACATCTTCAAAGCTTCTCGTTTAGATATTCTTTTTTTCACAGCCTCTATGCTTTATCTATTATTACTCAAAAAATAGTTGATTTTAGGTACATAAACCTTTGATATGTTTTATGGAAAGGTTAATTTAGCAACAAAATAATACGAAAAATGCAGCGTTCTGAAGTATTGGCACTTTTTCCAGAAAAAAATTAAAATAGTTGAAATTCAAGTAGGCTTATACGAAACTAAGGATAATTAAAGTGACCTGACCAAAAATAGATTTATTAAATTGCCTCCTTTCTGGGTAAAGATTAAAATAATTTTCACCTGCTGCTTCAGAATTATTATTGCTTTGAAAAAAACATTCTAACATATCATACTTTTCGTAATATTCGTAAGCCATTTCGTGTTTTCAAGGTACATAAATAAAAACAGTCAACAATTAAACGTGATTTTATTATGTTAAACTATCATTTAAACAACAGAATTACAGTTTGTTTTACCAGGTATATTACTAATGACATAAGCCTACTACTAGAAATACAAAAAATTACCTAATTTTTGCTATAATGTAAGGAAAATGAATAAATCGTCTCCACATGATATACACTACTAGAATGGAAAAAAATCTTCTTGCTCGTGATACCACAGGCAACTATGGGTTCTATTTTTAAAAACACAACTTTTTGTCACAACTCGAATTTAATTTTTTTTTTGAAAAATTGTCTACGCCACTGCATACTCATCAAAAAAGTGCCTGTAGAACGTCAAAATTATTCTCCTGTATTTTCATAAACAAGCGAGATATAGTCATAAAACGAAAAGTCGAAAAATCGAGTTATCTGTGATAACTCAAAAACAAAAGACAATAACCAGTTTTAGTTTTCACCATTAACTTTTTCTCGAAAAAAGAGATCGAGGTTGGGGGGGACCGTTTTTCGATACCTCTTATAGTTATCGAGATTCCCTATGAAAACATCGAAATTTGCCCACCCTGTACTAACAACCAAAAATTAAAAATGGGCTTGCAATGAGGTTTTGACAATGATTTATGTGCATCAATAAACTTGAGCAAACAAATGAAGTGCTACTATGTAATTAATTCGACTTGATGTAATAAATTTTTAACGTGACTGTTATTACTAAGAACTTTTTATTGCTAATTAAATTTATAACCGTCTTAAAGATGAAAGGTCCGTGGATTAATTTTTGCGCAAATTTTACTCTTTCATTTCTTTACGACGCTCAACTTTTACAATTATTACTTTCGCACTGAAAAATTATCGTGTTTGTTCGACTAATCTTCGCCCTAACTACTTCTTGAGTAACTGAAGAAATCTACTTCTCGGGGAATGAATAATTTATCGGACTTTCGATGCGGGCGTTATAATAAGAATCGATACATTAGCTTCCACGTTATTGATGTTGGTAATTATTGTATCAGTTACGGGGCCCACTGAGATAATTGCTTAACTTTGTGCGGTTATTATTTATTTAAATGAGTTTGTATCTGATGTTTCGAAGTTACTGACAGGCCATCAGTTAGTTTGATAGAGTTGCTTAACAGATATTAGCCTATCACTTTTGCTTCAAAGTTTAATTCTTGCGGAGCAAAAGTGTTATGGAGATAGTAATTTGGAATTATGGTGACTATTTTTTCTTATTAACTTCGTTGCTGAGAACTGAAGCGTGCTTAAAGTTTCGAAGTTAGCGCCGATACTTCTGGAGCAAGGGAACTGGCTCGAGGCGGTAACACCTTTTCTGGTGCTTCAACTTGCAACTTTCTGAAAATTAAATGAGTAAATATTAGTTATAGTAATAAACTAAACTAGTGAACTTAAAGCGAATAAAAAAATCGTTTACTTTCATGATTTAGTGGGGCGTTATTATTTAATTGTGAAGACGTAGATATTTTATTTTAAAACAATTTGGTAAAGTAGTTGATTTGCACTAAAAAATATGCCAAGACATACTCGGGCAATTTGGTAAAATTTCTTTCTATGGGCGTAGTTTCTTCAATACATCTTGAGTATTACAGCGTTATAGGTATTTCGGGGTTTTAGTAGGCGATAAAACGAACAAACAAAAACGAATCGCATGTTCAAAAACGAAATTTAATAGTTTAAATTATGCAGTTTTACAATTAGTATTTAAAAATAACTTCGTTCAAATGATTCTCATATTGTACCAATAATGATCCAAAATCCAAAATATTGGTTTAGTGAAATTAGATAACTCACACAATAATTATTTGCTCAATAACTTTACTTCAATTGAAATTTATTGAAACGTGCCCAAATTTATTGGACTTTATTACAGGGACTAAAAACGAAAAAAAATTCGTTCGTTTCTGTTCGGAACGAAAACGAAATATATCGTTTTCGTTCTTTTCGTTCTAACCGAAAAAAAGCCTTTTTCGTGAACCGAAATAATAACGGTTAAAACCGGTTTTACAATATTTTTTTGTCGTCAAAAATCGAGGACTTTAATTTTTTTTTTCAAGTCACTACAACCCTCTATAAATACGATAACAATATTTGCGTTTCCACTAAAATATAAACGATGACAATGGGTTTTGATGCTCACCGATATCATATTTTAGACTGGCGAATCGCCGCCATATTAAATTAACCAAATCGTTAAACACGTTAACATTTAACCATTGTATTTAGTATAACACCCGCAAGGTGCAAAAATACAACTTGATTAGTTAAAATTTTACACACGATTTTTATTTAAAAATATAAAAATATAGCAGTGCTGTTTTAAGTTTGTTTTAGTGCTAAAAATTTATGAATTTGAATTAAATTAGATCCTGCTGTAATTATTTAAAAAGACAAAAGAATTAATTCAAGTGGATAGTTCACTAAATGGTCCCATGAATGTTATAAATAAAAAAGATATTAGAAGAAAACTTTTATTAACTCTAAACGCAAATGAAATATACCCATTAATCTATATATATAAAAGAGCTTGTTTGTTTGTTTGTTTGTTTGTTTGTTCGCTATAGAATCCTAGGTCCGTTGACCGATCGGGACCAAATTTTGCACAGTTACTATTTAGCACCTTGCAGATCTAACGCCAAACTTTAAGTACAAGCACATATTACCAATTTAAAAAAAAAAAAAATTACTTGGACGGGATTCGATCTTACGTCGGCAAATACCTGGTCATAACAGGATACGGCGCGGTCTATTTCACAAGTAAATATTGTTTTGTATACAATTAGTAATAAATGTACATGAAGTATTATTTTTATTAGTACATTTTTAATTAAAACAAGACGAAAGAAAATAAATTTGAGTTATTATTCAATTTTTAAGCAATAAATAGTTATTTTTTAAGGAATTATAAGAAAATGAAAAGATGATTGATCAGAGTATGTCATTTGTGTATGATTTGGAATTATTGGGCTTATTCAAGTTAAAACAGTAATTAAAATTGTAATCGCCCGTGCAACGCCGGGTAAACCATCTTGTAATATATAAAAAATTAACTTGAAATATATTTTAACTTAATAGTTTGTACATACTGCACAATATACATTTTCACAATTCATTCAATCTTACTAGCAACACATCAGACAATAAATCTTCTTTTACATTAGTACTTTTCGAAGTAAGAATAAATTTTACTTTTATTAACTCTAAACGCAAATAAAACATACACATTAATAATATATATCCTATCAAGCGTACAAAGAATATCTGTACCGTTTTTTGTGTTACACGAAACTGCAAGTATAAACAATAAATTGTTAAAACATATCATGTATATGGAGAAAAGTGAAGCTCACTTATTTCAAGCGAGATTTTTTACTGCCTCGTTTAGTATCTCCAGCATAGAAGGTGAATTCGCGTTTGTGTTTAACAAATAAAATTTAAATATTGATAAAACCGGTTAAAACCGGTTTTGGAAAATATTTATTTCGTTTTCGTTCTTGAACGAAAAATAATAATTTCGTTTTCATTCTTAAATAAATTTCGTTTAATTTCGTTTAACGTTTTCGTTCCGTTCTCAGTCCCTGCTTTATTAAGTATTTTTAAATCGACTAAAATGCGAACGCTTAAATATTTCGACAGAAAGAACAATGGACTTAAACCACCTTCATAATAAATGTTGGAGAATTTCAGCGTTTTTTTCTTAGCACTGTGTATTGTTTTGTCGAAATGAAACGACACAATATAAAAAGTGATAAAAAACAGTTCCCAAATGAACTAAAACGATACAAAAAAATAATTTTCTCAGAATTGCTCCTCGTAAGGGGTGCAAATTTTCATTGAAGTGAAAATCTCTTACCAAAAAGTCTCCTTACACCGGCACTCGGGACTTGACGGAATCAACTCAACGACTCAGAAATCGTTTCCGGGTTCTTTTGAATTAATGAGATTTCTCGTATTTCGTTATAATTTGCTCCTTTGTTCTGATATTTTACCTTATTAAATAACCGCTTGTATTCCTTTGAAAATCAAGCTGTATTTAATTTGAATTGCGTCGCACGGGGCGGAGGTACGCGCGATCTTTTATTAATATTTTTTTCAGACGCAAAATTAAATTTAGGGTCCACCTCCTTTGACACAGGACCCGAAAGAAACACATTCTTTGGGATTGCGTTACGCCAGTCGACTTAATTTTCGGATTATGCATGTTTTTTACCTTGTTTCGAACAGGAACGAATAAGTTCTCAGCTTAATAATGTTGCTCGAATATTTATCTTACTCCATAAACAAAAAAAGCAAAGTAAATTCGATGTTTTCCTTACTTCAAAGACACGAATAATCGTTATTTTTAATCTAAGTTTCTACATGTTTATTTGTTTACTGTAAAATGCTAAAACTATACAAGTATTAACGTAAGAACTCGCGCAAACGAACACAAAAAGAATAAGAGAAGTCGTAAAAGACTTCTGCAAATCTCATGCTACTACGATAGAAATCTCATTACACTTGTCCCGTTGTCTACAGCGAGCGTTTTCATATTTTCATAAAATTCATATACCGTTGCTTTGAAAAACTCGAGTCTAAACTTACTCGTTTCGAGTTATCATAATGCCTTATCCAAAACCTGAATCTCGTCTTCATATTTAACTCTTCTAAGGAATCCTTTTCCCTAGAATCAATTCTTTTCGTGAATGTCTTTGCCGGCATCACAGATTCCCTTTATTTTGTTTGTTTAGTGCTTATTTTGGCTGAAAACAGCGGTATCATGCAAATAACGTTGAGTCGCTTTGTACAACCGCGTCGAACACGGAGGCCAAAATCGACGTTTTCGTAGGGCATGTCAGTAACTACAATAGTTGGCAAAAATCTGTTTCCTAGGGAAACTGTTTAAAGCTAAATACGATATTTAATAATTTGGGAATACTAATAAAGCAGTTTTAAAACAACATAATTAAAAACCGATTGTGTTTTTTTTTTGTTCAGATGTTTTTGAATCCATCAAGAAAATTTTTGCAAATTAAAAATTTCTTTGTGCATTTTTTTGCAACACATATACAGGGTAACAATAATATACATCCGTTGTCTAGGTAACTTTGTTATTATAAGAGTTATACAGTCGGTTAAATTAGCAAAATTGGGCAGAATTTCAAAACGAATTTAAAGCAATGTTGACATTTCACCTAAACCTTTTAATCTTTTCTCAATGTTTTGATAATTTCATAGCTGCTTATGTAAAAACCAAAATGTTAAATGATTACTGTAAATATTTTTACGTAAAATTAGAAAAAAAATCTTAAAAATCATAGTAAGTACATACATTCGATTTTTGAGATATAAGCCAGGCTTGCCTTTTTTTTAATGGCAACCATAGTTGGCTATGCGTTCTATATAAAAAGATTTTTTTTCTTGTTTCATTGCTGTATGGATTGTTAGGTTTATCTTTAAAAATAACAAGTTTTCACAATATTTTTGTTAAGTTTATTCTAAGTGACCATTGACAAAAATACATTACATAAATATGACAAGCCGTACAGGGTGGGCTTTTTTCGATATTTTAATAGGGAATCTCTGTAACTAGAAGAGGTATCAAAAAACGGACCGCGCATCCTCGATCTCTTTTTTCGAGAAAAAGTTAATGGCGAAAACTAAAATTGGTTATCGTCTTTTGTTTTCGAGTTATCACCGATAACTCGATTTTTCGACTTTTCGTTTTATGACTTTATCTCGCTTGTTAATGAAAATAAACAAAAATAATTTTGACGTTGTACAGGCACTTTTTTGATAAGAATCCAGTGGCGTAGACAATTTTCCAAAAAAAATATCCGAAATTCGAGTTGTGAAATAAAGTTGTATTTTTTTAAATAGAACCTATAGTTGGCTATGTCTTATTTAAATTCTTTATTTTTTTGTCATTCCAAATATATAAGGGTTGATGTATTTATTTTCAATAATACGCAAGTTACGGAGGTTTTTTAGTTTTTTTTTTAAACAAAATTATAGTAGGCTGTCAAAACAAAAACAAAACAAGGTGTAAAACCTTTTAAAACTCATTTGGTACAAGTTACGAAAGTTTTGTAATTTGTTGTTGTGATAAACATTATAAATATATAAAAATAAGGAAACAACGATAAAGTCGGAATCTGCAGTAATGTAGTTTATTGTAGTTTATCTTATGTTCAAATATTTGTAATGTTTATCACAACAACAAATTAAAAGACCTTCGTAACTTGTACCAAATGAGTTTTAAAAGGTTTATTTTCATAAACAAGCGAAATATAGTCATAAAACGAAAAGTCGAAAAATCGAGTTATCGGCGATAACTCGAAAACAAAAGACGATAACCAATTTTAGTTTTCGCCATTAACTTTTTCTCGAAAAAAGAGATCGAGGATGCGCGGTCCGTTTTTTGATACCTCTTACAGTTACAGAGATTCCCTATTAAAACATCGAAATTTGCCTACCCTGTACATAATTAACTACAAAAAAATTAAAACTTGTCTAACTTAAGATATTTTTTACATTTCATAATAATTTATGATCTTTTACTTATTATTAGGTACTATTAAATCTAAATTATAATATGTGTTGAAGGTGTAACCCTCTCTCCATGAGCAATACAAATTTGAGATCTGCACTTTGTAGATAATAATATTTTTCTAAGCTTTTTTTATGCTATTTTAAGGACAGTTAATCAAATAAAAAGAAATATGGTTTTTTACGAAAATTAAATATGTGGAAATGAAGAAGCTATGGCTTGTCTAATAAAAGACACATATCCAAATCGGTTCCGCAAATGTTGAAATAAAAGTTTGTTTTTGTTTTGCTGTGCGTTTTTATTGGCAATCGCCCGGAGTTGTTTGGCTAATTCGTGATGTTTTACGAATTTATTCAGCGGTAGATTCGTTGTAAAACTAAAACAAGACCGCCGGAGCTCTGTATAATGCGATTTACCGCTGTGCGCTCCGGCAATGTTTAAGTTGCTCTGAGTGCATGCATTTTTATTTTATTGTGGCGACCTCACCCTTTTACTGTACAACTGGCTCTGTTTGCATAATAACTTTTAGTAGTTTTGTTAATTATAATTAACATCAACTGTACCAAAATCCTGTTTAAATATTAAATAAACATCATCCTATCTGAAACAGAAGACGATTATAGTTTTAATCATCTTTTGTTTAAGGTTAGCAAATATAATCATACGCGTCTATCTTGTTATTACACAATTTTTTTTTGGCGTTTTTTTTATAAGGAACTGAAGGTAGTTGTACAGGGTTAGCCAATACATATAACGGGATTTAAGTAGGCTATAGAAAAAAACATAGGCAACACTGAAACTACATAACGTTAAAAGATCTTTGAGAGTCTTTGCAATTTATGAAGCCATGGCGCATTTTCCTTTAAACCAACAAATTTTCGCACTACAGACTTTACTTTGCAAGTAAAATGGTGCAATTTTTTTTAACAATATCTTAAATGGTTCCAGAGAAAAACGCGAAAAACGAAACCCTTGTAAAAACGGTTTCACCTATGTTAAACGCCTAGGCAAGTCGTATAGATTTAGGTATACAACTTCTCAAATCATAGCGCTTTTGTTTTAAAAAAATCATCATTTATTTCTTGTTTTTTGCATTATCTTTTTGCCATATATTGGTACAAATACACAAATAGCATTAACAATTTTGAATCAATAACCAAATGCTTTAAAATTTGATAAAAATTCGCACAAATTTTATATTTTCAGAAATGTTTTCAGAGTATTCAATTTTCAAATAAGCTTCCCATAACAATTTTGTTTAGTACAAAAGCTAAATGTACGTTCTTGGAACCAATTAACCAACATAATTCGTTATTAACCACATGGTGTAGTTCAGTAAAAACACCCTCCACCTTCCCCCACTGTTTTAATTTAATTATCCGACCTACATAACCTGTGACCAATTTAGTAGCGGTTTTGAAATAACATTTTAAACGTAAGCTAGTTTTCAGGCTAAGCCTACTCCAAACAAACGCATGTATACGCATTTTAATCATTTGGTTACATAATATTATAAGTTTGTGATATATGTATACGGATTTGAAACGTAATTGAAAGGATTATGTTTGCTTTAAACCTCTCTGTTTGTATCATTGTTTATTGTAGGTTTTATTGTAAAGGGTTGTCTGTTTTCATTTATGTGATATTAGGGAAGTGGATTATATATACAGGGCGATTGAAATTCGAGTTTAAGCATGGGGATGTCGCTTTTTATAATAGCTAGAATATAGGTTTAAATTTGGCAAAGTTGCTAAATTCGATGCTCATTGATGATCCAAAGAGAAATTGGAAATACCTCAAACGGTATTTGAGATAATTAGGAAAATACGATTTTTGAAAATCGTCTATAACACGTTTGGAGTGTGGCGTAATTTTTGCTTTTTACATAACCAAACAGCATATATTTTTCTGAATTCATTGATGTATCACACATGGTATTTGACTTTTACATTCATTGTCGAATTTAAAAACAAAAAAATTTAAACAATAACTATTATAAATCAAGTAGGCCGGTCGTTGTAGTTTATGTTTTAGTTTTGTTATACGTTATCACTACTTTATACAAATTAAAGTTTCTGTTTAATGTAGAAAAATAGTGTTTTTTCCGGAGATGTTTGTAATAAAAATGTTTTTTTATTGTCATCTGAAACATTTCTGCCATATTTTTCTTTTAACCCCATATTTACCCAAGTTTCTATCCAACGTACAAAAATATGTGTGCCAGGGTTGTCTTCTTTCTGGATATGTTTCTGCATATCGTTGACTTGACAATATAGAATTACTATTCAATGAATAAAAAATTGGCAACATATCGCGTTTTTCTTCGTTATTAAAGTTCATTTTTACAAATTCATTAATGTGACAAGCAATAGGCTTTCAAAACTTTTAGTTTGTTGATTGTTTGTCATGGAAACAACATAAACTACAACGACCGGCCTACCTGATTTATAATAGATATTGTTTAAATTTTTATTTTTTATTGGACAACGAATAAAGAAGTAAAATACCATATGTAATACATCAATGGATTCAGAAAAATAAATGCTACTCCTATTAGATTATGTAAATAGCTAAAATTGCGCCAATAAGAAAAAACTAGAGTTGGTTAGCATAAAACAAAAACGAATTGATCTGGGAAAAATTTGTGACCACCATCCGATTCGGCTTAAAAAGTTGCTTGGGCACATTTAAAATATTTCATACTCCAAAGGGGTTGTAGACGATTTTCAAAAGTCGTATTTTCCGGTTTTTCCTAGTTTTCTTTGATACCATTTGAGATATTTCCAATTTCTCTTCGGCTTATTATTGAGCACAAAATTTAACAGTTTTGCCAATTTTAAACCTCTAGCTTATAAAATAAACGAGATCCCCATGCATAAACTCGAATTTCAATATAGGTAAATACGGCTCGATAGTAACCTGCTTTTAAGTTAGCCAATGCCAAACAAATATATTTACGTTCGATGCCTTTATAATTTTGCGTTATACTAATTCTCAAAACTATGAACTAAAGCTGTATGGAAAAATTAAATGAAATACGAGTGTTTTGGCTATAAATCGAACAAAATGTAATTAAAAAAATCAGTATGGACTAGTGATTGCAATACCGGTATACCGGTATACCGAATACCGGTATACCGTGCCATTTTACAATACCGAAATACCGTCTCATTTGATGGTCTAATACCGGTATTCGGTAATAATATTATTTTTTTTTAAATTTGATTTTTATTATTTTATAATTGCAGTCTGTCATAAATAAAAAAATAGCAATAAATGCAAAACACAAAATTGAGCTACAAAATGATGTATTTAAGTTAATTAAAAGAGAGATGATATTATTAGAAGACAAAAGAATATTGCAACATTGGAATATTTGTTGTCATTTCAAAGGCTTACTATTAAAAAATGTTGCAATTTCTCTTAACTTTATCAAAAATTCTTAATAACTCGAAAATTATTGCAGATAGGTATAGGAAACGCTAATAAAGATTGATGTAGAATTTACTTTTGAATTAGAAAACTAAAAAAAATTTGGGCATTGTATTTGAAAAAAAACGAGTTTTATTGGTCTGAAATTGTATTAAAAGAAAATTAAATTTTGGACACCCTGTAAGTAATGCATCGATTGCAAAAATTCTTCTATGCATAGTCTAAATTTAAGCGTTTTTTTCTTCAAAAATGGCGGCGATAGATAATATTAAGCATTATGATGAAAATCAAAAAATTTCAAAAAAGTCCAAAAATCTAAAAACTACTGCACTTAGGTATAGGGTATGCTATTAATAGTCCCTCTAAAATAACGTGTTAAATCCAAAAATGCAATAAAAAATAGACCATTGCATTTGAAATAAGAAAGTAGACGTCAAGTTCCGGTATTTCCGGAAGGGTCGCCATCTTGAAAATATGTTCATTAAACAGCTCAGATGCCATTATGGTCATAACCAAAATTTCAAAGCAATACCCTGTTTCATTCTATATATATTTTTAATGCCCGGTCCCAATCAATTAGGTACCCTGTATATCTTCAGTTTTTTGTGTCCATATTTTTTTACAGATTATGTAATTTTTTAAGTTTCTTTATTTTATGTAAATTTGTGTTTTGACATTATACTTGCTATATGTACATATGTATAAAATGCATATATTGTATTTTCAAAATTAATACTTTTTTTAAAAAAGCAATACCGGTATTAATACCGGTATACCGGTATTACTTGCGAATAAATACCGAATACCGGTATTGAATTTTGGTCCGGTATTGCAATCACTAGTATGGATATGGACTACCTATCACCTAAAAAACATTTAGAAAAATGTTGGAGTGAACTTCTTTAATGTAATGAATATCTGGTGAAGTAAGTAAAGTTCTTTTGAACAATTATCCAAGAACATCATTCGAATCAGAAGGACTATTGTCCTTCCTGTGATAAAGGTGCACTTGGCGATTTCCATTCGCGTAATGTACTCCAGCAAATACCTCTGCGACAAACGGCATATTTGATTTCCGGAGTCTAGATTTACCGGAAACCGTAGTTATCATTTCTTGAGAGTATTCACTATACATAATTTTAATTTCACGATATTCTCCGCGACCGAAATACTTGGAAATAATAGCACAGCCATCTTGGTAGAGATAATGTAATATGCAAAAGCGATGAAAACTATTTGATAATTAATTTCAGCAAAATTTATTGTTGTAAGGAATATTTTTTATCAGATTATGACAACAATTTTTTTTTAAATCTGATTATTTGAACAAAACTTGGGTACCTAATGTAATTTCCTGAAAAATATCCTAATTAAAAAAAAAAAACAAAGATCAAAATTCGTGACATTTAATAAAACTTGCATTTTGGAAGTTGTTTATGTTTCAAAAAATTATTCAAAATACTCGCAATAAGTAAATAAATCTTTGTCAGTGTAAATGCGCAAGTAGTTTTTTATTCGCGACATTTCCAAAGGACGCGTAAACGATCAATTAAGTTCATAAAACTTTTGTTGAACGTGCAGAACTTGTGTTGTCTTCCGAGAGGCCTTAAACAAATTTAACGATTTATATGGACCGCGTCTAAATCATAACTTTCCGGGGCAGAGCGGCGTAACCCCTAACTTCACAATAACTACACAACTGGAAGTTTAAAAGGTACAAAAGTTTCCTTCGTTAAGGCATTCTTTCAGCCGAAATCCCGAACAACTTTTCAATTACTTTCTGTAATAAATATAGTTTGCGAAAAGAAAATATGAAATGGCGTTCGTTGTTTTCATTTCGGGACGAAAAATGGAGCAATCAAATTTTAAAAATGTTGTTTCAAATCAAGCGCGATACAGAAATTCGTGAACCTTGAAAAACTTTAAGTACTTAAAATAAATTCTGGAATGATTGGGTTTATCAGTTATATGCAGAGCAAAAAGGATTGTTTATGGGCCATTCTGTATAAAAGCAATTGTTTTTTGAAACTTCATGTATGATGAAAATAAAGTGACTGCAATAACACTAGCATATTATGTAATCTGTTAAATCTGATTTCGGTGAGGTAAATAGCGATGTAGGAAGAAAGCTTGCAGTCGGTAAGAGCGTCACAAAAGCTCTGCATAGCCTTACTTCTCAGCAGTCGTATTGACCGCCACAGAACAAAAGAACAGCGAGCTATTCCCCAATTTTAGCGCGACGACATTGAACCTGTTAACAAGCTTTTTTTTTCACGCGAAACGTCGACAAAAGCAACAAAGTGTACTGAAGGAGACGCGACGTGTAGCAAATAAAACTGACTGAGTTAGTTAGTTGACCCTAACTTGTCAACCCCGAAGTAAATATCTTCCAAATTAGATTGGAACAGAAACTCGCTAACTGGGTTACCGTCCAGTAAAATGCATCCCCGCGAAATAGCCACGCCCCCCGACACACTAAATCAAACGCACAAAAAAAAGGTTGAAATTTTCACAACCAATTGCACACGAACAATACAGCGACGTTTGAGGAGAAATTAAATAAAACGTTATTTTATCATATACTAACAATGAAAAGAACGTGGCCGCGTATTCGGGGACCAGATATTCAGAAAAACTCAGCTGAAAACCGGGAAATATAGGCAATTAAGATTATTAATTGTTCTCCATGCGGGTCCAGATGAAAGGGAAAACCGCCATTTATTGCTGGCTTTAGAATGCGCCAAATCCCGTCTAGAGTGCTTTTTATTTGTTCGCCATGGCAAATGTGATATCGATTTTCATATCATCTTAAACAGTTTACGCTTATGCTACTACGTACATCAAAGCTTGCTGTTAATAATATTACCCTAAAATCAAATCGTAAAGGGATAAATAATTGGTAATGGATGAAATGAACAGAAAGAATTTGACCTCCATCAGGTGACAAAAATTCGAAAAGCGTTCGAATTTAACCAGAACTACTTTCATAAATTAATACCAATTTCCATAACAAATGCAAAATCCAACCACAACCCTGAGATTCTTCGATAGCTCCTTTATTAATGAAAATATCAAAAAATATTTAAAACAAATCTTGTGCGACTCTGTTTTCTACATAACCTTAAATTATTTTCAAATGTACAAGATGTTTTGTTTAAGCGGCACATATGAAAATGGGATTTTTTTAAATGGAACACCCTATATATTTTTACATTTTTGAATTCCCATTTGGGTGTACTTTAAAACATATTAACCATTATATGGACCCGAAGCTAACTGTTTTTGTGTTATTTATGTATTTATAAAAATGCGATGCAGCAGCACTTTCAAAAATGTTTCACATTCAGAAACTTTGAAAACTCAGTAAAAATTCGTTTGGAAATTAGATTCACAATAGATTCACAAACACTTTGCGGTCCGATACGATAAACTTTAAACATCAATAAGTCATTTTTCTTAAATACAACAACCTGTATATTTAGGAAGAATTTAATTGTCTTTCGAAATTATTAAGCATGTCCTATACCTAAAGTTGATATTTTTCGAGCTATCTCGATTTTTATTTAAAAATATTTCAATTGCTTTAGTAATAGTAATGAACACCGTATAATATTTCGAAAGTTTAAGTGCAAAGTGTTTGTGAATCTGTATCGAATGCAGCTTTCAGATCCACAATTTCTAAAAATTCATTAAAAGCTCTTTGACCTTTAGCAACTGTTTGGATACTGTGCAAACAATTGTGATTAAAATACATTTTTCAAGAAAAATACCTTGAAGTTGTAAGGTATCCATAAATAGTATTTAATATGTTAGTCCTGGTATAACATCTTTAAACTTCGCGTTATTAATCTTTTTAAATGATTATTTTCGTCTTTTAAAGATGTTGTTGAGTCTTTTGAATATTTGTTTATTAAAATATTGCACGAGTCGAATTTTTTTGCAGTGTTAAAAAATGTAATAAAATGAAAGTAAATTCTGAAGGTTCTTTATAGGTCTTAAACGTACCTATGTGAAGTTGGAAAATAATTGTATCCAATATAACAGAATACACAGTTTGTTTTTTTTTAATGTTCTTGTGTACCACCTCTAGCGGTAGCTATGAAATGTTTAATAAATAAGAATACTTTAAGTATAAAGTAATGTTCAATGTTATTTTTGACCAAGTCGCAACTTAAAGTACAATTTTCTTGCATTGTATAAAAGATTAAGACAAGGTTATTATTATCAAATCAGTTTTGAACGTTTGCCCTCATTTAAAAATCATTCCTGTTCCAAAGAAAAGCTTAATAACAAAGTTCTCTAGTGAAGCCGTCAAGTAAAAAAAGTCTCTCGCCAGCTTGCTAGTTTTATTTTTTCACGCCGCGAAATTCTTTTACTTCTCGTTGTACCGCCGCAAATCCGACGATTTTGCAATTCCTATCGCAGTCGAATATCGGATAAGTGCGATTTAAAATTGGAACCCATTTATTGTAGCTTTTGAAAGCAATTCGCGTCGGTGCTCGTTGGAAATTTGTGTTAAGTTTATGTCTAGACAAAGCGAATTTTTCCAGCGTGCACGTCCTGGTAGAACGCACTGTGTCCCTCGGCTGGAGTTCACTCGGTCGGTGCTTGGCCGCCTTCACGCCGAACACAAATCGATAAAACTTGAAATGTTGGTGTCTGTGGGGTAATGCAAGTTCATTGTGACAGAGATAAACTTCAGCAATCTACCGACAACCCCAGTGGCATACTTTAACGGGGAAAAAAATGCAAAAATGACCACGGAAGTGCGAGTTTAAATTTTCCTGTGTCAATTACAGTTATGTGTGCTGGGATATTAACGGAAATTAAAATTAAAGTATGCTTTTAAAAGCTAATTAAGTTTTCTGGCTGTACTGTGGTACTACTTTTTTATAATGAATCCATTCCACTTCATAATATCAGCCAGATTTTTGATAATTTGTTGTTAGAGTATTCTTCTTCTCGACTCCTTTTACCTTTATCAGGCGTCGGAGTGTGGGTGGTTTCATGTTCTGAGTCCATTTCCACCATGCCCTTTTATGTTTTGCTAGTGTTTTCATTTCTTCTACTGTTTTTCTTTTTTCTAACCCCATTTCCCTTATTTGATCTATCCATTTTCTTGTTGGTCTCCCCTTTGTTTTTTTTTTATATTTATCTTCTGTCCACCGTAACGAAAGCTGCTTTCAAGTCTATAAATGTTAAGTAAAGTTCTTCTTCGTCTTCTATTTTTTCTTTCTTTTATATTCCTTATAATATTGTCATTTGTCTGTCAATCTGGTCTAAAACTGCTTGTTCTTCTCCTAGTTTTAATCTACATGCTCTCTTAGTTTCTTTTCTAAGATTTTTGCGTATAGTTTGTAGTTAGTTTGGGCTAAACAGATTGGTCTGTAATTTTCACATTGGGTCTGTTCTCCTTTCTTGTAAAGGGTTTTCCAATAAGAATTATATGATTTTTAAATGAAATTTTAACCATGGTTAAGATATTATAAATGTCAATAGTTGTCATTTGTATTGACTATAACCTTACAATTCATCATGGTTAAATACACCCTTCAAGAACGTTTGGTTATTATCCAAAAGTTTTATGAAAACAGACGTTCTTTTGTAAACACTCAACGTGCACTTCGCGAAGACTATGGTCCACATAATCGCCCTTCTGTGCTTGCTATTCGTAGAATCGTTGAAAAATTTGAAAAGGATTTTACATTTTGCGATGCGAAAACACCAACAAGACGTCGAAATGCAAGAAGTGAAGAGAACATTGCTGCTGTAAGAGATAGTGTTGAAGAGGTTCCAAATGTATCTATTTATTTCTCGTCGTGCTCAAGAATTAGGGCTCAGAAGAACGACCACGTGGCGTATTTTGCGAAAAGATTTGAATTTACACCCGTATAAGATTGTATTGACTCAAGAACTGAAGCCACTTGACCATCGTAAGCGCCGTGACTTTGCTGCTTGGGCTTTAGAGCAACGAATCGTAATTTTGGGCATAAAATTATCTTCTCAGATAAAGCTCATTTCTGGTTGAGTGGATTTGTTAACAAACAAAATTGTCGTTTTTGGTGTGAAAACAATCCACAAGAGATTCACGAGAAGCCCTTGCATTCGCAAAAGGTCACTGTATGGTGTGGTTTATGGCATGGTGGCATCATCGGATCATTTTGTTTCCAAAACGAGACAGGAGATGCAGTTACTGTGACTGGTAAGCGGTACCGGTTAATGTTAACAGATTTTTTGTGGCCAAATTTAGCTCAAATTGATTTAGAGGACATGTGGTTCCAACAAGATGGTGCCACATGTCACACAGCTAATGCCAGTATCGACCTATTGCAAGAACAGTTTGGTGAAAGGATAATTTCAAGAAATGCAACTGTTAGTTAGCCTCCAATAAGTTGTGATTTAACTCCTTTAGATTACTTCTTGTGGGGTTATTTGAAATCTAGGGTCTATGCAAACAAACCAAGAACCCTTGATGAATTACGATTAAACATCGAACGCTGCATTCGTGACATTAGGCTTGAGTTATTGCACAAAGTTCTCGAAAATTGGGTTAAACGAATCCGCTCGTGTGCACAGAGTCGAGGTGGACACTTAAGTGACGTGTTATTCAAAACATAATGTAATATGCTGTGCTTCAAAATAATATAAAAAGTTTGTTTGTATCTAAAATAGTTTTTATTTTATTGTATCGTAAAATCATATCGTTCTTAATGGAAAACCCTTTATATTGGTATTAGTAAATTTTTTCCATTCCCTAGGCATTTCTTGTTTATCCCATGCTTCTTTGCATATCGCCTATATCCAATCTATTCCTTTTTCTCTCAGCCATTTGATCATCTAAGTCGTCTTCTCCACTTGCTTTTCCAATTTTGATTTTTGTATTGCAACTTCGACCTCTTCCCTCTTAATTTCTTGTTGGTGAACTGTTTGTTCTTCTCTGTTTATGTTTTCTTCTGGAATTGCCACGTGATATTTGTTTATATAGTGTTCCCTCTACGTTTCTTTTGTGTCTATTTGTACCAGCTCATGTTGGTTTTTATTACTTGTATTTCTTTCTTTTTATTTCCTCTTAGTCTTTTTGTTCTCGCCCAAAACGTTCTGTTGTCATATTCGTGTGTTTCTGTTATCTCTTCTCCAAATTCCTTCCGAGTTTTGATTTTCGACGGCTTCTTTTACTGTAATTCTCTTCCTATTGTATTCTTCTTATCATTCATACACAACAAGGAAACACGAATGTTATGATATGAGCTAGTAAAATGTATAAAAGAAAAAGAGGATGACCTAGGAAAAGATGGTTAGATGCAGTTTAGGAGGACATTAGCAAATTGGGCATTTTAGACTGGACAAAAGAAAGGAAGAACAAAAAGATTTGGAGGGAAATAACTAAACAAGCCTAAGGCCTAAATGGAAAGTCTCGCCCATTGTTATTTTTGGCTTTGAAAAATCAAGAAATTAAAACAATATTGAACTAAGAAGAAAAATATTTGTTCGTATTTTTTGAGGCACACGCCTAAATTTGGTTTAAAATCAATCAAAGAGCATCAAGAGTTATATATTTTAAATTATAAAAGCATTAAAGGGCCCTAAAGGAGCATTATATTAAAATCTTTACTGTTTATGTGTGACTAACTGATTATTTTTTATACACCATTCATTGTAGCATAATCAAGAGTTGTAAACTATATCAACGAACCCCGGAATTTCCGGGAAAAACTCCGGAAGCTTTAAAATAATAAATACAGCCTATCTGAAAGTCGTTTAGCGCTGTCTTGTCTAATCTCGTTCAATACGAATCCCGATTTTATTTTTCTTGTCCTCGTTTTTGTATTTAATTTACGGCGGAGAAAATTCTCGGGCACAGAAGCGCGTGTCGACTGTTCTGACTCAAGTTTCGATGTTCGCGGCGAAAACAATGGCGCTAGCGAAAACAAAAGGGGGAAAACTCCTGTTGAGGATCAACTTACTTCAATTTGTTGTATTAAAATATCAAAATCGCTCACTTGAAAACTGTAAATGATCATCAGCGCAGGTTCACGAAGGTTTAGAGCGAGTTATTTCGGTAAATTTGAAGATTGGTAGCTTAAATTATGAAGGAACGATTTTGTGTTCGCAAAATAATCGACATATTAAATTCTCCTGTTGTGTTCCGGGTCTGCATGATCCAATTAGTGGTGTACAACTTAGTTTGCATTTATCGTATCGTTATTAACTTCCTGGTTAAAACTTTTCTACCTGGATTTGATTATACATTTTGGAAAAGTTGCTATATCATAATTTTATGGGTTATTTGTATTTGAAACATTGAATATTTTTGGGAACCACGACTCTTATGGGATATTAAACGCTTACTGTTCTTTTACATCAAAATAGCTTGCTTGTTTTAAAGACTTCAACGTAGCTCAACAAAAGAAAAATGTAATTTCGCCGTTATTAGGCACTCATTCGTTTTTGCTGTACCTGTCATTATTTTCCCGTTGAAGTCTACTCGAGAATAATAACTTAAAATAAACAATCCCGCGAATACAGATCGTCCTTTAAGCCTCAATTAGACCAAGCAATACGCTAATATCAATATTTTTTTGCGTTGGATTCTAGACCCGACATAATTCTTCGGAATTGCTTTCTCGAAAGTTTTGCTAAAGAATACCCGGCCAAAGTTGGAAGTTATATATGTAAGATAATTTGTGTTATGCAATCTTGGATTTTATTTTGGAAAGTTACAGCTTAAAACTTGCTGAGCGCACTAAGATCCCGAATTGTTAGTTTGCACTAACTCGAAAGTAAAGTTAAATATTTACGAGAACATATTTTACTGTGTGTATTTCCTTTATTAGTAATGATCACTTCTTCGTTTGGTTTTTATTTGCATTTAAACGGATGGAGTTAAGTTTACTTTTTTTCATTTGCTTTTTTTTTAGAATATATTGTTAGGTTATACGTTGAAAAGGCTTGGTCTAGTTTTATAGTCCCAGTTGCAAACTGTTGTTTGAATCCCAATACTTGGTCGCCGGTTAAACAACATTATAAAGATAAATGTAACTCTGTTGCAGTTATGCGTATAAATAATGATACACAATTATTATTTATTTAGTCATGAGCCCTTCTACTGTTAGGTGTAGGAATTTTGAGTTGAGTTGTGCTGACTTTTTCAATGTTTTTCTGTCTGACAAAAAATTTGACCGTATTACATAGGCAACTGGAAAATGGAAAAAATAAACAAAACTGAGCTAATGTTTGCAGACGACATGGTCTTAGTCGCGGAAACAGAAAAAAATCTTCAACATAATCTAGAAACTCTAAACCAAGAATTGGAAAAAAATTATATGAAAATATTACATAATTACAAAGATAAAATTTAACGGTTCTAGGACAATCACCCCCTGGACAATCACCCCCCGGACAATAACCCCTGGACAACAACCCCCCGTACAAATAACCCCCGGACAAATAACCCCCGCACAAATAACCCCCCGTGTAAAAAAAAAACCCAGACAATTAAACCTCCATGCAAAAAAAAAACAACGACTAACTTGAAATATCGGTAAATTATGATGGTCGTAATGTAAAGTGTTAAAGTTGCAAATAAAAAAATTAAAGGCAGAATAACATTTTAATACATTATTAGCAATATTTATTTCCCTGTAAAATACTTTACACATGTAATTTTATTTAAATAAACCATAAAGTTTACAAGTTTACTAATTTTAATCCTAATCCTATGATGTTAACATAATTCCAAATCGCTGCATGATGGCCATAACAGTGAAAAATTGTGCGTTCAAAGGTAACACCCGAAGAAGATTGAATTGTTAATCTGCCTTAATTTCTTTTTTTTTGCAACTTAATCACTTTACATTGCGGCAATTATAATCTACTGTTTTCAAGTTAGTCGTTGTTTTTTTTTCTGCACGGGGGGCTAATTGTCTGGGTTTTTTTTACACGGGGGGTTATTTGTGCGGGGGTTATTTGTCCGGGGGTTATTTGTACGGGGGGTTATTGTCCGGGGGTTATTGTCCGGGGGGTGATTGTCCAAGGGGTGATTGTCCTGTTACAAATTTAACATTAAACGTATACTTAAGACATGTTTGTTGTAATTGTGTCTGTTTATCGATAGAATTTACGATTTAATTTTGTGTTTCCGCTCCACAAAAACTCTACAGCGATGTTGAATAACATTCCAAATTCCATTTTTCTCCGTTTTATTCACGAAGGCAAGTACCGGACGAACATCCATATGTTTTTGTATGATAATACCGCTGAGGGCATTTTTCCCTATCGATATTTGTTATGCCGTGTTCTAAAAATAAGTCCCTTTATTTATACGCAATTTCGTTCAACTTTTAAAGCCAGAGAAATACCAAATAACAACGATTTACGTCATTAACCGACATATTGGTTGTTTTCATCAAAAACTGTGGAACGTTTTGAGCTGTATGCCACAATTTGTAGTAATGTGCAGAATTATGTGTTTAAGGTTCTATATGACCTATATGTATTGCTATTTTTATGAACTATTTCGGTTAATTTTTGTAACCTCAAAAATGTTTTGAAACAATATTTAATTTTTTACTAAGTGTGCCTTGACCTGCATAAATTGAATATTTTTAGGTCCACAATTGTCCTAAAAATGCTTTTGTAAATTTTAAATGCCATTTAGGTTACTTTAATCGACTTTGAAGGTTGCGGAATCGGTTTTTTTTGACAAAAAAGTATTTTTTTTTAATGGAACTTGGTGGTACTAGCGGTTATTTAAATGGAGCATCTTCTAACGAATCTATCGATACTAGGGATTGAAAACCGGATGGAAATTTCAAAACCGGTTATCGGTGAAAAATTTAACAAGTAACCGGTTAACCGGTTATTAACCGGTTATTTTTTTAAACATGGAAAACAGTAGATTTGATTGAAAATTATATATTTTTGGTGCACATACCCTCAAAAAAAAGTCAGATACATATTTCATTTGACAAAAAAAATGTTTATTTTTATCAAAATAAATTTAACAAAATAAAAAACAAAATATTCTTCACAAAAAAGAACAACATAACCATGCAGTTTTATTTTACTCCATTTTATTTTTAAAATATGCCTTAAGAAAACAAAGTTCAAGGAATATTTTATCCACAATAACTTGCTTGTTCTAATGTTATTGCCCTGTTGATGTAGACTTGTAGACAGAAGGTGTAAACAGGTCAATTCTTAGTAGTACAAGTACCCTCCCTAAGCTGATAACAGTTAATGAGCTACAAAACCAGAAATCCCTATAATATCTTGCCAAAAACTATACCAGTTGTATAGTCTATTTCAAGATATTTTAACCTGCTAATAACAGCATTATCTACCTACTACTAAACTTGTCAAATTGAAACTTGGCGACAAATTTAAACGAAAATAGCAAAAAATTCGAAAAACCGGTTAATTGAGATGGAATAACCGGTTATCGGTTATCGAAAAAAGGCTCCGGTTAACCGGTTATCGGTTAACCGGTTTTCCAATCCCTAATCGATACCAATAACTTGTATTTTTATTAAGATTCTGCTTCAAAAACTTCAAATTATTGTAAAGAATTATAAAGAGGTCCTGTTAATCGCAGTCTCTGTGCTTAACTGCAACAAAACAAATTATGGAAATGTTGTAATAACTACGTGTTATTCGATACGTTTAATATAAGGGCTTCACTTTAATTTATTTTTCTAATACAATGTACGCTATTAAGATGTTAATACTTAAATCAATTTCAAACAATTTTGTAGGCAATATTCCTGGTGGAAACGCGTATTTAATTTTTTTTTAAACTGAGGTAAAAAATAAGTCTTAAAAGCGTTCTCAACTAACTTTGGTATCAGATTTGTTACAATCCCCAGAGGCTTAACACTGTAACGGAAGGTTTGGCTTCTTTATTTTACAAGTTTTCAGACACATTTTCACCTTTTCCAGCGAATATTCACAATTCGAACGTAGAGAGACAGTGTCTTTGCTATTAATACTTGCATTATAAAAAAAACAGCTTTAAAAAAAAACTGTTTTAACTTGCAAATGCGCGCTTTTTTTTAGAATCTTACTACATAAATCCAAAGAGAATTTAAATGTTGACACACGGACTAATGTAAAATGAAAAGAAGGCATCATCTTCGCTTGCTTCTTAGATGGAAATGCGATATCTGGGGCTATTTTAATAACACGTCTGGCGTTTTATGTTCAAAGGTTCGTCCTGTTTTAATGTCAGTTGTCCTTAAATCAGAATCTTAAAGCCAGCTCCCATCTAAATGTAACAAGAACGCTTGAGATGAGGACATCAATTTACCGCCGACGGAGCCAAGAAAGTAACTCATAAAGTCCAATATTCCGTGTACCGTAACAGCCGAAAACGGCGTCGGCGCTCGCGAGACCGGCAAAGAAAATTGACCCGTAAAGTTGGCATCATAAACGCACAAACCAAACGAAATCCGGTTGTTATTTCACTGGGGAATTTCAGCTTTAAGGAGCTCGATTTAGGGTGGCAGGGCCGCAGGAACTAAGGGTAGTTGATTCGCAGGGTATAAGATACGATGACACTTTCATAGGCCCAAGAAATGTAACCCGCTTTTGATATACGCGGCGACCGGCGTTTGTTTTGTCCAAGGCCATATTTCAGGTTTCCCCGTTTTATTTATTTTCGGTTGTAGCACTAAAATCCCTAATAATGGGAGTAAATATTTTATTTAATACTCAGCAGAAATGTTTCACTCAATAATTCATCTCGGACCGGTGCACTTTACGCTCGGTTAAAACAAACAATACAAGGCTATTATTAAACAGCGTGAAAGCATTATGGCGAATGGATCGCGTTAGCCCTGATATTCCTCCTTTTAATTACAGATCCCCCGCTCGTCCATCTATTTTCATGAAAACTCCATCTCCTAGCGGTTTCATATTTCGTTGTTATATTTAGGCGCTCACACATATTGTTCTGCCACAAAAGAGAGACTTCTTATATTTTCTCGTATTTGGAACATGTTTTCCTGACCAAATTTCAACAAATTTTTGACCAACACTTGCTGAAATTAATTAATTGATAAAATTACCAAAATATTCAACTAAAAAAACTTTTACGATATTTAAAACAGTTATGCTTAATCACTCCACGACTTTTTACAAGAAACTAACCAAATGTAAAGAATTAGCCAATAGGTATGACAGGGTTTTAGTAGGCGATAAAACGAACAAACAAAAACGAATCACATGTTCAAAAACTAAATTTAATAACTTAAATTATGCAATTTTACTACATACACCTAGAGTTTAAAAATAACTTCGTTTAAATGATTCCCATGAGAATTAATACATAGACGTAATCTTGTAAAAAAATTCACCCTGCAACACATCGCGATTGACGTCCCCTACTTCAGTTCTTGAAGTGTGCGTGGTTTATCCCTGTACACTAGACTTGAGATAGCCCCATAAATAAAAGTCAGGGGCACTCGGGTCAGGTGATCTTGCAGGCCATTGAATGTCACCGAATCGTGAGATAACTCTTCCCGGAAAAAAATCTCGCACAGTGTTCATCGACTGGAGTTGTATGGGCCGTAGCACCGTCCTGTTGGAACATTACATTGTTTATACCGAGTCTTTTTACTTCAAGCTGTACTGCGAAAATTTGTTGGGTTAAAGGAAAATGCGCCATAGCTTCATAAAATGCAAAGACTCTCAAAGACCTTTTACGTTTATGAAGTTTCAGTGTTGCCTATGTTTTTTTTCTATAGCCTACTTTAATTACATCATACCTATTGGTAACCCTGTATTAACTTGGCTTTACATTCTTTTTGTACTCATTGACTTTTAACATTGCTGTCTTAAACTTTAGCCAAAAATACATAACAATTTTTTTTTAAGTCAAAATGTTTCCTTTTTGAATCTACAAAATTCCAAGACGTTTTAAAAATATTTGAAACCTTTATTTCTGAAATGATATTTTAACATTTTAGAAGTGTTTTAAAATAAAATTTCTGAAAATAGCTGTAGATTTACTTAGTTTAATAAGTAGAAATCTTTTAACGAAAGCCCAAGCTCTGGCTACAATTTATGCTCAAAATTATGAAATTCTATAAACAATTACAAACTTTAAAAGCCAAAACAAAATCTATATGGCGCTTTATTCTTATCATATGTATTTCTTAAAGTTGTGCAAATTGTCACTTAAACTTCACATCTTTCGTAAATATTTCTTTGCTGTTATAGCGTCCGGTAAAGTAACAGCGATTTTTCAATTTTGAGTGTATAAATGTTGAACTTTTATCGGAGAGGTAAAGCCAAGCAGAATGTGGCACGCAAAATTCAATTCGTACTAAGTTCGCACCTCTTATTGCCGAAAGCCTTTCTCGTCTACCTTCAGGCTAACCTGCCAAATACACCCTTCCGGAACTCGTTCACTTTACATTTATATCTCTTCCACTATCTATAGGTATTTTCTCGCACTCGCCAGAACCGTTTCGAAATCTGCTATAACAAATACGCACAACTTCTTGTATAAGGCAACTTGAAATTATCGTTCATCAAAATCCTGCAGTTTGTGTAATGCTGAGTTAACATAAATGAAAGGGCCATACGTTAAACAAAAATTAACTATTCTTAATCTCAAAATTTTAAACCTTTATGAGACCAATTTATATTCGAATTTAATTTGCAGCGTTCAAAATTATTTACTGTTCAGCACTAAAAACGTAATCTTTATAACGAAATTTTGTTTTTCAGTCACAATTTAACGACATCCATTAAAACTAAACTCGGTAAAGCACAGATAATGGTGATGATGATAGGTGTTACGAGAAGTTTACTTGATTTATATGGAAGATATTTCTTTAATGGTCGTAAACGCCAAACCGTAAAAAATGTAGCCTACAGATTTTTAAAGCGATCGAAAACGACGACGGTATAAGATTGATAATATAATTCAGTTGATTGCAGAACGAAGAAACTAGCAAAAGCTTTTATGAAGTAATTTTTTTTAAAGCACAAAATTAGTTTTAAGAAAATTCGCGCAAGCCTTTTGGCTACAAAATAATAACAATCTTAAAACAATTTTTCTAAGCGAAATAAGCTTGGCGAAATTTATGTTCGTCGCAGGCGACCCATTATTCACTTTTTAAGAAAATTGTTTTCATAACAAAATAAGACATAAGACTAACGTCTGCATGTAACAAGGCGCGTTAACTAAATGAATGTCTACGGAGTATTCGTCAAGAAACCGGAAAACAAAATGAGATGGCAAGCGGGCGTGAAAGAAACAATGAAGTTAGCGCCATATTGAAGGGGGTGATTTCCTCTGCAAAACAACCGGTACCCTTAACGCGTCACTGCGTCTTCTGCAGATCAACATGCAAATTTAATTTTTTTCGAATAAATAATTTTTTCGAAAAGGTATCTCCTTGAAAGAAGTCGCCTATTGAATATTTCATTGCGACCTTTCGAGTTTATGCTTAGCTGAGATTATTTTCCTCACAAAATTGGATACAAAATTTGAAATTATATTTACTAAATATGTTAAAGACAACCTAAAACCAACGTTCCTCGAACACTACAGACTTTTGTCAAAACAAATATTTTAAAGCTTTTTAATAGAGTATGAAATTCTCTAATAAATTGGTTCCAATTGTATTCCGTCTATACTTTATAGGCATTGGTTAAAAAAAATATTTAAAAAAATTAAATCTTTAATTGTTTCTTAGACTTTGCAACCGCCGTATCTTTAAAACAAAAAAACGGACGGCCCATTCCGGATAGCGAATTTTGTGGCCAGTGAAAGCTTCGGAAAATCAAACTGATTTCCCGGAAAAGCTGAAAATAAGGAACAGAGTGTAAAAAAAATTATATTTTGTTTTTAAAAATGCCATAGCATCGCTATTATTCATAATATTATGTATATCGTCATCAGTTTCAAGGCTTTTTTATGAAGTTTGAAATTCTCTACAAAAATGTCCCTAATCAGTTTTTAAAGGAGTCAACGAACAAATTTAACAAAAAATGGTAAAGTTGCATGTAAATAAGTTATGTAAGTTTTTAAAAACTTTGGAACTCTTCTTTGAGGATACATCCTTTGGTATTCCCATCTCGCCATTTTTGTACTTTAAAAACACCAAATGGCTTAAGAATATTACGAATAGTATGATATGTTAGAATGTTTTATTCAAAGTAATAATAATTCTGAAGCTGCAAGTGAAACTTATTTTAATCGTTACCCAGAAAGTAACATAAATCTTTTCTTGAAGGATTAAAACAAAATCTCATTAATTGTGGGGCATGATATATTATTGGAATGGGGAAAAATCCTCTTTCTCGTGATGCCACAGCCAACTATAGGTTTTATTTAAAAAAAAATACAACTGTGGGTATGACAAAACTCGAATTTCGAATATTTTTTTGTAAACTGTGTACGCTACTGCATTATTATCAAAAAACTGCCTGCAGAACGTCTAAATTATGCTTCTTTATGTTCATGAACAAGCGAGATATAGTCATAAAACGAAAAGTCGAAAAATCGAGTTATCGGTGATAACTCGAAAACAAAAGACGATAACCAATTTTAGTTTTCACCATTAACTGTTTCTCGAATAAAGAGATCGAGAAAGGGTAATCCGTTTTTCCATAACTCTTGTAGTTACCGAGAATCCCTATGACAACATCGAAATTTGCCCACCCTGTACAGTGTACATTATGCAAACGCCACACATTTAATCCCAATAACTAGCTAAAATATTCCACTTAAAGCGAAACAGGGCGTTTTTTTGCTAAACATCTTAAAATCCAATCTGGTCAGAATGCTTCAAAACTTGCAATTTTTCGCGTCACGCCCTCAAACACGGCAGAAATACGACCCTGTTTCAATTATTCTGCGGGAAACATTATATCTCTCTCCTCGCTCTTTCCAACTGACTTATTTTAGTCAAATTCGTCCTACATCATATTAAAATACAAATGCGGAAAGGCTTACACGATCCGAGTATATCTTGGTGAATGTCGCGATGGCTCTGCCCATAATTTTACATAACATTCTAAGATTCAGCTGCAATGTATCTTTCGGAATACCATTGTAAATTTTAAATTATGAACAGTTTCACGAACTTCGTATGTAAACCGGAAAATGTACCAATAGGACTGTTTGTCTACAGTATATGTTTTACGGTTTCATACGGTTTGTTATGAAGTTTATGATTCGTCGTAAAGACGTCGTTAAAAATCTGGAAAGCTCCCTAATTTTAAAATTTACACCTCAATTTTTGAAGTATTTGTAGGGCCGTTAAGCTTCAAAGAAATATGTATCTAATTGAAAATGGGTTGTAATATTTTTATGTGTCTTCATTACTTGCATGGTTTTAAAATTTTACAAGAGTTGTTTTTTTTTAAAATATCTTTCCAACTTACTGGCCATCAAACAAATTTGTGACGAGTCCTGTGGCTGCTCTGATGTCTACTCTGCTCATCTTGAGCATTTCTTCTGTCTTTTCTTTAGACACCATTGACAGGATAGCCTAAGAATGGGCTTTTCCTTCAATTTTCTTCCAATGAGCACTTTGCCCTTGTGTTAATATGTCATTAAGACATCGCTTGGCGATGAGAAAAGTGTCTCGCTGCCAATTTTGGCTAGGCAATCTGCCTTCTCGTTCCCTGGTATATTAGTGTGCCCTGGGCACCATACCAGTTTAAGATTATGCCTGCTTCCTAGCAGGTTTAGTGCCCTGTGAACTTCAGAACAAGTCCTGAGTTTACTTCCGAAGAGCCAAGAGGCTACCTCGCAAGATTTTCGTGATAGGCATATTATTGTCGGTTAAGGGGTGAGGGCCTTTCTATGAGTCTCTCCAATAGTTTTAGAAGGAAAGATGTTAGACTTGTTGGTCTAAATGCTTTGGGACTCTCGACCCTGCTTTGGAATGAAAACCACCTTTACATCTCTCCAAGCTCTAGGTACATATGCGAGGGCTAAACTAGCCCTAAGCCTCGTACAAAGGTTGGCGGCCAGCAAGTCTAGCTTCTTGCTGTAATAACACAGGTATAATTCCATCTTTCCATGGTGGTTTTAATGGGAGAAATTTATTGACTGCACGCACATCTTACTTTTGTTTGATTTATTACCACGTATGTAATAGTTGTAACAAGACTGGAAAGTGGTAACTACTTTACTGGACTAGTAGACAGTTTAGGGACGAGCCTTGATAAGAGTCAAGTAAAGACACTTTACGGGTATGTTACGTACAATATTGTTTCATTCCAATTGATTGTGTTTAAAAAGTCTTGCAAAAAATAACACATCTTTGTGGTGGCAAGAAAGGTGTCGTTATCCCGTTCCTTTGAATGCGCCTACACATGTTAAACCGTCGAGAATAAATAAAAGCGATGCTTTGCATAAGATTTAACGGAAGAACTGTCTGTACAAGACAAATAGTCGGTGAGCAACGACCGCTCCTCCTAAATATAAGTTCGCTTCCTGCTTCCCGTTTTTCGTCGACCTGAATGCATTAGCAACGCGGATTGTATTTACTTCTTTGTACGCGCGCTTAGGCAAATGAGGGTCCGAATTACCATCTAGTGATTGTATTAAGATTACATGAAGATACTGCAGCAGGCCATGAGATATAGAGGTCCATCGTTTGGCGGTAGCACATTCCAGACGATTTATAGAGCAGTTAGTATTAGCATTGTAAATGAGGGTGACGGTGACACGGCTGCACATCACAGGAGGCAGTTGTACGATCCGGCTTTTGGGGGGTTCCGGATACTGCCGGAACGACATTTGACGACGATCGGGGGTGTGTATTACTTTATTTCGCGTTAGTCGGCGAGATTAATTAATAACGACAGGCGGATGAGGCCCTAGATGTGCTGAATCGACATAATGAATCAAAATATTCTATGGTTTCGTAATTAGATTTTCATTATAATAGCGTCAAGATTATGCCAGGTTTATGCACATTACAATGAAAATGAGGTTAGCTGCAACTAATTAATTTTGTTAATAATATATGACGAAGCTCCGTGCATTATAAATCAAGCTTATTATCCGGGTACAAAGGAGCGAGATTGATTTTTGTGACTTTATATCAAAAATATTGTCTTAAGCCGCTGTGGTAAAGGCCTTTTTCTACGACTACTAATGTAAAAGACTCTTACCGTACAGGCTGCATGCATAGTAAGTGGTTTCTTACGCACTGTAAGCAAAAAGCACAGTGTTTTAAAAAAATAATCAAAGTAGACTCACGTCAAACACTTCCTACATGCCTAGTAACGCACACTTGTCTAGAAATGTCAAAGTAGGCTTACGTCAAAATTGACGACAACGTAATTACATGTATATATTAGTCAAAAAGCCGTTAAAATCGTAGGTATTATGTGATCGTAGAAAAAGTAAGCTACATAACACGAGTTGTAAAGCAATTAGGCACTCGTGGAAATACTTTTTCACTCGTGCGTGATATGCATCACAGCTCGTTATGTAATATACTATTATATTAGTTGACCACCTGTACTAATTTCATAATTTTGTTGCTCTTCTAATAAAGCTTTTTCTCCTTTTGTAAGTCTTGCTATAAACCCACTCCGTGTTTTCATTATTTATAATGCTTGTTATGCTAAATATAGCAATAAAGAAAAAAACTAATAATGCAATGTAAACAAGAAGAAAAATTATTTTTTTTTGAAAATCCTTAAAGATATATTAAACAAATGAAAACACTGAGAACAGGAAAACCAATACACTCACAGAGATGAGTGTAATTTTTACTCTACATAGTAAATTGTTTCTAGTTTAAAAATTTGTTATATCACTACGAATACATTTTCAAAACAAAAATTGTTAAAAATGTGCGACAATGGACAAAATTGCGTTTACACTTATGGTTTTGCTGACGGTTTTGCATGTGGTTATGATCGTGTGTGTGAACGCTAAAACAAAGCGATCTTAAAACCACATGCAAAACCGTAAGTGTAAACGGCCTATAAGACTAACTTTAAGAAAAAACTACGATAACTTGACAATGTAGATACACTGTTTTTTACCTTTATCAAAAAAAAAACATAAGCTAAAATGTTGTGAGCTGGATCAACTGTTTTTACAAATTTTAATTTTTTACTTAAGTTTGACCTAAATAAAGATAAAATGATTACTGGACTATTAACGAATTAAGATTATCTGTTAAAACATGAATAAATATGGAATAAAATATGCAAAATTACCGTTGTAATAATATAATAATATAATAATATAATAATATAATAATATAATAATATAATAATATAATAATATAATAATATATAATATAATAATATAATAATATAATAATATTGAAGGAAAATCAAAAGCTTATTAGAAATTCGAAGTTGTAAAATTGGGTTTTCTAAAATTGAATTTGCTTTAAAAACTGGCTACATGTAAGAGATTATTTTTTTTTTAAGTATTTGCATGAAAAGGATTTAACTGTTGCTATAAAACAATTTTTTAAACGTAGTTTCGAAAGGCAAACTTGCTCATCGGTATTTTAGTATTGGAATTTATTAATTTTTTTTTTTTAAGAATTTATGACAATAAAAAGACCAGACAAGTCACCTAATGAGATTAATTTATACAGACCTATGTTATTGCTACAAATCACATCTAAATTATTCGAGAAATTATTCCTTAAACGACTAAAACCTATCATCAAAAACAAAAATGCTGATCCAAACCATTAGTTTGGATTCAAAGATAAACATAGCACATAAGACCAAGTACACCGAATCACTAATGTTATAGAGAAAGCGTTAGAAAACAAACAAGTCCGTTCAGCCATCTTCTTAGATGTAGCACAGGCCTTCGATAAGGTGTGGCACAAAGGGCTTGTGTAAAAATTAAAAAAATTGCTACCACAACAATATGCAAAATTACTGAAATCAGACATTTCTAATACTTTATTTAGAATAAAACAAGAAGGTGGACATTCGGATATGAAGAAAATCAGAGCTGGAGTGCCGGTGCTCTATTTGCTCTATACTCTAGAGTCTAGAGGTACTATACAGCTGATCTGCCAGAGTAAAAACTGTGACTAACTAATACCACGTTCGCAGATAACACTGCAATCCTAGAATAGATAAATACTTAAAAGCCACGACAAATAAATTATAGCAAGCCAGTGATCAGACGTGAATTTCCGGAAATTAAATTAAATTTAATGAGTTGTTTTGAGCCCTTTTCAAGTACGCAACCTCTTTTATTCGTCTCAGTTTCAAAAAGATGGCCACCTCAATCAACTTGAACTGTTGTTGACTGTCTCTGGACCGTTTGTAGTGTATTTAGTTCGTTTGTAATAATTTTTCGAGTCAAGATTTGCTTCCCTCTCTAAACTAATCCTTAAAATCACAAAAAAGTTTGCATGCGGGCACGAAATAAACAAAAGTGCCCACAGACAAACAATTTAGAAAGAGAAAATGGTTAATAAGCAAACCGAAATCGCGTTAAATTAGGGCCGTAATATTGTTTGCTTCCAAAAACCAAGCGGTTCAATTCTATACTCGCTTGTTTGACATCATCTTACTGAAGATCGCGTCAGATTTAGCTCGCGCAGTAATATATTTGGGGAAAAGTACCCTTGCAAGTCAATTTGGGACATAAAAATCCTCTATGGCTCGCGGTCTGCCCATACCCTGCTATTTGTATCGAAATGTGTAGTTGCAGCGTTTCATATAAAACGAAATTGCTTCTTCGATAGTACGAGAAACTTTGAAACATAAGCACTTTGCACGCGGGTATCTCTCCCAACTCTTGGATTTAAAATGAAATGCGTTCAGTTATTTGATATATTGTGTTTGACAGGTTTGTTGATTTTTGCTTTCTGTGAGTGAAAGTGCTATTTTGCTCGGAGCCCGGCAAATCGTTTTAGATCATTCAAATCGGAACAATGTTATGCGCAAAATTTTAAATTAAGAAATCCATTCTTTAGGAAATTGTGGATGAAGGATAAAGCAACAATCAGAAACACTCATTTTTGCGTGAGTGAACAATATATTTTGCAGTAAATTGTCACAAAGACATATCCCTCCAGCATCTAATCAGAAATGTACTCCACAAAAAAAGGAAATTTACAAAAAAACATTTAACATTTCAAAAACAGACGAATTTGAGCTTTACGATCAACGTTTTTCGGTTCACATTAAACAATTTAACCTTAAACGTCAATAAAACAAAATAAAATAACCTCCAAAATAATTCCACAACTATAAACATTGTTAATAAAATATCATTTCTTGGTTTATGTATTGAGTACACTGGACTGATCATACCACATTGCTCGTATGTCACAAAGCCTGTCACTTTATTCTTTCGCACTAGAAAACCTAAAAAAATTGGTCAATACAAACGCGGCCAAAACTGCATATCATGCATTATGTTGAATCTAGCTTACGCTATGCTGTAATAATTGTTTGAGGTAACGCTAGAGACTCTGAACGCCTCTTTTTTATACAAAAGCGATGTATAAGAACTATTTTTGGTCTAAACTACCGAGATCACTGTAAAGACACTTTTCGTGAAAGAAATATTAACTTTTTACGGTCTATTCATTCCCAAAGCCATCCTTTTCGTAAGAAATAATTTTGATCTGTTCGAAGAGAATATAAAAAACCATGCAGCCAATACCCGACATAAAAAAATCTAAAGCCCGTCCGATTGCTTCAAAGATACCTATCTTCAAAAAATAATTGCGTTTGTAATTATTGCTATGTATAACAAATTTAACACATCACCTGAGAGTATAAAAAATCTTCCCACCCCCGACTTAAAGAATAGATTAAGAAATGTTCTAATTCTTAAAGCTTACTATCGAGTTAGTGAATATATAGATGATGCTTCCTTTAAAAGCTCTTTTAAGTAAATATAATTTTGTGTGTATATGTGTATTATCATTATTGTGACATGTTCCACCTTTTTGGATATTCAGAACAAATAAAGACGATTATTATTATTATTATTTATTCCCAAGTTTAGCACTGGCCTTTATAGGTATTATCCATAAATATAAAACACACACTTTAAGTTGGGTTAAAAACGGCCTAAGACAATGTTTGACAAATACTTTTTTTTGCTAGTAGTCTTACACCCTACAATAGTCTTTCCAAAACTTTAAACACACGAAAATTTTCACCCATGGTTTGTTCAAAAACGGCACAACACAATTTTTTACAACTGTTCAAAAGTTTTTGAAAAGTTTTCATTGTATGAATATTTAAAATCTGTTTAAATATTCACAATCAGAAAAAACTTTGTGGCTTTGCACAGTTCAAACTCTATCTCTAATAATAACCGTGATCTCAGAGGTGACCCTCGGTTTTAAATCAAACTACAATTTGTGGTTCAACAAAAGCTTTTCCAAGTGAACAACGAGCTGTAACCCAATATTAGCGTTTGCGTACAAACTTTTTTGTCTGTTTTATACAAAATTTGTATTAAGCAATGGGTTGTACAAAACTTTCCTCATTAAATCCGATAGACCAAACTTTAATGTTGCAAAACAAAAGGCGTTTTCTCCTGAACTTCGCGCTACGCAGCTACAAGTTTTCTTTAATCCTCTCGCATTAATTTTCACGTGGTGATCGTCTTTCTAGAAGCTTAACTGTGAAAAAAATTATGATTTTCCAAAGACTGGATTCTTTAACGCCAAATTTGCAGTGCGTGTGGCAAATTTAACTGTCAGTGCTAGGAAAAATAGTTGCATTGAAACATTAAAAACATACCTGGTTGCTCATCAGTCTTTACCGAGTTGTTATGTTGATTTGCTCTGTCAAACAAGTGTCATTGTACCACCAAGCGAGTTTTCACCTGTAGTTTTTTAAGTTATTGTTTACTTATGGATGATTTTGGTGTCAGAGGCGGGACGCAAAAAAAAATTGTACGTAACATACCCGTTAAGTGTCTTTACTGGACCCGTATGCTGTCAGGACTCGCCTATGGCTCGTCCCAAAACTGCCTACTCGAGGTCCGTCAACTTGGCCCCCCCCATTTGGATTTTATAAATTATTTTTATTGCGCTAGATTGCGCTAAGCTAGCGCCACATTGCGCCACCAATGAAAAAGCTAGCGCCTTAAAGGTAAAAAATTTACAGCACTTTATAGTTGGGGGGGCCAGATTGACGCTAGCCCCCCCCCATGTAAAAATCGGAACTTTTTTTAATTGCGTTAGATTGCGCTAAGCTAGCGCCTCTTTGCGCCACCAATGAAAAATTTAGCGCCTTAAAAATGACGAAGTTATGGCATTTTGAAAATTTGAAGCTAGCCCCCCCCATGTAAAAATCGGAACTTTTTTAATTGCGCTAGATTGCGCTAAGCTAGCGCCTCTTTGCGCCACCAATGAAAAAGCTAGCGCCTTAAAAATGACGAAGTTATGGCATTTTGAAAATTTGAAGCTAGCCTCCCCCATGTCGAATTCAAACAATTTCTTTATTGCGCTAGATTGCGCTAAGCTAGCGCCTCTTTGCGCCACCAATGAAAAAGCTAGCGCCTTAAAAATGACAAAGTTATGGCATTTTGAAAATTTGAAGCTAGCCCCCCCATGTCGAATTCAAACAATTTCTTTATTGCGCTAGATTGCGCTAAGCTAGCGCCTCTTTGCGCCACTAATGAAAAAGCTAGCGCCTTAAAAATAACGAAGTTATAGCATTTTGAAAATTTGAAGCTAGCCCCCCTTATGTCGAATTCAAACGATCTCTTTATTGCGCAAGATTGCGCTTAGCTAGCGCCACATTGCGCCACCAATCTTAAAGCTAGCGCCCCAAAAATAACGTAGTTATGGTATTTTGAAAATTTGAAGCTAATATTGTTTAAAGGCAGTACTGCTTGTATCTTATTCAATATAATAATAAATTGTTGTAATTTTTGTTTGATTACGTTTATTATTTACAATCGACGGCAAAGTACGCCCCCGCGCGATCGAGCTTAACAATAGTTTATAAAAACGACCAAAGTAGTAGTGACAATTGCCTCATATTATTTTTTGTGATCTAGTTAGTCGTTTGTATTATATTAGTGGTTTTGAAGGCGATATAAATTAAACGACTTGTACATGAATTGTTTAATGAGAGATTTGAGCCTGAAATGCATGCATAGTCTAACAGCATTATTATTTTGTAAATATACAAAAGCTACAAATTTCGTAAAGTAAATTTTTTATTTGTGATCAGTTCAACAAGGAACGCGTTAAGCTGGTGTTGCTAAAAATTGTCGAATGTTACTAACAAACCACAAATTTCTGTAAAATAAACAAGAGAGCCAGTGATATGTTTTAAACACCTAATTGAAGTGGTACTTTAAAGATAATAATTTGCAAAATGTGTTACTAAACCATTAGCATGCTAGATCCTTGGGCATCTGAAGTGCAAGGTATTTGGTTAGCAGATTAAAACTACGAGCACTTATACGATAAAATTGCAAGGGTGTTTTCACTTTTGTTCCTAACTTTGATATTTAAGCTAATGTGAATTTTAATCATAAAACAGCGTTTATGCAGGGAAATAAAACTCTGCTCAATTGATATAAAACAAAGATACAGTTTATTGCTAAGTAAATATAAAATTTGCCATCCTGTACAAGCTATAATTAATATTGAGTCAATAACAAATTAATAAAGACAAAATTAGAGTCTCTTTTTCGCGAGTATATATTTACGTTCCTATTAATACCTATACAAACGGAACTCTAACGAAAAATAAGGCAAATTTATAAAAAAGTAAAGTACGTGCCTCATACACATTTACTAATAGCAAATCTTATTTACGTTTTATTAAAAATATTTCGTAAACATATAAGATAACTATTGAATAAAGTATCAAACACCTAAACCAGGTTTGTTAATTTTGGTTGGTATACTATTATTACTCTTTTACAGCAACACCAAATCTACATGTGTGGAATGTGGGTATCTAGCGCAATAAAGAAATTGTTTGAATTCGACATGGGGGGGGCTAGCTTCAAATTTTCAAAATGCCATAACTTTATCATTTTTAAGGCGCTAGCTTTTTCATCGGTGGCGCAAAGAGGTGCTAGCTTAGCGCAATCTAGCGCAATTAAAAAAAGTTCCGATTTTTACATAGGGGGGGCTAGCTTCAAATTTTCAAAATGCCATAACTTCGTCATTTTTAAGGCGCTAGCTTTTTCATTGGTGGCGCAAAGAGGCGCTAGCTTAGCGCAATCTAGCGCAATTAAAAAAAGTTCCGATTTTTACATGGGGGGGCTAGCGTCAATCTGGCCTCCCCCAACTATAAAGTGCTGTAAATTTTTTACCTTTAAGGCGCTAGCTTTTTCATTGGTGGCGCAATGTGGCGCTAGCTTAGCGCATTCTAGCGCAATGAAAATAATTTATAAAATCCAAATGGGGGGGGGGGGCAAGCTGACGGACCTGCCTACTCGTCCAGTAAAGTACTTGTTACGTAAATAACAATTAATTGTTGGCTGTTCTTACAAATCGCATTACGTAGTAAGAAGCTCATCCTGTTTGCGGTCCTGTATTACTGTCACGTCTGGCACTGAGTGAAAACTTACCTTCTGATGCACATAAAAAATTAATGACACATCTAAAGCAAAAAGTAGGCGCGATGTAATGCGATATAGAAAATCGGATTCCGGAAAGAATCCCCAGTGGCGTACATTCATTGATTATACTTGTTCGGACCTAACGCGCCGCCTGAATAATCCATGAGTTAATCTTATCTAAACACAAGCCATTCGGTGTCGCAGTTGTTAAACTAAACTTTGTTCACTTCCCTTACATGTTTTATGCCGGTTTTTATACATGTTATTAAACTCTTGGCGTATTATAAAAAGCCGATAGAGTTCGGAAGCTCGCCGAGTCGCGGAAACTTTCGTTCTAATGCCGGCTTTTATTCGCCTTCTACTTAACTTTGTGAGGCTTTATCTTAAACTAGTCTGGTTAGTGTTGAATTGAAACATATTGCTTCCAGTTGTTAGTTGGCTCTTGATAAGTTTTTGTCGTTTTTGGATGATCGGTTTGATGTGGTTTTTATTCAGCTGCAATATATTGCTAATAAACGTGTACAGGAAACTTCACAAACGCTGTTATAGAGCTTTAAGTTTTGTATAAAGAAAAACTCGATAGTAATAATTATGGCAGTAAGACTTGGCATTCTCTTAAGCTCTTTGTACTTAATTGTTTATGTTCCCCCAAGGAATTAAGTGTACCGCCCAAAGATGTAGGTAAATATATTTTTGTTTGCTGTAAATTACCTGGAACTGTTTGTAAGTCGTTACATTCAAGGAATAATAAATTTTTAAATAGTCTAGCGACATAAATACATAATTAATGCAAGTACATATTTTATTACCTGAAGATAGATGCCATCGCCAGTCAATATTAATTAGTTTCGCGCCATTTCTCTGCAAGATTAAATTTCTCTGATGAATATTGTAACTGGAAGCGCCAGCTAGCTGATACGAAAAAGGAGGACATTGCATGAGCCAAAAGTGTTTTACTTTATTTGTAAATTTTTGAATGTACAACTTTTACAATAGTTCTTTAAGTGCTGGAAAAGTGAGAAAATTACCAGAGAAAATATAGAATTCTAATTTTTGTAGATATTTTCTTTAGCATAATTACTTTTCAACCGTTTTTTATAGTATTTTAATCCTTTTTTAATACAATCTTTAAATGAATTTCTACTCTGGCGATCCAAGTAGTTCAACTTTATAATACATTCTCACTTTGAGTAAGTACAAATTTGTAAAAATAAAAACACTGTTTTTATTCATGTTTTTGATTTAAAAAAAAAACTTGCTTTTGTACATATTGGTGATCAACAAAGAGTTTTATTTATGCCCCACCGAAGCGTTCAGTAAAGATCACTAAACCCATTAAATTTATTTACCTTATCTTTTCAATTTATATGTGTATATACATCCTTAAAACTTCATAAAACTGCGTTTTAAAGTAATATTTTTTTGGCTTTTGGCAGCTTTTAAAAGGGCCGTATTTTATCAAATCATAAAAATCGAAACATTTACATAAACTTATAATTCTGCTCGAATTAAACTAATGTCAGCCCTATTTCTTTCCTTTCCCCATTGTAAGTTCATAATGGAAAAACTGTTTCAGTAAAAGCAGATGATAAACAATATGCACTCAGCTAATAAATGATATTTTTTCAAATTAAATTTTAATTGCCATTTTTCTTCAGATCCGTTTAGTTAAGACCATTTTTTTTGCATAGTAGTAGTAGTAGTAGTCTTTATTTGTTCTGAAAAATCCAAAAAGGCGTAGAACATGTCACAGTAATGATATAAAAAATACACATATATACGAATATATACAACACAATTATAATTACTTAAAGGAGTTTTTAAAGTAATCGTCATTAAGGTATTCACTAACTCCATAGTAAGCTTTAGAAATTAGGACATTTCTTAATCTTTTCTTCAAGTCAGGAGTGCGTAGATTTTTTATACTCTCAGGTGATGTATTAAATTTGTTATATATTGCAATAATTATAGAGGCAACATTTTTTTGAAGATAAGTATATTTGAAGCAATCGGGCTTGAGATTTTTTTTATGTCGTGTATTGGCTGCATGGTTTCTTATATTCACTTCAAACAGATCAAAATTATTTCTTACGAAAAGGATGGCTTCGAGAATGAATAGGCTGTAAAAAGTTAATATTTCTTTGTCACGAAAAGTGTCTTTACAATGATCTCGGTAGTTTAGACCAAAAATAGTTCTTATACATCGCTTTTGTATAATAAAGAGGCGTGCAGAGTCACTAGCGTTACCCCAAAAAATTATAGCATAACGTAACCTAGATTCAACATACGCATGATATGCAGTTTTGGCCGCGTTTGTACTGACTAATTGTTTTAGGTTTTTTAGTGCGAAAGGATACCGTGACAGGCTTTGTGACAGGCGTTCGATGTGGTATGACCAGTCCAGTCTAGAGTCAATACCTAAACCAAGAAATGATATTTTATTAACAACATTTATAGTTGTGGAATTGTTTTTAAGTTTTAGGTCGGAGGTTAATTTACTTTGTGAAAACTTTATTACTTGAGTTTTATTAACATTTAAGGTTAGATTGTTTAATGTGAACCAAAGTTGGAGTTGGCCTAAGCAGTCAAAGAGTTTTTGTTCAGAATTTTTTGAATCCGAGTCACTAATAATAGCATATAACGCTAACGTAGTTAAGTTCCAAATTTTTTTCGTTCATCGGTGTAATAGTACTGCCTTTTTTTTCTCGTGGGCATTTTTTCCTATAGTAAGAGAGAAGAATTATAGATGACGGCCCGTCGATAAGATGACAGTCGTCAAAGAAACATAAAATTGAATTGAAAAAAAGAAGAAGTCAAAAGAGGGACATTTTTATTAAAAGAAGGACAAACACTGCAATGGAGGACTGTCCTGCCAAATGGAGGACAGTTGGCAACCCTACTTGCAACCCCTGGTAGAAATATGACACTAATGGCATAACCTCTAAAGCTTTAAAAATAACCACTATTTAAAATAAATTCATAGGTAACAGGGTGTCCCAGATAACATTTTTAGCTTGGAGATCTCGCTTATTATAAGAGATACAAGTTTGCTTAAATTGGATGAATTATTCCTTCGCGGCCCGTAAGAAAAAATGAAATTGGGGGTAGTATCTCGAAAATGGTAGGTGTTAGAAAAGATCTAAAACAATGGTTACATTCTGCATAAAAAAGTACCATCAGAAGGTACAAATAAAATTGATTTAATGATTAAGACCAAAAAGTTATGAGATAAAAGAAAAATTCGGCATTTTCATATTTTTTGCTACATCTGAAGTACGAGAAGTTTTGTACTTTAAAAAATTGATTGTGGCTCCTCTCACACTTGGGAATAATTCATCTAATTTAAGCAAACCTTTATCTCTTATAATAAGCGAGATGCCCATGCTGGAAATGTTAGCTGTGCTTGAAACCAGAATAAAATAGCAGTAAGATTTGTTTTGCCATGTCCTTCATTTATTTTTGCAGTTTATAATAAGTGTTTTTCTGTTTTTTCTGAGCGAAAAGCAATGGTTTTGGTTTTCATAAGAATTGTTTTAACGTCGGCTGTGCAACAACCGAACAAAGAATATTTACAAGTTAAACAAAATGATAACAGTCGTGTTTTAATTTTATTCGCGGGCTGTATTTTAACAAGTGCTATACGAATCCCACGTCAGCTGTTCGCATTTCACAATAACGCTATTCGCAAAGCCGTAATTAAGCCATAAAGAGGGTTGCTAATGAGTGCTAGGTATTACGTTAAAAGTTGAAGGTGTAGTCAAATGCCTCGTTGATCTTTTTCATCTGTGTCTTTGCGCGAAATTTCATTGGTTTAACAAACAACTTTATGTGCCTAGTATAGGCTGCGAGGAACTAATCCCACGCAAATATACAACAAGCAGACGCAAGGCTTTTGTGTGGAATTATTTACAAGTCTCCGCAGGAATACGATGAGACGAAAATGCTGGCGGATGGGAATCTTATGCAGCTCCTTGCATGCGAGTTTTTGATTGACAACGAGAAGGGGTTTTAAATTTCCGTGCAATTTCAGCTTGGCTTTTGAAATGTCGCTTCTTGGCAACAAAATGAAAACAACATTATGAGGTTTCGTACGGGCAGGACATGATCTTTTTAATTATTTACATTTAACCTTAAGAAATTGATACTGCAAGTAGCCACTTACATGCGGTTCTATTAAAATAGCAGATTAAATTGATATCTTCATCATTCGAAATGTCTCTGTGAGTTATATGCACGTTGAGGAAGCATGGGATATGAATTTTGACCACTCCGCCATTCTCCTTACACTTAACAATAATGTTGTCCAAAAGAGGTGCCGGACGAATTCCCGAAAGCTAACTTCCCGACGGTCAACTTCCCGACCGCCAACTTCCCGACATACGAACTTCCCGACAGACGAACTTCCCGCAATCCAACTTCCCTACAGCCCAAAATCTGGGAAAACTAAAATGAATTTGATAATGTACGAACAAATAAATAAAATATTTAGGATGAAAACATATTTTGATGTTTTCTTCCTTAAACAGTTTATAATGTTAAATATAAGAAAAAAGGGTTAATGTTGTGTTATGGGGTTCGAATGCAAAGAAACAAACACTTAATTTTAAGTACTTTAACCCTTTCAATGTCGCGTAATTTTTGTATGCACAGGCCACTTGTGTGGGATATTTTTGTTTTTAAAAGGCAACTTTTGAAAATCCCAGATAACAGCATGGGGTTTCGCTTATCATAAGAGATACAGGTTTGCTTAAATTAGATGAATTATTCTTTAGTATAAGAGGAGCTATAATCTATTTTATAGTAGTACTGTTTTGTAATTCGATAGTCTTTGTAGCAAATTTTTTATCGTATAATTATGGGCACATTTACAACTAATGAAAAATGTTGAAATGCTACATTCTTTGCCTTAAAAATTGTGTAAAAACGGATAGTTCTATAATGGACTAGCTTCGCGGTATTGCACGTAGCGTTTCTATTTAAAACAGTAAGTTTAGTTGACGTATTAATTATTCATAATAATTATTGAATACAATGTACCTATATACATATATTTTTTAATAAAAAAGATATAAAATTCAGTTTTAAATTTTTATTTTGTATACAGTATGCATCTCTCGTATGTTCTTCTAATGAAAAAATCAATGAAACTTAGCTCAGTTGTTCTTTTGGGGTTAAAATAATACATTTAATTTTTTCGGGACGTTGGCTGTCGGGAAGTTGGTTTCGGGAAGTTTGACTGTCAGCAAGTTAGTCTGTCGGGAAGTTGGCGGTCGGGAAGTTGGCGGTCGGGAAGTTGACCGTCGGGAAGTTGGCTTTCGGGAATATGACCCACACCCGTCCAAAAGAAATCGGCGTCTAGACTGACCAATACACTGAAGGACTGGCGAAGCTTCCAACTTCAACTTGGTGAAAACTTTTGTGCAATTTGTTTGTTGTTATGAAGCAAGTGAAGTCTTAAGCAACTATGTTAAGACCCGGAGCCCGGAGTTAAGGTGCAATAACTCGAAGACTCCGGGTGAATTTCAGAGAAGTGGACATCTTAATGAATGGCCTTAACAAAACAATTGCGCTCAAAAAATTACGTTGTGTGGGACGTTGGGGAGAAGTCGAGAAGTGCACTTCTTTAGTTTCACAGCCAACTCCGAGCTAGCAACTAAATAAGCTTTCAACTTCGATCGGGATTACCGGGCAAAGATTAAACATCACAGTATTGCAGTACTACCCTAAACTATAAGTACTTTAATAACTATAGACTTAGTTTTGGTGCTTGCGTTCAAACCAAAATGTGTTTAATTGATAAAGCAACAATTAAGGGTTTAACGGCGCTAAACATTTGTAAGATTAATATGTAGCGAAAGCCTGAATAATTCGGTTAGTACATCCCTGCGCGCGGTTTGGTAATTTACAACTGGCGTTTGGCCCCCCGCCGACCAACGCACGCCTACTTCGGCTCGCCGATAATGATTGTTCGCGGTTACCGTATGGTTACCAGTTAATAGAATGATTACTTTACTCTCTAAATATTTGAGCACGTGAGAAGAATTCTGATTATGTCCTGTTAATTAACAAAGTTAAACCGACCGCTGTGTTAAATAAATAAGAACCGCGCTAATTTCACCACGCTTTTATGATTGGATAAGATAACAGGCAGGGTTGATGTCGAAAACATGGATGCATGTGCCGACCTAATTTTAACTAAAAAAAGCTTATTTACAATTATAGGTACCGTGATATCAAAAGTTATCTTAGTGCTCATGGATTTTTAAATAACTGTCGAAGCTCTAGTATTATGCATTTATTATTATCTTTATCTTTATTATCTTTTGATTGTCAAATTTTGTAAACTAGTTTTGGCAAAAATTCTCTTTCTATTGCTATTTAAAGCAGTTTTTGAAAAATCATTTTCATGATCGTAGTTGGAATCACGGTATAACATACCTTACTGTGCTTAATTTTCGATTTACGCTGATCATTAATGCAAACATAATTTTCAAAATTTTTATCTTTTAATAAGCAGATTGGCAAAAAAACTACGCCCTTCATAAATATGCTCAATACACGAAGATATGAGATAAAAAATTTAAACTTAAAAGTTTTACCCAAAAGTGTCTAAACGTATGCATCCGTATTACGTATGATATGTACATATTTATAGTTCGTTATTCCGTAAAGCAGTTTCCAGTAGTAAAACTACCGATTTGAGACAAAACTCGCAGAGTTCAGAACAAATGCAGATTGTTTTTGCTTCCCAACTCTTGAAGTGCAAGGAACAAACTTCCCGCACACATTATGCAAACTAGATCATTCGGAGATTCGGGAATCCGAGCGACAATTTTTTTGCATTGTGAGCGGGCACGAATTTTATGAAAAAGTTTCGCCCCTTCCGTCGGGTTTAAGATATAGGTCAGGAAAAGTTTCTCTCTAGACTGCCCCAACCGCTTTTTAATTTAATTAAAAAGTTACATTGCTTTAAATTACCTATACATTTGTAAGGAGTTCGGGTAATTGGGCGCTTTTTTGTCCGGATAAAGTGGAAAGTGTAGCTGCAAATGTGCTTCTGAAACAAAGCCTTAAAATTCATTTAACTGATTTGATATGGTTAGAAACAACATCGTTACGATGGTTGTCGCTGACAGCTGTGTGTGTAAAAAAAAAGACTAACTTACGAAAGACTTAAAGCTGGTCTTGCATTTTTACAACGAATCCTTAAAAAGATAGGTTTTTAAAAATTTCTTCTTCTTCTTCTTAGTTTTCTTCTTCTTTTTAATAGGTTCCTTTTGGACCTTTCTGTGTTGAGGTATGCTTTTCTATTTCTGTGTTAGGTATGTTTCTCCACTCCTGCCTATCGTTAGCTAATTGTGGCACATCTCTCCAGCTGACTCCTTTTTTCTTCTAGTCTCTGCCTCACTTCTTTTTCCCATTTTATTTTTGATTTTCCTCTATTCCTTTTTTCTTCCATCTTCAGTTTTCATCCTATTTTCCCGTATCTACTTTCTGGCATGCGTTGTAGATGTCCAAGTCATCTTAATTGATTTGTCTCCATCTTGTTTTTAATATCTGTTACTTCTAGGTTATTTCGATTTTTTTCATTACTAATTTTACTCGCCACATTTGCTGACGACACCGCAGTTCTAACTACAGGAGCAACCATAGAAGAAACAACAAAAAATCTCCAAAGCGCAGTTAATCAAATATATGCATGGACAAAACAGTGGCATAAAAAATTTAACGAAGAAAAATCTGTTCACGTTAATTTCACCAACAAAAGAATAAACTACCTACCAGTGTATGTAAATAATAATATAATCTCTTGCAAAAAGACAGCTAAATATCATAGCCTAGACTTAGACGTCAAGTTAAAATGGAAGGAACACGTCAAAAAGAAAACGGAACATCTGAAGATAAAGTATAGATATGTATTGGCTGATAGGAAGAAATTCCCAGCTTTCCATCCAAAACAAACTGCTTCTATACAAACAGGTGCTCAAGCCTATTTGGACATATGGTCTACAATGGGGCTGTACCAAAAAAAGCAAGTACAGCTGTCTTCAAACATTCCAAAACCGTGTATTAAGGAGCATAGTTAATGCTCCTTGGTATGTTCGGAACAGCGATTTACACCGGGAACTCCTGGTTGAATCTGTCCAGGAAGAAATTAAAAAAGCTACCAAAAGCCATAAGGAGAGGCCGACAGACATTCCAACACTGAAGTGCTCCAACTTATCGATAATCAAAAACTAATGCGTAGGCTCAAAATGATTAAACCCTTTGAACTTGTGTAGACTGAAAGTGTACAAAAGTAGAGTGCAGTGCTATGTAATCACAGTAGTGTAGTGATTAGATTGTAATCGTGACGACATCCAGACTCAAACATAAACGTAGCAAATTAGGTTAAAGTTTGTTTATTAATCTCTAGGATTAGGTGCATTGCAAATGTTAAATAATTAATAAAAACAGGAAAACTTTTTTTTAAAGATTTTTTTTCATAGAATAGTTGCTCGTAAATCAGATCATTTTGACTTGGTTAACCAACAACTCTGTATCTTTTACCGTTTACGAGATTTCCATGCTGTTCACGCCCGGTATATATATATTGATATACAGTGTGTCCAAAAGGAATGGAGGTACCTTGTCATTTAAAAAAAATTAATTGTTTTCATTGCGCTTTTGTTATTCGAATAAAAATATATTTAAATTTTGTCTTATGATGGAAAAATAAGTTCCAAACAACTTTTATACAAAGCATTTATCCCTAAAGTGGATATTTACTGAGACATATAGCATATTCCATTCCTTTCGGACACTCTGTATATTGATGTTGAATTCGGCGCGAAATATTCTTATTTTTTCGTTTTTTAAATAGTTTTAAATTACGCAAACGTTGTATTCTATTGTAGCAATGCAATTTTAAACGTTTTAGTATTAACTTAGAAGTCTTGAGGTATATCTTTGCATTACACTAATGCGTTCTAACATTATCACTACTTACAACGAATTTATTTCAATGCTTTTAAACATTAGCGCGAACATCTTGCTTAAATTTTAAACGTCTTAAATCGAACGCGCTCAGATAGCGAACGTGTTTACAAATATCGGTTGTACAACGAACCAGAAAATTTAATGTGAGCTCTAAGAAACCCGTGTTAAAAATTTGCGCGGAGTTGTCAGTGGTTGGAACGTTTCAAAGTATGTAAAATTAATTGATCTTGTTTGTACGCGGGACATGTGCATTCTCGGTTAAAGTACTCCGTATCAAAGGAACTGTATTTTAGCAGCGTACAACAAAAGGAAAATCCGCGGATGTGACATTTCCCCGTACGGATACACAAAGAAATTACATTTGCCCCAAATTCGAAACTATATATTTGTGGGTTTCTTTGAGCGCGCTGCCCCGAAATTTGCATGATGGAAAGTCAACTTTATTTACGCTTACGAAAACCGTAGGGTTTTCCATTATGAGCTTGTCAAAAATCTCCATATTTCTTACGAGGGGCCAACCTTTCGTTGCCAAATCTAGTAATGGGTTTCGTCTCGTGTTGTATCCTTGTTTTACGTTGACAAATCTGTCTTTGCTCATGCGTTAAATATGTAAATTAATCATGATTAACAATCCGAAGGCCTGAGGGTGAAACAGAGGTTGCTTATCTTCTTGCAAGATACTTTAACATAATAGACCGTCTCTGTATAACAGACTTCAAAGACTGCAAAACCTACTTATATTAGTTTATTTTCGTACGAAATTACTTGCTTAAAGCTAATTTACTCCAGGAGCTATTAAAATAAGCCAAACACTGTATTTTCTAGATTCAAATTAATATAAAGTCAAACAAGTGTCTGTAATATGTAAAGGATTTGTAATATAGTAATAATAACAAATAGGAAATCGTTAGATTTGTAGCTACTTCAACATAATTTAATCCTGCTTATTCAGGGTGTTTCTTAAATATTGCGAAAAACTTCGGAAGGTAATTCCTTATAAATTAAGGGGGGTCTTGCATATAAATTTTTTTCCTTACACGTGTCCTTTCGAAGTTACACCCCCCTAAAGAGGAGCGGTAAAATTAGGTTTTTATTTTATTTCTTAGACCTGGAGATGTGTGGGAGAATGATATTTAGTAGGTGTTCTGTACTTATTAAAAGTTTGCCCATAGTTATATTTTTAATCGTCTCCCACCTTCACAAAAGGCTGAGGAGTACGACCCCTGTTAGGTTTTTTATCAGAACTTTTTGGAGGCTTGTAATTTTGCAATTTAAAAAATTATAGAAGCATTTGAAAGCTTAATTTATTTAAAATATAATAATTTCTTAAATTTTCCTGTAAAACCCACAGTTTTTGGGTAAAAAAACAAATATGCAAACATGTACTATTAAATATGCTAAAATAAAACGGTTCATTTTTATGAGGCGCCGTTTGTGTCAAAAAGAAATTTGCAAAATAAATAACATTTCGTACATAAATATACAAATATAAAAATATTTAGTCAATTTCACATTTAAATTTTTTTTTTTTTAACATCGGTAATAATTTATCAAGAAAATATTTTTATATATTTCGTGTACATTCCACATTTATATTTTTTTAATTTTTTTTTTTTTTGATACGTTTGGTTAATAATTTATTTTTCAAGAAAATATTTTTATTTATTTGCACACCAAAAAAAAATTTTTTTTTCACTGCAATTATGTACGCTATTATACAACAGATGGCGCGCCACTCAACATTTGTGTTTAATTATGAACTGCTGCTTGTTCAATTATATTAAATGTTAATAAGCTTCTTCTATACCTATAGTGTGCTTCTGGAAATACCTAATATTTTAGAAATAATTGTCCATTTTAAACGAGATTTCCTAAGGAAGGTAATTTGTTCTGCTTATGCAGGCAGCTGTGGTCTTCCAGTTGACATGCTGTGAAAAAAATAGTTACAATTACCTTAAAAAATTGCAAAGAGTATACGTATAAGTACTTACTTTAAACTGGAAGTCGCAAACGTCAAATATTAATTTGCTTCGCAGCAGTTCAAAATTAAACACAAATGTTGGGTAGCGCGCCATCTGTTGTATAATAGCGTACATAATTGCAGTGAAAAAAAAAAATTTTTTTGGTGTGCAAATAAATAAAAATATTTTCTTGAAAAATAAATTATTAACCAAAGAAATCAAAAAAAAAAAAATAATTAAAAAAATATAAATGTGGAATGTACACGAAATAAATAAAAATATTTTCTTGATAAATAAATTATTACCGATATCAAAAAAAAAAAAAAATTTAATGTGAAATTGACTAAATATTTTTATGTTTGTATATTTATGTACGAAATGTTATTCATTTTGCAAATTTCTTTTTGACACAAACGGCGCCTCATACATTTTGGTGGTTACCATGGTTTGTTTATGTTATTTTACACAACACAAACGCTTTTTCGTTAAATTTGCTTTTAATAAATGGTATAATTTATCCAAATTACCATCACAAAAACCCCTGACATTTAAAATATGACGTCAAACAATGTTATTTTATTTAAATCACACTGTTAATGTTAATAATAAAAAGGTTTATGACGTGAGCCGACAGGACTTGCTTGCTTAGCGGCGAACGTTTTAATAACGAAATCTATTTAACGCGGAATGTCGGCCGCAAAAAGGCATTAAACTCTTGCAGCAAATAAAACGCGAAATGACACTCCTAAATAAAGAACGGCGAGCGGTTATAAACATATAAATCGTTACTCTTTATGCAAATGAATAAGTTAACTTTGTAAAGCTACCTACCTGCATGGCTGACAGCTGTCCAAATAGCTCTGCGTATAACATCAACGTTTGTGCTCCGAATTTAATGAATTAGGGCGTGAACGGGCGAAATGCGGGCAATTGTTTAAACAAATGCCAAATTTACTTTCAGCATACACGATGACGCGTTTGGGATTTTAATAATTCGAGGTGACGTCGTTTTTCATCGTAGCACGTGTTGGTTTATGAGTGGATAAATCTTTTCTATCGTAAAAAAATGTAAGGTTTTATAGGGAACGATGATAATATTAATATTTTTATGAATCTTTGACGCTATAAATTTTCGATAAAAATTTAAGCACGTTTAAGTGTACAGGTGTTACTATGAAGTCATGCAACTTTTTTATTTTCAGAAATAGGGCTATATTACAAAACGTTAAGAGCAGTGTTTCTCAACGGCTGGTAAGACTTGAACCGGTACTGGCCGGCTAAAAAATTTTACTGGTCCGCAGATAAATACTGAAGTAATACATAAAATAATAATAAATAACTACAATGAAATAATATTTAATTACAAATTTTTAACAAATTTTATTATTATAATTATTTATTGAACATATTCCATTACCTACATAATTTTCTGACATGAAATGGATGCCAAAACTAACTTATTGTCAGTGTGTCTCAAAATGTGGTCTGCGGACCCCCGGGAGTCCCTGAATCCCTCTGAAGGGGTCCTCCGAGTCTTTTGTATAATGTTCGAAATCATCCATATAGGTACAGGATTCTCGTTTTTCGAGGGCCACTATGGGGATCTTGTAAACTACAACTTCCGTTTCTAAAGACCTGCGAATGTATATGAACCTATCTTTTGTGTGCGCAAGAACACAGTTTTTACTTGCCTAGACCATGAAAACCAAAGTTTCATTGTTAATTAATACTATTTATGTCTATTAACGCAACGATTTACTGTTTTAAAATCGCATGTCCTTCATCTACTCCGGAAAGAGTGACTCCCGGAGTGAGAAAACAACACGAGATGCCAATCAACATGTCACTTATTCGTTCCGGGTTATAAGGCTCGCGGAAGGAGCATACAGATCCATCTCGCTCCGGGAAGTCTGACTCCCGGAGCAAGCATACAGCACTAGACATCCATCTACACGTCGCGTGTTACTTATCCGCTCCGGGAAGTCTGACTCCCGGAGCAAGTATACAGCACTAGACATCCATCTACACGTCGCGTGTTACTTATCCGCTCCGGGAAATCTGACTCCCGCAGCAAGCATACAGCACTAGACATGCATCTACACGTCGCGTGTTACTTATACGCTCTGGGAAGTCTGGATCCCGGAGCGAACATACAGCACTAGACATCCATTTACTCGTCGCGTGTTGCTAATCCGCTCCGGGAAGTCTGGCTCCCGGAGCGAGCATAGAGCACTAGACATTCATTTACACGTCGCGTGTTACTAATCCGATCCGAGAAGTCTGGCTCCCAGAGCGAGCATACAGCACTAATCCATCTACACGTCGCGTGTTACTCATCCGCTCCGGGAAGTCTGGCTCCCGGAGCAAGCATACAGCACTAGGCATCGATCTACACGTAGCGTTACTTATCCGCTCCGAGAAGTCTGGCTCCCGGAGCGCGCATACAGCACTAGACATCCATCTACACGTCGCGTTTAACTTATCCTCTCCGGGAAGTCTGACTCCCGGAGCGAGCATACAGCACGAGACATCCATCTACACGTCGCGTGTTACTTATCCGCTCCGGGAAGTCTGACTCCCGGAGCGAGCATACAGCACTAGACATCCATCTACAAGTTGCGTCTTACATATCCGCTCCGGGAAGTCTGACTCCCAGAGCGAGCATACAGCACCATAAATGCATCTACACGTCGCGTCACTTATCCGCTCCGGGAAGTCTGACTCCCGGAGCGAGCATACAGCACTAGACATCCATCTACACGTCGCCTTACTTATCCGCTCCGGGAAGTCTGACTCCCGGAGCGAGCATACAGCACTAGACATCCATCTACACGCCGCGTGTTGCTAATCCGCTCCGGGATGTCTGGCTCCCGGAGCGAGCATAGAGCACTAGACATTCATTTACACGTCGCGTGTTACTAATCCGATCCGAGAAGTCTGGCTCCCAGAGCGAGCATACAGCACTAGACATCCATCTACACGTCGCGTGTTACTTATCCGCTCCGGGAAGTCTGACTCCCGGAGCGAGCATACAGCACTAGACATCCATCTACACGTCGCGTGTTACTTATCCGCTCCGGGAAGTCTGGCTCCCGGAGCGAGCATACAGCACTAGACATCCATCTACACGTCGCGTGTTACTTATCCGCTCCGGCGAAGCGTGTAAATAACTTGGGATTAAGTATTGATCACTACACCAGATTTATACGGCGAGCTTCTGATTCTATAAAAAAAAAATGCTTGTAGTGCGTCTAGAAGTCGTATTTCACAATGGAAACATTTTGTCTCGGATGATAAAAATGCTTTTGTATGAAACTTCAGTGTTGGAAAAGTCGAATTACTACGTCACAAAGTTTTTTAGTCGTGCGCTGATCTTATTTATATCTCTGAAGCAATAAAACAAAATTGTTGGACCAAAAAGAAAATCAAACAAGCTCTAGCAGCATTAATAAATTAATAAATATTAGGTTATAGTAGTTATCGACCTCAAGTGAAACGACGATTTTGTTTGTTGTTATAAACGATTTAAATTCAATTGAGTTTCAGTGCCATTATTCTGCTTAAATTATATATTCCCGGTACTTCGAAGTAACTTAAATCTTTATCGATATAAATGAATTCCATCACGCAACCACGAACAAAGAGTTTCAGCATAAAAACCATGTCGTTTTCAATAATAACTACCGTAACGTACGAAACTGAATTTTTACTTTTCAAAGTCATGAGAACAAAAGGTTTTAAGTTCAATTTGAACACATTACGGGGCGTGCCTTTGGCCCAGCAAACAAAACGCAACAATACACGTCACCCTCATTACTGATAAGACGACACTCAAGAAACTGTTAACAATTGGGTATAAGGAGAACTTCCCCGATTGTAATCTTTCAAATGAATTCAGCTTCATATGTCTGCCTAGCGTTACAATAATTTATGTTTAAGATTGCGCATAATCCCGGAGATATATATCAAGTGGAGAATTGTTTGTTGCTGGATTGCGTAAAATCTAAAACGGCTTTAACTTAAAGTAATTTATTTTTCAAACCAATTTATGTTGATGTACAAAGTGTGTTAATGCCCGGTTTCTCCGACACATCTTAAGATCGAACTTATATAAGACCGCCTTATATTTAAGATCGTCTCAAGATGCGTTGCACAGAAAACATATTCCGGAATCTGTTATGTCTTTCCGGGTTTGGAATCTGTTCTTCTTAGATTACGTGACGTTTTGACCATACCGTCTCGGTCTTTTTCAAACGACTGAAAAATACCAAGACAATATGGTCGAAACGTCACGTAATAAAAAAGGGCGCGGTTTTAAACCCTGGAACGAAGATTTTAACATGAACAACGGCCGCGAAAGCCTAAAGTATAAAATATGTATAATGTGTTGAAAAATTTTAGTTACGCGTTGGTCTTTGGATAATTCTAAAGTATAAATCTCTTTGCTGATCACACTTTAATCACAGCTAATAAAGATTTCTTTTTAGTATCATTTTTTAGCAGTGACAATTAATGCCCTCAAAACGTCTCACAAAATTATGAATTATCATACTGATTATAAAGTCCCTTTAAGTTAAATCTTTTAGTAAATTGTTAATTAAAATTGTTGGCGAATATTCGTTTATCCAACGAAGTTTTCGTTTCCGAATCATTCTCAATTTAACGTGATGTCGCCATAAACTTTTTTTGACGCCGAAACAAATGAAGTGTCAACCATTACCACACAAAACAAAACTTCCTAATCGAAGACAAATTGCGGCCTTTTTTTGTCATTTTTCAGCATTTTTTTGGAGCATTAATGGAGTTTTTTTCGCGACGAAAGAATTTGTGCTTAAAACCGCACAGACGAAACTCATTTGTGAAATTCTTTTGGCGCATATCTCGTTAATCAACTTATAGCCGTCGCTGGAAGAATGTTTCGCAAATCCGCGCGCACTTTCGCCGGCTTGAACAAATATTCGCTGTTTTCGGTGTGAAAATTAATTTAGTTTTCGTATTTGCGCGCGAGGTTAGCTGAAAAGCAAACAGCGGCGGTGTAATGTATGCAAGATAACGCACGCACCGTCTTTATATCGTGGCGAATAAGAATGTTCTCGTTGTTGTGTGAGATTTCTCGACGCTAAGGCGCACTTATATTGATTGGTAACAGTTTCCAATTAAGTAAACCTTGAATTAAGGAGGAAAAGATAGGGTTTTCGGGTTTTACTATAGGCTGTCGTGTCGGCCTGAACGAACTCCAGACGAAACAATAATGATTAATCACTTAAGAGAATGATGGTGGAGATGTTATTACTCTCGTTATATTATTAGAATTTCGTTTTGGTGCGTGTTTGTAGTGCAATTAATTATTTTGGTGATCGGAAAAAAATTAATTACACCCATTCTTGTTAGTAAGGTCACTGAATTATAACAATAGAGTTCTTAATCTTCTAACACTTATTCCCCACTGGGTTTTCAGTAAATGAACAAAGAATAAAGTAATTAGTCACTTATTTATATACAAAGGAACCCAATAGAAGCAAAACCGATTTTGATACAAACGTAATTATAACAGACGATTTAAAATATAAATAAGTTAGTAAAATATTTGTTTATTTTAATAAAAAACACAATGGCTTTCGTTAAAAAAAAAGATATTTGGTTTTCCAAAAAAAAAAGTCGATTCAAATCAGCCTGATTTTCTTTTGTGCAGTTTATGATTAAAATTTGCTGACGATATAGCAATCAAAGAAAATGGAAGAGAAGACATAATAAGAGCGATAGATCAACTGGACAAAGAGACAAAAAAACTGGGTCTGGAAATAAATGAAGAAAAAACAAAATATATGAAGATGGGAAGAGAAAATATGCACACACAGAACGATCTAAAAACAAAAGAGTACACCTTTAAAGAAGTCAATACTTTCAATTACTTGGGCCTGACAGTGGAACAAGCTGGAAAGAACAAAGTGAAGGAGAGAACTCTGAAAGGAAATCAGGCATACGGCAAAAACAAAACACCACCAAAAAATAAAGCAACAAAAATAAAAATATACAAAACCTTGATAAGACTCGTCATAACATATGCTATGGAAACAATAACAATAAATAAGAAAGAAGAGGAAGACTTAAAAATAGTGGAGAGAGAAGTAAAGAGAGTAATATTAGGACCTACCGTAACAAGAGATGAAGAAATAAGACTGAGAAGGAACAAAGAAATGAAGGAGGTACTCTGAGAAGAAAATATCATTCGACACATTAAAACACAACGATTATAATAGGCAGGACATCATGAGAAGGAAACTAACCAAAATGATCAGGAGAATAACACAATGGATCCCTATTTGGCCCAGGAACAGGGGGGAAGACTAAGGAAAAGATGGAGAGGCGTCTTGGAGGAAAATACAAAGGCATTGGGAATAAATGACTGGAAATCGAAATGCAAAGATAGGAAAGAATGGAAGAAAATAACGGAGGCAGCCAGGACCAACGACAAGCTTTGGAAAATCACAGAGAGAGGACCGATCCACCTCAATAAATGGATTTAAAAACGCTTCGGCGTTAGCCATAATCCTAAGGATTATACGGCCCCACGAATGAATGATTTAAAGAAACCAAATTATAGACGTATTTGCATGAGACATTATTAATTCGATCGATATAAAATTCTGTATCAAAATAGGTTCCGCCTGAAATTGCAGCTTCTTTATTTCAAATGGAACACACTGTAGGTGTATTTTTACGTTTAAAAACAATTTTTCTTGATACAATTTCATCATTAAACAGACGTAATGCGCATAGCGTTTTTATTCTAAATCTTCTGTTTACGCCAAACCTAAGGAAAACTAAATGAGAACCTGGTTTATTTTACATCCGGTATACTGAACACAGATATATAATGTAAATTTATCTTTTGCGCTATCAAAAAAGAAACAAATTTGCTTTAAATTCATTCACAATTTCTTTTAAATGAAACTTAGTGAAGTGTGAAGATTGTTTGGTACTCTGCTAAATTTAGATTTGTTTTGTTTTAAGGTCAACTTTTTTTAACTTAGGATTTTAAACCTTATGCTTTAAAAGTTAAAAATGCGCCTTAAATTGTATAAGAAGAAATCTAATGGGTCCTAGTCGTCCAGCTAATTAGAATATAATGAATACAATAATAAATACGGTCATTTTTAACTGTGATTTCTATGTAATTAAAATTGGTAAACAACTGAACGGCGAATTATATTTGTAAGTTATAATAAGCGTAAAAAAAAACAAGTCAAGAAAATACTTTTAACCTATCGGTAGCGTGTCACAGTGCAAAAAAAAATCAGCATGAAACGCCTTAAAGAACTTATCGACTTTCTTTTGTTTTATTAGTGAAAGCCAACTGCGTTCGTTACTAAACTACTAAAAACTAGTATCCGCTACCATAACCTACAATTCCTGAAAAATTTGAGGTGCTATCGTTATTAACTCCAAAGGTATCGCCGCATTAAAATGCTGAAAATATAACCGATTTCTTTCAGGAATTTTCAGGGATTATAACTAGTGAACTATTTACGCTAGGTTAGTCTAGTCTGGACTGAATAATATCCTGTGTTTTGGGTTGTCTTTTAACACTATTTTAGTTGTTTTAAATTTTGTTTTCGCGATTTAGGATCAAAATGAATAACATCCCTAGTTTTTACAAGTTAAGTAGCTTCGGGCGAAAATGTTGCTAAATTTTTGATGCTATGTTTATTATCTTTGCTGTATTTATGTGTTTATCGAATAAAAAAATATGGAACTATATCGTCAGTGACTTAACAGAAATTGTAGGGATATATTTAAAGTGGTATTTTGTCTAAAGGGTCAATAATTGAACGGATTACTCCATTTCAGTTTCCTGAGTGCTACCAAAGCAAGCCTCGCTTGTGTTTATGTAAGTTATGTGGTTTAACTTGTGGAGTAACTCAACAATTTCCTTTCTTTGACTAATCTGGATCATGTTACACACTTTCTACTACACTTAAGCTACTTAGTACTATTTAGCAAAGACTCCCCCATATATCTTGTTAAGCCGATTATGAAGACTCATTTCGGTGCTTGTTTCCACCGGAAACAAGACAACACGCATTTATACTCGTATTCCGTTGTCATTCGCTCACGTATGCGAATACCGGAAATTTCTAAATTAAAAAATTGTTTCCCCTTAAAACGAACGTCTCGTGCAATTTTTCATTTCTTGCCGAATGCCTCGCGTGCTCGTTCACATATAAATTTTCCCTCAAGTTGTTGCTCAGGAAAGAATGGTTGATATTACTTTACAAAATGAAATAAAGTCCCGAATAATCCTTTTGAGTTCGCTGTATACGTGAAACTGAAGTCGAGTACACTTCATTAAAACAGTTCATCCCGGCTTTTGAAAGTTGCAAACTGCATACGCTTAAAAGAAGTTAAAAGAACTTTGAATGTGTTTGGGTAACTCGATAACCTTTCATGGACCGATACATTTTATGTTGGGTTTTTAGAGGGGTTAATGTTTTTTATTATTTAGAATTTAAGGAACACTGTGAGAAGCTAAAGTTTTTTCAATGCTTCAATACAATCAAGAAGATTAATGTGGCATCTTGCGTTACTCAGGACAAATTTTAAAGGCACTGTTAAAAAAATCGTTGTTTATAAACATTCCTACACAGGGCCGTTCACAGAAAATTCGGGCCCTGGGGAAACAATAGACAAGGGGCTCCCCTTTTCTCTGAAAGGTATAAATTTAAGATTCGTTTTTTGATATAAACAATGTAATTCTGTATTAAAAATAAAAAATTCAAAGCAAAATGGTTAAAATAATACAATAGTCCGTCTCTAGAGTTCTTTGGCTTTGGCTACATCTTTTTTCTTTCTCTTTTTTTTTCTTTTCTCTTTAAATCTAATTATTTTTACTGGACAACTAGTATGGTAAAAAATACGCTATCATTGAATAAGCGGTTAGATAGATCATGCAAGGATATGTATTTATGCAGACACAAATTTAAAACATTTCAGTCAGCTGTGATATTTAGGTGTGTTTACTTGTTGTGAATTGAGAAAAATCTCCCCAAGATTTACTTTAAAAATGACGGGAAACTTACTGAATAGAAATACAATGCGTGCGGACGAAGTGTTAATCTAGTTTTTAAAATATTGTATGTAGTTCTTTCCTTTTTTTTTGCACTTAATTAATTTCTAGATTAGTTTAATGTATAATTCTTGAGTTATTGCAATTTTTTGGCCACGTTTTGCTGCCCATTCTGCTAAATAATGAAAAATAAAAATTTGCATAAGCGAATCTAAGCTTAAAATCCAAAAATCTCGAATTTTTAATGTTGGGAACTTGGTATTTAATATAATTTCAAAAATTACAATGCTCTTGTGTTAAGCACACAGTACCTAGCACAGCTTTTTTAGAAATTATCAAAGTAGGCCTACTTCAAACCCATCCCGCTTGCTTAGTAATTGAGTCCTTACGCAGGGTAAGCAAAAAGCACACTTGTCTAGCAATATCAAAGTAGATTCACTTTAAACTTGTCAGTTAACAGCGTACGTACAAGTGTGTTTACTATTAGCCAAAACACCGATCAAATCGTGCGTATTATGTGGTCGTAGAAAAAGTATGCTACAAAACACGAGTTGTAAAGCAATTACGCGCTCGTGAAATTTTTCCGCTCTTGCGTAATATGCTTCTTACAACTCTTGTTATGTAATATACTATTTAACTATATCAAAGGTATCCTTGAAGCGACCTTTGCAAATAAATAGATTACATCAAAGCTAATGTCATTACCCCCGATTTGGAGCTTCTAAACACCTTTTATGACATGATATGAAATTTTTACTTTACTGTTGGTTTTTCTTTTGTATTTATGTTGGCAATGAACTAATGTATTAAGCTAATTATATAAATTGCATTGTCAATCGTTTTTTGGTAGGTTTAAAAATACTTTTATGTACTTTTGGAACGCCGCGCCATACAGCTAGATCAGTAATTTTTATTTAAGAAATGGTTTTTTTACATTTTGTTTGTGTTATCGTATGACAACTTATTTAGTCTACAATTATAATTTATGTTAATAAAAATGACTGTAGCTTTTCCATTATCTTTTGGCAATACGACAATATCCTTAAGGGATTTTTAAATTTTTAGAGCTTTTAGTTTATTATTAGGTAAGTTTGGTTAAGGTAATTTGAGATCCTTTTTTGCGCTGTATTTGGTCTTGCTTTTATATCGTCGATTGACAAAATTACTACTGGCAAAAATATGAGAGTTTAAAATAGGTGTCACAGATCTACAGAAGATCCTTTATAAAAAAATAAAAAATTGTTTATATTAAGAAAAAATAACGCGAATAACTTATGCATTGATTAGTGTTATCGAATTCACCAAGTTTCATTGGAAAGTCTTTCGGAAAAATCTTTTTTTTATCTTTTTAACACACAAAATAAGAAAAACCACATCCAACAATTCAGATGAAGTAATTGAATACATTTTATTCTATTTCGCTTGTTGTATATTTTCATTAAAATCTCACTCAACATACCGGTGCAAGCTAACGTTTATTTACGGATATATTCGCACAGCATTATCTGTTATACCCGGATTTATGCATTAATCTTTATACAATAATAACCAAAAGCAAGGGGGAGTAAATACTACACATTGTCGCGCGAATCTCATTGTACGCCTCCTGTCATGCGTCCATCTTTTAGTATAAGCAGCCTATTCATCAGCGATTCAACCCGCGAAGCTTTTTGCACGAACGTATGCTCGTTAGGGCCTTACGAGATATACTTTCAGCTGAAATAGAATCACGGGGTCGCCCGTCACGGCTCATTGGACCCTGTCAAACGTGGAAAAATTCGCCCCGAACGCTAACAATGATTAAGTGGAGATGTAAAATGGGTAGCTGTAATTTTTCCCGACGCCCATAACCGATTTATTCGGACGCGGTCCATGTTTCAAGGCGACGCTCGTTTGTTATATTGGTCCAATTACATTTTTCAACGCCGACTTTTTGGGGAATTATCGCTGGCTGTGATAATTTTTATATGGGTTGTAAAAATAAACTGTGTGACGCAGGGTGTGGGGTGCAATGCACCCTGGCCCACGACTTGGGGGCCCCAAAATGGCTTGTATAAATATTTTGCAAATTGTGTGACGTGCACAAAGCATACAACATTTTATTTTACAAAAACTATTTTATAGCGCCCCCAAAAAAGTTGTTGCACGCGGGCCCCGATATATTATAGATGACCAGTCGTCCTGAGTAGGAACCTAAATTAGTATTAAAGCTTTAGTATTCGCTTATGCTTTTTTTAATTTAGTAGTATATTTGATAGTGATTTTTAAAACTAAAAATCGCCAAAACAGCAGTTTTGTTCGCGTGTTTTTTCGCTAATATATTTTTCATTTTCCGGCCAAAAGTTACCAAAATTGACACGTTCTTTCTTACGTTTTTCGATTTTTAACTCGTCTTTGCGCGAAAGCTAACCAATTCTGTTATTAATTATCGGGCTAGATGCTCCATGTAACACTAAATAAATATTCATTTACCCTAAATAATTCACAAGCCTTGACTATAGATTTGTTTTACCAGCTGAATTTTCGGCAATTTTCTCAGCAAGGAAGGTTAGTGAGTTCATAATTTCAGAACATTCCGCATATTATATTTCAGCAAACCTTACACCGCGGGCATAGGTTAATAATATTATGCTATGCCTAAAAAACTGGCCGATCTAACACCTGTTTGAATTATTTGATCAAGTCGCTTAGATAGGTTGCGCGAGCCATTGCGTCTCATCTGTCAAAAATACACACGTTGTTTACATCATCGTCAAATTGATTTACTCGTAATTAATGTTAATTTCGTGCAAAAACTATGTTGTGATAGTGAAAATTATTCGAGGAGTGTTAAATTATCGGTAGGAAGTGTTTGCTAAAGTCGTGATATTCCGAAAATCGAAATAACTCATTTTATATCAACTTTGCCGTAATCAGCTGACGCCAAGCGTCCCTGCTGGAGCCGGCTTACAGCTTCCCGATCGCAGGATAGCGACACTGACCCCTAAATACAGTAAAATGACGTTGAATTTACAATATCAATTAGGGCAGTTAAGGAAATTACGAGACATACACAATTTTTAAAGTGTTCATGGTATTTTGAGCGTGTATTGTGTGATTTTCGCAACTTTAACGTGGGCTTTTTTCCGGAAATGACGTTGCCTCTGATGATATACCCTGAATATTTTGATCAAAGGTAGGTCAATTTAGAGTTGAAAATTATTTTTAAAGTTCAATCTTGTACTTTTAAGCTGATTGACTTGATAAAGACGCTTTTTTAATGAACAATTTTGCAACAATTTTTGCATTACGAGAAAATATAAAGTGTCTTGATTTAATTATAAATCGATACTATATTTTTCTGATACGTTTATGAATGATTTAGGCTGATTTATATATTGTAATTGCCATGTTCTGTAGTTTTCGTCCCTTGCAACAAATTTTAGCTTTGTTTGGTAAAATATTAATTAATGTTTTTAGAGTGTTGTGATACAAACGAGTATAAGCTTTATGCCTTATCTATGTTTTCCGTACGAACTGGGCACCAACTTTATTATTTTAAATACGCTTTGTAGTTAGCTGTGACACCATTAAAAAGATATTTTATTCTTGTTTCATTGATGTATGGGTTGTTGGGTTTATCTTTAAAAATAAGTAAGTTATACCAATATGATTGTATTCATAAGTTTAATCAAAGTGACTATTGAAAAACAAAACAAAGCAACACGTAAATAAAAGAGCTGTACTTAATTTAACATAAAATAACTTAAATAATTTAGGATATTTTTTACATTTCATAATAATTTACAATTTTTTAATTAGTTACTATTAAATCTAAATTATGTCATGTGTATAAAGTGTAGCTCACTCACCTTGGGCAATACAAATTCAAGATCTGCGCTTTGTATATAATAATGTTTTCCTTTTTATTTAATAAACTGTCCCAAAAATAGTTTACCTTAATTCATCAATTGTATTTACCTGTCTTTTTAAGGTTGGTTTTTTAAAAGAACATTTCATCAAACAAAACATAACATGCTTAAAAAAATCTACTATTATCTGCAGTTCTCAAATTTGTATTGCCCAAAATATTGGTAAGGGTTAAAAAAATATATTTGCTTTATAAATTAAAATAAATTTAAATTCGTAATAACGTAAGTAAACTCTCGGTGGACTTTATCAGAGTTTTTAAATAGACTGAAATACAAACCCTTAAATGTTTCGTAACAAGAACCATTAGACTTACCTCACTTTTATAATAAAGGATCCATAAAGTAAAGTTATATTCGTAGTCTATTATTTTATTTTGATGAAAAGTTGCTTTTTAAGAAATCTATAATTGGGCTGTTTCTCGTAAGTTCATCGGTAGATTATTTTCTTATTATAACTCCTGCTTAGGAGACTGAAGTATATTTTTTTAAAGCGACTTATTGTAGAATACAGAAAAGTAATTTTAATCAATATTGCACACGTCTTTTTGAAATTGGGGTGAATTAAATAAGAAGTTTTATGTATTTAACGGCAAAAACACAAAGTTAATAGTTTCTTTTGAATTGTGCTGTTATATTTAATTTAAATCGCTGTCAAAATGATGAATACATTTCTGGTTTTAGCAAATATCTTCTGGTTGAATGTAAATTAAGTTTGCTTTTCCGCCTCGGGAGGGCACAAAATTATTTATAACTTAACTTCTCTCTCTGACAAGAATCTGCGCGGATTTAGCGATGAATGTTTTTGTTGAGTTTGTAAAAGCAGCGCAAAACGTGGAATTTGCAATATAATTTAACAAAGCTGATTCCTTTTTATTTCTTCCTAGGTATAGTAATGAAGATGAGAAAATTCAAAGTAAATGTGAGCTAATGACGGTTATAAATTTTGAAGTAAAAACCGGATTTGCGTAGTTGTGAGAATTTATTAAAAAAATTGCTTACATTTTTCATGTCACTTTAGCATTCTTAAAATAAACGATTCCTTTAAAAGCATAGCCTGTTGATATACAACACGAATTGTATTTCTGATGATGTATTATGCCCATAAATGAACGATTTTGATTTTTTACTGGCGCTATAGAGTGTTCTTTTGTACATTATGTGGTATATTAATGTGATTGAAACATGGAAAGCAATTTCTGGAAAAGCCATTGTTGTGTCTAATCATATTTTGTAGGACGTGTAACACACCTGCCTTTTATATAAATTGAGAAAATCTTATTAAAGCTTTGACGAATATGCTGTGCGAGTACGACAAAGACAAAGCAACAATAAACTATATATTACATTCCGATATTGGAAAAGTCATGAGACGAGTTTTATTTTATTGATAAGAGTAATATATTGACCAAGTATTGTTATATATTGATATGAAGTTAAATCAATTCGTGTTGTTCTACTTCGTATTTAACTGAGTTGTTATCGTTGGTGACATACAGGGCGTTTTAATAACTTGTCTAACCATGCTATTACAAAAACCTGATGGATTTAAAAATGTGTAGAATTGACTTTAAAAAAATGTTTAGTCACAAAAGTTTCGTACATTGAAATAGTCTATGATGCAATTTGCAGAATCTTCAGCGAAGCAATGGGTTTTCAGAATTGTGTAGGATGTTGCTCCTGCTATTAAAAGTATATTTTGAGAGTCGCAAACAGTTTTAAAACCCTTTACAATGTTGGTAATAGTCAACCATCTAGCTGTACCTACCCAGTAGCATAGCTAGAGTTTACCCTAAATATTTTGTATTTTTTAGGTGCAAAATTAAATTGTGATTCAAAAAGTTTTGGGGTTGTATGTATTTAAACCAATCGTTTTTAAGTTGATGAAGTTTTTATAAAAATATTGACAGAAACAGGACTGTAGAAAAATATTAATATTTCACAACTGCCTGAACAAATTACTTTAATACTTTAGTTGGCAATAGTGCTATAGTGATTGCTGACTAGTTAAAGTTTTAAAATAATACTCACGGTGTTTCTCATGTCCAGTCCAATTGGCTAAACTTCAAACACAAATAAGTCAATTGTTTTAAACGGCAACCCTATGTTTTTTTATTTTTTTTTAACGATAGCTTATTTTTATTAATTAACACAGGTTAGTTCTGTCTAAAATTAATATTTCTTGAGTTATTGCGGTTTTTAATAAATATTTTGATAGGATAAAACTAGTAGACTTCGGAAATATCTCGATAATTCTAAACGTTAGATACAATTTATTCCATTTTCATATATATTTATTTAAAAAAAATAACATGCAATATGTGTGTTCGTTGCAGCTTTTTCTAATTGGCCTAAAAAATAAAACTTTGTAACACATTTGTATAGCTTAAATGTTAATTTTTATGTTTTTTAAATTTAATTTAATTTTTAATCAAGCTAAAAATTTAGCTGTTATTGAAAAATAGCACTGTAGTGACTTTTAAAACCAATTTTCTAGATACTTCCAAAGCCTACTAGTTTTATCCTATCAAATATTTTATTTGTGCCCGAAAATAATCAAGAAAACCCAACTGAAGTAGGCCAAAAGTGCCGCCTGGGGCGAACCTCCTGTTTAGCTCTGCTAGTAGCTGTACTGTACCATATAGTAATCTTTGATACTGAACATATTTCATCACAAATTTCCTAAAAAAATTTACCTCGGAAGAATTTGAGATAGAATCAGGGCTCACACAGGGATCAGCCCTTATATTCAACTTAGTTCTGGAAAAAACAGTAAGAGACGGAAGTTTGAACAGACAGGGAACAATACTAAACAAAAGTCGCCAACTCATAAGCTACGCCGATTATGTAGCTATACTGGCACGAACCTTGAAAGAACTAGGAGAGATCACAAGGAGAATGGCAAAAGCAGCACAAAAAAATGAAATTAAGGATGAACGAAGATAAGACCAAACTAATGAGATTAGGCCAACAAACACTCGAAGACAGGCTAGTGGTAGGGGAATTTGAGAAAGTAAATGAATTTCTGTACTTAGAGACACTACTCACAAACAGAATGGAAGAAGAAAAAGACAAACATGAGAATACTGAAAGCCAACAAAAGTGCAGGAACTTTAAATAAACTAAAGAGCAAAACAGTTATCTAGGAGCACCAAACTACGTTTGTATAAAACAATACTAAGACCGACAGCGATCTTTGGGTGTGAGACCTGGGTGCTGAACAAAAAGGACGCCTTAAGAAGATGGGAAATAAAGATAATTTGGAGAATAGTGGGATGGAAGAGAACAGATGAGATAAGAAGAACGAACGAGGAGGTATATACAATTTTCAAAGAAGCGACAATAGACTAAGTAATAAATGCAAGAAGAATACAATGCCTAGGACATATTGAGAGAAGGGAGGACAGCAGAATAATAAAAGAGAGTTTTAAAAAGTAAATAAATCTAAAGGACGTTGCTTTAAAATAAAGGTATTTTTTTTGTAATAATTGACGTATGGCCACTGTAGCTATGCTTCAAAAACAAATTTACATCTTTGATTTTTTTTTCGCTTTAGGATTTCTTCCATTTAATTCAGCTCTCAATATCTTTTTTAATCGTTACGTATATTATTTGAAATGTTGCCCTTAAACTAAGTGGCCCCAATGAATTGAAAACTAAACAAGTTGCATCAAAAACAGACAGGGTATAAAAAGAGAGCCTTTTAACAGCTAGAGGTCGTTATTTTAACAGCAAATGCATCAAACTGGTGGACTATAAAAACCATATTGCTCCTGTTATTCTGCAGTTGTACCTCCGCCAGGGTGCGCCGTCAGCGTCGTCTCTAATTGCAGGCTTCGTTTCGAGCTATAACAATAAAAAGTTTTCGAAGTTCCGTTGATTGGTTCCAGCCCTCTATCTTATACGAACTTGCTTGTTTGTTCCCGTAATCCGAGTCGCGAATTTAAAAGCGCGTTGATGAAAATTGTAAGTTTTTGAGAACTTTTTTTTCCGTTTTCTTTGAAGATCCCTAACGGCTTTCGAACAATAATGGATTTCCTATAGAGTATGAGATGACGACGGGTTATTTATCCGAAATTTGCGGTCCTAAGTAATTTGCGCAAAGAAAATCCGTTGTTAAGTTAATTTCGTTTATCCATTAATTAATTATTTAAGATTTAGTCAACCTTTAATGATAATAAAATTACCAAGGGTTTTGAGATTTATTGCGAAACTTAATCACTTAAAAGAAATTCGCAAAGTTGTGATGGGAAAAAGGCAAACGCGCGCAGGACGACGTCTTAAAAATTTCACTAACAGCCCTTTCGCAGTACATTAAAAAGAAAATTGTTTAGTAGTTAAAAATCGACTTCGTTCATAAAATTTATCGCTTGACACAAGAATGAACACAGGCCTAGCGGAAAAATCGATTTAAGTAATGTTTTATTTTTAATAGAATAAGTTCAGTCTGATGGCATCTGTAGACTTAAAGAATAAATAAGTTTTTTAATTAAACATAAGCAGGAATTTTTCCACAAACATTTTTATTCCTGTCAAGATAATGGACATAGCAAATGACATAAACATCCTCCACTGATCAACTCAAATACAGGGCACATTTGGCATGGAAAATGTGAGAGATAATTTTGTTCCTTTAGAAAAACCACGTCTTATGATAAAAATACACATAGAATAGGTAACAGAAAGGTTAAAAATGTAGGAATATGTAGCTTATTTAAAAACTTATCTGGCCCGAGGGCAAACGATTTCAACATAATTTTGGACATAATTTTGTACATGTACTACGCATGCCAGAAAATAGATACGCGAAAATAGGTTGGAAAATGCAGATGGAGAGAAAAAGAAATAGAGGAAGACCAAGAATAAAATGGGAAAAAGAAGTGAGGCAGAGACTAGAAGAAAAAGGGGTCAGCTGGAGAGATGTGCCACAATTAGCTAACGATAGGAAGTAGTGGAGAAACTTAATAAAGAAATAGAAAAGCATACCTCGACACCGAAAGGTAAAAGAGAAACCGATTAAGAAGAGGGGTATCCTCTTAAAATAACAAAGTTGTAAGGGTGCGACCGTCAAACTGAATCAGCCTGTATATTGGTATACAAAAATGATTTATGTGGCATAAGCCAATAACATTATTATCGAAAATGCATTCCATCGGATCGACACTCGTCATCGATTTGAGGATAACGTCAAATAAAAACTGCATAAAAACTTCGACAGAACAACAAACTTTAAGACGTCTAAAAATAGCCGAAGGAAGCTGAGATATATCAGTTTATATGGCCGCGAATAAAACGTGGTTTGCGACTTTTAAGCCCAATCTAAAAACATGGTAGTTCGGTATTTTTCTGATACAGCATCGCTTCGGAAACGGGACGTCGTGTTTATTTTATTTAGAACGCCGGAATAAGTCTCGCATTATGCCGTTCCCATAGTTTGTGTGCAGACCCCGACTTGATAACATCCATTCATCAATAAAAGGAGGCTCCTAACCCCGACAGCCGAAAGTCGCTAGCCGAACCGCGCTGATATGATTACAAACTGCGTGCCAACCAAATTTACATTTAATACCTTGACTTATAACACGGGAATATTTGACAAGAACACGGGTAAACACTTAGCCAGCCGGATTGGATGGCTGTAAGCGAGTGCGGTATACGCGCCGCAAGAGACGGAGACGTTGGGTTCAGTTGTTCGTCGCTCGCTTGTTTCCACGGTTTGCTCGGATCAGCCCTGTATGGCTTGTAATTAATTAATTTGGGACCCTGTATGAACCACATGCTGACGTCCTATTTTACCCCATCCCCCCGGCTCCTTTCCCCATACTTTGCATTCTGCGAGCTTTCGCTTCACTTCCTTAAAGCACTTTATAACAGATGATGCGCCGGAATGGATTGTGAACCAAGTCATTCGCCGATCCGGAGTGCATACTCGATAAACACGTTTTAGATATTGCAGTACCCTCTTCATCGGCTGAGGGCTCATTAGAAAGCCGTTTGTTGTGGTAAATGAAAACTGTGGGGATAATAACGAGACAAGAAGAATTTCGAATTGAGAGATGCACGTCGCTGTGAAACGAATTGGTGCAGAAATCGATGAGCGGAAATAGATGAGAGACAAGACCGGTCCAGTCGGAGTTCATTATAATTCAGTTATTAACGAAACAATGCGAATATAGGGCTGCAGCAGAATTGACAATTAATTAGAGGATAATGTGAAAATAAATGTATACTTCTTGGGTCGTGAAAAATTTACTCGTTATTTTAAAATCAAGTTCATCAGCTTTAAATTATATTTGGTAAATTATGAATTTTGAAATTTCTTCGAAATTTTTAAAATGAGAAAGTCGCGAAGAAAATTCATATATCATTGATTCCACAGCTGTGGTTAAATCTTTAGTCAATTGAATGAGATTTATTTCAATTTGACTTGTCGGATTTTCTACTAAAAATTTGAATGGACTTTAAAATTCATCACAAACATTTTTATCTCACAATTATTACCAAAAGTACAAAATAGTTACGCCAAATAGAATTTTATTTAATAATGAACTGTGCTAACGTGCACACATATTGATACGTAGGAAGTGTTTAGAATCTGAATAATCTGAATCGAATAATAGGGGTTTTATCGTGTTAATAGGATTATAACAACAGTGTCATTGTGACATTTGGCATTCGCTCTTTAGAGAGTTCTCTGCTCTGAGTTTTGTGCTTATAATTTCTTTCACAACTTTAAATTAAGCTTTATTCACATAATATTATCTCATTGATTAAAAAATGTTGCTGTGTCGAGGTCACTCTAGTTTTTCGTTGCGAGATAGATTATCTAATGATTTGTCCTTATACAACAATGCACTCAAGCTATTCAAAAGCTCTCGTGCGTGTTTTTGATGCAACTTATTAAGTTTTCCCCTCATGGGGGACACTAAATAGTTATATAACAGTATTAGCCATAAAACTTTATGCAATAGTAACTCTGGAACGATATAACTGCCTATAATAATGTGTGTGTGTGTGTTATTACTGATTGTGTACTTTGATTTACATGCAATTTTGTGCTGGATATTTACTATTTCGACAAATGGCACTTTTAAGGCTGGGCTTAATGCACATCGTTATTATTATTATTGACAACGTCCACTGCATAAACAACTACTAAAATGTCGCTTTAAATGTGGAACAGAACAAAAGTTTGTCACACTAATTTGCTGCTTTGTACTTAAAAATTTAGCTTTAGTTTTTCACAAGCTCAACTTGATGTTACTCATTTTGAAACAGACATAAATGCATTAATGTCTTGGATTTTTTCTGCCAAATTTTATTTAACAATAATAGGTCAAAACTATTGGACAAATAAAGGCTCTATTATAAATGATACTAAGTTGTTTATTCCACGAAGTTTAAATTGTTCGTCAGCTAAAATTTGCAGGAATATTTCGTTTCCGACTAGAAACTGTAAAGACTTTAAATTGCCATTCGGGACACGAAATTACACTCAAAATTCTCTTTTTTATAAAGGACTGAAATTTTACAATGAATTATCAAGTGAACTTAAAAGTGAAACTAATGTTGTAAGGTTTGGACGTAAGCTCAGTAGTCATATTAAGGAAAAGTTTTAAATTTTATATATTTATATATGTATATGTTATAAAATGTAACATAATCAGCAAATCGCTAAAATAAACTACATTATTATATTATATTTTTTGTCACCTTAGTCCAGTGTTTTTCAACCTGTATTCCGTTACACGTTAGTGTGCTGCGAGCATTCTTCAGGTGTGCGGCGAAAAACAAAATTAGAAATAGATGAACGTACTTTAACATATGTCCCAGTTATATAAGAAGACGCTATTTTTTCCAATGAAGCATCAGTATTATTTGATAGACCAAATCTTGTGTTGTAAATTAGCTTTACATCTGTTTTTTATACCTAGCTTAAAACTAAATATTTTAATACACAACAAAAATTCTCTTTCTACGACAAATAAGTTGTTATCGTTTAAATAAATATTAGGTATATGAAAAAGATTTGTTAATAAAAATAAATTTTGAAAGGTTTTTCCCAATTATAGTTTACAATACTTTGTTTTAGGTAAAATTGGGCTTAATATAGATACTATTTTAGCGATTTAACAATGCCTTTGTGAGAAATATTTTAAGTTTAATTGAGAACACTCTTATAAGAGCCTCTGAATAGTTAAAGTTTTTTAGTTTTTTACACAAAACCTTTAGGCAGTAGCGTAGCAAGGGGGGGGGGGGCGGAGGGGACGGTCCGCCCCGGCCGGCACATTTTTTGGGGCGGCACTTTTAGTCTACCCAAATGGGGTAAAAATAAGAATCTCTGGGGTAATGAAGGATCAGTAGGTATAATAATTAGTACCGGCACTAGCGCTATTGAATTCATAAAAATTGATTTAAAAAAAAGAATTGTTATCGAAGTTAGAGAATAAAACGGGCTACTTGACCTTGCTTCACTGAAAACCCGCCCCCTTGTAACGACAGAAATTCCAAGTTCCTAATAAAATTTATGATACGGTACCAACCATCCAATAAAATTATGAAACCATTCATTTATTTTAGGCATTAAATTCCATGCAGTTTTAAACTCTATTGTAACAGGGATTTTTCACCCTTATTAAAAATAATTTTGTGGGAGTGGGGCGATCTGATTAAAGAAAATAAAAATCAGAAAAGGTTCTACTGTAAAACTGTAATTTTGGAAGATGGTTAAGTATTCTACATTATCTAGCTTTGCATTAAAACACGTTTGAACCTCTAAAATTTAAAAAAATTCGCCTGCGCCGCATTTTGTACCCCCCCCCTTTTTGTTTCGATCTCTTGCTTGGTTTTGGAAAAAACAAAATTTAGCGACCCTTTTTAATAGGGGCGGCAAATTCAGGGACCGCCCCGGGCGGCACAAACTCTAGCTACGCCACTGCCTTTAATTGAATCTTTATCGGCTTTAACGCCAAACAAATTGTCGAACACTTTAACATCGCGCTGAACCAATTTTAAACAATGTTGTCATTATTAAAAACGATCTCCAGCCAGCCGTTTTTCAATTCATGAACTTTTTTCTCTTATCATCATATTTTTGCGTTAGTTCCGCTTGATACGGCGAACTTTAATATTAACTCCTACAGGGAGCTGTGAAAATTTAGCGGCAGCTCAGGCCCAAATGTGCATTTAATTTTTTCCGCGGCCGACGAACATCCAGTTCAATAAGCGGTTTATTATATTTGCGTTTAAATTTCGACGCGTATTAGAATATCTGATTTAGGTGACATTATTCTCTCGGGTGCCGCTCTTCCTTTGTGTTCATTTCAATATTTCACACTCAGGACGCATTCAGTTCGTCTGCTTAACATAACGTCAGTATTTTTCAATTTTTCACGGAAAATATTTTAATGTGATTGCGAAATTTCGCGACGCTGTTTGTCGCTAAAATGTATACTTTATTTTTAACGAGGATGGAATATGAATTTGCGGATAATGGATGCGATTTTAAAAAGCATTGCTGGGAAGTTCCAGCAAGATTTGATGCATTGCAATGTATTTCGTCTTTTTATTTTCTGATTGTTTCGAAGCTGTGTTTCTAATTCTTTTTTTGTTTGTTTCAGGTAAGCATCTGACGTCAGTTAAGCTACGTCTAGTAATACAGTTGGTGAGATCCATTTCATTTATTTTTTGCTAATGCTTTAAAATCAGTTCGGTTTTAGTTTTATAAAACAGATGAGTAAAATAATATTGTGTGTGCTTATTTTTATTGCACACTGCATAATTAAAGAACTCGTATTTCTACAAATATGTATACAGGGTAGGCTCATGGAAACGCCTCTGCAACGGCGTAAATACAAGTTTTATAAAAGGCAGTTTTGTATAAAATTATTATTTATTAATCATATTATTATTAATTATATCCTTATATACCCGAAGGTGTTGGGGTACGTTACAAAACATCAACCAGTTTCATGAATAAACACTGTCACTCTCTCCTGTTCTTGCCTTTTTCTTCACCTCACTCCAAGTCATTCCTCTATCCTTCAGACATTCAGCCACCTCTTGGTTCCATGCTTTCCTCGGTCTTTCTCTTTGTCTTTTCCGTGTAGATTTGGCTAGCCAAATTCTTTTAGTTTGTCTTTCATCCTCCATCCCCACTAGATGCCCAAACCACTTAAGATGTGTTTCTATTAAACACAGAAACAAAAAAATTAACAAATAACATGATAGGTTAAATTTAATGTCCAAATTGTTGGTCGTCTACCGCAAGACAATTTAAAAGAAAATTAACAATGTTTAAGGTTTCACAAGTTTGACCAACCGTAAAAAACACCCTGTATAATATTTTGATAATGTAGCTGGCGCAAAGTGTTAATTAATCTATTGTCAATCCAATTTTCAAACGAAATTATACTGCCTTTTTAAAGAACTTAAATATCAAAAAAAAAATGAGAGTGCTGTATAACTATTTGTGACGTTGGTAAAGTGGTCAGTTTCAGTTTAAAATCTGCTGAATTAACCCATAAAATGTTGTTCTCTGCGGAAGTTTTCTATTGTCGTACAAATTTGGACGAAATCTCCCATAAAAAGCGACCCAAGACATGTTGACTGTTCGCTAAATGTTTTACGACACGGCGGATCCCCCGATGCTAACCTAAATCCAAATTTCGTCTCGTCCACGTCTTACCTGACAGCGTTTAGCAACAGATGTTGCCATTAGAAAGATTAGAGAACATAAAATACTAAAAGTAATTTCCCGTGTGTCAGCCACAACAACTCTCCCGCAAAACGGCTCCTTCATAAAGGATCGTCGTGTGGGTTTCGTCTTTTATATCAACAAATTGCTTATATTCGTTGCACTACGATGAAATAACGTTCCGTAACAAAGATAGTGACAAATGCGGGACCGCGGAATCATGGCACTCCAGGATATCTCAGACGTTAAATAATTCTTGAATATGACAGCGGCAATTTAGATTCTCCGCGCAATTCAAAGTGACGGCGCCATTTTTCAGGGCCTCTCTAGCCACCTGAGATTTAACTGGTTAACTCGAGGTAAAATTTCAACGTTTACGATATTAAGCTTATTGTGTCAAATTGCCGCTGACGGGTTTTGCATTTGAGAGACATTGTCATTTTGTATTAATCAAAGACGGAAGGGAAACTCTGACGGCGTACATTTTCATTTGAAAGCCCTGACGAAATTATTGATTCATAATTCCGTGTCTGACAGTTCTTGAAGCAATACAATCTTTATCGATAAAAAAAATGATGTTTGTTTGATCAAAATAACACAAAAATTCGCTAATTTTAAATTGATGTGACAATCATTTTTACTTCTAAAAAATTAAACAATATAGTTTTGATAAACAAGAAGTATACAAGTTGATCGAAAATTTAAATTTAAACACAGACTTTTTGGTTGTAAGTATAGTAAAAAAATACTGTAAACGGTAGTTCATTTAATCATTAACCAGCAGCTGGTAAAGAAAGTACCTCACTTGTCAAACTCCATACAAAAAAGATTGATGAGCATAGACGCATGATCTTCTCTGTACGTTTCAGTCATCTGGCTTGATAGGAAAAGGTTACCAAATTTGGACCGTTTTCTATATTTTAAGTTAGTAATAGTTTCAGTTTCACTGATTTTGATTCTTTTTTCTTCGAGTTCATTTTTATAAGGACTACTAGTCAATTCACATGCCTTATGTGCTCCGTTTTGTATTGTTTTCCTGTTTTTTTTGACTGAGGCTATGGAATTTGTGAAATTTTTAAAGCGACTCCTCAGTTTTGTTATCCTTACCACCTTAAACCAAATGGTGATTAAGAAGAGGTAAACTACTATCGTGGTCATTGCGAACAGAACTTTTTTGAGCAGATCAAAGGATCCGTAAATATTTTTCCGCTTAAATCCTTTTACTTGAGCTAAAGAAGTGAATTTTGGGTTTTTAAGAGTAGATCCGGATTTATTCTCATGAAAATTTAGTATAGCCTGCAAATTTAAAAAAAAAATTTACTTCGAAGTATGTATGTTAGTATAAGTATTAAGAATTGTTGTAAATTAGCGTTCTACATATAAAATTTACATGGGCGTCAACTGGGCCAAAACCTGTTGAACAATACATTTTTTTGGAAAGATAAATTCTTTTACTAGATTAGCTACTTGTAACAAATTTAAACACACCAAACAAAACTTTTAAATAAATTTATTTACCCCAAACTTTGTACCATCGTTAAAATATTGTACATGCAATTTCGGTTTTACGAGCAAAAGTTTCGTAAACTTACACAACTACCAATTTTTGTAAACGCGTAAAAAATTGCCCAATAAATAACGCAAAACTTCGCAATATCGCGTTAGTTAAGTATCGAGTTATAAAAAAAAAAACAAAGCGTAATCAATTTTTCTGCGCAAGTTTCCATTAAATTCTACAGTAACAAGACGCCTATCTTATCAGACGAAAGGTTTTCAAAAAGTTGTAAATTTCGTTTTTTATCGCTCTTATTTACGGCCGTACGTCATAAATGATCTTGGTACCGTAAGAAACACCGCGACGGTACGTTTAAGTTGTATATAAAGGACATTGTACTGTACTATAACTATTTTATTGCAGTACTGACCGTTGCCGTAAAAGAGTAGGTTGAAATATCTGTCATCAAATCGAAGTTACTTTTTTTTAATATTGTTGAAAGCTTTTACTAACAATATTGCGTATTTTTTCATATAAAACTTCTTGTTTTTACATCTGGATAAAACAGCATTAATTGCCTTGTAAAAGTTGCTAAATTCGGTGCTCATTAATAATCCAAAGAGAAATTGGAAATATCTTAAACAGTATTCGAGAAAATTACTATTAATTCATTCATCAGCCGACTAAAATACTTTTAAGATGTCTTTACAAATCCCCAACAATTTGCCAAGTGTATGCCTGTACATTTTTATGTGTAAAAAATGTAATCTTTTTGCACTGGCTTAATTGTTTAAAAAAAAACGTTAAACAACTAAATGGCATTGCTTAAGGAGTACCAATTCGTTTAGAAACCGATTAAAAATATTTCTTAGCATTCTATAAAGTTTTGCTAGGTGTATACCATTCGTTTTTTTTTTGTTCCAAATTTCAGACACATTTTATTAAGATTACAATATTTTCGCAATTGTATGCTTTTGTAAAAAACGAGCTTGTTAAAAGTTGATTGTTTTTGTTTAGCCTTGTCGTGTTTTGCCCGAATTATGTCGCATAATATTTTGTGTATCCATAATCTTTGGCTGAAGGTTTATCTAAAACTTGGTATTTGAAGTGTCCCTTAGTTTAAGTTGGTTAATTACATGAGTAGCAGACAAACTTGAGCCGCAGAGTGAACCAAAGCCGAGAAGTTAAATAATTTTAAGCATGTATAACAAGCATAACTTTGTATTTTAGGCAATTTAAGCAAATTTATTCAAGTATAGCCATGAATACGTAACAAAGTTGCGGATAGAGCCTTACACTCTGTGTCATTCTCGTATGAATTCCTTTTAGGATATCAATCAAGTCGAATGGAAAGTGTCTAAGCACATGTAGATGGACAATTTGCGCATGACATATTCCATTTGCCATTGTGCATAAATCCTGGAGCCCGCGAGCTCTCCCCCCGATAAATATGTATGAAGTATGCGGACCCTGGCACATCGCCATCTTGTAATATGATTTTCACGTACTCTAATAACATTTACTTTGAAATTAACAGAGATGGTACAGCAAGAAATTTAATTACGGTTATTTTGCATAAAGTCTTTCGCCAAATTGGCTTCACACGCACGCAAACTCTTTCGCTTTACAATTTTTACCGTATCAAATTTTGTTGTCTAGTTCCGATACCTACATGTAAATTTCCCAGAACATTTTTTCTCGGTGAGTGTTTTCGTGTGAAAATTCGATTTGTGTATTCCCTATGCTGCAATTTTACTGACATATCAGTTTCTTCCGCTTTTTAAGGGATTTTATTTCATCCACTGTTTTCGTATTTACTTTATTTCTTACGTGTTCGATTTATGCATGTGGATCTTTGGAAATTCTCTCCAAACGGCTTTTAAAATAAGGTTGTGGCTATTTGCACCTACAGTAGGTACGAATAATTGTCCATTTGCACCTACTGTAAAGGAATATACCGGGTGTAACTGAGTTCTGGTACTTTTTTTATTTAGTTTTAATTTTACATAAATAAACTTTTATACATTATGATATGTGTAAATAACCGGAATATTTGAACATATGTAGGTACACTACTATTTCACTTACGGTTTCGCCGGAAATGATCCTGACTTTGTTATTTCAAATGTCACACCCTATATATTTCCATTTTTTGATAGAGGAGGCAATTTTGAATATAACTGCAGTATTTTGATTAATAATTTTTGGACAAATTTTTATTCGCCGTGACCTGTATAAATCGAATTTTATTACGTCAACAAGCGTCCGAAAACGTTTTTTGTACAATTTAATTAACATTTAGGTTACTTTAATCGGCTTTGAAGGTTGCAGAATCGGGTTTTTGACTGAGTCAATTTTTTGAATGCAATGGTAGTGGTATATGCGATTATTTAAATAGAGTATTTTCTGACCAATAACATATATTTGTATCGAAAGGCAGCATTAAAGACAAACTATTATAAAAAATAATTGGGTAAAATTCACCGGTATTTTCGAATTGTAAACTCTTGTTCTTTAAAATTACACAAATTCATTAGCAGCCAGGTATCTTTGTAAAGAAAAATATCCCAACCGTATAATTCCACATCATTTGATGATAACACGAAAACACCCGTCAATTCTACTCAAGATGAACATAGACAAACCATGGTAACCAACGAAATGAATCGTTTTATTTTAATGTATTTAATAGTTTATGTTCACTATTTTAGTGTTTACTCAAAACCTGTAGGTTTTGCAAGAAAATTTAAAGAATAAAAAAAGTTTTTAAAGAATGGTTAAACCCTTTAAAAAGTTCTGATTAAAAAACTAACAGTGGTCGCACTTTTCATGATTGAAAATATTAGTATGGGAAACCTTTTAATAAGTATAAAACATCTACTGAATGTCATTCGCCTGCACATCTCCAAATTTGAGAAATAGAATAAAAACCTAATTTTACCGTTCCCCTTTAAGGGGTGTAACTATGAAAGGAGACGTCTAAGGGAAAAAGAGTTATATAAAAGCCCCCCCTTAATTTTTGATAAGAAATTGCCTCCACAGTTTTTCTCAGTGTTTAAGAAACGCCCTGTATATAGGGTGTTCCATTTGAAATAACAAAGTTAGGGTAATTTCCGGCGAAACCTGAAGTGAGATATTAGTGTACATTTGTTCAAATATTCCGGTTATATATCATATGTCTAAAAGTTTATTTATGTAAAATTAAAACTAAAGAAAAAAAGGAGGTGTTCCAGGCCTTAGTTACATCTGGTATATACCTATACAGTAAGTGCAAATAGCCAATTATTCGTACCTACTGTAGGTGCAAATAGCCAAGTATTTGTACTTACTGTAAGTGCAAGTAGCCAATTATTCGTACCTACTGTAGGTGCAAATAGCCCCTACCTTAAAATAAAAACATTATGGTGTAAAGTATGACAGATTTAAACTTCACGGAAAACATAAAATTTTGAGAAATGTGGGCAGGTCTTTCTTTCATTGCTAATTTTTAAAGATAAAAATGCCATGCATATTTGTAATCTTAAACGGTTTTAAGTTTTAACTTAGTTTTTCCAAAATGCCACTTACAAAATAAACAGCTCATATTTAGAAATACTTTTGATTTTTTGCTACTAGTTTTCATGAGTCCCCCCATCGCATTAAACCTCTCGTACATAAGAGTAAATAAAACTTAGCAAAAAAACGCAGGCTTGAGTGTAGGCACTTCTGCTAATACCGTGTTTATTTTTTTAAGCCCTCCTCTACGAGACGTCTTGTGTTTCTCGCTTTTAACCTTTCAGATTGTCGATTCCTCCAGATCTTGATAAATGTTATTCTTAAACTACTCCCGCGTGGAAAAATCAATCGGCAAAGTACGACCGACCTCGGTGCTTGCCTATTCAATAAGTTCTCGGCTGTCAGGAGATGTTTGGGGTTGAGCTTTCATCTAAAAACGCTCGCTCATTCATGGGGTGTTAAAATTCGCCGCCGAACAACGCTCATGAAGCGAACGCGCGATGTTACTACTTTTGTGAGCAGATAATTTATGTCGAGCGAGTTAGTTTTGTGAATATAGCGGCAGGGCGATGACCTCAAAAAGATCGAACGAAACTAGGCTGTTTGGAAAAAGTTTTTTAAAGTCCGCCCTCCTACTTTGCAAGAACTCGTGTTTACGTTTCACATTATAATTCATTTCATTCTTTGATCCAAAAGTATTTACAACAATACTCAAGAACCAAAATGTTCCTTGTACTACAGTGTAACACCCAGCTAATTGTTAAAAAAAAAAACAACTAGCGATGGCTTTATACATATTAATGCACTGCAAACTTTTAAAAAACTAAAATTACTTAGTTAAATTCGCCTTTACTTTGTTCCCCTTTGTAGTCGAGTAATTAATGATGGTTTCTTTTTGTTTTACCAAAGTTTTTAGCACTGATTTAATGTGGCTTTTTTTAACATTTTACGTAAATGCTGTAAGTTGTTTGAGAAAAGCTTCGGCAAGTTTCTACGTGATATAGGTAAGTTTGTACTTGATGTAGGTTAACTTGAAGGTTTCAAAACGAGCGAAAGCTTTCTGCTGGTCTCGGTTAAAAGCTTGCAAGCATTAGGTACAAACTGTTCTAACGTAAATCTAGTTACCCAGGGGGTTGATTAACAACATTTGCATATTTGTGTCACCAGATACTGCTGTAGCTTCCAAAAATGTTTAGTTGAAACATTGGGCCTTAAAATTAAATAAAGTACAGCTGCTCTTCAAAGTTTTTGAAGACATGCCAAGTACATAGTTTAACCTAGGATTTTTTTGCAGAGTTATACGTGCCACTGGCTATTTTCTTCGGAAAAATAGGGAAGAAACTGAAAACCTGAATAATAAAAGTAATTTTTGCGATCGCATTGGCCACGAAACAAAATCTAAAGTTCTCTATTTACCAATGCGCGCATTATTTGCAAGTAAATTGTGCAAAAGTTTTTGAAAAAATTTTAAACGGTTCCGAAGAAAAACGCGAAAAACGAGACCTTGTAAAAACTGTTTTCCCTATGTTAAACGCCTATGCAAGTCGCATAGATATAGTTATAAAGATATAAGTACCACAACTTCTCAAATCATAGCGCTTATGCAGGGGTTTCGTTTTTGACGTTTTTCTCCGGAACCGTTCAAGATTTTTTCAAAAACGTTGCACCATTTTACTTGCAAAGGATGCGCGAATTTGTAAATATAAGAATTTCGATTTTATCTCTGACGGTTTCATGGCCAACGCGATCGCAAAAATTACCTTTATTATTCAACGTTTCAGTTTTTTCCCCAATTTTTTTCGAAAGAAATGGCCATAGGCACGTATAACTCTTGTAAACATTTAGTTTTGATGTTCTTGATGCAATAAACACAGCCTTAAACAAATTCTAGCGACAACGTATCGTGACCCTCCCCTGTGAGTTGCGTTTTCAATTAAAATTTGCGCCAATTTTCTTATTGAAAATGATTCTCAAAAGCGTACTCGAAAAACACATTTTTTAATTATATTTCGTTCAGGTTGTAAGTATTTTAAACGCCGATCTCCTAACTTTAAATAATGGGCTCCGCTTTTGTCTGCGCATATTTTCGGTACATCGACTTATTTAATATATCGCTATTGTTCTGAATATAATGACTCGAAAATTTGATAAAAGACCAAACGCGGCCGAACTGCGAGCGAAAGAAGTCTGAAACGTTCGAAATGAACAAGGCAATACTGCTCAGTCGATAATGAGTTCAGGGCTGCTAATAACGGGGGCGGTCGACAGAGGCGCCACAGTTTCATCCCTCTGCCCCCAACTAACGATTTAAGGCTACATAGACTTATTGCAACTTTTTCATTAAGCTAAACTAAGTTAAAGAGGTTGGATATTAACAGAGAATTGCGAAAGTTACCGCCAACAGCGCGACGGTAATTAAATTGTTTTGTTTAAATCCTTGTTTAAAACAATTGCTTGCCCGTTTTGTAAGAATGCATTATAATTAATTTTATCGGAGTAAACATTTGTCAAGTTGGTAAACACTACTCGTACATTTATGTAAGCCTAATTTAAAGCTAAACTTACATTTAAAAAGTATAGAGATTTAAAAATTTGTGTTTTGAATAGTATTGCCACGAGACGAGACGAGATTTATCCATTCTCGATCTCGAAAATTCTCAAAAGTTGATTCTTGATCTCGATCTTGATGACTCAACTAAGTAATAAATCAAAATAAAATAATGTATGTTGGTTTGCTTCAGGGTGGATAAAAATCATGATTTTTTAAAAAAAATCGATTTATTTGATTTAAATCAGATTTTTTTGATTTAAATCAAATGTACCATATTATCGAATTTAGTGACATATTCACATGCTATTTCTGTTTTGTGCTAATATATTTAATAATCAATATATTTAATTCAATAGTAAATTTTTGTCAAAATGAAAAATTAAATATAATGATTAAGAATTTTGAAAAAATCAGTGCTAAATGGTGATGTTTAATTAATTATATACAGGGTGAGTCATTAGTGCGGGATCGGTCGATTGTGGCTAAACGGCTTGAGATATGAAGTTGATTCAAATGCTATTTCATACAGTTTTTTCTAAACAACACAATAAAAATATTTTCAAATATACAGGGTGGAACTAATAGTTACTTTTATATTTCAAATACAAAACCCAATTTTTTATTTAATATTTTTGACCGCCTTAATTTCAGCTTTGCATCAATATAAAGTACTACAGGTTTTTATACGGCGTTGTAAAAAAAAATTATTTTCTAAATTATTCAAGGTTTTAAGTCTTTATTTAAAAAATTCTCCTGAAGTTATTTTGAAGTACAGAGTTTTAATTTGGTATGGACATGCAGAAAAAAATTCTCTGTTCGCTCGATATGAAAAAATTTGAATCACACATACAGGGGTGTTTATAAATAGGTGGCAACTTCCATGATTTTCAAAAGCTCGTAACTCGATTTTTTCAAAGGCAAACCCCTGTATTTTTTTATGTCATCGAATTCGTCTTTAAAAGAGCTTCATATTTTGTTAAGTATGTCCTATACCCAAAACTCATACTTTTCGAGATATTCGACATTTTTTTTTCAAATCGTTATTGAAGCAAATAGAGTGCCGTGGAAATCGAAAAAAAGTGACTGTTCACTTCGCTAACGTCAAAAACTTGTCATTTATGTTTTGAATTATTGCATTTCCACAATGAATATTACTTTACAAGAGCAAATTAATATGGTTTATTCACCATTTCGTGTATTTAATTACTAATAGTAATACAATTTTGTTTTATTATAAATTAATAGAAATATTATATTGTACTCACATAATCTGTGATTTAAATTGATAATTGAAAAAAAAAATCGCTTGATTTAAATCAATGATTTTAAAAAAAAAATCACTTGATTTAAATCATGATTTAAATCGTGATTTAAATCAATTGATTTAAATCCGCTCAAACCTGGTTTGCTTGTATGTTCTAATTATTTATCTACCATGAGTTAAATCGTTCGTATGTGTATCTACAATTTAATCAAGCCGAATTGGTTTGAAAATTCGTTCTTTTCAGATTAATACAGTGCGATATTTCCAATTTAGTGAACCATATTCCCGGAAACGTTGCGTCGCCAATTCGTTAATTTCTATGATCCTGGCCTCTCTCTATCCCCGTTTCTTCACATAAGCAAATAGCTGATATTTAGGTTCAATAAAGCAGCAGCTTGTTCCGCGCTCCTTTCTTTCTTTCCAGCTCCCACGAGCGGTCGCGTCCTTGTCTTCTGCAGATCTTGAGGTAGTTTTTGCTCGGCCGTCTGAGCAATAGTTATAGCTTTGCGCGGGCTCTTGTTTTTTACCAAGACCGTATTTTCTCACGCCTCGCTGGCCCCTGTTTTTACCAAGTTTGGAGTATTGAAAATGGATAAAGTTTGTTCCAAACTTTGCCTACTTGTTATTTTACGGCGGTATTAAAAATGTGTTGTTCGCCGGAAGTTTTTGTGCTAATATTTTCGGATTGTTTTTAATTTGTTTTGTTGTTTTATGCATGAAATGGAGATAAATTCTGCATGAAATTGTAATTCCTGGAGTTTCGTTTGGCTCAAAGAAGATCTTGCGTTGCCAAGAAAGAAGTTGTATTTTCTGTTAGCTGACGAGATTGTTTTAATCATTTAAGCTAAATTTATTAATGAAATATAACGCTCTATATCAAGTTTTTTTTTTTTTTTTTTTAGGAATCCCTGTTTATTTACAATCTGTTGCTTTTGAACAATAAGTAAATGTTGTGTTAGCTTAAACTAAACTAAAACTAAACCTAGACTAAACTTGCTGAGAACAGTCCATTGACGGTTCTCTTCCTTGTACTATTATCTACCTAATTATTTAATTACAATGTGGAACGTATCAAAGCGTATAACTAATCAAACTTGGTAGGTAAGTCCGATGGTTTAAACCGTTTGAGTCTTCTGATTTCATCGTTGTTTTCTAAGAGTTGTGTGGCTAGGATGTTTGGATGCACAATAAGTCTGTCTTGGTATTTCACATAGAACCTTTTAATTTCTTCACGCACTGATTTAATTTTAAGATCACTTTGAATTATGTGATTAGGCACATACCATGGCGCATCCACAATGCTTCTTAGTACTTTGTTTTGGAATCGCTGGAGGATTTCTATGTTAGAATTGCTGGCAGTACCCCATAGCTGAATGCCGTATGACCATATAGGTTTTACTATGGTTTTGTAAAGCAGGAGCTTGTTTCCAATTTCCAGTTGTGATTTTCTGCCAGTTAGCCAATATAACTGGCTAAATTTGAGTCCCACCTGCTTTCTCTTAGTAAAAATGTGTTTTCGCCATGTGAGCCTCCTATCAAGATGTATACCAAGATATTTCACATCTTCAGCTTGTGGTATGGGAGTATTGTTTAGTGTCACTGATGGACATGACCCTCTTCTCATGGTGAACGTCACATGTGCAGATTTTAGGTTGTTGACCTGTAGTCTCCATTTTCTCAGCCATTTTTCGACCATGATAAGATTGTTTTGTAGTTTTGCGGATGCATCGGCAGGGTTGGTGTCCGATGCTAGTATGGCTGTATCATCAGCAAATGTGGCTACAGTTGTTAAATTAGTTGTAGGTATGTCGGCTGTAAATAGAGTGTAGAGTACTGGCCCCAACACGCTGCCCTGAGGTACTCCAGATGCAATGGTGTGTAAATCTGATGACTCATCTCGCTGCTTGACTAGGAACCATCTGTCTTTCAAGTAAGATGAAAGGATTTCGTAAAACTGGTGCGGCAGTACTTTTTTAAGTTTGTGGCATAGGCCTACATGCCATACTTTATCAAACGCTTGTTTGACATCTAAAAACACAGCAGAACAATATATTTAACATTTTAAGTTGTTACTTATTTCTTTCACAATTCTGTGCACTTGTTCTATTGTACTGTGCTGATTACGAAATCCAAACTGATGGCTGGGTATTAATTCTTTTTCTTCCAATATTGGCTTAAGTCGTTTTAACAGTAGTTTTTCGAACAACTTGGATAACACAGGTAATAAGCTAATGGGTCTATACGATCATAATTATCTGCGCTATTTTCCGGATATATCAAGTGATATTTTTATTCGGTAGTGAACAAGTATGAGCTTATAAGGACAATTAAAATATTTGTATTGTGTTTGGTTTATTTGTTAAATTGATTTTCTGGGACGGTGGCCAGGAACTAAAAAAAAAATAGAGGCAGATCATCCTCAACTCTTTAACAGTAATATGATTTTCCAGTTGAACTGAAGACGTCAAAACGACCTTCTTTATTCTAGTAAGCGGTGTAAATGTCGCGTTTGACTTATACTATACCTTGACAATAAATCCAATTGAATCGTGATCTATGAAATAAATGATGGCTCGAAAACCTGTCTGTTTTTTAAATAAATAATAGATATACCTGGCGCCACCATCATATATAAGGGTTTCTCTTGAGAAATGTAAGTAAATAAAAAGAATAATTCTAGTACAAAAAAAATTATAGAAGCAAGTTATTACTTACTTCTTATACCATTTAACGATAAACATTTACATATGTCATGTTCACTGAGAGTATCGTACCTAAGACTTTACCATGCAAAATTAAGTAGGTAGTTGCAAACATTGGCTCTTCTGATTATTTTACGACAAAAGTTACTTGAAAACCGGAAATGATAGAATATTTTTGAAAACGGTTCTGAGTTTGTCTCAAAAATCTGCACATTTTTGGTAATTTAACCGTTCTGTATCTTACATATTAACCGAGATACCCATGCATTCACATCGAATTTGGACCACATTGTATTGTTAAGGACATCTGAGTTCTTTGTTGCAAAAACTTCGTTAATCATTTGTTACAATTTCGTCTCGCTGTAGTAGCAGCCTATTTATATAAATATTTTTCAAAATACCACGTTAATAAAACTTGATCCTCGATCATTATACGCCAGAAAAGTGGCAGCTTGTGGTAATCTTACTTGTAATACTTCAAGATGCGTATCTGACGACAAGGGCCGATAATATATTCCGTTGTTTATAAAGTTTTATGTACCGTTAATTTGTTTTTGTAACGATAACCGTGCCGTTATTAAAAAACAAACGTTTTTCGAGCAGTTGGCAGCGTCGAAGTCGCTTTTCGCAAATAAATTAGAATAATTATCATAACTTGCTTCTTGTCTAAAACTTTCTTTCCGCGTCGCGACGCGAATAAACTCTTTTTATTGTACAAGTTCGAGTGTGTAAGCTCGTATGGGCGTAATTGTGTTGCTGTTTTTAATATTTGTAATTCGAAAGAAAGTGCCAATGCGCCCGAAACGTTTCCGTATAAAAGTAATAACGCGAACCTGCTACCAAAATGGCGTGTACGCGGAATAGCCACTTTTTATTGTACATAACCTTAATGTTTCTCTATTCGGCCGCCTTGATCTCATTATCTGGCCTCTCTGCGGCCCATATTGGTTGTATACGATCCTTGTAGGGCTAAGCGCACGGCAGTATATTTTAATATACTCATAATATTGAGAAAAAGCCAACTTCGGGCTCGCAAGGGCGTTCTTACAATTTGAACTATTCCTTCTGCTCGCACTTTAATCAAGTTTTGAGTAAAATAATTGAAAAAGCGTAAAAAGCTCATTTTTTAAATAATGTTTTTATCATTAATATTAAACATAAACCACAGGAATAAATGAAACGTCTGACTGAGAGTATCGTACATAGGACTTTGTCATGCAAAAATATGTAGTTGAAAATATTGGCTGCGCTGATTATTTTACAACAAAGGTGTAAATAAAAAAGTTGTTTAGAATTAAAAACCACGTAAGATTCCTTACTTACATTTTTAATACGGTTAGCATTTCCGCTTCCTTTGGAAACAAACTTTTAAAATATTGCGGTAGTCTGGTTTCCTACAGTTTTGTATAGATTACTTATGTAGGTAACTTTAAAATATGCATCTTCGGTAAATAGAAGAATTTCGATTTTGTCTCTGTTTCATGGCCAACGCGATCGCAAAAATTACCTTTTTATACCAATTTTTCAGTTTTTTGTCTGTTTTTCCGAAATGGCCAGAGGCACGTATAACTCTACAAAACATTTAGGTTTGATGTTCTTAATGCAATAAACACAGCCTTAATCAAAGTCTAGCGACAACGTATCGTGATCCTCCCTTGTCAGGATAAATATCGGGTCCTGGGTGCTTCTTTCCTGAATCCGTGTTGTGTTTCTTCCATAGTTGTCTCCAAAGTTTCCCTTGATTGAATTTTATAATCTCTTCTTTTTCTTGCTCATCTGCAAACGTATTTTAATGTCTGTGGACGAATTACCTATGTTTAATAAATACAATGTTTTATTTTAAGCTCATAATTTTAATATAAACTAGAATTAATTCTACTTTCATAACTATAATTAATAGGCCCACAGATCGATATGCAATAGCAAAAAAGTCAATGTATCTTCAGTGCTAGTACCAAGTTATACACAAATATTTCACTGGAAAAAGGTTTATGATAACTCTTGCAGATGATTTATCTAGCTTGGAAAATACGTCGTTTCGTTGCTGCGTCGCAATTTTGTGCCTAATATTCGTAATTGCTTTTATAATTAATCAAAGTTTCATCCCGAAGCAATATCGGTCGTGTTATAAGACGTTTTTTCTCATAACACCTAATCCCGATCATTAAAACATATATCTTTTTGCGAAACTTTCACACTTTAGAAACTTTCGCAATGTTGCCATATTGCGCCCGTATTGAATTCGCATTTTTCCCATATGTTTCGGCGATAAATTTTCTCAAGCAATAACAAGTAATAAGACTTTATAGCGTGCGGTATAATGGTGTTGTTTTTTTTATTATCTTCATATTAATAATCGGCTTTCTATGTCGTATTATGGAACGAAACCGCTTAGCTTCGCTAGGAGAGAAATAAATACGCGGGTTTTATTCTCTTTGCGGGAATGCATATGATATTTCACTCGCTAAAATTTTCATTACAAGAACCAGGAAGCGAAACAGTTAAATTTATAAGGTACGTGGCTTTTTCATCGCAAAATACCTTAAACATATTAAATGTATGTGTGTGGACTGTCGGAGATAATTCACCTTTTTTTTTGTTCAATTTTAACTCTTATGGAGGGTTAAGACGACCGTACAAAAAGTTGAAATTGAATAATTTAAAGTTCTTTAAATTTTAAAAGTTACGAGTTGTGTAAAGAAACTAAACTTTTAGTAACAATTTCGAACGATGTATCTTTTCGTTAAGTACAGAATGATTAAAAAGTTGAGTGTTGCAAGTTTAAAAAAGTTTGAATCAAAAAATGTCTGTATTTTCATTTCTATAAGCGTTTAAAGCGGAGTTAAATTGCAAATGTATTATAGAATTAAGGGACGTTTAACCCCAGTAGCAGATGGCGCGTGTTAGTAACTCATTTACCACATCTACCGCATGCGGAATTCGTATTTTAAGAATAATTTTAAACGTTAATAATTATTTAAAAGGCGGTTACTTTAGTACATTTTTGTTTCTTAAGCCATCAAACATACTACCTCAAAAATTCAAAAAATTATCATTCGACCTAATTGTTTGTAGAAACGTTTAACAAAATTTATACAATGCATAAACAACTTATAACAGTGTAATACAGTCATAAAATCCATAATATATTTGTATTTTTTCAAGTGTTTTATTAACCTAATTGTTGCTATTAAAACTTTAAGCAGCGTTTATTTGCTTATCAAATTGTTCTTCTGTCACACTTGTGTTTAAAAAAGCCCAAATTAATGCCTTTATTACGGTAACTTAACCTTTGATGTAATATTCTCCAAAATTAAAGAAGTTAGTGTAAATACAAATTGTCGTTTCAAAATTTATGTAAACTGGAAGTTGACGTAAGCCCTCCGTCCCTAAAAGTTAACTGTATAACTGTATAAACTTCGAAGGTTTTTCATTAAATATTAATATTTCATCCCGCACTTGTTATCTCAGTACATTTACTGCCAACTTAATGGGGGCCTTATTAGTGCGGTAAATATATTTACCGTAAAAATTACACCGTGCGCTTATAAAAACAAAACACACCCGTTTTAACACGAGATGGGGCTGTTTCGTTCCTCGAGTAAGCGAAAATCGTTGGATCGCTGAGCGAGTTGTGATTTATTGACCGTCAATCCAATTGGTGCGGTGTCATGGTTTTGCATCTCTTGCACTTAACTCTTAATTTATTTCTCGCTAATGGCCGGTCATTCCCCCAGGGGCATACAGCAGCCACGAACCGACGTCTGTGAAGTTGGTAACGAGTTGATTCTCTTCGTATTTCTTAATTAGCTTACTTATAGTATTTACGATGTGGGAATACCCATGTAAGGCTCTATTCTGTTCTAGAAACTGAAACTTCGCTAACGTCGTTACTTAGGTATGCGAAATTATTAATAGGCGAAGTATACATAATAATAATTAAATAAATTTTACTTCGGAACTTGGTAGTTTCCCGTTAGGAGAGTAATTAGCTGTCTGGGACACTATTTTAAAGTAATTAATTAGGTTCTATTACTTAAATTAAACACTGTTCGTTTTTATGCCGTTCCACGGACCATGCGACGCACTGTCAGGATTCTGCGCAGTACAATATCGCGTTCCATCACAGTCTCTGACAGTTCACCGGACGTTCAATCAGTATATAACCAAGATCCCTTCTACCCGTAGGTCTAGGGATGTGTGCAGTTGTGCACGACTATGTATTATGCATCAATTTGCTCCATTGTTTTTTGTTCTGTGCCAATCTTTCGCTTCACACCCTGATTTTCCTTTTTTCTGCAAGGTTTTTATTATCGCCTTTTGCCATGTTTCTCTTGGTTTCCTCTTTTACTCCTTGTTTTTATTCTTGCTTCTCATACTCTCTTTCCCTGTCTTCTTGTGTCCATCCTCTGTGGATGCCCCCACCAACTCAGTTGTCTAGTTTCTATGAATTCCAAGATAGATTCTACTTCTAGTTCGTTTCTAATCTGTTCGTTTCTCATTTTGTCTTTTCTTGTTACGCCTCCTACGCTTCTTAATAATTTCATTTCGGCCGCTTGGGTTTTACTTTTTTTGTCTCGATGTTAATGTCCATGACTCGCACCCTAATGTCAAGATCGGTCTATATACGATACGGTATACACTCATTTTGTCTTTTTTGAGACTTTTTTTTATTAAGGAAAGGTTTGTCGACAGCAAAATAAGTTTTCAGTGCTTTTTCTATCCTCTTGTTAATTTCCAATTCTTGTTGTCCTGTATTTTCGATTGTTACTCCTAGGTAGTCGAAATATTGTAAAGTTTCTATTTTTTCTCTTTCAATTTCTATATTTATGTTCTCTTTTTCTTCGTTTGTCGTCATCACTTTAGTTTTCTTGTGATTTATTTCAAATCCATTTTCTTCTAATACTTCTCTCAAAATTTCTATATTAGTTTTTAGATCCCTTTCATTCTCTGCCACAAAGACTACATCGTCTGCAAACGCACACTCTGATATATCGACCTTCTGCAAATTCTTGTAGTTAAAGTATAGACTTTTAACATTTTGTTTGCATTTCTTAATTATATTGTTCATAAATATCGAAAACAGTATTGGGCTCATTCCTCCTCCTTGTCTTAATCCATTAAAAGAATCTGATCAAAAAATAATTCACATAAATGTACAATACTAGCTTCGACAATTATTTTAAAATCGATGAGCACCTTTAACCAAGATAATTTTTGATATCACTGTATAATCTTAAGTATTGTTTTATGAAACGTGACTTAGATATGTTAGTAAATAAAACACCTCCGGGAGTTGTAGTTAAATTTTATTATCTTCCGTCGTTTTATTTTGAAACTGGCTCACAAACCGAGACCTGTCTTCTTTTTTTTTTAAAATACTTAGTTAGTTTTAAAAAGCAGACGTTTGCTTGCGGATTGTGTCCTAAACCAATTAGTCTTTTTTCGCAGTTGGTTGTTAATTCTGTCGGCGTAATTTGGTTACAATATGAAATTTCATATTGCTCAGCCATCCACAAGTTTACGCTTCTCTGGCTGTACTTAATGTTCTGTTTTATAACAGTTACATTTTCTGCATTTAGCGAGACAAAGGCTTGTCGTTTATATTGTCGTCGCTGGTGATGCTTAATTAAAAATGCACGTTAACGGCGATATTAAATTTAAAATGCCGTCACTTATCAAGAAATCTTTATGCTGTACTCCGACACAGATTTTAATTGTGTTTTATTGTACGTTTGATTGTTATTCATCGTATTGTTTGCATATTTTACATGGGCCTTTATTGAATCCAAATAACGTTACGATATAGTCTTAAGGCTATTAATTAACTTAGTTGTATACCTAGTATACTAAAATATTTAAGATCTAAAAGTTACCCATTGTCTTCTCCTAGCTGTTCTAAAATTGGGCACTCTGTTCTTGTGAAGGAACACAAGCACTGACTCTGCTTCTTTTTAAATTACTATATTCGTGTTATCGAGTTGATGGCTGGCTTCGATATTCACATACTGCAGTAGTCTTCCTCCTTGACTTCTTCTTTTTTTTTTAATGTTGCAAGATCAGCTATCAGAATATTTTAATGATGTATACCACACGTCCCCACACTGGTTTTAATATGCTTTTATAGCAGAAGCTTATTATTCTAATAGGCAATACATTTATCGATAACTAGAGGTCTTTCAAGATAAACTGAATCGCGAAATGCGCAAAGAGAGGGGTTGGTGGTTGAAATGTAGACCTTTCTTAAAACGTTACACTATTATAGGTTATAACTCCGTTGTTGAAATAGACATATGTTTTTAGGTGGCGCAGTAATAATTGCTTTAGACCAGTTTTAATATCTGCGTCACAGTTCAGTTTATCTTGAAAGACCTCTAATACCCAACTCCTCTCTTTTCTTTTTGAAAAGAGCTCTCTAACAAAATTCGTGTTAAGTGTTAAGCCGAGGTATTTGGCTGTGTTGCTTTATGGTATTATCTAACCATTCATGGTTACCCGAATGTGTTCTGTTTGTTTGTTGTTAAGGTCAACATGGATTGACTTGATATCGTTAAGTTTTATTCTCCACTTTTTTGTCCAGCTTTGTAAGTCATGGATGGCTGCTTGAAGCTGGTTTGCTGTTTCGTCCTTGCTTTTGCCGACTGCTAGGATGGCAGTATCGTCAGCTAAAGTAACTATTTGTTTTCTAGTTCTGGGCGATTACAAGTGAAGAGTAGGTAAAGGACTGGACACCCAAGACACTACCCTGTGTCACCCCAGCTATAATTTTTTTAATTTGCCAATGCCATTATTAATTCGTTCTATTTTCAAACGACGATGCACAGTATATTTGATTTGCGCCTGTGGTTAACAATAAGATATTTCGCTAACTAACAATGGACATGATATAAACTAGTTTTTTTTTTTGTTACAGGTAATGAACTTGGACTATTATTCCTTCAACTAAATGGTGAAAAACAAGTGAGTTAAAACAACATCTTGTAATTTTGTCTTTGGACCTTATTTCCAAAACGGATTCAAATATTTGGTTCCTTTCTGCTATTAGATTTCGCCCCTAATTACTACAACTTCTCAAAAATTAAAAGGGCTACTTATTGTCAACAGCGGCATGCTCTTGAGGCTCTTGTCTGAATACCAAATTTCAAATTGCCGCTGTAAATTATAAGAAAGTTGTAAATAAATCTGGAAATGAAGTTCTTCAGAATATCTCGGGAATTAGGTTTATGGTCAATATCAAGAGTGCAAGGAATAAAAAAAAAAAGTATTTGAGGTACCTAGCCCTTAAAGAGCGAAGCATTTCATTTTGTTTTTCCTACATCGTAGCATTTTCAAGATCTTTCTTGTAGCTAGACCGCATTTCAGATTTGTTCTCAAAGCATTTTAAACTTAAACTTCATAATAAAATAAAGCGGTTCATGACATAACTTTCGCCGGAAAATAGTGTTACATACGTCTAGTGAAACCATGGTAACCTAATCCACCGCCTTTTGTGCCGGTGTCGTTAAATGTACAACAACCTTCGGTATAACATGGCACACAATCACATTAACATCACGCGTAATATCGTCTGCGTTATTATGTTGATAATAACTATGCGCGATAACATAATTAAAATGTAATTTTCTAAAATGCGTAATTGTTCGACCGTTTCCCGTAACCGAGTCTGTTAATGGCGTCCGTAAGCTCCGAAAGTCTGGAGTTTGCTCTTGAAATAGTACAGCTCAACTTGAATTTGACTGAGGGCTCTTAAACTTTAATACCCGAAGTGCAAAGCTTCTCAGCAAATGGTAGCCTTTCGGTCTATACGTTTACTTAAAGCCCATTTGGTGGTCACTGCCATTTTGAGATAGTGTTTGCTAAACAAAATGGCGCCAGTTTGTGGAACGGCTAATAAGGATTCCCTTGTTTGGTTGTGTATGCCCCTAGAATAGAGCAGATTAACACTGTGTTCAGAAGTTATGCTTAGTTAGTTTATTTGTACTTGTTAGGATAATTCTGGCGATAAATTTCATTTGCCCTTCACGGTCATCCTCTTCGTTTTCTAGGGAATTAAACCAATTGAATGGAACTACTACCCTTATTTTGTAATTAAGACAAGATTATACTGTAATTGGTGTTTCTTTTGCTGCGATAACTCATCGTAAAATTAGTATTTAAACTCAATTATTCAGTCTCTCTGAACGTTTTGAAATATGTTAATGGGTTGTAAAAATTATTTTGGTCCGTTTATGCAAAATTAAAGGTGAAATAGATTGATAACCAGGGACGGTCACGATATGTTGTCGCTAGAATCTGATCAAGGCTGTGTTTATTGCATCAAGAACATCAAAACTAAATGTTTTGCAGAGTTATAAGTGCCACTGGCCATTTCTTACGGAAAAATTGGCGAAAAACTGAAAAGTTGAATAATAAAGGTAATTTTTGCGATAGCGTTGGCTATGAAACCGTCAGAGATGAAATCTAAATTTTTCTATTTACCAATTCGCGCATACTTTGCAAGTAAAATGGTGCAAAGTTTTTGAAAAAATTTTAAACGGTTCCGGAAAAAAAAAACGTCAAAAACGAAACCCCTGCAAAAGCGCTATGATTTGAAAAGTTATGGTATTTCTGTGTAACTATATCTATGCAACTTGCATAGGCGTTTAACATAGGGAAACCCGTTTTTTACAAAGGACTCGTTTTTCGCGCATTGGTAAATAGAAGAATTTCGATTTGACCTCTGACGGTTTCATAGCCAACGCGATCGCAAAAATTACCTTTATTATACAACTTTTCAGTTTTGCCCCTATTTTTCCGAAGGAAATGGCCATTGGCACGTATAACTCTGCAAAACATTTGAAACCGGAAGTGAAAAACAATACTGTACATATGTTCAATTATTCTGGTTTTTTACACATATTATAAGAATAAAATTTAATTTATATAAAATTAAAACAAAAGAAAAAATAAGTGTCCCAGAACTCACATACACCCCGTATACAGTTAAAACTTTTCTCAAAATTTTGAACAGCTACCAAAAATTGTTTTAAATCGTTTTCAAACAAACCAAAGATAAAAATGCATTGCTTAAGGTTTCTTTAACATTTTGAGATAGCCAACAAATTCGTGTTTTTTTGGATTATATTGTCAAATCGTGTATTACTCGCTTTTTCGTGAATATCCTTTTACGAACAACCGTGATCTGCTTTGCATGTTCAACACAAACAAAGTAGCAAAGAGTTAATTCTGTTTGTCATCGCGCACATACCAGCTGTTAAAATTCAACGCACAGAAGAGTACCTAACGGTGAAATAAACGAGACCAATTCATTCGTGCTGTTCGTTTGTTTTGCTATCCTCATTTTGTGTTATTTCACAGCGGCACAAAGGATTCATATTCATTTGAAATATGTGCTAATTAGTTTTAAGGTACGCCATTGTTGTATAGAAAATCGAACCAAATAAAGAGTTTACAAACATAAACCGTAAACTATGGTCGATGTTTCAAGCTAAACGTAAAAGTTTAGGTATGCTACGAATTCATTGTTATTTTAATTAAAATATTTATTTGCATTGTTTTCAAGTATATTGTTGCTTATTATTGCGTGTGTAAGGTGCAATTTTACAATTTTTCTTGAATTAAATACGACTTCAGAGCGATTCGAGATTCAATTAAATTGTGATGAGTTGGTTTCTTTATGGGATCCGGCTCGAAGGACCAGATTTTCTTACAAGTTACAACTCCAAGGATTGCGTTTCTTTATAAGTTGCGGCGTCGAAATAAGCAGATTTAAACTAGCCGGCGCCGCGTTCACCGAATTTGACGGCTCCTGATTTTTTTTAGTGTGTGATCCAAAGTGAAAAACGTACATCAACAAGCTAGCAACTCTGCAAGACCTCAAGCAAAACATTATAGACGATATAGCCGATCTACCGCAAGAAACCTTGGGTAGTGTCATGAAAAATATCCTAGAAAGGACGCTAATTATTTAATATTGCATTAAACTATCTTTTATCTTTTGTCGTTTACAGTTTGCGATTTTTAAAACTAGTCTTAAAGTTAAGTTACATTTTAATTTGGTGCTTTGTTTGGAATGCCCTAACAGGAATTGGAGAATATTGTCCTAAAATTTTTGTTTCCAAAACGATAATTGCATGAATTACCCTGCGCAAGAAACGAAAACAATTTTCTGTTTTCCTGTAAAACTTTTCATATCATGCCGCATTGCAATCCCGTAATACTTTGCTTGTAGCGCTCGCAAACATGTTCAAAAGCATTCTAAAATTCAATTTCTTTGTAAAACTATCTTTCTTCAAATGAAAGTAGCGTAAGATGCAAATAATTCCTTGTAGCAGTATCGTATTAGCCGTCTAGCCCTGTGCATAATCCGCTCAAAGTAGTTTACTAGACTTAGCACGATTTCATGAATTTAAATTTAACTATCCCGGGATTGTGTTACACTCTGCCCTCCGCGAACCCCATTATTTCTGTTTTATTTTTAATTAAAACGCTCCGAACATTCAAAGGTGAGAATTTCAATTGACGTTCAGGTTCCTCGCAGATATTTCAGAGAATTCACGAATATTAAAATTGATTTTCGTAGTTCCGCATTGTTCCATGGCCCTGCCTGTTTCATTTGCACATAATTCCTTCAAATGTTGTTGACTATTCTGGCCACACAAAACCCCAACAGGGGGCGTTGCTAACTCCAGTTAAGCAAGTTTACTTGTTCCTCCCGTCCACCTAATTAAGTTTGCATATTATAGACTGCCAAATGCTTCCCCCATGAATAATAAGATTGTACAGAGTTCAAGTAACCATACCTTATTTACCCCATCAAAATAAGCAATTCATTTCATTATAACACTAAGGAAAATATTCAACAATAAGTGTTATCATATAGCATTAAAAAATAGATAAGTTTTTTTCTTCAAAATTTTAAGTATGTTTATAGCTAATTATACTAAGTGCACCACAATTTATAATCAGATTTGTTTTGATTATAGCTTTAAAACTAGGTTCAAAAATCTGCAACTGTAAACGACAAAAGATGGTTTAATTTAATAATTAATAATTAGAGTCTTTTCTACGGTATGTTTCAGGACACTTCCAAGGTTTCTTGTTTGTATTTATGGAGAAAAGTGAAGCTCACTTATTTGAAGTGAGATTTTTTACTGCCTCGTGGAGTCTCCCCAGCGTAGAGGGTGAATTCGCGTTAAATAGTGATAAAGCCGGTTGAAACCGATTTTGGAAAATATGTATTTCGTTTTCGTTCTTGAACGAAAAATAATAATTTCGTTTTCATTTTTAAAAATATATCGATCAATTTCGTTTAAGGTTTTCGTTTTCGTTCCGTTCGTAGTCCCTGGTAATAATACACTAATTCAGCCATTTTCAAGCAAGAACCTTTGCTCTTCTCTAATTTTCCGTTGTAATAATTCAAAATGCATGTGAACTGTGGTAGAAAATATAGCATTTATTGCCATCTCGACATGTATTAGCGAATCCATTACTCTAGTTCGCAAGCCATTACGCTAAACAATGTGATAAGTATTAATTGCAGTTGGTGGAGTTCATTAGGGGTAGCTTTTTAAGAGCTTATGCTCGAAAGCCATAGAGATGCTTGTCAAGTAATAATTAAAATAAATAGTGCTCAAGTTGGTCGGCGGCTCGAGAGAGGATTCTTGATTTTAGCTAGACGTCTAAATTAAATTCGGAGACAAAAAATGTAAGAACGTCACATAATTTAATTTAGTTTACATATTTTAAGCCTGCTGTTTCTCTATGTTACACTACACACTTGTAGTCCTTCGGGTCATAATGACCCGATGCTGTGAACAAAGTCATAAAATATTAATGAAAAATATTAAAAGACACAAAAGATAAAAGAGACAACATTTTCAAATGGGTCATATAGACCCGAGGTAGACAGCAAGATTAATTACAACATGAATTGCTCATGAAAATATATATAATTTGAAATATTTTTTTTGTTAGTTTATCACAAATGTTTTCCAAATGGCAGTCCAATTTTTATTTACAGATCAACATGAAGTTTTCTGTATAATATTTATGTATTTCCTGACATGATATGCCTGTCTCGGTACCACAAAAGACATTTCGTACGTAGGCAACTGGATTCCGTATAGCTTTAGTTTTTTATTCAATCTTAAAAAACAAACGAAAACGGAATCCAATTTAATCTCACTGATACCGAAAGAACACAATTTCAGGATTTCTTATTGTCGAGCGAAAATCATAAAGACGTTAACTTTATGAGTTATTTGAACGTAGTTTTTTATGCTGTTAATTTTTTTATCGCGTCAGGATATAAAAAAGTCATTAAGGGAACAGATATAATATTTTCATTGTACACAACATCGCTTTATACGACCAATTGTTTAATTTAAAAAAGTAATTCCGACGGATACTTACCTAAGTTGAAAAGTTTGAATACAAAGTTAGCTTTTAATAACGTTTTTAATTTTACATCAGCCAAGGAAAAAATGTCATCTTTTTAACTCGATTCTGCTTCCATCAACTCAAAATAATATTCAGAATTCGTTTGTAGTTAAACTTACTTTTCAACTTTTAATTTCGCACACTTAAGAAAGTCAGATTATGAGATACGGTCCATATTGAAGAGAATTCGCTTGGTCGTGGGATAAATTTTGTAGCGAAAGTCAAATTGTCGTTGTTCATTTATGTTGAGTCTAATTTGATCTCTCTGTCTCAACTACTTAAGCTGTTTTAACGATTCGCGTAAACAAGTAATTTATACAGGGTGTCACACAAAACACGCCGCAAGCTGTAACTCCGTTGTTTGTGTGTAAATGAAATGGCTCCTCAAATACTATATTTTTTCAAGTTCAACTTAAATGTCAAACGATAGTCAATTCTTTTTTCCAAATGGCACCATCTAATTTTTTTTTTACTAAATCTGGTAGACATTTTTTTTCTGAATTCAATGATGTAATCATAAGTTAATTTTAGTGCTAAACTAATAAGAAATAAAAGTTTAACTAAAATAGGTTAGATTTCACAAAATTTTTAAGCGTGCCGTGGAAAACAAACAAAATCTTAATTAACAAATGTAATTTAAACGTCAATGTGGTATTTATTTTTAGTGATGTCATTTTTGCGCATAATTCAATTTCATTTGCAATTCCCCTGACATTTCGAAAAATAGAAGTTACTAGTATTAATAAAATCATCGAAACACTCAATATTCCTTTGAAACATTCCGCATTCTATAACATTTTACGACATATTTGATTCAACAATATCTCGGGATATCAATAAACCATGATATTCCGATATTGCAATATACCCACCCATCGTTTAGAATTTTCTCATTAAAATTGTAGCAACTATTTGATCCGAGCGCAGTACACCCCCATATATTGCCTTTTTTTGCAAAATAACATTTTTACGCGAAGCTGTCAATATTACCTGTCCATGTATTCCGACTCTTGGATAAGTGCTACGTAACCTTCGAGGAAAGAAAATACAGAAACTTACAAGACGAAGGAGTTGAGGCCGATTTTGGATTGATTGGAGGGGCCCCGGGGAATGTAGATTGAAACAGCAATGCCTGGCTCGCTGCAAATGCGATTGGGCCACGATATCAGATTAAGTTATAGGTACTTCAGGTGTGTTTCAAGGCGAGACTGGACTCAATGTACATCCTACCATAATTTAGATTTAGATAGTTTTATAACGAAAAGTGAATACAGGTAACCTTCGAACAGGTGGTGGAAAAATCATTGCATATGCGGATAATATAGTGATTATAAGTAAAACCAGGAAACTGATGGAAAGCATGACGAAAGAAACAATAGATCAAGGAGAAAAAATGGGATTGAGATTAACTTCAGAAATTATTTTTAATTCCATGAGCACCGTTGACCAAGATAATTTTCTATATCATGGTATAATCAATAATGTACGAACAATTATTGTTTTGTTGTTTTTTTTTTTAAATACCGTAACGTAACATTACAGCACAAACTTGGTCTTTTTAAGAAACATAAAATCTTTAGTCACATCAAATATTAACAACTTTGCGGCATTTTTACTGACACTCGCTTGTAAATAAATAAATAACAGAGAAATCAATTCTTCGGTTGCACAGGCATTAATTGTTAAAATACAAACAGTCTGGAAGCTATAACAGTACTTTGCAGCGAACATTTTTAATTTTGTATAGCACTAGTTGGTCTTACCGAAGTTTTCAGACAGAAGCAATAGTTTTCTTATATCTGAACAAAGTCTTGCTTGAAATGAGGTAAAATAAAAAGGCTAAATTATACAGCATACTTTGGTGGCACTAAATGAGATAAATAATACTACACATCTTTTACTTGAGTAAAATATTGCTGGAATATTATTTCTTAATTAATAAGGTTCACGAAGCGAAAGAATGTTACTTAAGTTAAGTAATTAAAGTCAACCCAATTTTTTTTACCATTTTGGAAACTCTTTGAACACAAAATGAGCCACAGAGTTGTCTAGTGTTCGAAAAAAAAACAGTATATTCCAATTTTTAATTTTATTGAATGTAAATATCGTTTTCTGTAATAATTTTGCGTATATGAGAATGGGAAAACGTGACAATTCTCTATTTTACTAGCTTGAAATGTAAAAAATAAATCTTAACTGATAACTTTCCCTATTTTTTAGGATTTCTGTGTTTATTCGAAACGATAATTACTTTTCGCATGAATTATTGAGTCACGTTTCTGCTCATTAAGGTGTGATAAAAGGTGAGCAAATCCGTATTAAACAATCTGCAAGCAACTAATTAGAGTCTTAAGTTCGTACACGAGCAAGGGAAGCTGCGAGACTTCATCACAGTAATGAAGTTGGTCGGTCGTTTGTGAAATAAGTCGCACATTTCCAGCTATTAGCCGAAATACATTGCTTGCGAAGACCTTCCATTAGAGAAATATTATATATTACACTTTGCACGGATGTAATGTGTACGTACGTAGTGTTAAAGTGCGATAAAGATTTTGAAATGGAAACTTAGAGAGAATAAATTTGGTGTACACGGGGGTATTGGTAATTTCTTGGACTTGCTCATTTTTAATAAACAAAAAAGAATTTATCCAGGCCAAAATTATAAAAACGGTACGGAGAAAAACGTTAAAAACGAAACCCCTGTAAAAGCGCTATGATTTGAGAAGTTGTTTAACTAAATCTGCGTCTTGCATAGAAGTTTAGCATAGGAAAAACCGTATTTACAAGGGCCTCGTTTTTCGCACTTTCCTTCGGAACCGTTCAAGATTTTTTCAAAAACTTTGCACCATTTCACATGCAAAGGATGCGCGAATTGGTAAATGGAAGAATTTCGATTTTATCTCTGACGGTTTCATGGCCAACGCGATCGCAAAAATTACCTTTATTATTCAAATTTCCAGTTTTCCCCCATTTTTCCGAAGGAATTGGCCAGTGGCACGTACAACTCTGCAAAACTTTTAGTTTTGATACTCTTGATGCAATAAACACAGCCTAGATCAGACTCTAGCGACAACATATCGAGACCCTTCCTTGTAAGTTCTGAATAATTCTCAATTATTGTTCATTTGATGGTAGTCACAATAGTAGTTAGATATTCTTATGTACTTCAAAGTACTATTCTTATTAAACCAAAATATAAGTCACAAATACATCACAAGAACTACCTAGTTTAAACGAAGTTCTCAACAAATGCAAGAGATAAGAACCAGTCGTTGCCCCTATACCCGATCTGTTCGAGACGGTAAAACTGAACATTCTGCAAAACGGTCGACAATTCTTTATCTTCGGCTCCGTGGTCGCGCATAAATTGTCTAATAAAACTACAAAATGTGCAATATCTGCCGTCTAAGCGACAATTTTCAGGTGTACATCATATCTGGTCGTCGTTTAAGCGTCAACTTGTTGAAAACCAAACCGTCACACAATATTTAACGGTATTAGCACCGTTCGTGCCTCGTTCCCGAAACGTCAATCATGTCATTTCATAATAAACTCGACCCATTTAACGAACGGATATTGATGAAAGTTCTACTCGCGCTAAAACGCAAGGGCTAAACAGAATTTATTAGGATTTAAAAAAAAAAATGGTCTGAGGAGGAGATTAATACTGTCGTTCGCGATTATTTTGCGAGTTTTGCTGAAGAAAATTGGTTGGGGGTTTTGTAAGGAGTGAATAGTGAGAATGCCGAATTGTGTTATTGCTGAAGAAAATTAATTTGGACGTTTTTGAAATCAAATTATATTACTCATAACCTTCATTTTTCAATATCACAATAATGTAATTTATTGTACACTTTCTCGCGAAAATAAGCCGGAAAACTCACAGTAAACACGTTTGAATTATTCTGAACGCTTCTGTAATCGAGATAGCATAGTTTTATCGAACAACCCGCTTTAAAAAAGGCAGTATGAGTTTGTTAATGACTCGATATTAACCGCAGAAGTAAGTTAACGTCTTCTAAATGAAGTATATCCAATAAATATAAATCAGGCGGTGGCACTAAATGTTGAGTGACATTAAATTGGATCTAGTAAAGTAATGCAAATACACTTTGGCGCGAAATTTTCGCCTTAAATCTGATTAGATCTTGTAATCGTTTTTGCTAAGGGACGCTTATTTATAGGCACTTGTCTGCTTGCAGAGCTGAAGTCTATGCCTTTTTCTGCTTAGCCCAATAATTGATGTTTGCTAAAATCAAGAGATTATTACATCTTAATAAAAAGATTTTTTGTTGCAATTAATTGTGTTGATTTTTTGTTGCAATACTCATTTGAAATTATTATCCAATCAGGTTTTATTAAGCAAATTTAAGGGTTAAGTTCGACTAAATGGGGTGTACGGGGACAATTCCCCGTCTTATTCTGTGGCAAAAGATTGGTCAAAACGGTTTCGAATGGGGCAACAATCCTTGGAAGATGATGCAAGAACAGGAAGGACTGTGGAATTGATGACGAACGAAAATATTGCCCTTGTTAAGGAACTCGTATTAGGCGATCAACGCTTGAAGTTGGAAGAACTATCAAAAATGTCGGGGCTTTCAGATACAAGCATTCACCGAATCCTCCACGTTCGGTTAGGCATGAATAAAGTAAGTGCAAGGTGGGTCCCCAAACATTTCTCAGCAGTTCAGCTCCAGCGTCGTGTTGAATGTGCTCAATCCTTTTTGAAGCTCTGTAGAGAAAAGCCTGTGGACGCGTTGAAGACAATTGTTAGCGAGGATAAAACCATGGTTTTCTACTATGATCCTTTGTCCAAAAAAGAATCGATGAAATGGAGGCGAAAAGGAAGAAGCACCGCCAAGAGAGTTCAGCGTCTGTCAGTCGACAAAAAAGGTGATTGCTATCTTTTGGGATTGTGAGGACATTCGGCTCATACGTTTTAAAGAACGCAACACCACAGTCAACGGGAAATATTATGCAGCACTCCTGCACAAATTACGACAAAATATTTGGGAGAAAAGACATGGGAAATTGACTAGAGGCGTACGTTTACAGCACGACAATGCCCTGTGCACACTGCTGCAATTGCTCAAGCCGCAATTCGTGACTGCGATTTGAACAAATCGATCACCCTCCGTATATTCCAGATATGGCCCCCAGTGACTATCACCTGTTTGAAAATTTGGAAAAGGACCTTCGCGGGCGCGATTTTAGTGACGACCAAGAGGTGAAGGCTGCAGTTTGGGCACATTTTGCAGACAAACCAAAGGGGTATCGAATTGTTGCTAAAAAGTGTATTGATGTCAGGGGGGATTATATTGAAAAATAAAATATAATTTTGAGCTTACGCTGTTTCTTTCATAGTCAGGCTGGGAAATTTTAGCGCTCGCCTCGTACCACTAGATTCGAGACTATATTGCAATTCCTTTTCGTTTCTAGCTAATAGCACCAAATCATCTATAAAGGTCAGTTCTGTTAAAGGTATTGGTACCAGTTTATTCCACCCCTTGATTTTCTTTGTATTTTCTTTGCACTTCTTAATTATTTGATCCATTATTATTGTAAAAAGCAGTGGACTTAATGTGCTTCCTTGTCTTACTCCCACTATTGTTATAAAGTCCTGGGAACTGCTGTTATGGGTTCACACATAATTTTTACAACTCTTATATAAACTCTTGATAGCGTTTAATAATCCTTCTCCTACCTCGCTTTCTCTCAATATCTTCCAAAATTGTTCCCTTTGCACTCCTTCAAAGCGTAAGTCAAAGTTTAAATGTTTCAATAGGTCCGTTAATATTTATCCTTTCCTTTAGCCAATTTTTCGTCGAATTTTCTAGTAATTGAAAAAGTGTCACTCTTTGGAGTACATTATTACATCAAGAATCCGTGCGTGTAGGTTGTTACTGCGTGTGTGAATGACAGTCGAGTTTAAGATAGATTAATTAATTAACAATATACGTTGGGACGTAAACACGAGCAAGTTTCAGTGAAGACATCTCCGTACTTGACGAACAGAACCTGATACATGCAGGGCTAAACAGGGGGGAATTAAAACTTTCCCCTGTCGACGTGTGTACTAAGATCTCACGTAGCGAGCGAAGCATAAAACCTGAAGCCGGTAAGATAAAGCAGTCTATTCTCCATCAGCAGCCAGGCCCAGCCTGTTTACTTGTTTTAACAGGTATCGCATTCCAAAGATTAAGTCGATACTATTCAACCATTGTGTTCATCCGAAAGTTTAGCAATCCAACAAATGCAATTGACTTTTATAGTTAATCAGGGAAGTGTCGACGTCTCGGAGACAAATGACTGACCAGGAAAATCAATTCGATCGTCATTTATTACGCTTTCCATTCTGTGTTTCGCTTTTTACGACTACACATCGCGTTCAGTGTACTTTAAATGGTTTTTATCTTAACAAGATTCTGTTAATAGCCGTTATTACCTTTGTCTGGTGTCGAAGCCGTTTCGAAAAAGATTAAATTCCGAAATGGAACAAAAGGAAGTGTCGCGCAAATTGGCGCGAGGAATTTGTTCGCAGGCACGGAGCTGCGAAAAGAAGTAGGAAACAAAAATAACAAGGGAACTTCATAATTACATAAACACTAAAAAATGTTCAGCAGTTTTTAAAGTTGCCCAAACTTCGTTACAAATACTGAATAGACACTTCCGTCTTTTCATAAAGTCTTTATAACTTTTCTACTGAGGAAATGAAAAGAAAATTTTGCGAGGATAACAGTTTTGCTGCAGAGGTGCAGTTTAAACTTGCCGACTTTGTTTGATGATGCACAATTTAGCTTCTGCATTCCCTGAAGTAAACATTTTCGAAAATAGAATCATTGAATAAAAATGAGAATATTATTCAACGTTTTGCATTTGATTGATCTCAAAATTTACTTATTCAAAACAATAAAGCCAGTAACAAATTTTATGTTCAATATATCACAGTAATAATTACAAGATAAATAATTCTAACATTAACCCATTATCCGCCATTGTCCTATATTTGGGACGCTTGATTTTTTCTCAGTGTTTAAAAATTATTTCTAATATCACGACTTCTATTAGTTAAAATGTGTTTAATATATTACATTTGACATATATTAATTAAAAACTTTATGGATGGAAAACGTAACATAACGATACCCGATAACGTTATAATAACGATTCAATTATAATTTTTTCTACAATAACGTAACGATATTTTTATAACGTTATATAACGTTATAATAACCGATAACGTTTCGTTAAAGTTATTTTGTATCGTTATTCTCTATAATTAAGTTTTTATATGGCGATCTTTTTATTTTCATAAGATATTATATTTTGTTTGTATTTAAGAAATTAAAATTAAAATTAAATATCTCAACGTAATTTTGTACTATTTTTTAAATTTACATTTACAGATTCCAAAAATAATTTCAGAGTTACAAATAAAAATTCTTTTTTTTAAGCATGTTTCTTAAGTAATGCGAAATAATTCGGGAGGTGATTCCTTATCGAAAATTAAGAGGGGTCTTTCATATTTTTTTTTCTTTAGGGTCTCCTTTCGGAGTTACACCCCCCTAAAGGGGATCGGTAAAATTGGGTTTTTATTTTATTTCTCAAATTTGGATAAATGTGGGAGAATGATATTCGGTAGATGTTTAATACTTATTAAAAGGTTTCCCAAAGTAATAACTCCACCTTCAAAGGGGACTGAAAAGTGCGACCCTGTTGGTTTTTTTATCAGCACTTTTTGGTGGGTTGAAGCCTAGCAATTTATTTTTTTTTTGAAAACTTGATTTATTTAGAAGTATTTTTTATTCTTTAACTGTTCTCGTTAAACCTACAGTTTTTGAGTAAAAAATTATATGAATGAACATGAACCATCAAATATTCCAATATAAAACGATTCATTTTGGTGGTTACCATGGTTTGTTTATGTTCATATTGGATAGAATTTGACGTTTACGCGGTGAGAACGCTAAAACGCCCGTCAATTCTACCTTCTACCCAATATTAACATAAACATCAAATTCACTCATTTAATTTTTTACTTAAAACTGTAGGATTTACGAAAACAACAACAAAAAATTTAAATTGCACAATTTCAAGTCACCAAAAAGTTCTGATTAAACAACCAACAGGGGTCGCACTTATCAGCCCCCTATGAAGGTGGAAGATGATTGAAAATATTACTATGAGAAACATTTTAATAAGTACAAAACATCTACCAAATATCATTCTCCTACATTTATCTTAGTTTAAGAAATAAAATAAAAACCTAATTTTACCGATCCCCTTTAGGGGGGTGTAAATCCGAAAGGAGACGCCTAAGAAAAAATTGTTATATAAAAGACCTCACTTTATTTTTGATAAGGAATCACCTCCCGTATTTTTTCGCATTATTTAAGAAACACCCTGTATATCATAATTTATGTAACGTTATATAACGTTATATAACATAACAATTCATTTTTTTAACGTTATTTATAACGTTATGTAACGAAAACAAATAATAAATAACGTTATACAATAACGTAACGATTTAAAACGTTATTCCATCCCTGGTTATAAAGCTATGTGTATGTGGTTGGCTACACCTCCAGTAGACATCTAGGCCTTGCTTCATCTCGTATCGATTCTCTATCTCAATTAAACTGTGTTAAGATAAATATTTTACTTTAAAAAAATGGCGAGACTTTTAAATAGACCTCTTTCATCATTTTGTGTACATGTAATGGTCCATAGCGCTCTTTACTTGACAATTTTATCAGTCCTTTATACTTGAGATGGATTTTCTTGGCGTGGTTGGTATTGAGCAACATTAGAAGTCGTTTACTGCGTTCATTTATATTATTAGCATTCCAAGTAGTTTGGGGTAAAAAAATACACTCTCGCTGACTTGTGAAATATGCTATCGGTAAAACGAAGTGCTGCCTTCTAACGCGCCTTGCATGTCAATAAGGGTTGGGCGGTGCGTCGCCCCTTATAATGGACCCCAACGAGACCCTTTTCTTCTCTTTTAACTTACTCGATGCGGAAGTCTCATTTTTTAAGCCTCTTTACTTTCATATTTGGAAGTCTTACATTAATCAGTGTTTATTAGGTACCGTAAAACGCATTTTTCTACCCGCTAAGTTTTATAAGAACTGCCAATGAGAGTCTTTTGAAAAATTACAACGCCAATGCAAGTGTTATCGGATTAAATTTCGCAAGTAAATGGAAACAAGTACAAAATTAACGATGACGCAAAATGGCGCTGTAAACATTGCGTTGAGAAACAAAATCGAGCAGCTAATATTATTGTTTTTGTTTCTTTGTGTTTTTTATACAAGCTGACGTCAACTCAACCAAAGGGATTACAATAAAAATACACAAAAAAAAAACACCAGACCTCTAAAGCTCTCTGCTGTTTTGAAATAATACCCAAAAGACGAGTTGACTTTGACATTTCCGATTTTAAAGTGAACTTTTTTGTGTTGCATTACTATTCAGAACAACAGAAACAAAAACATGCTCCTTAAGGCTTTTTTTTGTTAATAGGTTAATTTTTTTTTAATGGTACATTTTACAATGTTGACGAACTGTCTTGAACATTTTGATTACATATCTGTATTTTACATTCATTATTACGTATAAATGTTATAACTTGTTCTATTTTAGTATTTTCGCTTATTTTGTGTTAAATAAAAAGCTCCTATTAAGACACCCTATACATGCCTCTTTTTTTTTTTAATTGTTAGTTTAAGGACGCTTCAACTACTTTGGCTATTAGCGTCCGGGAGGAGGGGGCGGGGAACAAGAAAAGGGTGGGTAGGTGGAAGTACTGTCACAGCATTTACCTATAGTAGGTAGAGGGAACCACCTGAAACCTCTACGATGACGGCCGTGGGATTCGAACCCACGACCTCCCGATTAACTCGGAAGGTTGCATACACTCTGTATAGCACGGTGTGTTAATAAAATATCTCTAGGCATTGCAAATATATTTATAAACACAATTATGCACATAAAATGCATCGTTTAATACGACCTCGGGTCATTGCATGTTATAATAATTCTAAATGAACGACGTATTCTGATTTTCTGTTTCGTTGCAAGGCAATTTTCTCGTCACAATTGTTGTTCCCAGTTTAATGTATTTACACAAGGTTGTTGTTATTGCATTTTCTTGCCTCGGGCGTTTGAAATCCACGTACCGAAGTAATGTAGTTCGTTCTGAGCGGAATTCTTAAAAACAAAAACACTTGAAATATTTTTGTATGCGTGCAGTAGTGGTGAAGGAAGCAGAAAGAACTCAAGGCGAAAAAACAGTGTAAACAAACTTCAAAAGTGTTTTTTATCTTGTATTGTTCACGCCCATATAGCATTTGTTTCTTTCGCGTTTTTCGTTAGCATTAACGGTATTGTTTTTTAGCTTTTTAGAATTTGTCTTTTTGACGGGAGAAGTTTTTGTTTTGGTCTTCGCGGCTTTTAAGTGATATTATCAACTCTTTACCGGCCTAGGCCGGTAATGCCCGGTTTCTCCGACACATCTTAAGATCGACTTATCTAAGACCGCCTTATATTTAAGACCGACTCAAGATACCGATGCGTTGCACAGAAAACATATTCCGGAATTTGTTAGACATCTCAGCTAAGTTAGAATTCGGTTTGGCAACGTTGCAAGAAGTCGGCACATTTTAGGGGCAGATTTGAATGGCAAATTTTCATTGGCCATTCACATCACAGCTGTTAAAACGGCTCCCTGTGACATCCTGTTGTTGCTATCAGCTGTTAGTCGCACATAAAGTTACAGTTTGGTGTTTATTATTTTATTTTGTGTTGAAATGGCGGACAAAAAAAGAATAAATTATACCATGGAGTAAAAACAATTATTAATTAGCTTGGTGGAAGAAAATAAGTGTGTTTTAGAGAACAAATCTACCAATGCTGTTCAGGGCCCGATCTAGCTTTTCCGCCGCTCTGGGCAAATATTATTTTTGCCGCCCTTTATATTTAATGATATATAATACTTATACATAAAATGCATTTTTTAAATATAATTTTTGACGGTGAGTGTAATTTTTGCGGGTATTTGTTGAATAACTAGTCTTTTGTTTTATAAAAAAATGTTAATTCATAAGAAAACAGTAACATAACAAAATGAAATATATAAGTAGGAAGTACGTACATATATCTTTTTTCTCAAAAAAAAACACAATTTTTTTTTTAATTTTAAAAAAACGTAAACACCAAATATCTATCATATTTATAAAGTCAATATCCATATTTAAACTTAAACCACAATTTAAACAAACACTTAACTCACAGAACACTAACTACAAACAAAGCAAATACAAGATAATTTAGGTTATGTACTCCAACTCAAGTTCTAGTAAACAGCGACTTAAGATGTGCGCGCAGCTCAAGTCGAATATGTTCTTAAAATTGCTTGGTGCAACACATTATAACGTAAAGGCGAACTTAAGATTCAGCTAGATCTTAAGATGTGTCGGAGAAACCGGGCATAAGTAGCTGGTTGCCATGGTGATGAGTTGTTTTGTTGATTTGCGCTGTTAAACAAGCGTCGTTAGACAACCAAGCGAGTTTTCACCTGTAGTTTGTTAAGTTATTGTTTAATTATGGATGGTGACGATGGTAATATTGGTGTCAGTGGCGAACGAAGAAAAAATATTGTACGTAACATACCCGTAAAGGGCCTTTACTGGACTCGTATCCTTTCAGGACTCGCCTGCGGCTCGTCCAGTAAAGTAACACTTTCCAGTCTTGTTACGTGAATAACTATTTCAACTTAATATAATGTTAAACTTGTATGGTACCCAGGGCACTTTAATATACCAGAGAACGAGAAGGCCTAGCCAAAATTGGCAGCGAGACACCTTTCTTCGGACCAGAGCCCGCAGTTGGCACATCCTATGGAACAGCCAAGCGGTGTTCTAATGACATATTAATACAAGGGCATGATGCTAATTGGAAAAAAAAATGCAGGACAAACCCATTCTAAGGCTATCCTGTCAATGGTCTCTAATGAAAAGACAGAAGAAATGCTCAGGATGAGCAGAGCAGACATCAGAGCAACCACAGGACTCGCCACAGGACACTGTGAGCTAAACAAACACTTCTACATAATAGGGCTCTCAGAGACTGATATACGCAGAGGATTTGCCGAAGTAGAGGAAACTCCTCTTCACGTAATATGTCAGTGTGAAGGATTCACACCCTATCGGCGTAGACTTCTAGGGATGGAAAAGCCAACCAAGAAGGGTTAAGAAAAACACCCTTAAAGAAAAGCCTGGAGTTTTTCAAAAACAGAATTTCTTTAAAGGGCTGTAACCAGAGGGCACAATAGACCAGTAGGTCGCAGTACAAGAACCTGAAAGGGGACAACCTCCGCGGAAATATAATAATATATTTTGATGAAACTTCACTCTTTAGTTTTAAAATGTCAAAGCTTTTACTAAATCACAATTTTTTTTTCGCTAGGTAAATTACATAAAAATACGCCCTTGTAATAAACGGTTTTTGCGGGGTAGTAAAGGTTATAAGCTTATAAGACAAGGAATAAGTATGCTAGATGACCGATACAAAAAAAAAACTGATACTTTAATTTTGAAAATGGATTAATCAGATTAGTATAAAGATTAATAACGAAAAAACAGCATATCAATATTTATTCGTTTATTTTTTTATGTTTGCGTCTCGGTATAAATATCTAATGTTTCGTATGAAAAGTCTGGTAAACTGATTTACGTAACTAGCAGCAAAACAATTTGGTTTGGTAGCGATTTTCAAATAAACCAGAGGGTAATTCCTCAGGGAAAACTAAAAGTTTGATTACACCTTAGCCCTGGATTTTAATCTCCGTATAATCATATAAATAATTTATAGCCAAAATACAAAAGATAATAACTAAATCCACTTCAGTTAATTGCCTATTCCGTAATGAAACGCTAATGTTGTTAGTTGTTAGTTCCTTTATGTTGTATTTTGTATGGGCAAGACATTCGTGAGACCTAGAGAAAGAACAACTAGGACCGTAATTGCGCAGACATTTTGAAGATTTGAACGTTCGTAGAATGCTAAGTACTTGGACAATTTCATTTAGCTAATTGTGTAAAGCATAAAACATCACTTCTTTTATAAAAGAATACAAACGGCATTAGCGGAGCTAGCACAGGCAACGATGTATCTACTATGCAAAGTTTACAAGTACCTGAAACTTTCAACATAAAATGTTACGTTTAGTTTAAAATAGACGGGGATTATTTAATCGTTTTGCAGGATGTACGAGGTGAGCGCCAAAATTTCCCGGCCTGACTATGAAAAAAACGGTCATAGGCTCAAAATTAAATTTTATTTTTCAATATAATCCACCCTGACATCAATGCAATTATTATTACATCGTTTTAACAACAATTCGATACCCCTAAAAAAATATGCCTTCGGCTTGTCTGCAAAATATGTCCAAACTGGAGCCTTAACCTCTTGGTCGTCACTAAAATGGCGCCCGCGAAGGTCCTTTTTCAAATTTCCAAACAGGTAATTGTCACTGGGGGCCTTATCTGGACTATACGGAGGGTGATCGATTTGTTCAAAACCGCAGTCACAAATTGCGGCTTGAGCAATTCCAGCAGTGTGCACGGAGGCATTGTCGTGCAGTAAACGCACGCCTCTGGTCAGTTTCCCACGTCTTTTCTCCCGAATATTTTGTCGTAATTTGTGCAGGAGTGCTGCATAATATTCCCCGTTGACTGTGGTGTTGCGTTCTTTAAAATCTACGCAAAGAATGCCCTCACAATCCCAAAAGATCGTAGCCATCACCTTTTTTGTCGACTGACAGACCCTGAATTTTCTTGGCGGTGCTTCTCTTTTTCGCCCCCATTCTATCGAATCTCTTTTGGACGAGGATCATAGTAGAGAACCATGGTTTTATCCCTTGTAACAATTGTCTTCAACGCGTCCACAGGATTTTCTCCACAGAGTTGCAAAAAGAATCGAGCACATTTAACACAACGCTAGCGCTGAACTGCTGAGAGATGTTTGGGGACCCACCTTGCACTAACTTTATTCATGCCTAACCGATCGTGGAGGATTCGACGAATGCTTGTATCTGAAAGCCCCGACATTTTTGATAGTTCTTTTACCTTCACGCGTCGATCGCCTAATACGAGTTCCTCAACAAGGGCAATCTTGTCGTCCGTTACCACTTCCACAGTCCTTCCGTTCTTGCGTCATTTTCCAAGGATTCTCGCCCCATTCGAAACCGTTTTGACCAATCTTTTACCACACAATAAGACGGCGGAGAATTGTCCCGGTACACCCCATTCAGTCGAACTTTGATGCTTTGAGGAGAAAGATCTTCGCGAGTAAGAAATTTCATAACAGCTCGTTACTCAATTCTGACATCGTGATGAACGATTGACAGTTATAGGAAAACTAATTGACGAAAAATCCATTTTTGTTTTTTCTAAGGCTAATATGACTTAAACCAATGTGTTGAAAAAGTTATTTTAGCTAATATTCAAAGTTTTAAAATACATTTTAACCATTAATTGCAATAAAACTAAAAAATATACCAACTCGTTTGTTTTTTCTAGTTAGCTTTGTCCATTGTGGCACTAGATTAATGTTCAAAACGCAACTACAATAGCCACTAACATTTTACAAATCATTTAAACGTGTATCAACCGGTAGTATCGACTATTATTCGACATGAAATTACATCGCCACAAAACGCAACCTCGTATTACAATTATTTGTCTATATTTTACCACTTTTGGCACGTTCAGCGCCTACCATAAATTACCGTGCACAATAACAAAAGCAAAAACGGTGATCAATTGCACACAATAGACCAGTACCTACACCCACTTGCCCCGCAGTAATTTATACTTTTATTTATTGAACTGGCGGAACTTATGAATTGTAAATTGTAATGTATATACCGTGGCCTATATTGAAATGGACGCTTTTTTCTCCGCTCAAGACTAATTAAAAAAGTTTCCGGTTCAAACAGAATTATAGGGCGCATCCATTTGTTTTTAAAAGCGGTCAAATCAGCACAATAATATCGTATTTGGGCTTTGCAACCAAAATACAGCTGGTAAAAATTGCAATTGTTCAATATTTTGTACAAAAATTACTACTTTTCACTATTTTTAAGTTATATAAACGCTGTGAAACACCAGAATAGGTTTCATTTCGTCTATTTCATTAATTAATTTCTTGTGTTTTTTATCGGCTAATAGGGAAACCCGACGTTATTAATTCATGGCTTGCTTAATTTTTTTCATCAAAATCGTTTTTTATTGTTAGAGCCGTCAAATTTCAAAATAAATGTACCATATGGCACATCATTGAAAAGAGAAAAAAATAAGCTCTCGAATGACACTAAAATCAACTATAGTTTGCATGTAAAAAAATGCAACTTTATGTTGTATCTCGTAAAATATGCAATATTAATAAAATTGATTGGGGCCATTTTATAGCGATCAAAAATATCTACCACTTTTGTAAAAAACTTTTTTTGCTATATCTCATAGCCATTGAGATAAATTCATGTAAAAACAATTCACATTTTTTGTTTTTCATCAATATCAAATTAGCCTTGATTTTTTTTTCAAAAACAAAAGCATTGCTGTATTGCTCTATGAAGTAGGTAACTTTTGGCCCATTTGACCGACCTTGTATCTATTACGGTTTAAAAGTTACTCATAGTGAGCCTCGAATTCTGGACACACTGTATAGATGACCGGTGCTGATTCGAATTTGATTCTACCTGAAAAAAAAAACTTTTAAGATCGATTCAATATTAAATTTGTGACTTAGCGCATCAACTTTAGTAATTTGGACATTTAGACGTTGGCAAATCTTAACAAAACTGTTCCTGGATTTGGTGTGAATGTGTTTTTTGTACTGTAACTAATTTTAAATTCTAGAACACACAACGTTGTTTTCCAGCCAACTTTCCACTCCCAACAACGACTTAACATTTTCGTGAAAAATTCATAAACTTTTCGTAAGCTGTTGAGGTTTGCATTACAGTCTGTTATTTCCCATCTACCATATTTTTATAACTTTTGTGTGGTAAAAAATATCGTCGTCGGCCATAAATCGAAATGGTTGTCACATAAATATATTGTTTAGTGTCAGACTTGTTCGCAGCGTAAAAAAATCTCATAACATTTTATAAGCGAGTATGCACATGCCCTATAGGAACGGGAAAACTGTAGCGTGATTTATTGCACGAAATATTATTAAGCAAACTCGCTCGATTATGTCTGCATCATGTATATATTGTTTGCAGTATAATCTCTGTTCAAGGATGTTTTTATGTTTGTTGTTTTTACGATGCACGGCGAGTTAGTGCTGTTTTAGAAGCGTTTTGTAAGTGCCGGCTTTTTTATACACTCTCAGTTTGGACAATTTGCTGGGCTCATACTAAACCACTCATGGGATTTTCTTGTCATTTTTGATTTAGCTTCACAAGTTACTACAAATGTGGAAGCTTACAGAAATCGAGAAAGACTGAGTTTAAGTCGTCATGTAGCACTTCTTGGCGTTATAACTTAATCGACATCTAGTGCATGTTACTTTTAAATATCACTTAATAATCAACAGGGAAAAACTTAAATAAAAGAGTTGTTGAAGATTAGTAATTACAAGGGACGTTCAAATAAAAACCGCAAATAAATTTTACTAACCAGGGAAGGTAACGATATGTTGTCGCTAGAATCAAGGCTGTGTTTATTGCATCAAGAACATCAAAACTAAATGTTTTGTAGAGTTATACGTGCCACTGGCCATTTCCTCCAGAAAAATAGAAGAAAACTGTAAAGTTGAATAATAAAGGTAATTTTTGCGATCGCCTTGGCCATGAAACCGTCAGAGATAAAATCGAAATTCTTCTATTTACCAATTCACGAATCCTTTGCAAGTCAAATGGTGCAAAGTTTTTGAAAAAATCCTAAACGGTTTCGGAGAAAAACGTCAAGAGCGTCCTTGTCGGAATCCACATTGTCCTTCGTCTTCATCAAAATTTCTTTTAATCTTATTTTTAATTATTCTCCCGTAGAGTCTTCTTGGAGAATTCGTCACACTTATACCTCTGTAGTTTTTGCATTTCGTTCAATCTCCTTTCTTGTACAGATTGCTTATATACGTTGCTTGCCATTCTTGTGGTAATTCGTTCCCTTGTAAAAATTTACTAAAAACATATATAAGTGATTCAAACAAACTCTCCGGTGCATGTTTTATTAATTCTATCGGCACTCCTCCTGGTCCAGCAGCACGGCCATTTTTCATATTTTGTAAGAACATTCTCAACAATTTTTGCGTTATTTCTTCTTCATTTGCTGTATAATTTAGGTTATCAAAAGCTTTCCCTTCCCTTTCCATAATTTGAGGGCTATCTTCTATAAACAGCTTGTCACAGTGTTGCACCCAGTTTTGTAAGCTTATTTGTAATCTAGGTTCTTCTTTATCTTATGTTCCCATATTTCGGATTATTCGCCAAGCTTTTCTTGGTCGTATTTATTTCTCCTCATTTCATCTGCCTCCTGGAATTTTTTGCTTCCATTACCTGTTGTTTAACTCATCTACATATGTCACTATACCAAGCTCTGGTACCTATCAACATTCTTATTCTGCAACCATTCATGATATAGCTTTTTTTATCATGTTCTCCAGTTCGTCTGTCCACCAGTTACATTTGCTTCTATGTTTTTTGTGTGTCAATTTTCCAATTTCTTGAATTTACTACATTATTGTATATTTCTAAACGCGAGGTGTAAGAAATTAGTGCCATCTTTGCACTTGGCCGTAATATATATAAAAACTGGGGCAATTCAATATAAAGGCTTTTCAAAATTATACTAGGTTTATTTATCATATCCCTATGATGTTTTTTGAAACTACCCTTAAAAATAGCAAAAAAAAGCTCTAAACTTAACAGCTTCACAGCAGCCTTTTCTTTTCGTATTTTCTCTGTTATTCAAGTTCGCTACACCTCAAATTTATTTAAATACGTATACAAAAAACAGAGGGTACGCACGCCATAAGAAAATCACCATTTTATTTTCTGCTCCAACCGATCTAGCAGGCCACGGCGCGCTTATTTCAATGTAAATGCGCGGATGTTCTCGCCAAATATCGAATAATATCTTGGTCCACTGTTCGTACAATGTATCAGGTTGGCGGATGATATATTAGCTACGTCAAAACAGGTCCAGCCAACTGAGACGCGATATTACTATTCGGACCATTGAATGCATTGTTGCAAGTTTACTATGACCAGTTACATATCGATAATCGGTAATTAAACAACTGCCCCAAATTATTCAACAAGCTGATTAATGAAGATGGTTTTATTTTGTTACGGACTGATTGATTGGCCTGACGTGCCGGGGCCGCACTAGTCGGAGGCGGATAATTAGAGCATTTCCGGAAATGGTTCATATTTTAACAGTCGCCAATACCGTAAAAGTTTAGTATGGATCAGGAAAATTAAATTTTGCAATCAAAATTATTAATATACTTTACAAAAATTCATCATCACGCCCTGTTGGATTTAAAAAAATTCAAAGGATTTAGTTGCTAAACGTGTTATTTTGCACCAACATTTAAAGTCGAAGAATTTCTGAAATGAACGCGTGCCTTTATGAATATTAAAAATGTAATTTAAGTAGAGGCTCATCTTTATTCTGCAATTAAGATGAATTGTTTTCAAAATATTAGTACACTACGCTGGGCAACGCCGATAAAAGTTATGAATCAAATATGAAGTAAAACAAAGTTCTCCAACAAAACATAATTAAAATATAATATAATTTTACGTGTCTTAGCGTCAATCAAACTTTATCTTGCGTGACTAAGTATATTTATCCAAAGTATTTCTAAAATTGAATTTCGTACTACAATAAACTTACACAGTTTACTGTTTAACCAGATGTTTGGAATATTTAAAGCATAAAGGCAAAATTAAACTTTCAAATTATACAAGGCAAATTGCGTGTCTTACCTAAACGTATAAAAAGCTAAAAGTATTTAGATTCGAGCGACAAAAACTTTGTCGTTGCAAACTATTACAATTATTAGCGAAGCAATAACATAAATATCTTAACTAAATTTATTATTTAATAAATAACAAGCTAAAGGTATCTAAAATGTAAATATTAGAAAGTCAAAAGCTACCTTCTATTTTCACGCACCACTTAAAATATACTTTATATACAGGGTGAGTCATTAGTACGGGATCGGTCGATTGTGGCTAAACGGTTTGAGATAGAAAGTTGATTCAAACGCTATTTCATGCAGTTTTTTCTTCTGAACACGACAAAAAATATTTTCAAATATACAGGGCGAGTCACCTCTCTGGAACTAATAGCAATTTTTATATTTCAAATACAACACCCCATTTTTTATTTAATATTTTTGACCGCCTTTATTTTAGCTTTACATCAATGTAAAATACAACAGGTTTTTATGCTGCCTTGTCAATAAAAAAAATAATAATTTTCAAAATTTTTCAAGGTCTTGAGTCTTCATTCAAAAAATTCTCCTGAAGTTATTTTACGAAGTACAGAGTTGTAATTTGGTAAGGACATGCAGAAAACATTGCTCTATTCGCTCGATATGAAAAAGTTTGAATCGCGCTTACAGGGTGTTCATAAATAGGTGGCAACTTCCATGATTTTCAAAAGCTCGTAACTCGATTTTTTAAAATGCAAACCCCTGTATTTTTTTATGTCATCAAATTCGTCTTTAAGAGAGCTTCATGTTTTGTTAAGTATGCCCTATACCCAAAAGTCATACTTTTCGAGATATTCGACATTTTTTCTTCTAATCGTTATTGAAGCAAATAGAGTGCTGTGGAAATTGAAAAAACTAACGTTTCACTTCACTAACGTCAAAAACTTGTCATTTATTTCTTGAATTATTGCAATTCCGCTATGAATTTTACTTTACAAGAGCAAATTGATCGGGTTTATTCACCATTTCGTGTATTTAATTACTAATAGTAGGTAGATACTTAGCATTGTGGATTCACTTATAACAGCGGTGGGCAAACTTTTTTTGAAGAGGACCAATTTGCGCAATTAGTGTGACTAAAAGGGCCGCACTAAAAAAAAAATATTTTATAATAACAACTTATTAATTATGTGTAAGTTGGGAGCGACAAAAAAATTATACATATTATAGAAGTTTTTACTAATACAGAATTTATGGAGGGCCGCATGAAAAACTATCAAGGGCCGCATGCGGCCCGCGGGCCGCGGTTTTCAAAAAAAAAATTAAATAAATTCTGTAAATAAAATAATAGAACATAAAAAAATTATTGCTATATAAAATCCACTGCATTAAATAAACTAAGCCTATAAGTGCATATTAATCAAAGTATACGGAGCAACTAATTAAAATTATACAACTGCTATGCAATCTAAAAATTAATGGCACCCTTATGCCTATTTTGCAGAGCAAAGCTTATCTCAAAAAAATCAATGTTGAAATGCAATAATTTAAGATATAAATGACGTTTTTGACGTTAGTGAAGTGAACAGTCAGTTTTTTCGATTTATACGGCACTCTATTTGATTCAATAACAATTAACAGAAAAAATGTCGAATATCTCGAAAAGTATGAGTTTCGGGTATAGGACATACTTAACAAAAAATGAAGCTCTCTTAAAGACGAATTTAATAACATAAGACAATACAGGGGTTTGAATTTAAAAAATTGAGTTGCGAGCTTTTGAAAATCATGGAGGTTGTCACCTATTTATGAACACCCTGTATGTGTAATTCAAATTTTTTCATCTCGAGCGAATAGAGCAATGTTTTCTGCATGTCCTTACCAAATAACAACTCTGTACTTCAAAAATTAACTTTAGGAGAATTTTTTAAATAATGACTTAAAACGTTGAAAAAGTTTGAAAATTATTTTTTTTTTAGTGACAACGCCCCATAAAAACTTGTAATGTTTTATATTAATGCAAAGCTAAAATAAAGGCGGTCAAAAATATTAAATAAAAAATGGGGTGTTGTATTTGAAATATAAAAGTTGCTATTAGTTTCGGAGAGGTGACTCACCCTGTAGGTTTAAAAATATTTTTTCGTGTTCGGTAGAAAAAACTGTATACAATAGCTTTTGAATCAACTTTATATCTTAAAGCGTTTAGCCACAATCGACTGATCCCGCACTAATGACTCACCCTGTATAGGTAAATAAATGTACGGTGTCAGTTTTAAAACCAAATTGAAGCGAAATTATACACTATACAGTATACACTTATACAGTGTCAGATTATTATTAATGGGTAAATCCATTTTGGAACATTTTCTTCGGGAGTTCTTGAGTGCCTGCTCGAGCAACATCCCTGTTTGTGTCTTTTTGATATTGGAAATGGTTCTGACAGTGTTTGGCTTCGTAATCCTAATATAAATTGTTCAAATATGATAAGCTACTTATAATTATGTTTTCTTACTTGGCTTCCTTTAATATTAAAATTGTTTTTCCATTAATATCCAACTTTATTTAATAATAATCTCTGGACGTACATTTCTGCTTATGTAAATAAGAAATAATCCAGTAGTTTAGGCCTCGAATTTTTTTTTCTTCAGCAGTCAACTAATTTAAAATAATACTTCTTTAAGCAACTTGGTACATAAATTATCCTTTTTTAAATTACTTTCAATCCTGCGAGTTACATTAAAGTGTAGGGATACTTCGCGAACCGCAAGCTAACGGCTAGTTCGTCTTTAAACTGGGTTTTATTTTTATTCGAAGTTCCTAGGGACTATTGTCTAAATTGCTAAATCTGCATCTGTCCCTTAAGAGTAATTATTTGCTCCCAGTGAATAATGCAGGCCACTGCGTTAGTTCATCACTCTAAAGACAGCACTGACGCGAATTGGGTTAACTAAACCTAGTGTATATGTAAATGGACTTGCTGCAAATCACTGTTTTCGGTTTTGGCAAATAAACGTCAAAGCAAATTGTATTTGACGTCGTTTATTTGGTCCACGATCCATGATATTTCGTTAATTTGCTCACCGCACATGAAGAAACACAGCGAATATGTCTACGATTTAACATTTTGCGTGGTTTAGAAGTCATGCAATGCTGAGATCTGCGTTGCTGTAATCTAAATCCTACAGAGCGCGGACTTTTTCAGGAAAATGCCGAACGAAATGGGTCTGGAAGTTGTTAAAACTTGACAAAGAAACTTTAAGTAACATTGTAAAACGTGCCATAAAGTAAAATAAGTTTTTTACGTTGTTAAATATAGTTCGCGATAGTTTAAACTTGTTACCGACCTGAATATTTGTGGACTTTTCAATAAAATGCGAGAGCGTCCGGAGTTTGCTGGAAAAGTGGTTGTTGTTTCTTTGGAGTTGCTGATTGTCTTGCGTCCAAAGTTGTTTTCTATTGATCATATCCAGTAACGAATGCAAGTCAAATGTTTTCTTAAATTGTGTCAGTTTTGAAGTTGCATTGTGCAATGTTTCCCATCCTGCAATTGATGTCATCTTCAGAACTTTATTTTCTTTGGAGTCTGTTTCTGGAATTGTTAACTTTTAAAGTGGGCTTATTATTGACACTCCTATATTTTGTTCTGAATATTGTAATAGAGTTGAAACTTTAAAAATAATATGTAAATATACAGGGTGTCCCAGATTACATTTCCAGCATAGGGATCTCGCTTATTATAAGAGATACAGGTTTGTTTAAATTAGATGAATTATTCCTTAGTAGGAGAAGCCACAATCAATTCGACAATTATTTTTTTTTGCTATAACATCTGAAGTACGAGTAATTTTGTACTTTTAAAAATTGAATGTGGCTCCTTTCACACTAACCAGGAAAGGTCACGATACGTTGTCGCTAGAATTTGATTAAGGCTGTGTTTATTGCATCAAAAACATCAAAACTAAATGTTTTGCAGAGTTATTTGTGCCACTGGCCATTTCCTTAGGAAAAATAGGGGAAAAACTGAAAAGCTGAATAATAAAAGTAATTTGGCAGGCACAATGTGTCCAAAATTATGACTAACCTTGGATTTCAAGAACATCTTTAATTCAACCAAAGAAATTTGTTATGGCTAAAGTTTAAGGTCTTAAAGTTATTTGCATTTATTTAAAACGTTGTAATTATTACCCGGCAGGCACCCTCTCCATTTTTTACAGTATATAATTTTTTTTTAATGATAATTTAAAATTTAAACCAATACAGCGTTCGATAGAACTTCATTAAAATTGTAAATGAAGCATTTTTAAACTTTTTTGGGATATACAAGTTGTTCAAAATTTACACCAACCTTCGATTTTTAAATACAATACCTATTGTATAACATTTTGGGAATCTTTAATTGATTTTAAGATACTTTTTTAGTAAATTTGTTTTGGCTTAAGGGCATAGTTTTAAGTAAATTTACATTTATTTCAAATACTGTAACTTGTACCTACTACCATTTTCCTAATCTTGATATAAAAAATTTACTTAAAATTTCATATCTTCACTTTTACATAATACTCCTTCAAAATTATAAACTATATTTTATTTGAAAACACTTTATTAAAGTTATCTACAAAGAGTTTACATTTTTTTTGCATATACACGGTGTTTAAAATCAACAACAACAACACCCAGTATATTATTACATTTTTGGAATCGTTATTATATTTTAAGTTACTTTTGTAAAACGTTTTGCATAACACAAGTGATTTGTTTTAAATTTAATTGCATTTATTTAAAACACTATTTTGATTCCTTAAATTTCACAACACATAAGAAAAGTTTGTTTACAAACTGATATATTTAATTCTGATTACAATCAAATTTTTAATAACAAAACACGTTCTTATAATTGTCCACTGTTTAACAAAATTACCACGTCACAATGAACATTTTTTCCCCATTAAACTGTGGTTCTTTTTATTAATAAAAATATTCTGAGTCTATTATTGTGTCAAAGTCTGTCGCATATTATAATCCTTGCAATAATTCAGCTGCAGCCTTATTTTAAAAGCAAGCATTTTCTAAACGTTTTCAGGTGAAACTCACCTCGCTACTTCAATTTATCTAGCATTTATTGACTCTGACGCAAAGGTTGTTACAAAGTCCTCGTCACTGTTCATACGCGTATTAAATAACGCTTCAAAATCCCGGTACGCGCAACAATATCCCATGTAATAACAGTTTTTCTCTACCAACTTCAAAGTAAATAACAAAGTACCACTAAACGTCGTAATGTTATCCAGAATAAAGCAGCCGATCTTTTACGGAAACAGGAAAAAGGAACTTTGGAACGCTTTTGTTTGAACTACAAAGCCCGGAAACTTATAATGTCCATTTATTATCGTCTGTATTATATTACGGGATATCGATAACGTTGTAAAAAGCTTTAATTAATAAAATAGTTCGCGAACTTGTGTTATTTGTGATGGGACACCTCGACGGTTAATACTGCGGTTATTTTGAAGGTTGTAGGTCAGTTTGGACGTTCATATAGAGGCGTGTTTTACCAATGGCTGGTGGCTTTACGGAATTCACGTACTATTGCAGGACTGCCAACACGGCTCGTGGTCACCGTTTCTAGTTTTTATCTGATACAAAACGTTTTATTCAACCGTAAAAAAAAACTATTGTGTTTAACACGTACGGGTAGAAAACGTGCGCTTTTATCGCCTGTAAAGATAAATGCCTCTGTAGGTATAGGCCGTCAGTGGTTTTGAAAAAGTTACCTTTCTGTATTTATAGAGGTTGCAGTAGGAATCTTTTACCCGTCATTTGAGGTTTATTTTTCGGAGTGAAGTTAAAACCTAGTTTGTAATTTGGTAAGGACATGCAAAAAACATTGCTCTATTCGCTCGATATGAAAAAGTTTGAACCGCGCTTACAGGGTGTTCATAAATAGGTGGCAACTTCTATGATTTTCAAAAGCTCGTAACTCGATTTTTTAAAATGCAAACCCCTGTATTTTTTTATGTCATCGAATTCGTCTTTAAGAGAGCTCCATGTTTTGTTGAGTATGTCCTATACCCAAAAGTCATACTTTTCGAGATATTCGACATTTTTTCTTCTAATCGTTATTGAAGCAAATAGAGTGCTGTGGAAATTGAAAAAAGTAACGTCAAAAACTTGTCATTTATTTCTTTTTCCGCTATGAATTTTACTTTACAAGAGCAAATTGATCGGGTTTATTCACCATTTCGTGTATTTAATTACTGATAGTAGGTAGATACTTAGCATTGTGGATTCACTTATAACATACCTAAGCAATAAAAAAATTGGCAACCAAATCAATTTTATTATTGTTATGAACTTTACTAGTGTTTCTTAAGCTGGGGGGCGCGCAATACCTCAAAGGGAGCCAAACGAAAAAGGGAAATGAAGGAAAAATTATTTATTGAAACCACAAAAAAAATTAAATAAATTCTGTAAATAAAATAATAGAACATAAAAAAATTATTGCTATATAAAATCCACTGCATTAAATAAACTAAGCCTATAAGTGCATATTAATCAAAATATACGGAGCAACTAATTAAAATTATACAACTGCTATGCAATCTAAAAATTAATGGCACCCTTATGCCTATTTTGCAGAGCAAAGCTTAGTTAAAACCTAGTTTAGGAATAAAAAATGGCAAGAAATAGATATCTTAATAGGTAGCACACGATCAAGGGAGGCTTGGTTAACGAAACTTAACTAATAATGATCAACAAAAACTAAATTTTGACCCAATAGGAATGACGGAGTCGATAGAACACGATAAAAAATTATTAGTCGAGGATAGAACACTATTTAAAGAGGAGATAGAAAATAACAGACTACATCAGGAAATCAAAATAATATCAATTGGAGAAATAAAATAGAAGCTAAGAGGAATGAAAATTAACAGATCTTCAGGCCCTGGAGATATTCCGGTGGAGCTGTTATAACATGCACCAGACGTAGTTCTTGAAAATATTATCTCTATGACATCTAAATGAAAATGGGTATCATAGGTCATCATAAGTTCATTCAGTAGATTTGCATTAAAAATTTTCAGAAAATTTCCACAAAATTGTACACGTGCTCTTATCCTGGGCTTTTAGTTTCTGAACAATTTGAATCTTAAGGGTAAAAGTGAAGATCGTGTTTCTAGATTCGCCGGAATGATGTATTCGAGATGTTCAAAGCTTGAGAATGTCTTTTAGCTGAACGGGTCGGACTCTGTTCCACAGCAATTTATGCACGTTCAATGTTCTCAGAAGAACGAACTGAACGAGTAGTACCCGAAAATTTTGAAACAACACTTCCAAGAGCACGAAAGTCACGTATCCATCTTGAAAGAGCTGTGTCTGTGGGTATTCTTCTCAGTCTTGGAACTTGGAATTCACGCCGAAACATTCTTTGCGTTTCTATAACGCTACGAGTTTCGAAAAACGTCTGCACTGCGAAAATTCGTTGGTTTAAAGCAGGGATGGGGAGTCGGAGTCGGAGTCGAGAGTCGGGAGTCGGGAGTCGAGGAGTCGAAGCTTTTTTGAGGAGTCGGAGTCGGTAAAAAACTATCGACTCCCGACTCTTTTTACTTTCGCCATACGTAGTATGAAGAAAGTATTGTGATCGCAATTTTTTTTATAAAAAACTGATTTTTTACATTTTCTTCATTATGTATTAAATAGAAAATTAAAATATTAAACTTTGTTTACCATCGGGAGTCGGAGTCGGGAGTCGGAGTCGGGAGTCGGAGTCGGGGTCGGGAGTCGGGAGTCGGAGTCGGGAGTCGATTTTTACAAATACCAACTCGGAAGTCGGGAGTCGGGAGTCGATTATTTTCTGCCGACTCCCCATCCCTGGTTTAAAGGAAAATGCGCCAGGGCTTCATCAATTGCAAAGACTCTTAAAGATCTTTTGACGTTTACGAAGTTTCAGTGTTGCCTATGTTTTTTTTTCTATAGCCTACTTAAATCCCGTCATACCTATTGGCTAAGGCTGTATTTAAAAATAACCGCTTAACCGGTTACTTGTATAATTTTTCACCAATAACCGGTTATTGAGATTACATCCCGTTTTCCAATCCCTATCTTAACTGAGTTTCAAGATGTAGCCCAAAGTCTTCGTATTAATAAACATGTTCTCGTAACTCATTTTTTTTTAAATATCAAAACCATGTAATTGTACCTTTTTAGGTTTTGTTAAACGTAAAATGCATTGATGCAATAATGTTTAATGTCTCATAAGTAGTTTAATCAATATTTTGTTTCATAAAATTAAGAGTGGACTTAAATAATAACGCATATTATGCATTATTATTTAGTTCTATTTTAAACCGGCGATGCATTATATGTGATGTACTTTCCAAAATATTAAAGCCAACTATTTTATGAATTTTAATTTGATTGTAACTTTTTGTGTTTTTGTTACAGGTAAGCAATTTGGATTGTTTATGCGGCAACTAGATGGTAATTATGTAAATATTATTGGGCTTGGTTGTTAAAAAATGAGAAGTGCACGTTGAGGAGACGCGTCTAGAACTCTGAATCGATCGTTGGTCGTCTCGGCGCTCTACATTTTTTGGCGATCTTTCACCCTCCTCTTTGTCAACTTAGTCATACATTACCCCAGTTACGAATAGCTTTTTTATTCATAAATCGGTGCCCTATTTTTCGCGAGCTTTAAGGTTATTTAAAAATAACCGTCGCCGAAAAGTGTTTTTGGTTGTAGGAACTAAACGATTACTACTTCAAAATTGGGGATTGTAATTGACTAATTCGTACAAATTTGTTGCTCTTCTAATTAATTACGATTCTACAATATACATATTCAGTTTAGTAAAATCGCTTCAAAAACAAGCTGACTATACTTTATTGGATTAATTTTTAGTTTGCCTGTCCGTTTTGTGAATGGATTATCTTAAAAAAATCTATATGGTATCCTAAAATATCCTAAAACAATCTTTTTCAAGACACTCTTTAATTACATTGACCACTCGATGTACTTGCTCGGTTGTTGCAAGTATTGCTCCATTTTTATTTGTAATTAAACATAGAGAAAAAAATGTGCTTTTAAATTTGTTTTCATGCTCCAAAATATAATTTCAAACAAATCATGTGTCATAAGCTTTTAAATTATGGTCAAAATATATATGTTTGAATACATGAACGCAAATGCTTCTGTCACTAACATGAATATCGTATTTTTTGAACATCAAACTATAATTATCTGAAAATAATTCGTCGTGACATGTAATTAAGGCCAACATGGACATTTTTTGTATTTGAGCTCTGCAATTGAGCTTTTTTTGCTAACAAACGTGTCAAAGCAAATAAATCGAATGGGCCGAAATAACATTAACCAGATTCTGATGAACTAAAAAGTCAACTAAAATTAAACCGCATTGGAAGCGGCGGGACTTTATTCATACAAGAGCAGATTCCCGATTAAAATCCGTAATTAACACTTTGTGGGACGTGGTGATCAATACGGACACCAGATGGGGACAGTCACCGGTAATTATTGTAATCTGCGGTCGACTCACTTTATTTTTCATCATAATCTTCGCCGTCGGTCTATTAGAGATTCTACATAAAAGAAGATAAATGGTTTTAATTAACATAATTTTTGTTGAATAATTTGTTGATACAAAGTAAATTTACGCGGTAGTAAAACAGTGCCTAAGGGCATTCAAACAACTATGAAATCATGGGTGCAATACTTGTATGTTGTATGTATAAGTATAAATGTATAGTACCCCTATAATATTGGTGACTTTTCTTTTGCTATTTCAAGTTTGATCTAAAACGTTAATTCGTTTTAAGAGAAATTAAATAACATTTGCCTTAGTTTGTGTTTAAAATTGTGATATTTTAGAAGAGACATTTTCGTAAATATTATTTCAATTTCTATATTAAAAGGTGTCTTAGTTTTTTTCAGGGAAAAGCATTGTAGCCTGTGAAAAAAAAACAAGGTGTAAAACCTTTTAAAACTCATGTGGTACAAGTTACAACGGTCTTTTGGTTTGTGGTGATAAACATTATAAATATTTGAAAATAATATAACAACAATATAGTCAGAATCAGCACTTAAGTAGTATATTGTTGTTTTTTTTTTGTTCCAAAATATTTTTGGTCCTTATAATAGGTACAAGTGATCGTTTTCGATCTTTTCATAGTTTTGGAATTGCAGTTTGTTGTCAGAACAACAGAAGATTTTAGATTCGTCTTTAGCTCCTTAAATAATGGTGTAACCAAAATACTTGAAAACCTGACCGGTAACAGGACAATTACCCCCTGGACAATAACCCCCGGACAATAAGCCCCCGTACAAATAACCCCCAGTGTAAAAAAAAACGGACAATTAACCCCCCATGCAAAGAAAAACCCTAACGACTAACTTGAAATATCGGTAGATTATAATTGCCGCAATGTAAAATGATGAAGTTGCAAAAAAAAAAGAAATTGAGGCAGAATCTTTTTCGGGTGTTATCTTTAAACGCACAATTTTTCACTGTTATGGCCATCGTGCAGCGATTTGGAATAACGTTAACATCACAGGATTAGAATTAAAATAAGTAAACTTGTAAACATTATGGTAAAATATTTGTACTTAAATAAGTAAAGATTATATTGTTATTCTTCCTGAATTTAGTTTTATTGCAATTTTAACACTTTACTATGAGGCGCCGTTTGTGTCAAAAAGAAATTTGCAAAATAAATAACATTTCGTACATAAATATACAAATATAAAAATATTTAGTCAATTTCACATTGAATTATTTTTTTTTTTTTTTTTGATATCGGTAATAATTTATTTATCAAGAAAATATTTTTATTTATTTCGTGTACATTCCACATTTATATTTTTAAATTTTTTTTTTTTTGATACCTTTGGTTAATAATTTATTTTTCAAGAAAATATTTTTATTTATTTGCACACCAAAAATTTTTTTTTTCACTGCAATTATGTACGCTATTATACAACAGATGGCGCGCTACCCAACATTTGTGTTTAATTTTGAACTGCTGCGAAGCAAATTAACTATATTTGACGTTTGCGACTTCCAGTTTAAAGTAAGTACTTATACGTATACTCTTTGCAATTTTTTAAGGTAATTGTACCAATTTTTTTCACAGCATGTCAACTGGAAGACCACAGCTGCCTGCATAAGCAGAACAAATTACCTTCCTTAGGAAATCTCGTTTAAAATGGACAATTATTTCTAAAATATTAGGTATTTCCAGAAGCACACTATAGGTATAGAAGAAGCTTATTAACATTTAATATAATTGAACAAGCGGCAGTTCATAATTAAACTCAAATGTTGAGTGGCGCGCCATCTGTTGTATAATAGCGTACATAATTGCAGTGAAATAAAAAAAAATTTTTTTCGTGTGCAAATAAATAAAAATATTTTCTTGAAAAATAAATTATTAACCAAAGGTATCAGAAGAAAAAAAAAATTAAAAAAATATAAATGTGGAATGTACACGAAATAAATAAAAATATTTTCTTGATAAATTATTACCGATGTCAAAAAAAAAAAAATTTAAATGTGAAATTGACTAAATATTTTTATATTTGTATATTTATGTACGAAATGTTATTTATTTTGCAAATTTCTTTTTGACACAAACGGCGCCTCATACTTTACACTGACCATTATAATTTATCGATATTTTAAGCGAGTCGTTAAGAGTTGTTTTTTTGCACGGAGGTTTCATTGTCTTGTTTTTTTACACGGGGGGTTATTTGTGCAGGTGTTATTGTCCGGTGGTTATTGTCCAGGGGGTACTTGTCCTAGAACCAACCTGACCTAGCTATCCTAACCTGACCTGATCTTAATTTTTTTAAAGCAAAAACAAAAATAATTACCGATTTTTCAATTTTTTAAAACAAATTTCATTAGTTTTATAGTCTTCATTAATTATGTATAGTGTTTTTAAGTTTTATGGCAAACTAATTATTTTTGTAGCAGTTATTATTCTTATAACAAAAAATATGTTCTCTAGCAATTGCACTTTTTTATAAATACAAAAATTTAGAAAAGACATTAATATTTTTCGAGCATTTAATTGGTACTCGAAAGGGCTTGATTTTTTTCAAGAATAGCACACAAAGACCATTGTTTTTGCACTGTTTCAATGTTTCATTAAAAAAATTATTTATTTGTCAAGCAAATGTTATTTTACCAGTAACTAATAAGCTAAATGACGTTGTAGTGTAACGTTTTTGCGTTTTCCAGCTAAAGCTATTCACATTTTTCGAACGAAAAACGCTTTGTCGAAATTAATACACTGCACGAACCATAGAAATGCATTTGTTTGTGTGCATATCCCGCTCTTTCATTCTTAAAATTCAATTCGTATTCGCATCAAATATTTTAATTAAAAACAACGACAGCAAATGCCTCGAATAGCAAAACGTTTTAATTTCACCGTGTACACGTGAGCTCCTAGCGTCGGGAATTGATTTTACGTCGGATGTCTAAAGTCGTATTGGGTAGTAAAAAAAAGTATACGAAGTGCCGCTGACGAGATTATTTAAGGATCCCGTTCCTGAACCCTTTATCCTAAAAATCCTGCAGGATAACACGCAAACCGGTCGCTGGGGAAAGGCAAAGAGAACTGTCACTATCTTGAAAATACCCAGTGTTTGCAAGAGATTACGGCCTCCGAAAATGGGCTTCTTAACCGCCCGGTTTGATTTTAACCCTCTCAAGATTTAATAGACTCCGTGGCTACTCGCTCTGTCGACCCGAAATTAATAAAAGCATTGTTACACGTTTTATTAAACGTCTTTAGCGCGAGCATAAAATCTGAGAGGCCTCTGCCGTTAACACGACCGTCTCGACAAACAGAAGTGAGCAAGCATTTGATTATTTACAAAGTAATTTTTGTTTTCAAGAAATAGCTTTGTACTTAATAAATTCAACCTAATTCTTTTATAGTAGGTACATTTTAAAACCGTTGAGCTGTTTAGCTGCAAAAATGGGTAACATGAGATTTACAAATGATGTTTGTTGCACTTTGCATATGTCATAGTGGTTTTATTGTCACAACTAGAAGGGCAAAATTTACATCTTGTACATTTATTTGATTGAACTTTTATACCACTGGTGCCAGGAACATGCAAGTCCACTGCTTGGATATTTTTTACAATGGCAATCGCTTGCTCATTACGTGGCAAGTATTTTCTATTTTCAATATACGGAGTTATTAGTAGATTACTCAGTTCTTCTAGGTACAATCTTCTATTATGTAAAACATTATTTTTGCATACCTGCAGCTGGATTCTGTAACTTTGGATTTAACGGAAATGCAAGTTCATTACTACCTTGTTAATATGACCCACTTCTACGAAAAGCGATGCTCTAACCCACCGGTGGTAACTCACGGCGGGTTTACCTAAGTTAAAGCTGGGTATCTACTATTTTAGGAAAGTTAGTACTGAAAATCCTACTGCGCACGTTCACAAGTGAAATTTGCTTATCGCGTATTTGTTTAAAAATTACCGCCATGTAACTTTGTACACTCTGTCTTACGTTAAGGAATTTGTGGTAGTTTTTTTTTTAAGTTGTGAAACGTTTTGTTCCTATTTTTATATTACACAACGATTTTGTAAAGTTTTCTTATTTTATAGTTTGTTTACTGAAGTTTCAATGTTCAGCACTTTGGATGGGTATTTTTTAAATTGGACCAGTAATGTGGTAAAGTAATTCTATTTGTTTAGTTGATTGCATTTATTCATTGCAGTATTTTATAGTTACAAATAAATATACAATGTAATTTATATATTAAGCTGGACTGTGAAATTAAAATTGGTGAATAATACACAAAGATATGACAAAACTTAATTTTGATATAATTGTGTGCATCTAACAAGTTACGTTTGCATATTTCTTAATGTTGCGTTTATTCTTTTCTTCGTTCCACCATAAAATATGCGTTAGATGGGCCATTATTCTGAAAGAATGTAAAAATACCAATATACTGTCATGCGAATAATATACATTACTAGTTTACATGAGGTATATATTTACTTGTTGAATGAACACAATATAATATTACGGATTTAAAAATGTAACAAAATTAATATCAATTTGTAAAATAAAAGATTTACTGTACTTACCAAAGCGCTATTTCGTCGCTTCGTTCCTAAATTTACTAATATCCAACACACTTAATTATTGTTAAGAATTGTTTCTTTTTTAATTCAACACAAAAACAACACTCCAAAAATTTACTTAAATATAAAAATTCACCCCCAATCACTAAACGTTATTGAGTAGACAAGTCGAAATGACAGGGTTTTAGCCTTAAACGCGGCTGTCGAGCCGGTTTCACGTGAATTACGTCTAGCATTTACGGTTAGGGTTCATTCTTGGTCCTCGGTAGAAACGGAATATCAACTACGCGAATTGGGAAGTCACCACTAACGCGTGGTGTTTACGCTGGTGTTTAAAAGTTACGGAATAAGGGGGCTGGTTTATTTTTGTCCATAGCATAAAAGCATTATAATCGCTAGGGTCAAGTATGTTGTAAAATATTACCATTGGCTAGCGGCAGAGCTGGGCATTACTTAAGTATTTTTGTACTTCAGTACTTTTTCAAGTACTTTTCCGGTACTTAAGACTGGTACTGCAGTACATTTTACAATTAGGTACTTAAGACTTGAATCTCAAGTACTTCGGTGAAATACTGGTACTTATTACTTGTATTAGAACTTCAGTACCACAAAAATTACTTAAGTACTTTGTAAAATACTGCAGTACAGTGCAAAGTACTTAAGTACTTTTAGTACACACAAGTACTTTTTAAGATATTAGGTTTTATAAGATAGGAACTGTGGTTTTTAATGTGTTAAAACTTGTCTAAAGTTTTAAACACAACCCGCATTGGGGTGGATAGAATAGCTACAGTTAAAAAAGTAGTGTGTGTGTGTGTAGTAATACGGACAACAGTTTAATTAAATATTTTATTAAACTCGCCCAAAAATACGCTAAAAATTTCGTTTGGGAAATTAGAAATTAAAAATGCTATTAAAGATATTAATACCGAATACTTTGAAGAATACTGTTTAATCATGGAACCTCTTGCAGCAACAATTGATCTATTGCAAGGAAAACAGTCAACATACTACGGGTGTATTCGGTATATATTATCAAGTTTAATATAACTTAAAGTCAAATTTGAAAAAGACAAATTTAAAACAGACAACAATCATTTTAAATGCTTGTATTATCAACAGTTTACGCATATTATAATTTAAATCCAGAAATAAACGACGCAATTGTTGCTACAGTGACATTACCAAACTTTAAGTTAAGAATCTTAACCATCTTAACTTAAGATGCTTTAGTGCAATAGAAGACAATGTTAACCTAACTAGAAAAGATATTCAAACGATAATAATAAATATCTAGGTACCCACATAACATTTTATTTCGTTTATGTTTCAAAAATATGTTGTATTTTGTGCGAGATGTGGATATTATATAACATTTGTTTTTTCGCAAGTACTTAGCACATTCATTTAAAAATTAAAATAATATATTTTTTATTATGTACCACTTTTTTATTTGTTTATATAAAAATAAAATTTATATTTCGACATTATTTTTGTTTGTTTTATATGTAGGTACTATAGCAATTCATTCACGGTTAAAATAATAAATTAAACAAAAATTGTAACTTCAATCGAAATTTTACAAATGATAGAAAACAATTCTAAATTTTAATCAAAACCCACAATACAGTATAAAATTCTTATCAAATAACAATTTCTTATATATTCTTTACCATAAACAGCAATATTTTTTTAATTTTTGGTGCTTGTTATTAATAAATAGATATGTATATTTCAACTTTTGTTAAAAGATAGCACTTAATTCATAAAACTTTAAATACAAGTTAGTGGGTACATCTAAAGACTGTAGTTACAAAGCAAATTGTATAAGAAAATTTTATGTACATATGCGTTATTACATTTTGTTTTAAATTTTTTCTTGGACACAATCGCTAGAAATAGTTATACAATAATTTAATAAATAATATCTGCAAAAAGTACTTGAAAAGTACTTGAGAAATACTTAAGTACTTTTTGCAAGTACTTGTACTTAAGAATCAGTACTTTTAAAAATAGCGGTACTGGTACTTAAAATCCAAGTACTTCTCATAAGTACTTAGGACTTAAGACTTAAGTACTTTTTGGCCAGTACTTGCCCAGCTCTGGCTAGCGGTTAGTTTTTCGTTTGCAAGAATATGTAGCTACTACTTGATCAAATATGTCGACTGTTCCCTTAATAGCGTTTTAATCAAGAATGATCTGAGTTTTTTATCGTCCCTATTACTAATTTCTTTTACGTGGTGTAAGGTACTCATAAGAATAACATTTTTGTTCGTTTTTGGAACATATCAAACAACGGTGGTATCTTTAGTAAAACAACAATAAAAAAAAACATATGTGCCCTTAAGGTACTGCAATCCAACTTCTCCCAATCATTGCCGTAGACTCTTTGACCCTCAATATTGGTCATTTTTAATACTAAATTCTGAAGCGTAGTGTTGAAAATTGCTTGGAATGAAGACTCTATATTGTTTATTTTGGAAATAGCATACCTTGTTGGACCGGGCGCTGAATGCCCTTCCATGTTGCGGAATGTTTCCAAATTCCAATTTACATTTTTGTCCTTTGACCGAATTACTTGCACTGCTTGCACAAAACCACTATTATGATTATCTGAAGCTTCGTAATCCGAATCTGACGTTTCATATTCCTTGTCTTCGCTTGTATGATAATCTTCTTCAAAAATGTCTTCGCCACTGTCTGATGCATTTAGTAGTGCCTCTAAATTTTTAATTTTTAGAAATCGAGTTGCCATTATTTACGAAATATTATTAACCAAACTAGAACAAATTTTTATTGCTGGAGGTGTAGTAAAACTGAAGTCAGTATTTTTGGAGATGCCTTTATTATACACTAATGCAATACATGGATTAAATCGCATAGTAATTTATCTTTTCAGACTTGCAGACCTTCTTGCTCATCGATTTCATACAAATAGCTATCGCAGACCTTAGACATCATGTATGAACTTGTTACTGTTAGATATTTATAAAATGAATAATCACTAGCTTCAAAGAAAATGATTATAATACAACATATTTACAAGCTATAGCTAATATTCCGCATAAGGGTCACAGTGAACCTAGAGATACATCTATATAAATTTTTCTTACCACCAACAAGAACATAATTTTTGAAAAATAATTTGGGTAGCGACACATTATTACTAAATAAAGAAAGTCATAGATTATTAATCAAAAATACTTATTAAAGAAATAAGAGACTAAATTTTAAAATGGGTCATATTGGCCCGAGGGACACAGCAGGGTTAAATTGGCTATACGTGTTTTTTTTAATATTGTCCATGTGCTATAAAACTTCACAAATTAAAAAACACATGAAAACCTTTGTAAAAGATCGACAAATTTTATTTTTATTATCCATTCTGTACAAATTCAAGAAGCAATTCTCTCACAAATGCATCGATAAACCTATTTGCCCTGGAGACTTGTCTGCGACACCTAGATTGCAAGTCGTGCGACAAAAAATTACGGCACATCATTGGCAATTTGATAGTTTAGCAGTCGCTGGCATAACCTCATCTATCATACAAAATGCCCTGTAGAGGACAGGCTACTGATAGTTTATCGAATATTTATACTGCACCGAGCATACTCTTAAAATTTTTAATATGCAGCCGGATGAATGGTTCGAACAGATAACGAGCCACGATCTATTAAATTAATTACATCAAACTTGCAACGAGATATTGATTGATGCATAATATTTTTGCATAAATGGCTTGGGTAATATACAACATTTTTCTGAGATACAAAGTTGCACGAAAATATCCATTTTAATTATGAATTAATTATGGTAAAGTAAAATCAAATAAAAATTAAATAAAGCATAATGACATCATCTAGTATGATATTGGCTTTTAATATAAAAGGTTTTCGTTTTTGCTCCAAGTCTAGAATTAGTGTATTAAAACATTAATTGCATTATACAACGTATTTTTTTTATATAACGGGTCGGTTTTGTTTTTGAACAACAATTCAACTTAAACCGTTTTAAATAACTTAACCCATTTGTCCCCACAAACATTTTTTTTTTCAAATTTTTGAATAAAACGTTTTTTATATGTATTTAATTCTTTAATGATAATTGTGGAAAATATTGTCGGCAAATGGGCGCCTCGTAAAAATACGAGCTCTTTTAATCGCATTTTTATTACAATTTGGCATACTTCTGAAGTATTTTTTGAGAAACGTTGTATTCAGTTTTTAGCCCCAAATGAAAAAATCTGGCGCAGTTAAATCAGGCGAACAAGATGACCAAATGCATCGGGCAAAACGCGCAGTGTAATAATTGTGCGGATATTTTTTGGAACTTGAAACAAACCAACGTGTCGAGCCGGGTTATGGGGCAGATTTGCACAATTTAGGGCCAGCCGAGAATTAACTTATCACAATGTCGTAACAATACATTAACTAACTTACTCTAACTATAGACCACGTTTAACTTGCCAGAAGTATATGTACGTAACTGTAAGACGACCACAGCAATCTCACCAAACTGGGAACTTTATAGCAGCCGGTGATTTAACTTGTAGCAGTAATTGGTGACTGTTTAAGTTGAGAAACACGACGCCAGTAATTAATCCCCATGACTGGATCCAAAGATATCGACATTTATATCTGTTTCTTATAAGAGTTAAAGAAAGCACTTGCGTCTAATACTGTAGAATGAACGTCTAAAAAGCTTATTTTTTTGTATTCCCAAGTTTATAGGTTTATTTTTACAATTAATGGAGTTACTTTTTATGCACCAGATTTTTGTAGTAAACTGTTTTCATTGAACCGTTAAACCGTTTGTCAACTGAAGGACAAAAACTCTTATAAGTAGTGTTAACAATGCTTACAAACTTATTTATTTGTAAATATTTAATTATTCCAGGCACATCATTAATTTTGCGCTTCGACACAACTTAAAATGTTCCTGTCTATCGCCACTTTAAAATACAGTGCATCGTTTATTTATTTTAACACTATTTATTTGCCACATTGATGAAAATTAATATTTTACTAATCCTAAAATTTCCACTGATTGGCTTATTAAAATAAATTTATGAATATTCTATAAATTTATGAGAACAATAAGTCAATCGATTCACGTTATCTGTGAAATGCAATTTGTATCGACTACCAATGTTTAAACATATGTTACATACTGTGAATAAATTATGAATTTAATCGCCAGTAAAATATTAGTGTTTGGGTCAATGTAAATGTTGCTTTTTTGTAATACGGACGAATTTGATGCGTAATTTTCGAACAACATGCTGTTAATGAGGGCATTTTGTGCTACAAAATTTCGCTTTCAAGTTTTAAACTTGTTTTATTAAATAATTATATACATATACCCGGGTGTAACTGAAATCAGACTCACCCCCTTTAGACCAATGAGATTATAGACATATGATATTTGCGAAAAATCAGATTTTCTGAACCCACGACACTATTGCTTCACTTCCGGTTTCGCTGGAAATGACCCTAAGTTTGTTATTGTAATGCTGTATACAGGGTGTCCCAGTTATGGTTAACAGCATGGGGATCTCGTTAACGGTAAGATAATGCAGAGTTGGTTAAATGAGTCAAAATGATCTACGATTTAAAAGCTATTCTGTGAAGAAATCTAGAAAAAGGTAATAGTTTTTCCGGAAAAAAATGACGTTTTCGATTTTTGCTAGAAACTTGCTTATCTGAAATCATATTCAAAATATTTTTCAATATTATTGGAATAGTTTTTTGTGTAGATTTGAAATTTTTTAGTAAACAAGTCCATGTATTTGAAAATATGTGCTCGATGATGTGATTGGTATCACATTAATTTAAAATAAAATTGAAAAGAGAGGTACTCATTTTAAGGAACACATAAATCTGACCAGAAAATAATATGATTGATGTTAGGGTGTTTTGATGTTAAAGTTTTCGCAATTATTTTTATAAAGGCATGGTAATATTGTTAAGTACCAGCTCTTCCGTCTGGGGCTATATGCCATAATGCACAATAAATAATGTTATTAAAACTGCGATGAGCGCTTAAAATGCAGAACTTTTATTTACGTTTACCTATAGGAAAAAATCTCCGCGCTTTGGGTAAAGCAAACACATTCTGCAAACCAGAACATAACGCAAATACTGTTTCAAAGTTGATCCTTTATTATTTTCCTATTCATATGTACAGGTATAGTTATAGTTATATTTTGAATAAGGAACAAATAACTCGTAAAACATGTTGTAATGTATGGGGACATGGAACAAATAAAACCGCAATTCGTTAATAGGTTATTTGATATGGAACAAAGTTAACAGAACTTCGTTATTAGGTAACGAATTGAAATTTTGGTTGTTGAAGGATAGGGAACACTTTAAACATAATCTTGATAAGTATTAATAAGTCAATTTGCCGCAAAATGGGGTATGGAACAAAATGTCTCTTAGGAGACTAAATGTTGAACCGGATTATCCAATAAAAGGAAAAGCAATATTAATTGTTACTTATTTTTATTAACCGTATTGTTAATCCATTAACCTAACCTACCGGGCAAGATTATCTGCATCAAATTAAACGTTGATTGATGATTTCAATGTAAATTAAATCATTTAAATTAATTGCAAACAAATAACTGCATCACCGTACATTCGGCCATAGATTTAATCAACTCCTATCGCTGGCTGATACATCGTGCGCACTATTCAAACAAAGCCGTATTTGCGCTCAATTCATTATCAACAATTTACCCGACTTCTGACGGTTATTTCCATGAAAGCCCCGACCGAAATATATTTAATTGCGAGAACGGGTCAAGGACGGAACTGCAGGCCTTTAAGGCTCTACAACTGATGAATACTCGTCCATTTTTTTCTGAAAATTACCCCGCGACACGAACGCCGTCCTCGTGAGCGGGATGCGAACGAAACTTCTGGGCTTTTGTGTGTGTAATTCGAAATTGGTCTCGGCTACGTCGCTCTACGTTCGTTCTAATAAAGCTTTATTTGGCGCGACAGGATTTTTGTTAACATTGTATCGAGATTGAAGGTATCCTGATTCCGCGTTCGGTGGAAATTATGTCTGCGTCGGGTTCGAAAACTCCCAGTTTGACATAGTTCGTGTTTACGGCCGTAGATAACCATAAATATCAACAGTTTCGCGATTGATGTGGCCGCCAATATTTATGAGGTTGGCAAGTTTCTGATCTCGCACGCCGAAAACACTGTCAAAATAATGAAACTGCTGACGCGTCAATAATTATGGCTATCAAAGACATGAAAATGGTAAGTTTTCGGACGTTCAATTTTCGCTTTACACATAGAATGAACGTGTAGGGATTCTCAAAATTAGTTCTTCAAGAAATAGAAAAATACTGACAACAGAAAAAAAGTTATCGAAAGATGGGGAAATTATTTTAAAGAGTTATTGTAAAGTGATAACATAAAGAATGACGAGGAAGAAGAGCAAGGGTAGGAGGAATACGAAACAATTGAACAAAAAATAACCGAAGATAGAGCGATACATAAAATGAAAATTGGAAAAGCAGCAGGTGATGATGGCGTTTTACCCGAAATGATTAAGTACATGGGAGTAGATAAAAAAAAAAAAAACGCTGATAAGAATAGTAAACAAAGCATGGCAGGAAAAAGATATTCCAAAGGACTGGGAGGTATCTGTTGTATTGTTGTTGTATTGGCGACAGTAAAAAAATGCGAAAACTATAGAGGGATATCTCTACTTAGTGTAGGTAGTAGAAAAATTATATGAAAGAATTTTGGAGGAAAGATCAAGGAACAATTTCGAAAGAAATTTGGAAGAGAGTTAAGACAGTTAAGTGAAAAACAATGGAACATTCAAAGATGGTGTGCTTTATCGATCTGTCTAAAGCCTTTGATAGAGTGCAAAGGGAAAAGATCTGGAAGACATTGAAACAAAGAAGAGTGGGAGAAGGATTATTAAACGCCATCAAGAGTTTATATAAGAGTAGTAGAAATTATGTGCGAACCCATAACAGCAGTTCCCAGGAATTTATAACAACAGTGGGAGTAAGACAAGGAGGCACATTAAGTCCACTGCTCTATATAATTCTTATGGATAAAATAATTATTAAAGAATGTAATACACAAAGAAAGCCTACTGGGGTTGAAATAAACTAAAACCAATATCCTTAACAGAATTAGCCTTTGCAGATGATGTGGTGCTATTAGCTAAAAGCGAAAAGGACTTGCAATTCAATCTAGTCCTATGGGCAGTTTTCAAATGCGTTTTGATGGCTTCTATATTTTTAAAACTTCATTTATTTAAAGTGTTCTGCAAAATACAGAAATTGTGCTATCAAATTAGTCTAATACGTTATCGAAAAAAAAATCAAACTCATTGATCAGCCGTATATTAGCTCTTAAATTTTGTGGAATTTTAGTTATTCCTTGTGCGTTTATGTCAACCAGGGATTAGTTCATTTGAATACATACCCAAGGTATAATATTGATCTGGCTCGCTAGCATAATACTTTTATACCCCAAAAGTTTTATTAATTTATAATTCTGTTGCCTGGCTCGCTGGCAGACGCGGGCTATGATTAATGGTATGCAGGGCCAACTATCAAACGTATATATTTCACTCTGGGTGTCGCATCTGAAGAAAAGTAATATATATCGTACGTCTGGATTTGTGATAACTCGCAGTCATAAAATCCAATGGCAAAAGATATAATACGCAGCTATTGAAACTGTTTTCAATAGGAGCCATTGAAAAGTAGCAAATAAATCAGGAACTGACGGCCTCTTTCTATAAAACCCGTTACCGGATCGTTAGGGACATCATCCTAGTAATTATTCCGAAAATAAGGGTTTTTTTCTAGTATTAAATTAAAATCACAATGAACGCTTTTCACACAGCACGATTTTGAAACACATCGTATGTTACAAATAAAATTATTAATCTGGATCTCATCTATGTTGCTTTTGGCTGCACATTCCCAGAGCTGAACCCTATAAGTCCAAACTGGCTTTAGGATTTCTTTGTACAGTAGTAACTTACTGTGCACAGACAATTGTGATTTTCTTCCATACAGCATGTAGATTTTTTTTGTATTTAAGGTCAAGTTCTTTTCTTTTTTTCTTTATGTGTTCTTTCCATCAAAGACGAATACCCAGATTCAATCCCAAGTATTTTTCTGTATCGTAATGTGGGATTTTAGCATTGCTTATTGATTTCGGGAATTGTTCATTTCGCTTGTAGGCTTTTTACTTTCATTGATTCTTACTCTCCAACTCTGTGGAATATTGCAAGTGTACGGCAAGTATAAAATGGGTCTCGAAGCACTGCCTTGGGGCACTCCTGCATTTATATTTCTCATGTTCGAGTAATCTCTATCTTTTTTGACACGAAACATTCGATCGGAAACGTGAGATTTTAATATTTTGGCACATTCTTTTGCTAACATGTTCTTTAGCTAGCTGTTGATGCTGATTTTGCGAAGCTCTCGTAAATTTTTTTCTTGAAGAGATGCGGCAGGCAACTCGAGAAAGTTTGGATTCAGTGTAGAAGGTAGTTATGTAGAATTTTTTTATTTTGTTCTACGTGATTTTTTTCATGGCTAAGTAGATCACATAAAAATACGCCCTCGTTAGTTGTTTTGTTGTCTGTAAATTTATAAACAACGAAGTCCTTGCCAAATTAAATAAAATACTTAATTTTAAGTACGATCATAGAGTCTGCCATTAGACAAGTGTTTTGTTCACCTCGATTTAAAGACCCGTCCAAAATTATCTACCGGATAGTAACTTGTCATTTTGTATACGTCAAATAATCAACGATTTCTGTTACTAAGGTTCTTTTTTGCATTTTGTAAATCTGTCACCATAGCGTAAATTAAGTTAAGTCTGAGTTGGTAAATAGTGATTTATTACTATACAAAACTTTATAAAATTGGTGAACACCGCACGACCACATAACCCTTTAAAACGCACAGTCCGTAAATTTTTTGTTACAAAAAAGTGTACACAGAACCGACGCAAAAATAGAAGGATAAATACACTTTCTATAACAGGGCTTCTTTTATATATTTCATGTTCCGTCCCAGCTTGCGTATGACACATGTCAGTTCTAACAGAATTGCTTTTACTTCCAATTTATAATTGGTAAAAACGACTTTGACCATTTTTCATTTCCGAGAATTTATCGTGCTACTACGGATCTTTTTTTAAGATAACTTCATCAAAACTATATGGTATTGTTTGATAAATGCGTGAATTATTTGAGTAGTTAATAGTAAATGAAAGTATTTTTTTTAATGCAATATTATATGTAGGAACAATATTGGTTTCTTCCAGGATTTTTTTCGTTATGCGTTGTTTAAACAGTCTGGAATATTAGCTTACATGTGTTATTATTTTTGTACAGTTCGTATATTCCGTTTGAGATTGTGTGTTCGGAACAAACTTATTTTTTCTCTGCAACCTTAATATACGAGCAATAAAAAAATAGCGTGACAAAAGATTATAATGCGCGCGTGCTTTTTATAGGTCTCGCGAGTTATTGTATCACCAGATATTAATATTATTATTAAATTTCGATAAGGAAGTTGTGAGGGAAGTTGTTTTGTCGTTTGCCTTATCAGAGTCATGCGAGACGAGCTGGCGCGAATCACGAACGCCGAAACAGGCTTTGGTGTCGAAACGTTATCGAGTCGAAATTAGGGAATCTTGTAAAAGTGCGCTAAGACGACAAATTAATGTTCGTCATTCGTCTTGTCATACAGAATCAGTCGGTACGGATAAACCACAGAGCGGCGTGTGGGGAGCTCTGAGCTCGCGGCTCACGGCGAACGTGGAAAAGCGGGGCGCACGAGGGCAGATCGATAGTCCGAAGCGGTGCCGCCCTGCCGAGGTTGATCACTATCATAGCCGCACGAGAAATATGACGCTACAGCACCTTCTCGGATGATGACACCTCCTGTGCTCCAGTCCCCTGGACACGCTGACGCAGAAAACAGATTGTCGCATGGATAAATGGATAGATAACCAGGACGCACTAATGAAAAAACGTTTTCTCAAGTCTCTACAGGGTGGTCGAAAATCGAAGTATTTTTTTTTATATCCTGCCAACACAACAAGGCTAATCGAGGTTAATAGTATATTACCTAACAAGAGTTGTAAGAAACATATTACGCACGAGTGGAAAGTTGAACACGGAGTCACTTTACAACTCGAGTTTTGTACTATACTTTTTCTACGATCACAAAATTCCTACGATTTTATCGGTGTTTTGACTTATAGTGAACACACTTTTAGGTACGCTGTTAACTGTCAAGCTTGATGCGAGTCTATTTTGACAATTCTAGAAAAGTGTGCTTTTTGCTTACCGTGCGCAAAGACTCCCTTACTATGCATTTACAAATTTGATTTGGACCTTTAGTCACAGAGTCTAGTGTTTCAAATTAATTTTCGCTGACCAAACACAATTGGTGTAAAAATGTACCACCCTGTACAATACCTTAAGAGAAATATGAGTTACAGATTTGGAGAGATTTCGGCGCTTTTCTCTTGATCTTCTTCGCTTTTCGTTGATTTAACACTGGAATGTGTCATTTCTTGCTTTAAGTGATAAAAAAAAAAAACGCTTTAACATCATTTACCTAGAATGACCGGTGTTGTATCTGCACGAATTTGACCCGGGAACTCGCTCGATAACTGTAAACGGTTTTCACGTTGGCTTATAAAAAATTTGATCAATGTAATAAATCACGAAAGTTGTTTTTGCTATATTTTCCCGTCAGTTTTTTCTATCCTAGTATATTTTTCTACTAAATTTATATTTCTGGATCTAAACTAAGACGTACACTCGCTTATACAGGGTGCTTTGGAACTTCAATTGTTTAAAAATACAATTGCATGGTTTCTTACTCAAGATGAATGACTCTAACTCTGTAATTAATAACATTTTGTTCGTTTTCTGCCAAGATTATTTAATTTGATCATTAGCTAACAGAAACAAGTAAATGTGTACTTTACAACTGTAACTCATCTTGCATTTTTCGAACATAAAATAAATTTAGTGTCATACTGTCATGTTCCGTTTAATAGGCTAACATTTAAACACAAATTGGTATTTTCTTCAACTGGTTTTCGTACATATTTCACATTATTTATAGACTTTCAGCTTGCGTTTAGAACAAACTTAAGATTGCTTGTTTAAAAGTAAAATTTGAGAAGTTATTTTATGTTTCATAACTTGTCTCTGGAATTTGTTGGTCGTTCTACATTTTTTATTATAAACACTACAAAAAAGTTTTAGGGTAACGACATACCCCGTAAAAATTCAAATGAAAGTGTTAAAAATCCCTCAACTTTACATTCCAACTAACAGTCAACGTAGTCTAAAGTATGCAGACTTCAAAATGAACTACAGAATTATTCTGCATTCCCTGCACATCTCAGTGATTTAATGGATGCGATTTGCCGCTAAATAAAAACAAGCCAATTTCATAACACGTTTGCAGACGTTGCAAAACCGTGCTTATTTCGTTGCTACGAAATCGGAACGTAAATATTGGTCACTTACGGATCCAAGTTCAGAGAGGATTTGCAAGATAAACAACAAGCGACATGAAATCAGCTAAGGGTTCAGTTTGTGTAAGCAAATTACTGATAAAACACGTTCCGGCCGTATGCTGTTAGTTATTAGTGGCATAGGACACTTAAACTCAAAATATTTCGTTCACGTTTGGCTACATTAAAATTTTTAGTGTCTTCAGCGAACGACAATCAATTTCGTGTGGTTATTAAGCCACCTGAATGGCAATATTAAAACTATATTTGTAAAAGGGTCAAAAACTTGTTCACTGCTCCAAATTTCTTTGTAAACTTTGCGATTGCTGATTTAAAAAAACTTAATATGTGCCAAAAACTGGATTTTCTGAACATCTGAACACTATTATCAATGAAACAAGAAAAAATTCTCTTCTTAATGGTGTCACAGGGCACAAAACCAACAAAAAAAATTGCTGAACACAACCGAAATCGTGAACTTTATTTTCATAACGATTTTTGTCTCAAAACCGTTTTTTTTTTTGTAAAAAAAAACGGTTTTTGACATTATTTAGATTAGGAATACAAAGTATGAACAGATATTATCTATTTATAATTTTATAATATATTTACAATCAAGCGTTCAGTAATGACTTCTGGTAAACTAATCGCATTTAATACAGATTTTGTATTTTTTTTTAAAGTAATTTTTATTTAAAATTGATGGACAAAAACCGGTTTTTTAATTATTTTGGTTAATGAGTATTTTTATTTATTTGTTATTGCAGTTGGTTAAATTCTGTGATATACAGGTGGTAGTGTCAGTTCAATTTTGTTTGCACTTACATTTTATGTACATTATGTCGGGCTAATTTACCCTATTTATTTTTAAAAAGGCTTAGCACGTTAAGAATTCTTTATTTATTGTTCTTTTACGTTTTTAGACTCATTGGCTGTCATAAATTTGTACATCAAAGTTTAAATAGAATTAAAGTTTTATTTCAAACACATAAAATTTATGGTTTGTAGCGAAATGAGCTACTGACCCTGAAAATATAGGAAGTTTGGCTTCCAATAATTTATTTATTGGTCCTTTTTAGTAATAATAAACACTGTAATGAATTTTAAAAAGTTCCGTTACTTCACAGTTTAATAATGATTGACGAAACCCAAATGCTGGCGTTGTAAGACTTAAGTTATAACCGTAATATTTTAACGTTAATGTGTTTTACTAAAGTTAAAATACTTATAACTTGGCCCTTTTGAAGTGTTACAGGTTTAGGTAACTGGTGCGTCAGTATTTGTTCCATGTTATTCATTTAAAGATAAATTAAAAAACGCCAAAGTAAAATAATTGTAAAAATACTGAACACTATGGTTTATATCCTTAATGCTAATTCCAAATGTGGTGTAATTGTCGAAAGGACATTAGGACCTAGATGAATAAAATACATTTTTATCGGAGCAGTCTTGTGTTTTTTGCTTCTCGCATTAGGTCGCATGCAGCGCATTGTCGGTCTTAATGTGTCCTGCACGACAATCTAGCGATCTTTCGCGAACAATGTGAATAAAACGTGTGGACGTTTTTACGACTGCAATTTTTGCCGTTTCTAGGGCTCTTCATTGGAAATAAGTGTGCATTCACACGTAAAACAAATGCTTTTTGTAAAAACCCTATTCAATTCCGGCGATATGTGCTGGAATCTTTCGCAAACTATGGCTCGTTGACTTTCTAGAGTAGCGCAAATAGAACTCGACTGTTTGATAAAAATTGACGTGTTAGTGTGGTGTATTGTTGCCTGTTATGTATCACAAAACTTTATACACCATAAAAGATAGGAGAATGGTTAATTGAGCAAAAGTGCTTAGCAAGAAAATAAGCTGGGAATGCGCTAATCGTACCCAATTCCTGCAATATCCTGATAATATAAAAAGATTTTAAATTTATAAATAACTTTTTAATACTCAACGGTAAAAATTAAAAATGATAAATTTAACGGTGAATATTAGCTTTGTCATGAATCATGCACCTTGCACATGATTTCACAAACTATACTTAAGAATTCATTTAACTTTAAGGGGGTGAGCTGTGTCTTAAGACTTTTGCAGGGATTAATATTATTTTTTGAGAACCGTAAAAAAATCAAGTAATAAAATTTGTCATAACCAGACCGCGTAAGGAAATTACGGGCTTCTGATTTATCTAAACCAACGCCTACTGTAAATTACGCTTTTAAAAGAGCGATAACTTACAAGTTAGTGCATATCCAGCATTTTGTAATAAAGTTAAAAGAGTACTTATAGTTACTGCATCCACCGCGGGGCGCTCGGGAACTGCAAGTGACGGAGCTCTCCGGTCGTAAGCTTCATTTGTTCTCCCGGACTCCGGAAAGGGAACAAAAAAACCTGATTCATCACTGCACGTCACTCCACTGATACGGTCCATTTCTTGCGATACCAGTTTTAAACTTCGACGTTTATTGCTTTATTTTGGGGATGAAGCGTTCGTCTAATTCGTCATTAACTCAAAAACAACGAGAGATTAATCGGGTTTAAAACTGTTTGAATTTTTATTTGACGTAAGCTTTAATTAATTGGTTGTAATGTCCAGCGAGCTATTATTAAATAATCTACAAGGTATAAAATCTACGCACTAGTATTTCGAAATTAATAAAATGACCAATTCTAAAAAATCTGACAGCAGAACTCCCCTTTTTTAAAATTATATAAGGGCCTAGACAAGAATACTGCGTAGCATCTACTCTTTTTAAGATACATTTAAATGGGGTCTTTCAACACTGGAGAAAAAATCATCGTCATATTGGTTTGTGTATAGAAAACGGTTATTTACATTCCACCTATGGTGTTTGAGTTATTAATACTGGTCTTATAGGCCAACCATCAATTTTTTTCCAATAAATCTTAAAACTAAATACTTACAAACTAGAGTCCATCCATTGATGTCTTCTAGATTGTTCTGACTATATTGTATGCACCCTCACTCGCGCACTAGGTTCTGCTTTTTACACAAAACACACTACACGAGTTCAAAGGGCTTGGTTCTCTTCAATCTTCGGACAAGATGTTGATTGTCCAGCAGTTGAAGAGCTTCTGCATTCTCATGATGGTGGAGTCTGGCTTCGTGTTTACCATCAAACCTTTTAATTTCTTCCTTAACCATTGGTTTACCAAGATCTAGATGAAGATCACTGTTGCGGACGTACCATGGAGCGTTTACCATATAACATAGCACTTTGTTTTGGAAAGTCTGGATAGATGTAATATTGCTGTCTTTGGTGCAACCCCAAAGTTGAATACCGTAAAGCCACACCGGTTTCAGGACCTGTTTGTATATTAGGATTTTGGTATATAATGATAATTTGGAATATCTACCAAGAAGCCAGAAGAACTGTCTGTATTTTAGATTAAGTTCAGTTTTTTTCTTTTTAACATGTTCTTTTCATCGCACATTTGCGTCCAGGGTCGTGCCAAGATATTTCACTTGATTTTCATATGGCACTATAGTCCCATTTATATTAAGTAGCAGTGGATCCGTTATCCTTTTATTTATAAAATTGACATGAATGGACTTAAGCTCGTTAAGCTTGGTTTTCCATTGTTTGGTCCAGTTGAGCAACTCTCTAGTGGATGTTTCCTGATCTTTACCTACTGCAGGTAGAACAGTGTCGTCTGCAAATGTGGCTACAGTAACTTCTTTTAGTACTGGTATATCACTAGTGTACCTATAACAGATAAAGGACAGGACCAAGGGCGCTACCCTGCGGTACGCCTGCTTTTATCTCCTTCAAGTCGGAATATTCATCTTCTTGTTTTATTCTGTAGAGTATGTCAGAAATGTATGATGTTAATATATCTACGTATTGCTTAGGAAGCGTTTTGTTAATTTTATGTATCAGTCCTTTGTGCCATACTTTATCAAAGGCTGCAGTAACGTCTAAGAAAACTGCAGAACACTTGCTTTTCTTCGAGGGCTCGTACAATTACATCAGTGATGTCTTGTAATTGATCGATAGTCGAATGTTTCTGTCTAAAACCGAATTGGTAGTCTGGGATTAGCTTAATGTATTCTATTTAACGGTCTTATTAATCTTTTGCCATGATTAAATAATTTTAGTAGAAGATAGAGACAACATCGATTTTCTTTTAAGAAAGTTACAAAAAATGGATAATTGTGCGCCGATTTTGCTTGTCTCGACTTACTAGTATTTTTGGATCTCCATAAAATCAGTTTGGCCTTCGTATTAAAACGAAATTGGGTCGCTCTCTGTTTAAACATTGTTTAATCTATTATTTACATTGTGTCCAAAAGATTGTAATCGTCCTGGGACCACTCTTTCGTGTCTTAAGCAAATAACACGACGTATTTAATTCCGGTTGTGCCCCAACAACAAACAACGAGGTTAACCCAATTTCGCATTTAATAGAATCTCCTACCTAAGTTTAATATCTCTTAAACTCAGCGATTTTCTGCTGGGGAATTGCAGCTGACTACCAGCCTGTCTGGCTTATATTACTATTGTCATACATATGGCTGGGAACTCCTCAGATGAAATAACTTTTGAATAACAGATAATAAAACGAAGATATTTTGCAGTGCAGTAGTGACAAGCTTTTATACGAGTATTTTCATTAACCGACCGGATCGTTCTTTTCATTTTGCGAGCTGTGTGCGCCATAAATCTTCCGGGAAAACTAACAAGTTCGGATATATTGCATGCAAGTTTCGTATAGCTTTATAATATTCGTCAATATTGAAACGGGTTTAGCGTTGATGGGATTTCGATTGCGTGTGAAAATAAATAGAATTTTGCCGGCGATACAGGTAGCAAAATCTAGTAAAAAACAAAATAAGCCATCGAAAAAAATTACACAGCGTATCACATAGGATTATAGCTATAAAACTGTTTTGCAGGTCGTTTAGGCTCAGAGCTTGGTAACGTTCTTCCACACTCTTCTCTCCTTCGCTTTCTTCCTCCAATTCATTATGTTTTTCTCTCTTACCAGGAAGGGTCACGATATGTTTTTGCTAGAATCTGATCAAGGCTGTGTTTATTGCATCAACAACATCAAAAATAAATATTTTGCAGAGTTATACGTGCCACTGGCCATTTCTTTCGGAAAAATGGGGAAAAAACCCCTGGAAAGGCTCTATGATTTGAGAAGTTGTATAACTAAATCTATGCGACTTGCATAGGCGTTTAACATAGGGGAAAACGTTTTTGCAAGAGCCTCGTTTTTCGCGTTTTTCTCCGGAACCGTTTAAGATTTTTTCAAAATATTTGCACAATTTACTCGCAAACAATGCGCGCATTGGTAAATAGAAGAATTTTGATTTTATCTCTGACGGTTTCATAGCCAACGCAACCGTGAAAATTATCTTTATTATTCAACTTTTTTCCCCCCTATTTTTTTTTTCGAAGGAAATGGCCAAAGACACGTATAACTCTACAAAACATTAAGTTTTGATGTTCTTGATGCAATAAACACACCCTTGATTAGATTCTAGCGACAACATATCGTGACCCGCCCTTGTTAATTCTGCTTCCACAGCTTCTTTCCATATTTTTCTGGATCTTCCTCTTTTTTTCTTGTATGTACTTTTACTTTTAAGAACTGTAAAGGAAGAATGGTGAAGTGTGTTGTTGCTGAAGGAATTTCTTTGAACATATTTAAAATTAAATCTTGGAAATAAATGTTTTTGAATCTTAATCAATTCGGCATGACCCCCGTAACGGACAGATTCAACTATCCTCAAACTGGATTGACCCAATTCCGCGTTATTATTGCTCTGCAATTTCGTATCTGTCCGTATATTTTAGTTACGAAGATGGACGGTGAATAATGCATCACAAGCCAGTATAGTGCACTCGTACATGGCCTTATACTGATATTGGGGATGTTGCATTATGAAATTACTTTATACTTCTACTGGATAAATCGCACGGAATGGAAATGTAAGGTGGATAATATTCATGTATGCACTTTAGCAGCAGCGATTTCCGCTCGAACATTCATAAATTTGAACAGCGCAAGCATTATCGGTACATTATAAAATGGCTGTCAGTTATTGAACAATTTTATATTATTTATTCAACACGTTTTATATTACAGTGTTATTCAATTCGCAAAATAAATGTGACAGACGCTGAACTGAAACAGACAGGTCAAAATTGCAGGCGCTTAAATTTATTTTCTAAACTTCTGACACACGTTGATCGTCTATAAAATCCAAAACCTAATAAAGTACAAAATGGCCAAGAACAGAGTCGTTCACGTGGATTTTATAGATTTGAAGAAGTTTATGACTCTGTGCATAAGTTGTTTCCGGGTTGGAACCGCGTCGAAGGTTTCTTCATTACCGACGTTTCGTCCTCCTTAGTCGGGGATATCTTCAGGGTTGTTGGTTAAACACGACTCTGTTCCCAAAATTAAGTTAGGGCTGGCTATACAAGAATTGGATATGTAGGAAGGAATGAAAAAGCAGTTAAAAACATTTACAAACAGAACAAAACTGCAATCAAAGTAGGAAGCAAACCTCACAATAATAAGGCTTTATAACAACAAAAGGACTTCTACAGGGGTGCTTCGGGTCACCGTCACTATTTAAAATCTTTTTGGAGCAAGCACTGAGACCATGGAAGAGAAGGTGTGAAGGTATGGGAATGCCGATCAGAAATAAACACCTCAGTCTTCTGAGTTTTGCGGACGACCAGGTGGTCATTGCACAAGATGAGGAAGATCTAAGCTTTATGGCAACGAAGTTAATTAAAAGAAGAATTTACCAAAAATGGTTTAGATATTAATTTGGATAAAACAAAATATTTAATAAAAACCCAAAGGGAAATAAAAAATTTAGAAATGGACGAGGCCCAACACATAAAAGGAACAGGAAAATTTTGATATTTGAGGTGTATGAACTCAAAAAACGGAACAACATAAGAGTAAATTAAAAGCAGACTGGGGCAAATCAGAACTTGCACAAAACAGTTAAATCCAATTTTATGGGAATAATGAAGAAAGAGCTGTGGAGTTAGTTACAAGGGTTGACATACTTAGCAACGAGGAGATCAAAACAAGAATAGAGAAGAAAAAGACGGGTACTCACTTACATTAAAGAAAAAAGATTGGCCCGATATGGACATGTTAGAAGAACGGATAGAAATAGATGAGTCACTGAACAGAGTCCCATAGGCAGAAGGAAAAGAGGCAGACCCCGAAGATGGTGGGGGACTGAAATAGACGAAGCGATGGAAAGAAGAGGCCAACAGGGCGGATAATGGCAAAATCGAGGCACATGGAGACAAGTTGAAAGATGGAAGACAGCGACTGTCGTAAAATCCTATTTATATACTATATAATTATGATTTAGATTATTTTAATGATACCCTATGAAGGTTTTTTGATTTTAGAAAGACTTAGACTGACCATATTTTAGCTCAATCTTAGCCCAGTAGTAATTTTATGACACGAAATTCAGAAAGTCTCGAGAAGCAAGCCATTGTCGGTTCTTCCCTCTCACAATAACGCCAATTTTAATATCGAAACGCGAAGATATGTGACGGCGTGTAAATAACGGTAAACATAGAAGATTTACTTTTACATGTGAGCAGAACGCAAAGTAAGGAACAAGCCAATCCCAATTGAATTGTAAGAACAACTCCCTACAGGGATCCAAGTATATTACTCCAGAGATGAGACGTACGAATTCAGCTATGAGTGTTTTCTGTCGAGGAATGAAATATCGGAACATTTTTATTTGAAATTTGCATAAACGAATTAACGTAACATCTACACGAAAAACATTTTCATTTAGTAGCTATATAATTAAATTCCGCGTTTAAAGGAAAAATAAATGGTATTACATTAAATTCGTTTTTTAACAGAAGCGGAGCCAAGTTTTATAAATGTAATTTCGTAGTGGCTGGGGAAGATGTTTTCTGAAGTAAACTTGTTTAATCCAACAAATGCAAAACAAGCAAAATATGCATTTTTATTAACGGAGTAAGCCATAGTGTAGAAATATAATACTTCTAAAGGAAACAAACAAATAATGCGCTGTTCAAATTAAAACAACAAATAAACTACCAAATCGTTAAGTTTTATGTTATTTTATCCAGTAAAAGTTAGTTTTGTAATTTCTAGATATCACTGTAATCAAATTGCAATCGCGTTAATCCTAGACTTTTTTGAAATGTCAGAATAAATAAATATCCCAGTTTTCTAAATCGGCACGCTAAATTAAGAGTTCACCACCTTAAAAAAACAGAATCCTGGATAATTTGTTAAGCTTATACACTCTGGAATTTATAATTTGAAATTTTTCTAGTGAAACTGTTTCAAACTTTTAAATACTTTTGCCACAAATCTCTTCTTAAATTGTAGATCTTTTATGCATATATTTAATTAATAAGATTTTTTGTGCATCCTAGAAAACTGAAGCCCAAGGTTTTTTTTTGTCAGAACATTGAGTTTTGGCCGTTTTCTGAGGTGGAAAGTTTTCATAAACCTAATGGATGGAGTCTAGGTTTCAAGAAGGGTAAAATATCCAGGTCTTATCTCCATTCACAATTCTTCAAAAACGATTAACGGATTAGTACGATGCACATTTTCTTAATAAACTTCCATTTTATAGAGTTTTTACGAAGGGAAATCAAATAAAAACGACAAATCTGTTGAAGAACATCGTAGGCTTAGCAAAACGGGGCGGTTAAGTGGTATGGTGGTCTCTGAAGTGTAGCTAATGGATTTTGCAAGGCTGCTCCGAATCATTCGCGAAGAATGTTTAAGATGACCGCCCGTTTGAAAGTGTGCAAGAAAAAAAAGTTTGGTTCTTTTAACAGATTTTTGACCACTAAGATGTGAAACCGTTTAACCTATGAAAGAAAAGTATGCAATGTAGTTTTTAAAAAAATATATTTGACTATCGCCAGTCTGATATATTGCATCGTAAAAAAAATTTGAATGTCATTCGATAGAGAATTTTTCTCGATTTACAAAAATATAAGGTTTATAGGGGAGGTTTCCTTTTGAAAAAACAAAGTTATAGGAGTGGGATGGTCAAACTGAATCACCCTGTATAGCAATTACACTTGGCAATCGGATTTTTCTATAGAGCTAATTTTTTTTTTTAAATACATGAGTTTAACTAAATGTTTGTATACAATTAATGACCAAATTCAATATTCAAATTCATCTGCATGCAATTTCGACAAACAACCATGTATTTTTAGCAATAATTACAATGATTTTGCAGAAGCGAACATTATTTTATTGGTTTTACAAAATGCACAATTATTAATCATTGTTTTAAATTGCGTTTCGGTTAAAAATTAATTGAAAAAACAATCGCGCGGATATTTTTACTCACTGAATACGTTATTAATAAAAAATGTGCGTTGCGGAATATCGAATTTTATTCTAGTTAAAACGGTAAAGAGGAATTTTTAAATTGCAATCGCTATTGCGCAGGCAGTCACAAATAGTCGCCGAGTAACTTCATTAGCGCATCTCCTATTTTATTAATAACAAGTACAACACAAAGCAGCAATTAAAACTAGTTAGCAGTCGGGCTTAATGAGCAACGGCAAAATTAAAACAGCATGTGAACAATGGTGCTACCGAAGTGTTAAGCAATATCAAATCAAACTTCAAGAACAGCGGCTATAGCGTGGCAAACAAACTGACGTCACTTAAATTTCAAAGAGATCGCATAAAAAGCTTGTTGAACTAGTTAGCTAAAGTTCGGAGCTTTTCTTGAACAAGGCCAGAAGTTAGAGTTCCGTTATTATCTTATTATTTTATGGTTCGAATGCTCGCTGCATTATATTAGCAACGCGGAGGCTAGATAATTGAATGTTTTCGATATTAAAGTCACAAGAGGAACACTTTTTAGTTTTTAATGAAAGGAAAATATCATTAAAAATTGCTTCACCATGAGCACTCAACTGTGAATGATAGGAAAAGACAATTTACAGTTTTTTTTAACTCTGCCATTTTTTTTCGTTACACTACTCACTTGTAATCCTTCAAACCATAGTGACCCCATTTTTTAGAATGTAACACAATGATGGCATTATTATTATTGCCGCAGAGGTGGTCCCCTTTCGGGTTCCTGTACTGCGACCTATTGGTCTATAGTACCCTCTGGTGATGGCATCTTGAAGGAGTCCTTTGTTGTTGAAAAACTCCAGGATTTTCTTCAGGAAGGGTGTTTTTTTTAACTCTTCTTGGTTGGTTTTTTCCTTCCCAAGAAGTCTACGCCGATGGGGTGTGAATCGTTCACACTGAAATATTACGTGAGGAAGAGTTTCCTCTTCTTCTCCACATCCTCTGCATGTGTCGGTTTTTGGGAGCCCCATTATGTAGAAGTGTGTTTAGTCCACAGTGTCCTGTGGCGAGTCCTGTGGCGAGTCCTGTGGCTGCTCTGATGTCTACTCTGCTCCTCCTGAGCATTTCTTCTGTCTTTTCTTTGGAGACCATTGACAGGATAGCTTTAGAATGGGATTGTCCTGCAATTTTTTTCCAATCTCTGTGCCCCTGTATTAATATGTCTAAGACACCGCTTAGCTGTTCCATAGGATGCGGGTTCTGGTCCGAAGAAAGGTGTCTCGCTGCCAATTTTGGCTAGGTGATCTGCCTTCTCGGTGTATGGCGAAAATAATAATTATAGTATGTTTTATAACTTATGCCAACTTTCACGTAATGGTGATATTGATCTGAAAGATACATCTGTATTATTTTTACCACAAAAATAAATTGCTTTTTTGAAAAATACCTTTAAAAGTATTTATTGCAATTAAATAAATCATGTCATTAAATAATAATGAAAAATATCAGAAGACACTAGATTAAAATGGGCCAAATTGACAAGAGGAAGACAACAGGGTTAATGTCAACTAAAAACAGGGTTACCAATAAAACTTAACGTCGATTGGTCCAACATCACAGGTTTTTTTCACCTACTGTTCTACAACATTTTTATAAATTATAGTTAACACAATGTATATGCGTTTTTATACTGAAATAAAATCAAACGACAATTTAATATTCAATTAGTAATAAACTTTTACGTCCTGCGTGTTTGTTACGTGATACGAAATTTCGCTAGTTAGTCACGATCTAACTAACCCTAGTTCAGCTTTCATTACTGGTAAGTACAAACGTTCAATGGTGTTAATGTTTATAGAGAATATAAACATTCAAAACGTCATAAATGAAATGGAATTCGAGGGTGAGTAAGCGTTGAGTTTGCACATTTTGAACAAAGTATTAATGTTTCGTTAATTTAAGGTCTACTTGAGATGTTCTTTATGGGCGTAATATTTTTAATTTGCTGTTTAAATAATCTACATTTTGCTGATGACTACATTATCTTGGTGGAAAATGAGATAGATATAAAATTGGATAAAAATTGGACACAAAAAACATTGGAAGTTTTAGCACCGATTTTGTTTCGCAATTTTGTTATTTTTGCTGTTGTTTGATTTTATCGATTCCAGTATTTAAAATTGCAAAATGAAGTAGGAAAACATGTAGTTCGCGGTATTTTTTCGGAAATTAAATGTGTGTAAACCAGCAATTACATTTCATAAATAAGTGCCATTAACTTTCTTTATAGCGAATACAAAGGAACCTCAATTATTTAGTCCAGACTGACCGTTCTTTATTCATTTACAAGTTTCTCCGTTTAACTAACCAAATTCAAAGGTACGAGCCAGCGGCACGACCAAATATCCATCGAATGTCCATGCAGTGTTGTTAATAATTTAAGAGGGCAACTGTGTTTCGTACAATATTAAGCTAAATTATATTCTGGAGCTAAATTCACGGGAAAGCAGCGCCACTATGAATACAGAACGTACGTAGTATTTCAGCATATCTATAATGATGTGACAAGAAAGAGTTATTGATATAATTTCCATAAAGGCGTTAACACGTGGAGGAAAATGAACGTATTTATTTTAGTATTTTAGCTGACCCCTACCGACAATAAATATTATACTCTCGTGGGGACGGTATGCTGTTGTATATGTTACCCTTGTTTTGGAATGAAACTGATTTTAAGTGCTTGATTAACCTTTCAGGGCTAACGTTTTTAATTTGAACTTAAATTTATTTAAAATTCTTTTCGTACTCACGAAAACCTTCCTCTTCTTAATCGTTTCCTCTTGCACCTTTCGGTGTCGAGGTATGCTTTTCTATTTTTGTATTAAGTTTCTCCGCTTCTTCCTATTGTTAGTTAATTGTGGCACATCTCTCCGGCCCACTCCTTTTTCTTCTAGTTTCTGTCTCACTTCTTTTTCCCATTTTATTCTTGGTCTTTCTCTATTTCTTTTTCCCCCCATCTTCATTTTCCATCCTATTTTCGCGTATCTACTTTCTGACATGCGTAGTATATGTCCAAGCCATCTTAATTGATTCGTCTCCATACTTTCCTTAATCTGTTACTCCTAGGTTATTTCGAATTTTTTCGTTACTGATTTATCGATCAGTCTACTTCCCTCTATTCTTCTCAGAAATCTCATTTCCTGTGCCTGTATTCTTTGTTTTGTTTTTGTGTTAGTGTCCAAGTTTCTGAACTGTATTTGAGGATGGGTACGTACACTGCATTAAAAACTCGCGTCTTCGTTTCTTTTGATATTTCTTTGTCTTTGTTATATTAATATTCATAATATCTACTTAATGTATCTGCCCATACGTCTAGATTGAATTGCAAGTCCTTTTCGCTTTTAGCTAATAGTACATCTGCAAAGGCTAATTCTGTTGAGGATATTGGTTTTCGTTTATTCCACCCCCAAAAGGCTTCCCTTGTGTTTTGTTTACATTCTTTAATTATTTTATCCATAAGAATTTCAAAGAGTAATGGACTTAATGTGCCTCCTTGTCTTACTTCCACTGTTGTTATAAATTCCTGGGAACTGCTGTTATGGGTTCGCACTTAATTTCTACTACTCTTATATAAACTCTTGATGGCGTTTAATAATCCTTCTCCCACTTTACTTTGTTTTAATACTTTCCAGATCTTTTCCCTTGGCACTCACGAAAATGAAATGTTAAAATGATTGCAAACTTCCCCACTATATGCGATGAAATGGACAAAATTTCTTGTTTCTAGGTCTCTGTTCGAAAAATGCCACATGATACTAAAATCTCTCCAGCAAGTACATTTTTTTCCGAGCACATGCCGAAGTTGTTAAAGAACATCAACAAAATGGTAAAAGTTAATCGTATATTTCCTGGCGTAGTCACTCAATCGGAACATATCTTTACATGACGAATGTATCCATTGTGATCGAACCCCGAGATCAGAAATCTATAAAAATTCACGAGATGCGTTCGTCAAAAACGCGACCCTCGGCATACATAATGCGCATGGATTTCTTTCGGTTTGCTTTTTATGATTTTCCAACTATTCGCGCAGAAGTATATTCACCTTTCAATTTGGTTAGCGGGTTCTTTCGTGCGTGGGCTTTTATAAATCGAAATTAATGACGGCAACATATGAGACTGGCTCGAAAACAAGATTGTAAACATTCAAAGTAGGAAGAACAATCATCATATTTTTCACACAGCCGATGACTGTGTGCATAGGAAAGATATTGATTAATTCTAATTCATGGTTGAGTGGGAGCGGTGTTGCGAATGCTAACGTATAGCGAAAATTACAAATTTAAATTGTAGTGTGGATTTCTTTATTTGTTATTTTCTTTATCACAATTTTACGCTTTATACAGGTTGGATACTTTAACATGAAAAATGGAGATCTAGCACCGATGGTTAAATTAGCTAATAAAAGTATTAAGGGTTCAACGCAAAAATAAGCATTTTGTGCCAATTTCTGTAGTATCCTAAGAAACCAACATAGGATTTGGAGGGCGATGCATAGCTACCAGAGGCCACGTTAGTTGTAAACAGCGCATGCATGTAAAAATCCCAGCGCTAGTTCTTGTCTTCGTTCATGTACTGTTTTAACCGTTCACAAACTAGATCATGCATTTATTCGATAACTGCTGGAAGAGTCGACTAACCGCCCGGTAAACTATCAGAAACGCCGCTGAAACGTATTATTGATACCGCGCAGAATCCTAATAGTTTATGAATAGTGAACAGCATGGGGAGTTGCCCTTAAATTAAAGATCATTTTGACCTATTTAACTAACTCTCCCCATTCTGTTCACTTGAACTGGAACACCCAGTATATGAAGGAACACGAAAAAAATTGTTTCTGTAAAAAACGTCTTATTTAGGTTCAAAACATTCGGTTTATAAAAAAATTAATAGATTCAATGTTTTAACAACAAGGCTATATGTAAATATGCCCTCATACTGAGCATGTAAAAACACACGTCTTTGCTATTTCAACCAACTTTTCATCTCTAAGTTTATGAACTTTCCATGCTCTCTATATTGAAACATACACTCTAAATATCCTATTTTTAAGATTCCCACTGCAATTGTACTGAAGTGGCATAAAAAAGTGGCCTTGCTTCGTGGAAAGTTGCCTTAGACCCTTTCCAATTATCTCGTATATATATAATTAAAATCGTTTAAACTTTAAACAAGCCGGGGGTTTCTCATGACGAACATACGTGTCCTTGTTTATTAGGCATTAACCACTAGCAAGAAAGAAAGATAACCGTATTGAATCAAACATGAGATGCATGATGAACGCTAACGCTATTCGTGTTGTATTAATTATACTTTTCATCGTAAAGTGTCGCTCATGGGTATTAAGTGTTAATTTTACACTTTCATTGTTGTCGACGTTCTAAGTATAATATTATATTTGCAGTCACAAGTTTTGTGTAAATAATCAAACTTTTGCCTTTTGCCTCGTCTTCCTTGACTGATATCGTTGCGTCTCGTGGTGAATAATAAAACGTAACCGAAGAAGCAATGTTATTCGAAACACTTTTCAATATAACATTTAACTTATTTTGTTTACTTATCGGCAACAACCATCTTAAACTGTTTACATTTATTTTATACAACGTACATTAAATACGTTGGCAAATTTTTGTTAACAGCGAGTTGTGCTTTCATATTTAAACTGAAAACGTATAATTTTCCGAAATAAGGGTAAAAATATTGCAGTGGGTGTATATTTCTAGGAATTTTAATATCGCCAGAGTATGAAAGAGCAAATCGATTTCGTGTTTCAATTTTTAATTTGAAATCCTACGCGCTTAAACGAAATTCGATAAATATGTGGCGAGAAAATTGTAAAGGTTCATTTGTAATTATTACCTAATAGTTGTCCCACAAGGTATTCCATATAAATTTTTGTATAAATCGAATGTTTTGAACCTAAATAAGACGTTTTTTACGAAAACCTTATATCATTGAAACGAGAAAAAAATAACCTTTTTAATAAGACCATAGCATACTATGACTTCCATTTAAAAAAATGCAAGTTTGTGCTATAACTCGGAAATCGATAGTGCTATGAAAATTCCGTTAACATATTTAAAATCTACGTAAAAACATCTATAAGAGCCAATTTTTATTTTGGTTCTAACTCATATGGTTACGGAATTATTCAACTTTAAAAAAATCGACATTTTTCAGTTTTTTCAAAATATTTCAAAAAGTTGATAACGTAGGTCAAATTTGAAAATGGCATCAGATTTCCCTTTAAATTCTGCACAAATTTGCTAATTTAAACGTTTCTGTATCTCTAATATTAACGAAGTTACATACAACAGGTTAGAAAAATGGGCACCCTGTATATGTCTTGTACAATACTTTACATATTTATGGATAGAGGAATAATTGAATATGAATTTGAATGTTACTTATCTTATTTCTGCCCTTCTCGTAATGTTTAATTTTTATCAGCATCTTCAATTCTGTCTATTAAAGCAGAGGGTATTTATTGTTGTTGTAATATGTCAATTACGTTGTTGTGTTAAATTTGATAGAAGGTTTTTTGAAGACCGCTAAAATACATGTGGGCGATAAGCCAGTTGTAAAATATAATTTGTGCCTATAAATCGTTTTATTGTGCATAATGATCGAGCATTTGTTATCTTTCTCTCCTCTACTTTGAAGCAATACTGTGTACATTGGCAATTTTCCGTTTTCATGACAGCGATCAACTTGTTCTGAAACCGGATTCCGAGCAAATTGTCAAAATTTGTTTGCGGGCGCTGCATGAAAAATTGATAAGGTCTGGAAAATTCAGCGCCTTGTTATAAATGGGAGTATTGAAGTTCCCACGTGTCTGTAATTATGTAGTAGATTCCCAAGCTCCTGGTAAATTGTTAAACATAATTTATGTCAAGCATCCGCCATTATGGGATGCAGAAGCTACATCTAGGGGCTTCCTAATGAACTACCAAGTTGTATACTACCTTAATCATCATAAATCAATGCGTAATGAGAGGCACTTAGAATTCTGTCATCTTGCATCTCTTTGAATGCTGCTTACTGAAAACGATTCTGGTATAATCTGCGGCCCCTTATCGTTCCAATAAATTTTCTCATCAACAAGTTTATACCTTGAAATAATAAACCACGTACCCTGGGATATGATGTTTTATAGTGCGAAGCTCATAAAAAAAATATTTTAATAGTCCGTTCGTGCCAGGTAAAAATCAGGTCGCCGTGGCAAGATATTTTGCGGTTGTGCGAATCTTTAACGCGTAGGTAGTTCATTTCGTTGTATAACTTCCATGTAACTTTTTAAACAGCGGTGCCACCAATAAAACTGTCAACAACTTCGGCTTTTCAGGAAAAAGTAACGGCTTTTTAATACAAATTGTAAGATTTATTCATTTGGGACTCAGGTTCGGTAAATACGAGCAATTCCAAGTTGACTTCGATCGTTTTCTTGTGGAAATTTAACTAATGCGCATGGGATTTTGAATAAAATATTTAAAACAGGTTGAATCAAGAAATTAGGAAGAAAAATGCCGTGGTTTTTGTAAATTTAATCACTCAGTTATTTTTCTTCGTCTTCTTAATCGGTTCCTCTTGTACCTTTCGGTGTCGAGGTATGCTTTTCTATTTCTGTGTTATGTTTCTTCAACCCTGCCTATCACTCAGTTGTAAAGCAAAAAGTATTGGCTTATTTTCAAACAGTTTTCAAAATAACGTTTTTTTTCTCTTATGGTTCAATATGTTTTTTTAAAACGACATTTTGGTAGCTTGCGTAGAATTACCCAAAATCAACTATTTTCATGTTTAGCTAATTTAGCACACAATGTAAGGAAAAACTTCGTCAGCATTGATATTTTAGTATAATGCGGTACATTCCTTTATTTACAAAATTATGTGTAAAATTTATCACATCATTTGCATACTTCCAAAATTTTGCCAGGCTTTTACTCATGCTTTTACAGAAAGATTAAGATAAGATTTTTGGAAAAATTTTATACGTTTGTTACAAACCGGGTGTCCACCGCGCCGGTGTCAGTTGACCTTAAAGGTATGGTTTTTTGTTAAAGATATTAATCCAAAATTTGATTATTTTTAAATCTAAAAGGCGGTGAGTTTCATGAAACGTCAATTTTGGCAGCAGTTGTTTGTCAATTTAATTAATTAATAACGTCACATATTAGTAATTTCTTGTAATTTCTGGATATATTTTGGAATTTTATTTGCAGAAGATTTAGGTCTGTTTTTAAATTGAACAGCAAACAAATCTTCTCCCAAACTATAGCTAGTGTCACAAGTTTTAACCATGAAAAAGTTCTTTATTATTGTTAAAAATGTTTAAAAAAAAAGATTTTTTAAACTGGTTTTTATATTTTTACATGTTATTTGGTTGAGCAGCAAACAAATCTTTCACTCGTTGCAGGCTGTGGACGCTGTGAAAGGTTTTGACCATGAAAATTCTTTCGCCATTGGAGTAATTATTTATTTTGATATACAGGGTGATTGAAATTCGAGTTTAAGCATGGGGATCTCGCTTATTATAATAGCTTGAGTATAGGTTTAAATTTAGCAAAGCTGCTAAATTTTGTGCTTATTGATAATCCGAAGAGAAATTGGAAATATCTCATACGGTATCAGAGAAAATTAGGAAAAACCGGAAAATGCTATTTTTGAAAATCGTCTATAAGTGCTTTAGACCTTTAGAGTATGAAATATTTCCAATGTGTTAAAACATTGCCGAAGCAACTTTTTAAGCCGCATCCGATAGTAATCACTAATTTATTCTAGGTCGATTCGTTTTTGTTTTATGACAACCAACTTTATTTTTTATTATGGGCGCAATTTTTGCTATTTACATAATCAAATGAGATTTTTTTTTTGAATTCATTGATGTATCACACATGGCATTTTACTTCTACATTAATGTCAAATTTGAAAAAATGCGTTTTGGACAACCAAGCAGCCGGGCGTTGTAGTTTATGTCGTTGCCATGACAACCAAACAACAAATTCAAAAATTTTAAATCTTTTTACTTTTTATAAGTTCGTATAAATGAACTTTAATAACGAAGAAAAACGCGATATGCTGAGAATTTTTTATTCATTGAATTGGAATTCTACGGTGTCATGGCAACGATATGCAGAAACATATCCGGAAAAAGACAACCCTCGCACACATATTTTTGTTATCACGAGGGGGTGAAATTCTTTCACTTCTTCGCTTGCAATTATTTTTCCCGAGAAAAGGGACGCGTCTGATATTTCAGTCACACACTTAAAACAAAAGAGAAACATAATTTCGCTTTAAAGCCCTTTTGTTTCTTGAAGTACACAAGCATAGAAAGTAGATATTGATGTAAAATTATACCGTATATCATCCACTCCCCAAGAATAATTATTTTTTAATCTTAGCGTAGGTGATGTCAGTTAGATATACCTATACAACTGTTATGTAGGAATAAAATGAATATATCTGGTTTCTGCTGTATCAACTAGTTTGTTTTTTGATGGCGTCTAATGATGTATAAAAACTGTTTATATAAGGGGTAGTACCCTAATGAAAGTATAGTTAAACTTAAAACAATAAATTAACTTAAATTATCTTAGGATTCTTCGTAAAGTTTATAGTTTGCACTGATTCTCCACATGCATTCTTCCCTAAAGTGCGTTAAGTTAATATTCAAAATGCAAGTTTCCTGATAGGGGGGGAACTAGCAACAACACTCCAAGTACCTACTCATGTTCGCTAGATAACTTACTGTGTGTGCTGAGGTTCTGTATGTGGAAATGTCACCGGAATATGCATGCAGATAAGACGATAGTTGTGCGACTTGGGTAGATGATTAAGTAGTTTGGTTCCTGAGGGTTAATTACCGAGATATGTAATATATCATGTATTGCCAGATTTAGTCACTGTGTGGGGAAGTAGAATCTATACCAATATTGATTAACATCAACTGTCGACAGAATTTGTTGCTGGCTTTGGATTTGGGAACGCCTTCGGGTTACATCGCTCGAGAAAGTAGATGCTCTTCGCGAACTCGTGCTAAAACTAGGTTTTTGCATTCGATTACTTTTAAAGAGAGTACTTGTTGAGACGTTACTACAGTTTGGAAAGGATGTATTTCCAACTATGTGCATATATATTACTGCTTACCATCGCATTTTCAATCGCCGGTTGTGAAAGATCATTTTCGAAACTAAAATTAACAAAAACTGAGATCTTCCATGTCAAAAGAGCGACTGACCAACTTAGCTTTAACCAGCATAGAAAACAAATTCCTCGCAGATGATGTGAAAGATGAAGTGGTTCAAGTGTTCTCTGAAAAAAGATCCCATTTGGAGCTTTCGCCAGCCATAGTATGAATTTTTGAATTCCATGTTTTGACGGATATACACGTTTTGAGGTCTCCTGAACTCGTTTTGACTATTTTCGCGATGACATGTGTCCATGTGCGTTGTGTGTATGTGCCAGACGTTAAAATTGTGTATTTTTGACATTATTTATCGGTAAAGCTATAAAAAGAGTCTTACAAAGCGCATGCATTTAGTAAATGTTTCAGATAATAAGTTTTTTTTCCTCGATATTAAAATATTGTTACTAGTCTAGGGAGACTAACCTACAATTTTTTTCTAAAGTTCTTAATGATTAGGAATTTTTCCAAGATGTCCCCATTGGTGTTTCTTGGTTTCTAACATAAAATAAAATTTTGTCGTGTTACGCACAGGTTCACCTCAGTATTGCCATGGGAGTGAAGTCTTCCCTCGCGCTTTTCTGCGAATTCTCTGACGGCTGGAATCTTCAGATCTCCATGTAGATGGTCATTCCAATAGTACCATGGAGCATCGACGATATCTCGAAGCACTCTATTTTGAAAGACCTGGATCTTATCTATGTTGCTTTTGGCTGCACATCAATGTCGGAGTCTATAAAAAAAATAATTTTTGTTGAAATTTTTTAAATAAAAAATGATTTAGAAAAATCAAAATTTTGATTCGTAGGGGCACACAATTAAAGAATTGGCCGAGGGCATAACCAAAACCTTTGCACGCCAGTGCTATAAATAAATTCCATTTAATGTCGTTGCTAACGTGTTCAATTATGTTCCGATTATATTAAAGAACTTATTAACTTCTGTATCCCGCATTAAGCTCATTAATAACGCCACAAACGGCAGATGTTTCTCTTCTAAATTCAACGTTTCGTATCGAGTCGATCGTTACATATTTCCCCTCCGGTTATATAACCTGGCAACTTCTACATTATTTCCTTGTTCGTTAAGCCATTTCGTCAGTGCTTAACGGGTAGGTAGTTCAGAATTATGGCAATTTTCCTACTTGCTCCCGAGTTATATACACCTGAACGGCGACAAAATTAATTTGGCCAATTGCTAGTTAATTTAAAAGAGCGCGCATTGTAACTTGTAAATTTGCGATAAAATTTAATAATCGGGGCTGCAGCTCAGGAAACAATGCACGCGAAGGATAATTAACTACATTTGTATTTAACATATTTTGTTGTTTTATTGTCGTGCTCTGCAGGCACAGAAATGCTTAGTAACGAGAATTCGTTAGCAGTTAATTGATATTTTATCTCAAGTCGTTTTCGTACGAGTTTGATTGGTGGTTGTTATTTTATTTAGTCATGAGTCCTTCTCCTGTTGGGTGTAGGACTGTTGAGTTGTGTTGTGATGACTTTATTTAATGTTTTTCTCTCTTGTGCTAGCTTTTTTTATGTCTTTCCATTTAATGTTTCTATCTGTTGCTGCTTTTTTGGTTGTTTAAATAAAATAAAAGCAACATGCAATTCCTGACTTTAAATTTTCCCAGTGAAAATTCTCTCAAAATCGTTTGCAAAATGTATAACCATGGAATTTTTTCGAACAAAGATTCGATTTTTTTTAATATTAAACATCACCTATACCTATACAATTCATAACATTGATCAATTCGTACAGAAGCCGAGCAAAAAAAATTTAAACCTCTGAAACTTTTATAAATTTAGCTTTGGTTTTTTACAAAATAATATTTAGGGTGGTTGGTATTATTGCAGTTTTATAGTTGCACAACTGACGCTCGCAAAATAACAAATTTTACAATGTGTTTAATTTTGTGCATGAGTCACAACAACGCGTTTTGTCGGTCCACAAATTTTCTGCTAATTTTAACTCGGTGTATAGTTTATTCACTGTAAATATTTTTGTTTAGTTTCGCTGTAGCACAACTACAGCCACCGGCTCATAAGCTATAAACTCATTCACATTACAAATTGCATGTTTAATGTTTCATTTTCGATTTTAAAGTTCTTCCAAGCATTAAAAATTTTATATCGCATATTAAAATGTTGGTTGTTTTACGTTAGTACTTTATTTGTAACAGGTAATTTTATATGTTGCGTGTTGTTTATTAGTATTAATTTCTTTTTTTTTTGTTGCAGGTAATTCACACTTCATTTTGGACAATCATTTGTGCTTGAAGGGAATTCCGTCTTGAATCAAGTAAATACGTAAGGTTTGCTACTGTTCTTAATTTGATTGGTATATCTTTTTAATGCCGCCTTTTTTGTGGCGCATTTTTTCCTGATCTAATCGGCCAAATGTGATAAGCAAGCAAAAAAAGGATAACGAAGCGGTAAACTTTATTTAAAATGAGTTAATATTACATGACTGTATTGTTAAGTTAAATTGAAGTTGTTTTTACTAAGAAAAACCACAACAGATTACATACAGGGTATATATAAATCATTGGACAACTTTAACAAAGCGTTGCCCCTAGCTAAAGAAAATCATACATACAGGGTGGACCAAATTCGAATGGTTTACTGGGTATCTTGGCTAGCATAATAGTTAGCGAACATTTGATGTCGATCTCTTGCGTTATCTATTTGAGATAAACACGGTTGTGTTATCAGATTTTTTATATCACTTTCCATTTTGGCACTATTGTCATTGAAGGTTTGCTATAACTTTTTTATTTATAGAAATAAACTAAAAGTTAAACAGTATTTTTAATGAATTGCAAACATCAATTGTTTAAGAAATCATGGCAAACTAGATAATAACATTTTTACAAAATGAGTTATATCCCAATAATTTCTTGCAACAAACATAAAACTATTTATTTTTGAAAACTTAAAAATATGCGCTTTAGATTCAAAGTATTCAGAACTTATCGCATAACCAAGACCAAACAAAGTATCATATAACTCAGCAATACTCGCAAAAATGTATGTTACGATGATCTCCACAACAATAAGTATATTGTTGATTTTGCAAAAGTCCCCGAGCTCTCATTCAAGCGCTAAGACTAAGAATAATAATCCTGTGGTCTTGTAGTTGGGCAATAATAGGAAATCAATAGTTGGCACATAGTTTTGTGAAGGTGCCTCACTACAGATACGCACAACCGACATGTTAATTAAACGACCCAATTTGTCCAAATCGTAGACGATAAATAGTCGACCACTTTTATCCGAGACTCCAAACAACGATCGAACCGTTTGTGTAGAGATTTAAAATTTATAAGTACTTAAGATTTCAATAAGAAAAAGCAACTATACTCGAAGTGATGTAGTGGCTCGTTCAGGCTGTATCTAGTGGTTGAAGTGGCTACGTGTTCGGCAATGTAACGGTCAGTTTAAGGACGGATTTTTTTATATAAAGACAATAGGTTTGCCAAATTTAAGCCCTGTTTTATATTCCCCGAAGTATAACTTCCTATTTTGGTTTAACCGCATTAAATAAGGCGAATAAAGGAAAAAAGAAACGAAAAAAGGTTCCAACAGTTGTACAGGGTGACTTGTGGGAAATGGACGTTTTTTGAATGAACAGAACTCGGTTGATTTTCAAGTTCTTTTTTTTTGCAAAGTGAAGAATAACATCTGCCATTTGATAAAACAAAGTCAAGTATCCTCTTGAACGAAAAGTTGTTTTTTTTTTTGTTTTTTTTCAATCAAGTATACAAATGAATGAACAGAACTCGGTTGATTTTCAAGAAAAAGCAAACTTATTTATTACAAATTGTGAAACAACATATGCTATTTGATTTACCATAATTATTTAGTTATGGAAAATTATATCCATCAGGTGGCGACCACCCTCCTGAATGCAAGTTTCAAGTCTCTGCCTGAAGTCATTCATGACTCGGTCTAGCAGCTGTGCGTCAATTAAATGCGTCTCTTCTGTAATGGCATCTTTCAACTCCCTTAGTGTACGCGGTTTGTAGGCAAAAACAAGTTCTTTTAAGTGCCCCAAAAAAAAAAGTCGCAAGAAAATAAGTCTGGTGATCTTGGGGGTCACGGCAATTCACCGAAACGCGAAATGACGCGGCCAGGAAATGTGTTTCTAACAACTTCCATGGATGCGTTTGCAGTATGCTTTTCGTTCAAGAGGATACTTGACTTTGTTATAGCAAATGGCAGATGTTATTCTTCATTTTGCAAAAAAAAACAAACAAAAAACTTTAAAATCAACCGAGTTCTGTTCATTCAAAAAACGTCCGTTTCCCACAAGTCACCCTGTATAACGAAGGACCCGAAGGCTAGCTAGTTCTATCGAAATATTCTTAAAATTAAATACACCAAGGTAAAAAAGTGTCATCGAAAAAGGTTACTCCAAATTTTTCTATTTTAAAACAAAGTAATTTAAATAGGCAGGGTGTTCCTGTAAATTTAAAATGAACTTTTCATAAAAATTTTGGTATAGAGGGTCCACTACACATAATTACTTCAGCTTTTCAAGCAAGCTTTTCCAAGGCCTACTATTTACAAATGTTGCAATTTCTCTTAACTTTATCAAAAATTCTTAATAACTCGAAAATTGTTGCAGATAGGTATAGGAAACGCTAATACAGATGATGCAGAATGTAATTTTGCATTGGAAAATGAAAAAAAGTTTGGGCATTGTATTTGAAAAAAACGAGTTTTAGGGGCCTGAAGTTGTAATAAAGGAAAATTAAATTTTGGACACCCTGTAAGTAATGCATCAATTGCAAAAATTCCAGGATGTACTCCAAGGTTTCTTTTAGGCATGATCTAAATTTAAGCGTTTTTTCTTAAAAAATGGCGGCGTTAGATAAAATTAAGCATCACGATGAAAATCAAAAAAATTTCAAAAAAGTCCAAAAATATAAAAAATTACTGCACTTAGGTATAAGAAATGCCGATAAAAGTCCCTCTAAAATAACGTTTTAAATCCAATTACGCCATAAAAAATATACCATTGTATTTGAAATAAGAAAGTTAAAAATAGCGAGGTAGAAAAGTTTTCGTAGCTAAGTATGAATGCTCAAAGTAATGGTAAGTATTCGAAAAAGTAGCTTTCCTTCTTTAAAAACATTAACAAGTGTTTATCTCCTTTATTTCTATTTAAAAATGAAATCTTACAGTAGGAGAAGAGTTTTTTTGTTAATAACTGAAAAACCTATTCCATCTTCTATCTCAACACTCCTTAAAAAAAGTTTTTGAAAGTATAACTAGGCACTGACCATCATATTTCTACTCAGATTAATGCAATGAAAATGGTCCGCCAATTTCTGACAAAACATTGTTTAAAATTTATTTTCTCATACGATTGCATCCCTAAGCCTGTCAGTTCACTTGTAATACAGTTCCACTGAAAATTCTTGCTCCATAAATATAAACTATCTACAAAAATATTACTTGTCACGTCGCATACAAAACACTATTTTTATGAAACTGTCATTTTATAAATGTCGAGAAATAATGCGGTGAAGACCATAGTTTGTTCAAAATTTCTTTCCCATTTACTTGCACTTATCTTGGCGCTGTGTAGCAGCCTTCACTCTATTGAATATTCAGTGTATTAACAACACAACAGTGTATAAAACAACCGCTCGAGTAGTTTACGTATGTATATTTCTCAATTCATATGCAGACACAGCCTGCATCAACTAATACGAACATTCTCACAACCATACAATCCTGCAGTTGTCAATAACAACACAAATATATTAACAATAACATGTTCTGAAAGTGCATTTTGATGCTTAACAATTTTGTGAGTGCATGTCGCATGCGCTTACAAGAATTTTGTGCCCTGTATGCCATTTATAGATTATGTAATCATCAACGTGTGTGCTGTATTATTGCGTCCTTTGATGTATGCATTTTTAAAATAGAACCGATGCGATGCATGGCGGATGAAGCCGCTGGCATGAATTAAAAAATATACCCGATGCAATGTACGGAAGTGCGGTCTATGCGTTTGAATGAGAGTTCGGGGACTTTTGCAAAACCGGCATTATATTGTTGTAGAGATAACATTTTGGTGCCTTACAAAAGACAAGGCATACATCGATTTTTAAAGAAAATCTATGATAATAGAGATAGTATGTTATAACAAAGGATTTGAACTACTACAGAATATGTTAGAAGGAAAAAAAAATTGTAGGAAGATATTAAAAGCTTGGCTAGAAATATGAACGCGCCGACTAAAGAAAACGCTTCTACATAATTCCACATCGCCCGAGTTGGAAAGCGTACAATGTGATAGCCAACCACAATGGAGAAGACACTTAGGAGGAGAATGGACATCATATTACTACAACTTAATTAATTGACAATTTTAACTCTAAAAGTACTAGCCATTACCTCTCTTGACAATTTTTTTAAATTCAATTTAAAACTAAACCCATGAAAACCGAGCTCGGTGGCTGGTTGGTAAGCAACCTTCCGAGTTAATCGGGAGGTTGTGGGTTCGAATTCCACGGCCGTGTGTCATCGTAGAGGTTTCAGGAGGTTCCCTCTACCTACTATAGGCAAATGCTGTGACAGTACTTCCACCTACCCTTACCTTACCCACCCTTTGCTTGTTCCCCGCCCCCTCCTCCCGGACGCTAGTGACCATAGATGTCAAAGCGTCCTTAAACACTCAAAAAAAAAAAAAAAAACATGAAAACGGTTCAAAATTTGTGATTTTTTTTAGTTGTCTCCCTAAGTTACTAAATTTATTTAAGTACAATCCTTAAAAGATAGTTTGGTCTGCACTTTACCAGTATTTTGCATGCAAACCACCATTTCCATGTAAATATTATCGCAGCTAAGTTAATTTCAAAGTTCTGTCGGCACAATGTTCATCAACTCGTCGGGTACAACAGCGCGAACCGGCAACGACGAGCTCTGCAGAGCTTTGAGGCTGACCATCAAATTACAGATCTTGCTCCGACTGCACTTGAAACTCTGGTATTACAATCTCAAGCGAGCAGAAACAATAATAAATCGCATCAGGTTGTGTGAATATGATAGCCGAGGCAGACCTTAACTCGACTGCATATTGTATTACCATATTCCGTGACAATAAACTAATAAAACAGGGTTATTAAGTATTCGTTTGTTATGTAAATGCAGCGCCTGTGAAAGCTACTTTTCGGCGCGAAAAGCGACAGAAATAGAAATATTTATATGACATTTATTTAAAGGATTTTGTGGACCCACTCGTAAAGTGTTTTTCATCATTCTTTATTTCCGTCCTGTCATATTCATTTTTAAGAATTTGTGCTCATATAACATTAACCATGCCACGAAGACAGTGGCGTTGCTAAGATTTTTGGGCCCTTGGGCAAGCAAACATTTAGAACACCTTATTTCTATAAAAATACATATTTATTAGATTTAACATTAAAACTACGTTTTAGGAGTTTTTATTGAATTTAAGGAAACATGTGTTTAATAAGTATTTAAACAGTTCAAAATTCCTTTCAAAGTATGTCGATAAGTATTGTGTTAGTGTTGGTCACCAAAAATTATAATTTTTAATTCATTGTAAGTAAATGGAATAGTATAAGATCGATTTTAGTATGATTTTTATTTCGTGAACTTGTTCTCTATGAAATTTTATGTATTAATAATGAAATTTGTGGACTTTAAAAGATTAAAAAGATCAATTTAGGCAAGTTATTAGTTTAAATCTGTATGAAAATACGGATCATCTGCACTTTTACAACAATTTGGTTGGGGTTTATCAAGATTTCATTATTTTTGTATGAAAATATGTTTCCAAAGATAGCAAACGATACAATCACTAGCTAATAGCAAGCAAATTGCTAATAAATATTTAACTTTGCCAAAGTTTTAACTTTAATTGAGTCTTAACGTCTCGCAAGCAGCAACTTTCTTGTAAATTGCTACCAATTAGCGAATGAGACTACTCTCATATCGTGGCCAAACAAATTATTTAATAGTTGCACACTAATTGGCCTGGTTTAAATTGTTAAAAAGCTTCCTCGCACTGAGATTTACACCTAATTTTAGTTTACAATCATTGTGAGTGTACCTATCCTGTTGGATACCGTAGATTTGGAATTTATAGACAACATCCGAAAATTAACCGAACGGATGCACAGGTTCAGGTAACCTGCGTTGTTTAGACTCGCTGACCGGAAGTAACCATTGGGCAACTGCTTTCTGTAAACGCTGGATTGCCACGGGACTATAACTGATCCAGTAAACTACGTTAATTTAAGACTGCGGCTGCCTTAGCATTGCTAATTTCAATCGTTAGTTCATTATTAATAAGAAAACAGTTCTTAAACCGAATTTATTGCTGAAAGGATGTTAACATAAGGTGGAAGGATGTATATGTTCTTACAATTTGCATGGAAGGATTTTTACACGAACAGTATTACAGAATGAACAAAATAGTTTAATTAAAAATTAACAACTCCCGTGCTAATTAAGCCGCGTACTGACCAAAATGGGTTCGCGATCACGGCTCGCGAACTCGGTTCGCGAACACGACTCGTAAACTCGGTTCGCGCACACAGTTTGCGAACTCCCGTCCATACCAGGTTCACAAACACGTCCACATCAAAACAACATTGTGTTCGTAACAGCCCAATTTTCTTTAGATTTCATCTGGTAACTTCCTCATAGCCTTCGCAATTAGCTGAATAGCATCCTTTTAAAGGTTTCTTTTTTGTAATTTACGTTTTTCGGATCCAATTAAAGTGGATGTATACTGTTTTGTTCAATCAAATTGATGACTTCGTCTTCTGACCAATCCATAAAAAAAACTGTTCGCGAACTTCAGGTACTCACTGGGCTCGCGAACTATTCGCGAACAGTTCGCGAACCCGGTGTGTACGCGGCTTCACAAGACAGGCATGGGTACTCACCAGGGAAGGTCACGATATGTTGTCGCTAGTATCTGATTAAGGCTGTGTTTATTGCATTAAGAACATCTGAACATCAAAACTAAATGTTTTGCAGAGTTATACGTTCCACTGGCCATTTCTTTAGAAAAAATAGGGGAAAAACTGTGAGGTTGAATAATAAAGGTAATTTTAGCGATCGCGTTGGCCATAAAGCCGTTAGAGATAAAATCAAAATTCTTCTTTTTGCCAATTCGCGCATCCTTTGCAAGTAAAATGGTGCAAAGTTTTTGAAAAAATCTTAAACGGTTCCGAAGAAAAACGCGAAAAACGAAGCCCCTGCAACAGCGCTGTGATTTGAGAAGTTGTGGTATATCTGTATAACTAAATCTATGCAACTTGCATAGGCGTTTAACTTAGGGAAAACCGTCCTATAATAACAAGGTTTTCCGTAACACACATGTAGATAATTGTCACATGTATAATTTTTATAGAAAAAGGTTTACGTACTTTTATTGGATCTGGAAAATGAATTAAATAAAATAGCGTTCTCTGTTATTCTTCAATAAATTCTATGAATGGTTATCAAAAAAGTGTTATAATATAAAGGGTTTTATATTATACACCGCCAAAAAGTAGGTGCATATTCCTGAGTGAAAATGATGATTATTTGTCAAATATTTTGTTATCCGAAAATGCTTCCTTTCAAAGTTAGAGACTTTCAAAGTTGCAAGAAAAAAAAATCAAAAAATCGAATACGTCCTAGCCGTTTAAGCTAGAGCTATCAAACTTGGCTGAAATGTTTAGGTGTTTCCCATTGACTTTGTGGGATAATTAGAAAGAAAACACATAATTGGAAGTATGATTTATAGTCAGGTCATCCGCTTACCATCTTCAGAATTTTTTTCTCTGGACTAAAATTGAAAATGTGATTCGTCCATAAGAAAGTACGACAAAATTCGTCCCTTTTTGTTTTTTGCTGTAAACGTAGCCGTTTTCGAGAAAATTAGCGCTAAAGATGCATCGACAAACTCTGTTTAGGTATACACCTCAAATATTTTTTTACTAAACTTAGTTGTCTAATGTCATGCTTGACTTAAGGCTTAAGCGGATGACCTGACTATAAATCATACTTCCAATTACGTGTTTTCTTTCTAATTATCCCACAAAGTCAATGGGAAACACCTTAACATTTCGGCCAAGTTTGATAGCTCTGGCTTAAACGGCTAAGACGTAATCGATTTTTGATTTTTTTTCTTGCAACTTTGGAGGTCTCTAACTTTCAAAGGAAGCATTTTCGGATAACAAAATATTTGACAAATGGTCATCATTTTCACTCAGGAATATGCACCTACTTTTTGGCGGTGTATAATTGGGACACCCTGTATAAAATAAATTCGTTAAAAAACGATTAAAAATTTAAAACCTAAATATTTAGAACTATGTTGTAGCTCCAGGAAGCTTATCTCCTTATTACAGGCGGTCGAAGTAGAGGCAACTTTAATTAGAAAATAATTTCATTGGTACGTTGTGTACACTCAACGCAGGAAGCAACATAATTAAAAATCATGGAACCGCTGGGAAATTTGCACCTACCGCCAACAAAAGAACAAGAACATTATTTTTTCTCGCGTTATAATCTTCATTACATCGTGAGTAATGTTAATGCAAGACGGAACACGCGATAATCCAATTTAAAACTATAAAGACAGCTTAATAGTAGTCACAATCTAACTAAACTAGATGGTGTTTACTTATGTGTTACGAAAACATTTGTCTATTTGTGTTTCTGTGACTGAAGTTTTGGTTGCTCGACGCTAATGTCAGCTGTTTTGGCTCGGAAATAAGAGGAAAAACAAAATAAACTTTATGGAGACTTTGTGCGTACTTCTGAACGTTATTCAACGGTCATAGCTGGCTGGGGTTCTGCGAAGTTTTATTCGTCCTAGTAATGACGTTAGGCTTCGTCACAACAAGTTATTATTTAGCGATAACATTGATTAAATTTGTTGGTAAAAAATTTTGCCGAACAAACAAGGCCAGACGTTCCACGACTTGGGCAATAAAAAATCCTTCGGTGGCAAAAACTTTGAGGATACATAACGTTACAAAAAAGGTTTATTGTTGACAATTTTTATTAAGTTTTTGAAATGTGCGCAGTATACAGAGTAATTTAGTTTCACTGTCGCACCCCTACATTTTGTTTTTTGAAAAGGAAACTTATAAACCTTATATTTTTGCAAATCGTGGAAAATTCTATCGAATTACGTTCAATTTTTTTAAACTACGATGCAATATGTTAGACTGGCGATAATTACCTATTTTTTTAATAACATGGTATTCATTGGGCCGTATAATTCTTAGGATTATTGCTAACGTAGAGGCATTTTTAAATCCATTTATTGAGGTGGATCAGCCCTCTCTCTCTGATTTTTTTAAATCTTGCCCTTGGTCCAGGCTGCCTCCGTTGTTTTCTTCCATTATTTTCTTTTTTTGCATTTCAATTTCCAGTCATTTATCTTCAATGCCTCTGAATCTTCCTCCAGGGCGTCTCTCCATCTTTTCTTTGGTCTTCCCTTGTTCCTGGGCCAAATATGGATCCATTGTGTTGTTTTCCTGATCATTTCGGTTGGTGTCTTTCTCATGATGTGTCCTGCCCATCGTAATTGTTGTGCTTTAATGTGTCGAATGGTATTTTCTCCTCCGAGTTCCTACTCTATTTCTTTTTTTTTTAAATTAAATTGCCCCCCAAATGCTTCTGAACCCACTATCGCCCCCCTAGAAGACTTCAGCGCCCACTGGGAGGCGGTACCGCCCACTTTGGGAGTCTATGGTACAGGCAAAGGGGCCTTATTTAATGCCCATTAACGCTACCAAAACAGGAAGTAAAAACATGTGTATGCTTTACATGAATCTGCGATTAGTAAATCGTAGTTTTGATTTATATTTTATCGGTTTGTCGCGGATTATTTCACATGCACCTGAAAACGAAATAAGTTTGACGTGCGGTATCCTCCTGAGAATTACGCGTAAGTAATTAGCTAATGTTACTGAAGCAATTACATTAAGGCATGAGCTACGTAAAAAACGATTTAAGGGTGATTTTAGGGCCCAGCTCCGTATTGATCCCACAAATTAAGCATCCAACCTAAGTCGTTTGATAGCGCCGTCGGAGAACAGACCAACATAATCCAGTCTTTACCGTATCCGGTTGCCGATGGCTTCTTCCGGTCAATAATTCTAAACAAGGCGGTTTACCTGTATCATTAACCTATTTCCGATGTTCACGGTTTTCGGAAATTGGTAACAGAGACCCAGTAATATCGCGCACAATAAAAATTAACTGCAATAAATGCGCTTTCTCAGCGACCCGACGTTATTAAATTCAATTAGAGAACAAAGTATTTGCTTCTAAATGGTTTTTTAACTCCTAAATTCGTTATGATTTCAAAGAGTAACGATTCTAGGACCCGTCTAAAGACTAATTCCACCATTAATTAAAGATCTTGATAAAGACAAATTCAAGCAACCGTAATCAAGGTACAAAATAATCTTTAAGGGATGGCAAACGCTCCCAAGTAGACACAAAGTAGTTTAAATGCGTGGAAAAAAACATTAGCCCGCCCGTAAAATACAACGCTGTAACATCATAAGAAACCTAGTTAGCAGGATTGTGAAATAATCGCATGCAAATTAGCAGACAAGACCCCTATAACCTCGAAATTAAAATTTACAAATTACCCAGGAGAGATCTAAGGTCTGCGTATTCGGCGTAGCTAACACAAATAACACAAAACTAAGGATACTCTACATGAGTAACGGTTAGGTAATTATTAATTAGCATGCCGTAACGAATTTCTCGATACTGCGATTTTGATAACACACGCTTGAAAAGGCTGCATGAAAATTTAATATTGAAAGTGCATGAAGTTTTGTTTTCCTGTATAATAAATTATGAAAGAGGAAACTTGGGAAAGTCTGTGTTTATTTAATTAATGGTTTTCTAAAACGGAGCATATCCAATTACAAAATTGACCCTATTAGCTATATAGAGAGTGCAACTACAACATTTTAATAAGCAAGATATCTGAAAATAGTCTTTGCACATTTTTTAAGGAACAATTGAAACATTTTTCAGTAAAGCGAACATCGTTTAGTTGTTTGTACAACAAATGTTTTTGTAAAGAAATACAAAATAAGTAATAAGGCGAAATTTACTTGTGCAATTTTATTTTATCCTCAATAATTTTTTATATTTAAATTAAAAACGCCCAAGCAGTCGTTAAGATAAAATGCTGTCGTGATTTCTTATCCATTTATTTGATGGATTACCAAAAGCAATTTTTTAACGTTTACCTGCTTTTTGGCAGGCCCTGAAAAAGTAATGTAAATAATTTTATTTTTAAGGCTTTTAATTTTAGCTAAGGAAATATTCTCACTTGTGATTTAATCTGCATGTTTTAAAATGTTCCTTATAAAGTGGGGTGTTTTTTTGTCACGTAATTAATTAGATAAGGTGGGACGAACCCCATTTGAAAATGCATGTTTCAGGGGGTAGTACTGATAATGAAAAATACTTTTATAATCTACTATAAATAAACTTTCATTTATAAAAAGTAGTACTAACTATGTATAATACTTTGAACAAAGAAAAGCGTTTTATTAAACTTATCGTATTTAGAAATTTACAGATTATTTTTTACAAGTAGTTAAGTTATAATATTAATGATGCTGGGTGCTGTAATCAAAGTTAGGATTAAGTACCAGCAATTAAAATTAGAGAAACTTACTTTTGTGTCGTTGCAGGGCGAAATGTTTGTATTGTGATTTAAAACTGGCCAAACTTTTCACCCCATTGAATTTTTTTTTACATTTTAAACACCTATGGTGTTTGAGTTATTAATACTGGTCTAATAGGCCAACCATCATTTTTTTCCTAATAAATCTTAAAACTAAATACTTAACAACTAGAGTCCATCCATTGAAGTCTTCTAGATTGTTCCGACTATATTGTATGCACTCTCACTCGCGCACTATGCTCTGCTTTTTACACAAAACACACTACACGAGTTCAAAGGGCTTGGTCCTCTTCAATCTTCGGACAGGATGTTGGTTGTCCAGTAGTTGAAGAGCTTCTGCATTCTCATGATGGTGGTCTGGCTTCGTGTTTACCAGCAAACCTTTTAGTTTCTTCCTTAACCAATGGTATACCAAGATCTCGATGAAGATCACTGTTGCGGACGTACCATGGAGCGTTTGCCATATTACGTAGCACTTTGTTTTGGAATGTCTGGATAGATGTAATATTGCTGTTTTGGGTGCAACCCCAAAGTTAAATACCATAAAGCCACACCGGTTTCAGGACCTGTTTGTATATTAGGATCTTATTATAAATTGATAATTTGGAATATCTTTCAAGAAACCAGAAGTACTGTCTGTATTTTAGATTAAGTTCAGTTTTTTTCTTTTTAACATGTTCTTTCCATCGCAATTTTGCGTCAAGGGTCATGCCAATTTCATATGGCACTATAGTCCAATTTATATTAAGTAGCAGTGGATCCGTTATCCTTTTATTTGTAAAATTGACATGGATGGACTTAAGCTCGTTAAGCTTAATTTTCCATTGTTTGGTCCAGCTGGGCATTAAGTTACTGGCTGTTTGCAACTCTCTAGTGGATGTTTCCTGATCTTTGCCTGGTGCAAGTAGTACAGTGTCATCTGCAAATGTGGCTACAGTAACTTCCTCTGGTACTGGTATATCACTAGTGTATAACAGATAAAAGACAGAACCAAGGACGCTACCCAGTGGTACGCCTGCTTTTATCTCCTTCAAGTCGGGATATTCATATTCTTGTTTTATTCTGTAGTCAGTCAGAGATGTTCGATGTTAGGATATCTACGTATTACTTAGGAAGCGTTTTGTTAATTTTATGTATCAGTGCCATACTTCGTCGAAAGCTGCAGCGACATCTAAAAAAACTGCAGAGCAGACTTGCTTTTCTTCGAAGGCTCGTGCAATTACATCAGTGATGCGGTGTACTTGATCGATAGTCGAATGTTTAGCTTACCATTTTCTATTTAAAAAATTTAAATTGATATTTTTTTTACAAATTAGAAACGCAATATTTTTTTATTAATGTAGGTAAGCCACAGTTACTTGACAATACTTTACCGGCGACCAAAGAAACGCAACCAAATTTGCTTTAAACGAGACGTTTTTAAGGCCTTCAGCTTCTACACGTTTTAAAGGACCCAAGCCTCTAGGTTTGTTTGTTTTATTTAATATTAATACTCTAAACCAGATTTCATTTTGTCTGCCTATAGAACCCTTTGGGAAAAGACGAATAATTTAGGAAAAGCAATACGGCTTAAATTATTGCAGATGGGATTTAATTGGATTTCCAAATCCTAAGCCATTGTTTTTGTAATTCAATATTTTAAAATATACCAGACGGTATTTCCTCTGGGCATTATTTAAAATCGTGAACTAATTTGGACGTACACCAAAAGCTCCGAACGAACTGAAACACTTGCAGTTCTTTGATTTTCACAACAACAAATTCTTTTTTAAGTGCCGTGGTTAATTAATGGAGCAATCTACATTACAATTAATTATACTTACAGATACGATTTGAGCTATTTGCATCATAAAGTGTTCCTTTGGTGTAACAATTGATTAAGGTACTCTGCTCAATGCACTAATTACATTCCTAACATTAGCAGCCTCTGGCCGTACATTGGACATAATTACTAAACGTTGTATTTATTTAGTTGCAGGCAATAATGTACAATTTACCTCAACTAATTATACATTAAATATTCCCGAAATAGGTTAACAAACAGTTACCTGGAAGAATTATTGATTCCACTACATAAATCAGGGGTTTGATTTTCTCTCTATTCAAAAATTAAGTATTGTTTTTATCTGTTCTTGTTTAAATTTAAAAAAAGGGCGTTTGCGTCTTAAAATAAATACCTACGTAACGGTTTTTTTTTTATAAACTTCATAAAAATAACCGATTGCAGCCAGAAAACTGCAGCACAGTCGATTTTTCTTACAAACAAAAGAATCATATACGCTACATCTTGGTCAACTAAGCTATACATCTTCATTAGACGAAAACTTGGTTTAAAACACTGTGATCTGTCATTGATTCCATGTTTTGATATAAAAGCAGTTTTTGCAATAAAATAAAGTTTTGCTCGCTTAAGGTACATACGAAGGGTGATCTAAACTTTAAAAAATTGACGGTGGCTATGCAAGTAAATTGCCTCACTAAATATTTATTAACAAAAGATCTGGAAATGAATTCGCTTTATTTAATTTAATAAATGCTACTATAAGTACCAACTATTTAGGGAAAAAGGGGCTTAACAGGATAGGATATTAATTAAATAACATACTTCCTAATAATTCATTATAAAATAATGTCAAAAGTTCATACGGGGTTTAAGATAAAATAATAACTTTCTTGTTTTTTCTTTCACTTGTTTTAAAATTACCGGTGTCTACCTTCATGGCCTACTTGAATGATGAGTTATCACGATATTAAAGTTATACAAGCTTGACCTAGAGTAAAAAACGCTCTGTATATTATTTTAAAAACGTAGCTAGAGGGAAGTGTTAGTTAATCCATTCTTAATTTAGCTTTTAAACGAATTGTTACCGCCTTTTAAAAAAATATTTAAATTGCAAAATTTAAACCCTCAAAAAGTTTTGAAGAAAAACAACAGGGGTTGCACTTTTCAGCCCTTGTGAAGGTAGGAGATGATTGAAAATCTTTTAGTTAGTAAAAATATATACCACATGTCATTCTCCTACATTTCTCCAAATTTGAGAAATAAAATGAAAGAAAACTCTTTAGGGGTTCTACTTCTGAAAGAAGGCGGTTTCGGAAAACATTCTATAAAAAAGTTCTTAACAATTTGATATGATAGGAATTACCTCCCGAATATTTATGAATCACGGGCATATTTACAAAAATATTACACCATTAATAACATGTTTTTTTTTTCAAATTAAATAACATTAATACATTTGTATACTTACATATATCATATAAATTTTACTCTTTTTTACGAGGAAATCTGGGGCCCCCATAACCTGGCGCCCCTAGGCAATGGCCTAGACTCGCCTAATGGTAAAACCGGCCCTGAACGTATCCAGAATTTTTCGATGAAAGTTTTTTTTTTTGCTATTTTCTGTGAAACGTATCTACCGTATCAAGAAAGACCCTACTGTACAGGGTGTTCAGAATTGACATCAATTGAGATCAAGACCAAGCGCAAGACTTTATCAAAGCTATTGATCACACAAACAGTAATTTTTTTTTTTTTTTTTTTAATTAAAACAGTCAGAAAACTTAATTGTTGAATTGTGTAATTTTTATGGACTTACAATAAAACGATTTTTATGTGTAGTTTACTATTAGTGTAGCATTATTTATTTTACTTTTAACTTCAAACCAAACAGATGTATTTCGTTAACAATGAAAACAAACTGCTTTATTTGCGTGAGAAATTCAAAACGAAACCAAGTCGGCCTAATACAAAAATATATACATAAATCTCCAGTCGAAAAAAGCGGGGTAACACATTTGTTTAACGACTTTTAATAGAAGGAATATGAGAAAATTGCCAAACAAAAAAGCAATATCAAAATATATTCCTTTCCGTCTCCGCTTTCCTCCCGTATATAAAGATAAAACAAATGAACTGAAAGGCAAAATAGTTCCGAGGCAAATCCGAGAATTAACTGTCACGCAAAAAAGGTCGAATTGGGTCGATCAGGAGAAACATATTTTCGGCCGATTTATTTAAGGGGAATTTCCACGAAGGGTTCTAATACGATTTTAATGACATTACAAAATCGCTTATAAAAATGCCTTAAAACATTTTTATTTCTGCAATGAAGACGAACTGATTTCGATATAAAATTGAGAATAAATTTACACACTAACTTCTAAGGTAAATTTGCTACTGATGTAAAAGTTAATGTCTGGCTGGGTTAAATGTTGTTTAGAAAATAATTTTCGAAAGTTTTGCACCATATTTATTTGTAAAGACTGCACAAGTGTGGTTACCTTTCAGTAGAATAGTTTTTTTCTGAACTAGAGAAGTGTATATTGACGAAATCCTATAGCTACTAAAATAGTTTGCGAAGGAATTTAAAGAAAAAAAAAAGTCAAGACAAGAGAAAATAATGGGTAGAAAAAAAAGGTGTATACCGGCTTTAAAAGGAGACCTTTAGGCTTAAAGATAAAAAGTTGTTCGTCTTTTAATCCTTCAAACACCTCCAAAATTTCACCCACTTTTGTTGACATTTGAATCAAAAGAAAGCAGCAAGAAGTGTTTCAAAATAAATAATGCTTAAAAATCACAACGAATCTCACAAGATTTCGACGTCAGCTGGCATAAATTGTGAAATATTAAACAGGCTTGTGTCTCGTAGATGTATAGCCCATATTGTTTTTTTACAGAACTGAGCCAAAATTCGTATACAATACGATTATTAAATATTTAATGTGGTCGGAGAAGTTTTGTTGTCTGTCTACATTACATGAAGGTATTTTATAATGGTATGCAAATATTTCTTTGGCTGTGCTAAACAAAATTGCAAGAATTCCATGTATATCCTGACTTGAACATTTTAAAAGCGAAATAAAATATACGTACAGGGGCGTAGCTAAGTTTGGTAAAATTAGGCAAAGTGCAGGAAATCGATTAACTTTGGTGGTTACCATGTTGATTGCCATGTTCATTTTGAGTAGAATTGACAGGTATTTTCGTGTTCTTACTTCTTAAACTTCAAAATAAATTACACCCGTCAATTCTACCCGATATAAACATAAATAAACCATGGTTAGTAACCACCAAAATGAATCGTTTTATATTGGAATAATTACTGGTTGGTGCATGTTTAATTATTTTATTTTTTACTCAAAAACTGTAGGTTTTACGAGAAAAACTAAAGAATAAAAAAAGTTTCTAAACAAACCAAGCTTGCAAGGAAAATTTTTTGAATTGCAAAATTTCAACCCTCCAAAAAGTTCTGATAAAAAAACAACAGGGGTCGCACTTTTCAGCCTCTTGTGAACGTGGGAGATGATTAAAAATATAACTATGAGAAACCTTTTAATAAGTACAAAACATATACCTAATATCATTCTCCTATATGTATCAAAATTTGAGAAACATATAAAAAACCTAATTTTATCGCTCCCCTTTAGGGGGCTGTAACTCCTAAAGGACACGTCTAAGGAAAAAAAGTGATATAAAAGCCTCCCTTAATTTTCGATAAGGAATTACCTCCTGAGTTTTTCGCAATATTTAACTAACACCCTGCATAACCCTTTTTTACTTAATTTTCGTTTAAATAACGAACTTTTCTTATTGAAATAACAAACCAAATTCTCAATGTTTTTTTTTCTACATAAACTACATCATACATGATATTATCGTGGCATCGGCTCATTTAAATATTTCTATATTACATAATATTTGCATTGCATTATTACAGACTTATTGTGTGGTTTGTAATGCTAACACTGTGAAGATTTTGGTATAAAATTCAAATAATAAATTATTCAAAGTTTTTCTCCGCCGTGGAGTTCTCCTGTAAAACGTTATCCAAACTAACAGCACTAATAATATTTAGAAACTGTTTGAATGTTTGAAATAGTTTTAATATATTATTTGGTAGTAAATTCCTTGTGTGTTAATACAGAAACTTTGAGCGAAGTAATTAGTTCGATAGAAAATTTTGACGTGAAAATCCGAAACAGACGCATTAACAATTTGATAGAGATTTATCGAACGTTGCAGAAGCTAATGTTAGATGCATGAACGAGTTTTATCATTGATTGGCAGCGCCGAGCTGCATGTATATACATGAATGAACGGTCTCTGGAGACGTTGTTCATCTGGTTAATAGCTCAGAGCCCCAGTTTTACGAGAACTAGCTAGCGCTGCTATTCAATAAGTTCGCTATCAATGTTATCGTGTTTAATTGACATTAAAATTGTATAGTGCTTCGCTATGAATCTTGCGATGGCAGTTTCGTGGGTGTTTATTGTGGCCAGATTATTATCAAACAGTGCACGGGATAAGGCTGATGAAATTAGGGTCACATATTCAGTGGTTATGCTCGCTATACATATGGTAATATTTCTCTAGACGTCAGCGAACAACGGCAGTAACGTTTTGGCTTTATGATTAGCAGACCGTGGTTGTTTGTGAAACATTTGGCAGACCATAACTCCTCGAAGATCCTTCAAACAGAAACAAAAAAGTGTTTGAAAAAAAAGTCTTTAACAATTCTTATTAAGATTCGATTGTTAGGGTTTCTGTCTCTGGACTTTCCCGGTAGTCTCAAATCGCAGGGAAAAATCCAAGACTCGAGACTTTGATATGATTTATTATTGCAATTAAAATTTTTCTTGCATATTTTGAATGTATTAAGAGTAATTTATGGAATCAAATAAAATCAAAGAAAATACTAGAAAAGTTCTTTTTCTTATCCTCACCCTCATCTACCATAAAAGTGGAAGCTGAATTGAAGAAATTGGAAGAGAATGGTTTAATTGAACGTATTAGACATTCAGAATGGGCATCTCCATTAGTAGTAGTACCAAAAACTGGTGGAGGTATAAGATTGTGTGTCGATTTCAAAGCTACAGTAAATTTAGTATTAAATGTGGATACTTATCCTCTACCCAAACCAGACGATTTATTTGCTAGTTTATCGGGAGGAAAAATATTTTGTGTGTTGGATTTAAAAAATGCTTACCAACAATTAGCCCTATCAGAAGAATCACAAAGGTATTTTTTAAAGATAGGTGTAACCTCTGATTTTATAAGTAATGACGCTTTAAAATCTTTTATTTTTGCTTTCAAGTCTTCGTCGAAAACTTTTGGATACCGCTTCTTAATATGATTAACCCATTTATCACCTTCTTCTACAATCTGTTTACAAAACATTTTCCTCCATTCTGGTAATAAACAGTCTAACCAATTTCGACCCATCAAACTTTTACTTAGTTTATTTTTTACAACCACCAAATACAACTTTCGATGTTGTGTCCCTTGTCTTTCAACATTTAATTCTATTTCACCGATTACTTCCAAGTTTTGCCCTGATACGGCCTTTAGTTTGATTTTCGATTTTAATAATTTTAAATCTGAAAACTTTTCTACATACTCTTTTTCACTAATCACGCTTACACTTGCGCCTGTATCTATTTCCATTGGCAATATTTTTTTATTAGCCTTAACTATAACTTCTAAGCTGCTGTTAATTTTATTTACTAATTCAATTGTACTTAGCTCATACTCATCACCCTTCTCTGTTTTTTTTTTCTCTATTATCTCAACTTTATTTTCATATTCATCTGAATCTGACAATAAATCTTCACTAGACTGCTCTTTTAAGTTCTCATCTTCCACCTGATAAACTTTTGATTTTTCTTTTTTCTTGCACACCCAGCTTGTGTGACCTGTTACCCCACAACTAAAACATTTCCAATTTTTTGCTTGGCAATTCACCTGCTTATGCATTTTTCCACAGTGTTGGCATGGGTGCAGCCCCTCTTTTCTTTTATTATCTTCCTTTTTGTCCTTTTCGAACCTTCTGTATTTTTCTCGGGTGTACTTGTTGACTGCACCTGGTTGCAACTCCCTTATTTGCTGTTGAGCTAATTCCATATTCACTGCAACTTGTACTGCACTACTAAATGTGAGATCTTTTTCTGACAGTAACCTTGTCTGAATCTTTTGTGACCGCATTCCACACACGAGCCTATCTCGCAATGCATCGTCCAAAAATTGACCATATTCACATTTACTTGCCAACTGCTTTAGTTTAATTACATATTCAGATATCGACTCTGAGACCTCTTGCTCACATTTGTTAAATTTGAATCTCTCTGCAATTATGTTTTGCTTTGGCGCATAGAATTTTTCTAACGCTTGAATCAACTCACTGTACGACTTGGTTTTTGGTTCCTCTGGCATTAACAAACTTTTTAACACTTTATAGACTTTCGATCCAATCAAAGTTATTAACAATGGTACCTTCATACGTTCCTCCACTACATTCACTACCATATACTGTTCTAATCTTTCTGTGTAAACGATGAAGTCCTCTTTTTCTGGATCAAACTCGTTTATTGTACCTATTAACGCCATTTTAGTACGAACACTACGACTACCTTCTGCTTTACCGACTACACTCACTAAATCGTATTAACCTTCACGATTTTACTAAACGTTTTTATCTCGTCGCCAAAATATAGTGTTTTAATACATATAACTGACAGTATTTTTACAAAAAAACCCTCGTAACTAATAAACAACATGTAACTAACAATAATATGTTTTTTTTTTTTTTTTTTTTTTTTTTAAACACCTTAGGTGTTTGGGTTATTAATACTGGTCTAATAGACCAACCATCAATTTTTTTCTAGTAAATCTTAAAACTAAATACTTAACAACTAGTGTCCATCCATTGATGTCTTCTAGATTGTTCTGACTATATTCTATGCACTCTCACTCGCGCACTATGCTCAGCTTTTACACAGAAAACACACTACACGAGTTCAAACGGCTTGGTCCTCTTCAATCTTCGGACAAGGTGTTGGTTGTCCAGCAGTTGAAGAGCTTCTGCATTCTCATGATGGTGGAGTCTGGCTTCATGTATACCAGCAAACCTTTTGATTTCTTCCTTAACCATTGGTATACCAAGGTCTCGATGAAGATCACTGTTGCGGACGTACCATGGAGCGTTTACCATATTACGTAGCACTTTGTTTTGGAAAGTCTGGATAGATGTAACATTGCTGTCTTTGGTGCAACCCCAAAGTTGAATACCATAAAGCCACACCGGTTTCAGGACCTGTTTGTATATTAGGATCTTATTATAAATTGATAATTTGGAATATCTTCCAAGAAGCCAAAAGTACTGTCTGTATTTTAGATTAAGTTCATTTTTTTTCTTTTTAACATGTTCTTTCCATCGCAATTTTGCGTCAAGGGTCATGCCAAGATATTTCGCTTGATTTTCATATGGCACTATAGTCCCATTTATATTAAGTAGCGGTGGATCCGTTATCCTTTTATTTGTAAAATTGACGTGGATGGACTTTGACTCGTTAAGCTTAATTTTCCATTGTTTGGTCCAATTGAGCATTACGTTACTGGCTGTTTGCAACTCTCTAGTGGATGTTTGCTGATCTTTGCCTACTGCAAGTAATACAGTGTCGTCTGCAAATGTAGCTACAGTAACTTCTTCTAGTACTGGTATATCACTAGTGTATAACAAATAAAGGACAGGACCAAGGACGCTACCCTGTGGTACGCCTGCTTTTATCTCCTTCAAGTCGGAGTATTCGTCTTCTTGTTTTATTCTGTAGAGTCTGTCAGAGATGTATGATGTTAAGATATCTACGTATTGCTTAGGAAGCGTTTTGTTAATTTTATGTATCAATCCTTTGTGCCATACTTTATCGAAAGCTGCTGCAACGTCTAAAAAAACTGCAGAGCAGACTTGCTTTCCTTCGAGGGCTTGTTCAATTACATCAGTTATGCGGTGTACTTGGTCGATAGTCGAGTGTTTCTGTCTAAAGCCAACAATAATATGTAACTAATAAATAACTGTGTAACTAAAACTACCTATAAAATACACTGCACTATCCTTCTCCAACCACTTCTATCCACTGCCTGGCGTCTCGCTTCAGTCCATGTCAGCCTCCGCCTCCACAACGCATCTGCCACTCCTGTATTCCATTTTCTCCTGGGTGTACCTTCACTTCTCGCCGGCTATTTCCATCTCCCATATCTTCTTTACCACCCTTTTCTCGTCCATTCTCACCAATTGTCCGAACCATCATAATTGTTGTCGTTCTATAGTTTTTATGTTCTCGATGCAATAAACACCGCCTTGATCAGATTTTAGCGACAACATATCGTGACCTCTCCTGGTTAGTATCTCTTCCTCAAGTTTTCCATCTGGTAGCGTATATGTTCCTAAGTATTTTAGTCATTTCTTCTCCCCTTAGTTGTATCTTTATACCTTCTATTCTGTTTGTAATTTCTATAATCTCTGTCTTCTCCGTGTTTATATTTAGCCTAAATTTTCTCATACTTACTCTCCATACTTACTCCATTTTTCCATCATCTCCTGTAGATCTTTCTTATTGGTTGCAAATATTAATAGGTCATCGGCATACAATAGCTCGTTTAGGAACACCGGACCAAGTTTCCTATATCCTAGGTGTGTTCTCCTTTGACCTTGGTTTACCTCTTTGGATATTTCGTCCATTATTATAATAAAGAGTAAAGGACACCTCCCTGTCTTACACCTCTTCTTGTTGTGAACCTATCAGATATTTTCCCGTTTACTCATACTACATTTTCAGTTGGTAAGTATTTACTTTTGATTACTTCACTTCAGTTAGATTTCTGTTTACGCCTCTTTTGTTTAGAACTTTCCAGATCTCTTTCCTTTTTATACTATCAAATGCTTTTTGTTCATTCAAATATCAACATTATTTAGTACAAAGACTGTGTGCTATTTATAATGTACAAATTTATCAACAAATTATTTGTTGATGGACAAAACCTAAACACTGACGCTGCGCTTCAAGTTATGGATGTAATACAGATATTTTAACGTTAATTTGCTTTAATTAAATTGAAACTCATAACTCATAGCTTGGCTCTTTTAAAGTGTTACATGTTTTAGTAACTGATGCATCAGTATTTGTCCCATGTTATCTATTAAAAAATTAAACTGGTTGATGAGGAGCAGTAAATATTTTAGGAACTGGTAGTATAAACCATTTTGAGTTAAAAAATCATATACCAAATCTCAATGGTCATCGAGACGGACATAATCTTCCAGCATAACGGAGCATTACATGCTAGTTTCATTTCATGACTGGTTCGCGTTTCAAAAGTTTTCAGTCAGCATCTAATTATATTGAAATCACAATAAAAATGCGATTATCTCTTTTTAATAATAACCAAACCAAGCCGAACGTAATTAGCCATCAATGATTGACTGTTAAAATCAAATAAATCCGAAAAAACTGCTGTTAACGACCAAAAAAAATTTAGGGGACCTAAAACTGTCGTGCCTTCCTGTTAATTACACAAACTCGAATATCGGGGCGAAACAGGGAATAAGAATAATTTTTAATTACGCGTAGAACGAACTCAATTACACAATTAATTTTTTAACAGCCGCTGAAAAATTAAATGTCCGGAGATTTTGAAACTCGAACAAAGCCTGCTGGAAAAACAATTGAAATTAACTTGAATGGCGACGCGACAACCGTGTACACGGCTCCGTCACATCGTGTTAGTTAAAGTTAAGAAATCCAGTGAAAATAATAAAAAATAAATAATAACAATTTAGAGAATCGACGCTAATCTAATAATACATTTAAAAATAGTGTGAAAGTGAAGGGATTTTGAAATTAGTTTTTAAAAAGACATATTTAACATCATTAATAATAAAAGATTAAACGTACGTGTAAGTGTAAGGGAAACGCTGAGTGCGCGAAACGTAGGCAATTGACCCTAGTGCAGCGCGTCAACTATAAGTGAACGATCTAATAGTGAGTAAGTGAGTGATAAATGGACAAATTTTTTGGAAAAAAAGACGACAGGAAAAGAGAGAGAGAAGACAAAAACAAAGAAGGAACAGAGGCATTTCGGAAAAGTAAATTAGTTATTAGGTCCCCGGATCAATCAAAGCAAAAGATAACAGCAACACTGCACATCTTTAATAATCAAGAGAGAGCAGTTACAAAACCGGACATTAATATGGAGGAGGTAAAAGCCATGTTTGAGGCCATTAGGAAGGAGATGAGAGACGGTTTTAATGAGTGCAATGAAAAAATAAGGAAACTTACCGAAAAAATGATAGAGAGAGAAGAAAAATGGGAAGAGGAAAAACAGTGCATGCAAAAGAGAATTAAAAGAGTAGAAGACAGACTGGAAGCACAAGAAAAAGAAAGGAAAAGAAACAACATAGTACTTAAAGGTATAAATATACAGCAAGAAAAACTTGAAGAAGGAGTGCAAGAATTCATTTGGAAGGAGATTGGAGTAAAAGTTGATGTGACTGAATCGTATAAAGTGGGAAAAATCCCGGGGCAACAAGTCATAATAGCTAAACTGGATAACGGAAGGCAAAAGCTAGAGGTAATGAAAAACAAAAGTAAAATGAAAGGGAAAAAAATGTATATAGACAATGACCTTACGGTCATGGAGCGGGAAATACAAGGAAAAATTATAGAAAAAGCAAAAGAGGCCAGTAAGCAGGGCCACAAGATAAGAATTGGATATAAAAAACTTTATGTCGACGACGAACTATATATATGGGACGGAGTGGAACAGAAATTGGCAAAAAGGGAAAACAAACACTCAGATTCAAAAAACTAACAAGCAAGTTTAAAGATGGGGTAATCTGGAATTCCCACTTGAGTACCCCAAACGGAAACATTGGGAATATAAATGACAATGAGCAACAGAAATGGACAGTAAATATAGGAACATGGAATACAAGAAGCATTCAAGGTAAAGAAGTAGAATTAGTAGAGGAATTTGACAATAGAAAATTAGTAATATTAGGATTAACGGAAACGAAGAAAAAAGGGAAAGGAATAGTAAAACTCGACAAAGGGCATATATTAATACATAGTGGAGTAAAAGAAACGGAATTTGCTAAAGCTGGGGTAGCCTGCGTAGTAAGTAAACAATGGAGTGAAAAAGTTAAAAAATGGAAAGGGATATCAGAAAGAGTATTGATGGTAGAACTACAAATTACAAATAAAGAATTGATAGGGGTGGTAGTGGCATATGGACCGAATGAGAATGCGGCAGAAGAGGATAAAGATATATTTTATAGACAACTACAAGAAACAGTGGATGAAATACGAGGGAGAACAATCATAGTAGGAGATTTTAATGGAAGAGTGGGTAATGATGTCAAAAAGTATGGCACAGTGCTGGGAAGATATGGGGAAGAAGTACTAAATAACAATGGAAGGAGATTAATAGAATTTTGCTTTGAAAACAATATGACAATAATAAACAGCAGATTCAAACACAAAAATATCCATAAATACACAAGAGAGGTAAAAAGTAGGGATGAAAAGTCAATAATAGATTATATTATTGTAGAGGACACAGAAAGGAGCAAAGTCATAAACGCTAGAGTATACCGAGGGGCAGAAATAGGCAGTGATCATTATCTACTTATGGCAACATTACAAATAGGACAAAATGATCCAGAACGAATAAAACAAGATGAAAAGAAAAATATAATAAAAATAAAAGCATATAAACTAAAAGAGAAGGATGTACAACAAAATTTTCGAGATTATATAAAAACTGAGAAGCAAAAGAGCGAAGGGGACGAACAAGGAAAGGATTTGGAGCATTTATGGACAGATTTCAAAAGAATTATTCTCAAGTCTGCCGCAAGGGCATGTGGGACAATGAAACAGGGTAATAGTAATAATAGGAAACAAACGGCCTAGTGGACCGAAGAAGTCAAAAGAGAAGTGAAGGAAAAGAAAAGACTATGGAAAAAATACCTGACAACAAGCAAACCAACAGATTACGAAAAATATAAACAACAAAGAGAAAAGGCGAAACGGACTGTGCTAGAAGCAAAAGCAAAGACTTGGGAGGACTTTGGGAAAAGAATGGAAGAACATTATGCGAGCAATCAAAAGCTCTTCTACAAGGTATTAAAAAACCTAAAACAAGATAAAAACCATACATTAAAGCAAATAATGGATAAACAGGGAAAAATACTGACAACAGAAAAAGAAATTATCGAAAGATGGGGTAATTATTTTAAGGAGTTATTGGAAAGTGATAACACAATGAATGACGAGGAAGAAGAACAAGGACAGGAGGAATACGAAACAATTGAACAAGAATATGAACAAGAAATAACCGAAGATGAGTTGGATAGAGCGATTCATAAAATGAAAATTGGAAAAGCAGCAGGGCATGATGGCGTTTTACCTGAAATGATTAAGTACATGGGAGTAGAGGGTAAGAAAATGCTGTTAAGAATAGTAAATAAAGCTTGGCAGAAAAAAGATATTCCAAAGGACTGGGAGGTATCTGTTATATTACCGATATTCAAGACTGGCGACAGCAAAAATTGCGAAAACTATAGAGGCATATCTCTACTTAGTGTAGTAGAAAAATTATATGAAAGAATATTGGAGGAGAGATTAAGAAAACATTTCGAAAGTAATTTGGAAGAGGCGCAATGCGGATTTAGACCGGGTAGAAGCACGCAAGATCTAATTTTTACGCTAAGACAGTTAAGTGAAAAATCAATGGAACATTCAAAGATGGTGTATTTGTGCTTTATCGATCTTTCTAAAGCCTTCGATAGAGTGCCAAGGGAAAAGATCTGGAAGATATTGAAACAAAGTAGAGTTCGAGAAGGATTATTAAACGCCATCAAGAGTTTATATAAGAGCAGTAGAAATTATGTGCGAACCCACAACAGCAGTTCCCAGGAATTTATAACAACAGTGGGAGTAAGACAAGGAGGCACATTAAGTCCTCTGCTCTTTATAATTCTTATGGATAAAATTATTAAAGAATGTAAGCAAAACACAAAGAAAGCCTACTGGGGTTGGAATAAACTAAAACCAATATCCTTAACAGAATTAGCCTTTGCAGATGATGTGGTGTTATTAGCTAAAAGCGAAAAGGACTTGCAATTTAATCTAGGCGTATGGGCAGATACATTAAGCAGATATAATATGAATATTAATATAACAAAGACAAAGGTTATGGTTATAGCGAAAAATCATGAACCAGCTACAATAATGCTAGACCAAAAAAAGATAGAACAGGTAGCAAGCTTTAAATATTTAGGAACAATAATTGCAGAAAATGGTAAATTGGAGGAAGATCTGAATAACAGAATAGCGGCAGCGACGAAATTTTACTACGCCACAAATAAATGTTTGATAAGTAAGAAGGAAATATCAAAAGAGACGAAGACGCGAGTTTTTAATGCAGTGTACGTACCCATCCTCACGTACAGTTCAGAAACTTGGACACTAACTCAAAAACAAAAACAAAGAATACAGGTACAGGAAATGAGATTTTTGAGAAGAATAGAGGGTTGTAGACTGATCGATAAAATCAGTAACGAAAAAATCCGAAATAAACTTGGAGTAACAGATATTAAGAAAAAGATGGAGACGAATCAATTACGATGGCTGGGGCATTTACTACGCATGCCAGAAAGTAGATACGCGAAAATAGGATGGAAAATGCAGATAGAGGGAAAAAGAGCTAGAGGAAGGCCAAGAATAAAATGGGAAAAAGAAGTGAGGAAGAGACTAGAAGGAAAAGGAGTCAGCTGGAAAGATGTGCCACAATTAGCCAACGATAGGAAGGAGTGGAGAAAGATAATACAGTAACAGAAAAGCAACCTCGACACCGAAAGGTACAAGAGGAAACGATTAAGAAGAAGAAGATGTTTTAGTAACTGATGCATCAGTATTTGTCCCATGTTATCTATTAAAAAATTAAACTGGTTGATGAGGAGCAGTAAATATTTTAGGAACTGGTAGTATAAACCATTTTGAGTTAAAAAATCATATACCAAATCTCAATGGTCATCGAGACGGACATAATCTTCCAGCATAACGGAGCATTACATGCTAGTTTCATTTCATGACTGGTTCGCGTTTCAAAAGTTTTCAGTCAGCATCTAATTATATTGAAATCACAATAAAAATGCGATTATCTCTTTTTAATAATAACCAAACCAAGCCGAACGTAATTAGCCATCAATGATTGACTGTTAAAATCAAATAAATCCGAAAAAACTGCTGTTAACGACCAAAAAAAATTTAGGGGACCTAAAACTGTCGTGCCTTCCTGTTAATTACACAAACTCGAATATCGGGGCGAAACAGGGAATAAGAATAATTTTTAATTACGCGTAGAACGAACTCAATTACACAATTAATTTTTTAACAGCCGCTGAAAAATTAAATGTCCGGAGATTTTGAAACTCGAACAAAGCCTGCTGGAAAAACAATTGAAATTAACTTGAATGGCTGTAAAAAAAAGCATATTTTTGCTAACAAATTGTAATGCAGGCTTTTGATGTTGCGAATAAAACAATTTCTGAGTGGGTACATTTAATGCAACGGTGAAAAATTAAATTTCGCTTTAATTGGCACTGCTTCAAAACATTAATTTAAAAAATGCGCTAGCCAAAATAACTACAAGCTTAAAACAAACTTTATATGTACAAAAGCTCATATTCAAATGTTATTTACAAAACAAAATGTGATAATTATATACAGGGTGTTTCACCTTTCCATGTGGCACTATTGCTATCTCCGTAAATAATGAAAGTACAAGGTTGTTTAACTGGGACAAAAGTTAGCTATTTAGGAGTGTATTTTAAACAAGATGTTTTGTTTAAAAATCCATGGCTTACGCGATATTGCGAAAAAAGCGAAATCGGCCAAGATTTTTTAACATAAATATCTCGGTTATCGTTGTTGATACACAAACATGCCAAAGGAAAAAATGTTGCTTCATTTTCTTTGCTATGAAAAGGCCTCTACTCACCTACCAATTTGTCGGTACAAGCGAACGACCAAGAGATTGTAGTTAAAGAAAGAATAAATGAGTTTTAAATACACTTATTAGCATTACATAAATTAATCACTCAAATAATTTGAGGATTCAAGTTTTATTTTGCATTTTTCCTTTTGTTTCTCGTAATTAAACAATAAAATAAAGTACCTCCCTAATTACTTTTAAAACATTGTAAATATTGTAGCATAGAAACTTCATTGTCACTGGCTTACTGAAGCAATAACAACTAACAACTGCCTGCTTCGAGTCCTGAAAGAGTAGGTCTTAAACCATCCCAAGGAAGTTTCATTAAAACAAAAATAGTGGAAGAATACACTATTTAACACAACTCAAAGCACAGAACTTTGCTGCTTTTTTATTTTATTTCAGTTTTATTGTGCTTTTTTCTGCAACTGGAGCTTTGCATATTCCGTAGTAATTATGTATAACTTTTATCAGTTCCCTGTGGAAATTATCGAAACTAGTGTGGCTTTGAGATATTAGGATAGCCGATATTTCACCTGGGGCTAGGCCTATATTTTTCACTGTCAATAGCAGTTTTTTATTGCAACTTTTTAAGTTAACGCACATTCAGGAAGTGCCAAAAATATCCTTTGGGGCCTTGTTAATGATGAGAAATACAAAGTCAGTTAAATAAAATACATTCAACGTTTTTGTTATAATAATTTTAAATCCTGAGATATTAAAATGTGCCGAACAAGGATAACCGTGGCTTACCATAACCCTTTGAGAGGGGCATTTAACACGTTATTGGTGGACGCAGAATCGATTTGGAATGAAGGTAAAGGCCATCGTGTCAGTTTCCACTCAATATAATAATCAGACAAACGTATGATATGGCGCAAACAACCGATTTAATGAAATCATATTCGCATTATCTTGCTGCAGTATTGGTGGGTCGTAGCCTCGTAGCTTCAACATGTTCCTCGCGCGTCGCTTAACAAAGCTACGCCAAATAACAAACGAACAAAGATTATTGAACTGCTAAGTACATACTAGAACGTCGCTGGTTTCACTATGAAAGAAATAAAACACAATTAGAAACTTCAATGTGTTTAAGTATTTGAAAAAGGGAAAAAAAAGTTCAATTACTTTGTTTTGGTACACAAAAAAACGATTGAGCTATGAGAACATGATAAACAAAACGAAAAATTAATTTTAGGGCTATACAGGGTAATTCAGTTTGACTGTCGCACCCCTATAACTTTTTAATTATTGAAAATAACCCCAACAAAACTTGTATTTTTGGAAACGGTGACAAATTCTCTATTAAGTGATATACAGGGTGTCCCAGATTACATTTCCAGCATGGGGATCTCGCTTATTATAAGAGATACAGGTTTGTTTAAATTAGATGAATTATTCCTTGGTATGAGAGGAGCCACAATCAATTTTTTAAAGTATAAAATTTCTCGTGCTTCAGATGTTATAGCAAAAAATATGAAAATGTCGAATTTCTTTTTTCTCTCATAACTTTTTTGTCTTAATCATTAGAACAATAATATTTGTACTTTCTTAAGGTACTTTTTAATGGAGAATGTAACTGTTATTTTAGATTTTCTTTATCACTTTTTATTTTTGAGATATTACCCCTAACTTCATTTTTTCTTATGGGCCGCGAAGTTGGCTATGGGATAGTTAAATGTGTTTTTTTTTTTCTCTTTAAAATGAGATATTACTTGTTACATTTATTTTTATAAATAAGTCACAAAATGAAGAAAAATCGTATTTTACCCATAATCAAGCTATCTATGAAAATAAAAACAATATACAACTAATTAAATGTCAAATGAGAGTTACCATTTGTCTGCGGTATCATTTATTAGAATTGTTTAGGATTGTTGTGTAATTCGATAGTCTTTTTAGCAAATTTGTTATCATATAATTATGGGCACTTTTACAACTAATTAAAAATTTTATATGTTGAATTGCTACATTATTTGCAATAGAAACTGTGTAAAATAAATAATTCTAATTAATTATTGATTTGTTTTGGATTTTTGGTTGGTTTGTCGAAAAAACCATATTCTTTTAAATTTATTTCCAAATTTTTGTAATTACGCATCCTTCGTTGCCTTTTTTCGAAAGTATATTCGCTCAGCTTCTTACACAGTTTTTATGGTAAAGCATGTAGCATCCCAACGTCAAATTTTTCGTTTTTTTTTAATGTAATCATCATTATAACAATTACCACAAAGACTATCGAATTACACAACAATACTAAACAATTCTAATAAATGGTACCGCAGACAAATGGTAACTGTCACTTGACATTTAATTAGCTGTTTTTTGTTTTTATTTTCATAGATAGCTTGATAAGTGATGGGTAAAATACGATTTTTCTTCATTTTGTGACATTTCAAAAATAGATGTAGCAATAGCAAGTAATATCTCATTTAAAAGATAAAAAAAAACACATTCAACTATTTCATAGCCAACTTCGCGGCCCATAAGGATAAATGAAGTTAGGGGTAATATCTCAAAAATGGTAGGTGTTAAAAATAATCTAAAATAACAGTCAAATTCTCCATTAAAAAGTGCCCTAAGAAAGTACAAATAATATTGTTCCAATGATTAAGACAAAAAAGTTATGAGAGAAAAAAGAAATTGGACATTTTCATAGTTTTTGCTATAACATCTGAAGTACGAGGAATTTTGTAATTGATTGTGGTTCTTCTCATACCAAGGAATAATTCATCTAATTTAAACAAACCTGTATCTCTTATAATAAGCGGGATCCCCATGCTGGAAATGTAATCTGGGACACCCTGTATATTTGTTATCTCTACAATGACGTATGTCAAATCCGCGAAAGGCAACTGTTTTTTTTTTTAAATACATAGTATACATGTTTTTGTTAATTCGGATAGAGAATTTAATTCTGAATCCGACACTGTATTAAAAAAGTATGCATACATAAAAAAAAATCGAGAAAAATCAGTTCAAAGTTTATTGAAATTAACAGTCTATTTTTTAACATTAAAAAAAACAATTAAATCTTAAAAATTATGCTATAACTACAAATTATATTTCTCAAATGCAGGTTTTTCTGACAAATATTTTATTATTTATAATAATCATGGAGCAAAATGCATTACATATATGACTTGGAGTTGTTTTTAAGTAATAAACCGCTCCCTTAATTTTCGGGTTATTTATTACAGGGTATTTACATAGTTTATTACATATCGGGATCTTGAAAAATTCCGGGAAGAGGACCGATTCCTTCCCGGAACCCCGTCACAAGCAAAAATGTCAAATATTAGAAACCCCAGCTCCAACCAAAAACCCCACACTTGAATTTTAATTTAGATTTAAAAGTAAATTAGTTTATCGATTGTTCACGGCTAATACTTTTAAATTTATGAATATTCAGTAGATTATGGTGATTTTTCAATAACAAAATATACAGCCAATTTTGCGCTAAGTCGGCTCTTTCTCCGGAAATTAATTTGCATTTTGGATTACATCAAAACAGATTTTGATGCTTACCCGATACCAAACAGTAATTCGTCAATTATTGACTTGCAGCAAATTAATATCGACTCACAATTTTGCGTACGTATCGAGGTAATACGTAGTCTTGAATCTGAAAAATCCCAATCGATATAATTGCAAATCGGACAGAACAGTCGTTACAATGATAAATTAACATTACAGCTATCGAGCTAGCAAAACAAAACTAACTGCGGATATTAATGTATTTGCATTATGAAATGCATTTGTAATAGTTCGCTAATAAATCTGACGCATTGCACTGTATTCATTTAGAATGTTAAGTGATTCCACAATTTCATTGATTGCATTAAATAAGATCATAAATTAACTAAACTCTGACACCGCCACCGGAAAACAGGTCATGGTAAATTAACTCGAAATTGTGTTTGGATGCTATCACGATTAAAATATAATGGACGGTTGTTTTAATTATTTGGGTACCCAATTTGTTGGTTCCGAAAATATGTAGGTCTAAATCAAGAATTAGTGCTATTGGGGGTTGGTAACTTGGCGGTAAATTCTTATTGCAGTTTTGCACACTAACAAAATTATTAAAAAATGATGCATGAGGTAATAAATAAGTCGTCTTTTTACTAATACTATGTACAATACAAAATACAAGGAAAACAATGTATTACCTGCTAGGATTCCAAGCTCACAGTACCCTAAATAAATTTAGCCTAGCTTAATGAGCAAACTCTTCAAAAGAATAACTGGCGAATCAAATTCGAAGCACAGGGTGGTCAAAATTCGATGGTATTACATAGGTATCTCGTTTAATATTTAAGATTAAAAAAAACGGTTAAATTACCAAAAATGTGCAGTTTTTTTGAGACAAGCCGTTTTCAAAAACATTCTTTCGTTTCCGGTTTTTGAGTTATTAGAAAAAAACTTTTTTTTGTCGTATCTATAATGTGCCATATCTCCGTTATTGCTGTAAAATGAAAATTGTATGGAAAATTTTGTTCTTGTTTTCTATTCTGATTAAATATTCAACTTGACCCTTGTATTGAAGTCGAAATATCATCAAGAAAACTTCCATTGCGCCCTAATAAAATAAATCCTTTCGTAATTACATGCGAATGACAGGAGCCCACGACTTTCCGCATTACATAGTCTACTTGATGAGTCAGAATAAGGGTAATCAAGTGAGTTTCTGAGATTGGTACAAGAAAATGAACACCTCGGTATTATTAGATTCACTTGTAACGGTATTCGGTCACGCTAGGATAAACCGTGGATACCAGCCAGCCTTAATAACGTTAATAGGCTCATTACAGACGAACGGAACGGCGACGTATAATATTTGCGTCATTTGTTTTATTAGATTACGTCAGCAGTGTGCATCTCCGACTTTGTTAATCTTCGTTTCCCGCTGTAAGAAAGTCGAATACACGTGCAGTGTAAACGTTGGCTGCAGGATAATCTGGCTTATGGATTTAATATTCTAATATTGTAATTGTTAGTGGATGGATAATGGGGATGGGGTCGTTGATTTCTCTGGTTAACAAGATTTTACAGCGTCGAAGCAGAGTCGCTTAATTAAGTCGTCTTTTATTAATTAGGAAGATGGTAGTTTCCTGTGTTGCTTTATTGCAGAGCGGGAATGGAATTATTAGCTTTTGACAAATTATTGAAACGTAATTTCACTAAAAGATTTTTTTTCTAAATTAAGCTTTAGCGATCACTAAAAATTTTTGTTTGGGCAACTTTTGATTTGCGCCAAAAAAGTTTAAAATTTGGACGATTGCAATTCTAATCTAACAAGGGAGGGGGTCACGATACGTTGTCGCTAGAATTTGATTAAGGTTGCGTTTATTGCATCAAGGACATCAAAACTAAATGTTTTCCAGAGTTATACGTGCCACTTGCCATTTCCTTTGGAAAAGTAGAGGAACAACTTAAAAAATGGTATAAAAAGATCATTTTTGCGATCGCGTTGGCCATGAAACCGTTAGAAACAAAATCGAAATTCTTCTATTTACCAATGCGCGCATCCTTTGCAAGTAAAATGATGCAAAGTTTTTGAAAAAATCTTGAACGGTTCTGGAGCAAAACGCAAAAAACGAAACCCCTGGATAAGCGCTATGATTTGAGAAGTTGTGGTATATCTGTATAACTATATCTTTGCGTCTTGCATAGGCGTTTAACATAAGGAAAACCGTTTTTACAAAGGCCTCGTTTTTCGCGTTTTTCTTCGGAACCGTTTAAGATTTCTTCCAAAACTTTGCACCATTTTACTTGCAAAGGATGTGCGCATTGCCATTTATAGTGATGGGCAACGGATTCCTAATGTTTTTGTTTGTAAAATTTATGTGAGTTGGTTTTACCTCGTTTAATTTTATCTTCCATTCCCTGGTCCAATTGAATATCTGATCACTGGCTTGCTAAAGTTTATTTGTCGTGGCTTCTATGTCTTTATCAACTGCTAGGATTGCAGTGTCATCTGCGAACGAGGCAATAGTCACAGTTTTTAATTCTGGCAGATCAGCTGTATAGAGCAAATAAAGGATCGGTCCAAGGACGCTGCCCTGCGGTACTCCATCTCTGATTTCCGTCATCTCCGAATACTCATCTTCTTGTTATATTCTAAATAATTGTATGATTTTAGTAATTTAGCACTGTAGTGGTAGCAAGTTATTTAATTTGTACACAAGCCCTTTGTGCCAGACCTTATCGAAGGCCTGGGCCACATCTAAAAAGATAGTTGAGCAGAATCTAACGCTCTCTCTATGACATCAGTGATCCGATGTACTTGATCTAATGTGCTATGATTATGTCTGAATCCAAACTGATGGTTTGGAATCAGTTTTTTTTACTTTTGATGATAAGTTTTAGTCGTTTTAGGAAGAATTCCTCGAATAATTTAGATGTTTTGGTAGCAATGATATAGGTTTGTATAAATTGATCTCATTAGGTGGCTTACCTGGGTTTTGCCTGGCTTTTGCTGCCACCTTCCATACGCTTAGAACATGATTCATTCTAAAGGCTGCATTAATTAGATAGGTAAACATTACAGTAACTTTCCTCGGTAGTTGCTTTAAGATTTCGCCTGTAATCAGGTCAAAACCTGGCGCTTCTTTGGGGCGGAGGTTGTTTTTGAATTCTGAAAACAGATTGAGCCGAAAATTCCACACATTTTGGCCCATTTAAATAAATTAATAGATCCATAGGCACAGCGTTAGTGGAACATGGTTTATTAAATAAATTTTACTTTTGATGAATCAATCCTATCTTGAATTTTCTTTTAGAGACTTGCTTCACGGTCCTCTGGTGTCATTGGCAGTTCAAACAATCATTTAAGCCATCTAATATTTTCATATTTTTGCATATACAGATTTGGACACTCATAAGTTATGTGTCAGAAATAATAAAAAGTTATTTTTAATTTAAAATTCATTGTGGCCTCGTAGGAAATTTTAAACAATTTAATTAAGCTGTTAATCTTTTAAACAAACTCCACTTATTTTCTTTTTAAGTTTGCCAGGGGAAAATCTAGACAAAAAGCGGTAAATCTGTCTAGACAAGTTTTAGTAGCTGCCGGGATATATTGTTGTTGTCATATTTAAATCCATAATTAATATTCATAGCGTCATTTGCGCATAGTGTAAGTTAAATTAACGCGATGTGTAACGATATCGCACCCCAGTGATTTTAATTTTAATTTATTCCAAAAATTTGCCGTCATATTAATTTGCTCTCATGCATATTCGATGGGACGAGCTCGCAAAGCCAAATCCACGAAACTGTGGCACAGTTCTTAACTCTAATTTGTTTTGAATGGGATATTTCATAAATACGTACACAGGCGGAGCTCACCCGGGGCCTCGTTGAACTAAATCACGGCCGAATCTCATACATAAACGATGGTGGACAGCTTCCGACCAGGCTACTCTGATGGAAGATCCGTGTTCCTCGCAACTCGACTAAGACGAATGGCCGCGGTCTTGAGGTTACCATACTTTACTGCGTACTCTCTCGTGCAATGATCCCGAAAATCTTCGGGGTTGATTGTCATTAATCTTGGCATTATAAATTGGGAATATTTTCGAACAAGGCGGACGACAAAACCGAGTTTCGATCGAAAGAAGCTTTCATGGGAATGATTTTAACAAGCGGCAAGGAAAATAAAAAAAACTTGTAAGTGACAATACTTACGAGAGAGGGTTCACGATATGTTGTCGCTAGAATCTGATCAAGTCTGTGTTTATTGCATCAAGAACATCAAAACTAAATGTTTTACAGAGTTATACGTGCCACTGGCCATTTCCTTCGGAAAATAGGGGAAAAACTGAAAAGTTGAATAATAAAAGTAATTTTTGCGATCGCGTTGGCCATGAAACCGACAGAGATAAAATCGAAATTCTTCTATTTACCAATGCGCGCATCCTTTGCAAGTAAAATGGTGCAAAGTTTTTGAAAAAATCGTAAACGGATCCGGAGAAAAACGCGAAAAACGAGGCCCTTGTAAAAACGGTTTTCCCTATGTTAAACGCTTATGCAATAGGGTGGATCGCTCTTATATGGGAGAACTTTTTTTTTCGAATTTCGATTTCGGGGGGTGCGCGATAGATGCCCTGGTATCTTTTGATTAATCGTGCAAAGTATTTAAAAAAAATAATAATTGGAAGTACTGCCCCAAAGTCGTCAAAGTTTTCGAGAATTTAAAAAAAGTTACTTTAAATTAAAATGCCTTTATGGAACATTATCACAGTTTATGCTTTTAATTATTAAAATAACAATGTAACACACCGTGTTTCTTACTTTCCCGGGTAATTTTATTGTCACGTGCGCGTGGTGTGCGCGGGTAGTGCAGCGGATATGTCATTTAGCATCCCTTAGCTTTATAGTTTAAATTTTTTTTCAGAAAGAGATCACGTTTCGTTCTGATATCGAATATTTGAGATTTGATAGTGTGATTTTATTGTAATAAAAGTACAAACGTTTACGTAGCAGTGATACAAACAACTGTCCTATATTTGGTGTTGGCAAAGAATTCCCGAATAGTTTGTTACCGACGTATGAAGGCATGACGGCATGATATAATATTTTATTTACGTCTCGCAAACCTTAGAAAACGATTCCTGGATTTGGTAAGAGACACTAGTAAAATAGTTACTACTGACAGAACAAATCTGGAGAAGAACGTCCTTACCTACAGTAGAGCATCGAACAATCTTAGCGAGAATAAAAACATATCAAGACAAATACCATGCAATCCTAAAGCCCTATCAATGTAGAAAGAATAGTGAACTACAGAAACAAATTGGAGAAGTTCAAAATGGACGCCAGGACTCTGTTTGACCTTGCCACGCAAATGTAGTTCGTTCTTGTGACAAATCGCGGAAGATACTCATTAAAGAAGGAGAATTCTTGTTAGACCAGCGAGGTCAAAGAAAAATGATGATGTGTTCCTTAGATAGAGAGACTACAAGGAAAAACGAAACCAATATTTCCAAAAAATTGCAACGAAACTTTTATGAAGAAGCTTCCCAAACATCAAAGTTCCAAAGATCCACGTCTCAAACTAAGGGTTCAAATTCTAAGCCCTTAAAAGCAAATGCTGATATGCAGGAAAAGCAATGAGGACTATCGCAGAAAAGTTCTGTTCGAAGAGCACATTAGTTTATTGAAAAAACCTGGCTCACAATACATTCACCACATTTCTATGAAATCTAGTGACGCAAAAACAATTGCCAATTGACTGTTCGCATCATTTCCGAAGCCATCGCAAATCTGGACAAAGTCGAAACTGATATTTTACCTAAATTTTGTTTGATGCCTCTCCACACACAAATCACTGAAAGATGTTTCAAATTGGTGACGGATCAGAAATAAATTAGAATCTTGTCGTATCATACCAAGAAAGACTACAAAACCAAGTTATTAGCTTAATTTTGGAGTGATCTTAATTTTTTTTAAAACTGTTATTGTGTGATTTTACATTCTGTTCTATTTTCTTGTTCTTTTAATTGTCCAAAAAAGTTATAAAAATTTTGTAGCCTAACCTTGAATACGTTTATTGAGCATAAACTATAACATACATTCAGCAATTTTTTTTCAAAATTCAGCAGGCTTGGGGCGTACTTGCACTAATAATATCAAAATATTGTCTTCATGACTTCTGATTGTATTCCTCTAGAGCATCTTTTCCGAACCCCGCCAGAAAAAAAATATGAAAAAATAAAATTCGATCCACCCTATTATGCAAGTCGTATGTATTTAGCATTTAGCTATAACAGATATACCACAACTTCTCAAATCATGCGAAGATGATTTTTTATCCACTCTAAAACAAAAATACTACTTTCGCCAGTCGCATTGGTAATGATAAGTAAATAAAATCTAATAAACGGTTTTGATTGAACCAAAGACTCCAGTCCCCTTAGCCCTAAATCAAGGGCTTTCAGCATTTGCCTAGTTTGTCTAGGTGAAAAAAAAATCGAGTTAGCATTATGCATTGATAAAATTCAACCTCTACGCATATATTAAGCGTTGATTGTCATTATTCTTAACAATATAAACTAAAAAAATATTTTTCTTCAAGCCGTACTACAAAACCGAATTTCAATCGAACGAAATTTAATTCTATCCCAATGGGGCGTTTTGTAATTCTGCGTATACCTTAAATGTGTTTTGGAAACTTTAACATCGGTAATGGCTGCATAATCAATCACATCTGTGACGTAACGTTGAGTTATTCGACAAGCAGACGACGTTACATTTTTATTATGTTTAGTCTGAAGGTTGCTATCGAAAATTTCATAACGATATTAAGTCGAAAAGCCTGGAGGGGTGTGAGAGTGCTTGTACATCATTCAACGAGTGTCAGCGGGGTTAAACGTGTCTACAACGTTTTTAAAATTTTAGATTAGTTTTATTCTCGTCATAGTTCATAAAGAACTTTTTAAATTTTGAGTTACACGATTTTAATTACTGAAAAAGTTTGTGTTTTATTCATCAAATTTTTTTTAATCGCCAACCCTCTTAAACTAATTCCAAAATATATAAGATTGCTGTTAACAAAAACATGGTAGTTTTGACAGGGTTGAGCAGATTTAAATCAATTGATTTAAATCACGATTTAAATCATGATTTAAATCATGATTTAAATCAAGCGATTTAAAAAAAAAATCATTGATTTAAAATCAACTTATTTAAAAAAAAAAACAATTTAAATCACAGATTATATGAGTACAATATAATATTTATAATAAAACAAAATTGTATTATTATTAGTAATTAAATACACGAAATGGTGAATAAACCATATCAATTTGCTCTTGTAAAGTAATTGTGGAATTGTGGAAATGCAATAATTCAAAAAATAAATGACAAGTTTTTGACGTTAGCGAAGTGAACAGTCAGTTTTTTCAATTTTCACGGCACTCTATTGCTTCAATAACGATTTGAAGAAAAATGTCGAATATCTCGAAAAGTATGAGTTTTGGGTATAGGACATACTTAACAAAATATGAAGCTCTTTTAAAGACGAATTCGATGACATAAAAAATACAGGGGTTTGCATTTGAAAAAATCGAGTTACGAGCTTTTGAAAATCATGCAAGTTGCCACCTATTTATAAACACCCCTGTATGTGTGATTTAAATTTTTTCATATCGAGCGAACAGAGAAATTTTTTCTGCATGTTTATAACAAATTACAACTCTGTACTTCAAAATAACTTCAGGAGAAACCTTGAATAATTTGGAATTATTTTTTTTTTACAACGCCGTATAAAAACCTGTAGTATTTTATATTGATGCAAAACTAGAATTAAGGCGGTCAAAAATATTAAATAAAAAATTGGGTGTTGTATTTGAAATATAAAAGTTGCTATTAGTTCCAGAAAGGTGACTCACCCTGTATATTTGAAAATATTTTTATTGTGTTGTTTAGAAAAAACTGTATAAAATAGCATTTGAATCAACTTCATATCTCAAGCCGTTTAGCCACAATTGACCGATCCCGCACTAATGACTCACCCTGTATATAATTAATTAAACATCACCATTTAGCACAGATTTTTTCAAAATTCTTAATCATTATATTTAATTTTTCATTTTGACAAAAATACACCAATGAATTAAATATATTGGTTATTAAATATATTAGCACAAAACAGAAATAGCATGTGAATATGTCACTAAATTCGATAATATGGTACATTTGATTTAAATCAAATAAATCGATTTTTTTATTTTTTTTTTAAATCATGATTTTTATCCACCCTGGTTTTGAAACTGGTTAACATTTCTACCAAAAATCCTTCGAAAAAAAATTTAATAAAATTATTCATAAAAATGCAAAAAATTTGTAAGTATTTTGGAAGGTTGCTTTAAACTGGTCTTTAGAAAATCATTGCGGTTGCTACGATATTTGTTTTTAAAACAAGTCGTATGGTTTCAGAGAAAAACATTATTTTGCTTTGTTTTTAATCAATAATTGTAGATTATTTTAAATCTACTTTTCCTAACATGTTTACCTTAACGAAAGATTTAACCTATTTAGCTTGTATGCACCGTCTACAATCCCATTTCAAATTAACTGCAAAACATACATTTCTAATCAAGAATGACGTCTGCGAGTTATTATTATAAAATAAAAGCTTCCGGCTAGGTTCGCTCCAACACAGAACATGATAATTTGCTATAAGCGAAATGTTTCCTACAACAGAACACGGCATTATGCAGACTCACAATTAATTTGCTGAAGTTTTATTACCTTTGAAATAATATGCAGTTCGGAGTTCGGAACTCACGTACGCCGTGACTCTTAATGTAATAATATTCAGACTCATTTTAATTACCAAGTATCAAGACAAATGTAAAGTAAACGTTTTATACGCTCAAAGACGTAATTGTATAAATTTATTTTGAGATTTATCAAGAGCACAATAACGTGATTATGTTTTATGCAGATAACGCATTGTTGAGTTGGATTTATCGCTGTAAGTAGTGTTTTAAAAATATATTAGCATCAATTTGGAGCAGATATCGACAACATAATAAAATTGGAAATAACGAGGACCCGAAAAATATTCTTTTATACGCATGCGACTGTAAATAGCGTATAAACAAAGTGGCTTTAGAAATGCGCCAAATAATATTCTCCTACGCAGAATATTAATTATGTAAGGAAGGACCTACGCAAAAGTTAAAAATCGAGAGAAAGACATTAGGATAAGCAGAAAAAACGAATGTTTAGTAACATTTCTATTCAGTTAAAGATGCAACAAAAAATTAAAAATAAGTTATAGGAGTAGTAAATGGGATTTCGAAGGATTTCTTGTGAAATGCATTACCGTTGTAAGACTTTCCTCTTCTGATCGGTAACAGTATTTTTTATAAAGGGCTATACAGGGTGCCCATTTTTCTAACCTGCTGTTTGGGTAACTCCGTTAATATTGAAGATACAGAAAATTTGTGCAAAATGTAAAGGGAAATCTGATGCGATTTTCAAATTTGACCGAAGTCATCAACTTTTTGAAATATTTTGAAAAACTGGATAGGGTCGGTTTTTTTTTCAAACATGAATAATTCCGTAAGCATATAAGCTAGAACAAAAATAAAAATTGACTTCTAGCTATTTTTACGTAGATTTTAAATATGTTAACGAAATTTTTATATCACTCTTTTTCCGAGTTATAACACAAACTTGCATTTTTTTAAATGGAAGTCATAGTTGGCTGTGGCCTTATTAAAAAGGTTATTATTTGCACAAAGCATACATTATTTTTTTTTTTTTTTTTTAAATTTATAGGAGCCCCTAAAACAGTTGTTGCACCTGGGCCCCGATAGATGATCGGTCCTGTGAGCACGCATCCTTGTTTTAAGCAGGTCAGGTCAGGTCACAAGTTTTTTCCGCTCGCGCGGATACTGCTATACGGGGGTTGACCCCCTCTTCAGTCGTAAGAGGTACAAGGATAATGGGTAGGGATGTGGATAGTCAAGGATGGGCAAGGATAGGTGGAAGTACTGCCACAGCATTTGCCTTAACCATAGAGGAAACCACTTGAAACCTCTACAATGACAGTCGGCCCTGGGAATCGAACCCAGGACCTCCCGATTACAAGTTAGGTTGTTTTACCAACCAGCCACCAAGCTCGGTTGTTTTAAGCCCTCTTTTGTTTCAAACTCTGCCGATTCTTCATTTTGGGTTCTTACAATATTTACCGTTTTTTCGTACATCTCTTATATTATGTCGTTTGTTCCTAATTATATTCCCTTCCTTCTTAGGCCCCTCCATACGTCGTTTCTTTTGATTTTATCGAATGCTTTTTTCAAGTCTAGAAGACATAAATGTATTTCCTTGTTTTTTGTTAAGCTCCTTTCGATTGTTCGTCTTAATATAAAGAGGTAAGAAAACATTTTGTAAAGTTATTAAACGCATTGTGAAGGCATTTTTTTTTGTGTACTAACTTTAATTATTAAATGCTTGTATAGCTAAAGTTCTTACACGTACATCAAGTAGTGCTAGCAAATATAATTAATTTCAGAGTAAATTTTCGCATGCTGTGTACAATTTATGATTCTGCGAACCGTTTTCATCAAAAGCTGAACTGCAAGATAACTTTACCCGGTTAAGGAATGCCCAAGTTTTGAGTACATACTTAATTTATTAACCTCTATTGAATTATATGGCTCCATAATTAATTTCAACAACCATAATTAACGCTTTAATACATAAAATAAAATCAGAAGGGCACAAAATGATTGAAATAATACAATGCCTTTCAAACTGATATTATTAACGAATCAGCCTCTTTTATTAAACACCGTTTCGGCATTGTTTTACATTTCCAATCCCATATTTTAATTAAAAATTAACGCTAAGAGTTTTACGAGGGTGAAATTGGTGGCGATGATCTGCGGTTAGAGCTCGGTAACGCGAACAAGACTAAATCCGATGTCTGTGAGCTTGGTTTCTGTTCGATTCCGGCTCTAGGCAATATCCTAGTTCCAACATGAGCTTCAACTATTCTAAAGTTCCGACGATCCATTGGTAATTTTTAAACGAAGCCGGATATCGAATGCTGAGCAGGAAATTTTTCATCTCAGACTGTTGCTACAATTTCAGCAAGAAATAAATGTTATAGACTCTATAATATAGAGCAAGTCCGCTGCAACTATAATTTGGTTGCAAAATAACGTTCTTTCTTTTAAACACCAATGTGTTTTGAGTTATTAATACTGGTCTAATAGGCCAACCATCAAATTTTTTCTAATAAATCTTAAAACTAAATACTTAACAACTAGAGTCCATTCATTGATGTCTTCTAGTTTGTTCTGACTATATTGTATGCACTCTCACTCGCGCACTATACTCTGCTTTTTACACAAAACACACTACACGAGTTCAAAGGGCTTGGTCCTCTTCAATCTTCGGACAAGATGTTGGTTGTCCAGCAGTTGAAGAACTTCTGCATTCTCATGATGGTGGAGTCTGGCTTCGTGTTTACCAGCAAACCTTTTAATTTCTTCCTTAACCATTGGTATACCAAGATCTCGATGAAGATCACTGTTGCGGACGTACCATGGAGCGTTTACCATATTACGTAGCACTTTGTTTTGGAAAGTCTGGATAGATGTAACATTGCTGTCTTGGGTGCAACCCCAAAGTTGAATACTGTAAAGCCACACCGGTTTCAGGACCTGTTTGTATATTAGGATCTTATTATAAATTGGTAGTTTGGAATATCTTCCAAGAAGCGAGAAGTACTGTCTGTATTTTATGTTAAGTTCGGTTTTTCCCTTTTTAGCATGTTCTTGCCATCGCAATTTTGGGTCAAGAGTCATGCCAAGATATTTCGCTTGATTTTCGTATGGCACTATAGTCCCACTTATATTAAGTAGCAGTGAATCCGTTATCCTTTTATTTGCAATATTGACATGGATGGACTTAAGCTCGTTAAGCTTAATTTTCCATTGTTTGGTCCAGTTGCGCATTACGTTACTGGCTGTTTGCAACTCAGTAGATGTTTCCTGATCTTTGCCTACTGCAAGTAGTACAGGGTCGTCTGCAAATGTGGCTACAGTAACTTCTTCTAGTACTGGTATATCACTAGTGTGTAAATAACGTTCTATTTGTGATGTTTTAATATAAAAACTAAAGAAATTAGTAAGGGAAACTCTTGGTTGTGTTTACAAAATATGTTCTTCTTCTTAATAGGTTCCTCTTTTACCTGTCGGTGTCGAAGTATGCTTTTCTATTTATGTATTAAGTTTCTCCAATTCTGCCTATCGTTAGCTAATTATGGCACATCTCTCCAGCTGACTCCTTTTTCTTCTAGTATCTGCCTCACTTCTTTTTCCCATTTTATTCTTGGTTTTCCATGTAAACAAAACACAAAGAAAGCCTACTGGGGTTGGAATAAACTAAAACCCATATACTTAACAGAACTAGCCCTTGCAGATGCTGTGGTGCTATTAGCTAAAAGCGAAAAGGACTTGCAATTCAATCTAGACGTATGGACAGATACATTAAATAGATATAATATGGATATTAATATAACAAAGACAAAGGCTATGGTTATAGCGAAAAATCATGAACCAATTTTACAAAATATAGTGTCTTTATTGCAGCAAAAATCTCTCTTTCTCTATCTAAGTGCATTCTCAATTGATTTGTTAAGTGTTAGACTCGAAAATTGCCATAGTTTCGCCTCGCAAAGTTGCATGTTGGGAGTCATTACATTGAGTAATGCGCTGTAGAAATTAAAGTATATTTTACGAAAAGAATAAAACAAGAGCGCAAAAAAAGTCGTAAATCAGTTTTTCTCCTGAGTAACATATGACCCGGGGGCAACAAGAAGATTCATTACGACGCGAATCTAACAACGTAAGTAGAATCCAGTCAAACAGAAGAATGAAACAGCGGACACACAACAATGCAGTGTAGAGTAATTGCAATCAGTACCCAGGCCGAATAAAGCCACACGTTCACAATGTGGCGAAACAAAGGCGCCCTAAGACGTCTATATTCGACAATGAAGGACTTGAAAACGCTGAACGCGAGGGAATTATGCAATTAATTTAAGCGGTCAGCGAGTATAATGCAATAAGCACACACAGCGGCAACTTGAGGCGAAAAAACGAAGGTCTTCTCGATGTAGCAACAAAAGGAGGTCATAATAATGTAGTTTGATTTTGCAAATGCAACTTTTCAAAAGTTTAAAGCGCTATAAAAAGTTGTTTAAGGCTTTTTTCAAAATAATACTTTAAGGTGAAAATGCCCTTAACATTTTTAGAAAATTTAAAGCCCATTGCAAAGCTTTCTTAATTTCACCAAAATAAAATTCGGCCATGCACTTGAGGGTTTTATAAAAATTTTGAAAAGCTGTAAAAAACGGTTTTAGTTCGTTTTTGTACAAACTAGAGGTGAAAATGCATTGCTTAAGGAGTCTTTGCTATTTCTAGAAAATATGAAGAACATTGCCATACATTATTCTATTCTTACGCCTCTCTACCGTTAGGTGTAGGTTTGTTTCTTTTTATGTACGTGACCTTTTTTGTATGCTTCCTTCTATAGTTTTCAATCTCTTGTTAGTTCTTTAATCCTACTTCACTCGATCCCTTTGTTTGTAGTAGCTTCATTCACCTTCTCTTTTTTAACATCCTAGATAGTGTACTATCTATTCTAAAAGAACAATAAGTAGCATTTTGTGACACTGATTTGGACATAGTTTAGACTGACCCACTGGCCAGTCACCCCGACCAAACTTTTAGATTTTTCCCTCCCGTTCGCGCTTCATATGTTTTCGTGGGCTTCCCATCTTCTCCCATTCTATTCTACATGGCCTAGCCATCTAAGTTTTCCCTCTGGATGTTTTGTTCCATTGGTTGTTCTTTTAGGTTTTCTCTATGGGTTGTTTCTAATTTTGTCTCTACGCGTTTTCCTTTCAAATTTTTTAAACCTCATTTATATACTTACAATACGACTTTGTCGTTCTTGTGGTCGTGGTTCGTGTTTCACAACCATTTATGTTAAGATAGGGATATATCTCTACCTTCATTTATTTGTGTATATCTCTTTTTTTTCATAGAACTGTTTCTTTTACATAGTACATGGTTTAACACTAGGAACTTTTAGAATATTTTTGAATACGGTTATTCCTATTCCAAAAATTATTAACACCAAAAAATGCGGTGAGTTTAGACCTATAAATATGTTACCTAAAATAGAACAAATATTAGAAATTATGGTTAAACAACAACTCGTAGAATTTCTTAACAGTAACAAAACTATTTCAGATTCTCAATCAGGATTTAGACATAAGCATTCATGCGAAACAGCATTGAATTTAGTTTTAACAAATTGGAGAGATGAAATTGAAAACGATAAAATAATTTTGGCAGTTTTTGTCGATCTGAAACGAACATTTGAAACCATCTGTAGAAAAAGACTTTTGCAAAAATTACAAATGTACGGAATCCAAGGGAATGAACTAAAATGGTTTGAAAGTTATTTATCAAACAGATTTCAAAAAACCAGGGTGGGAAAAGTAGAATCAAAGGCAATTATTAACGAGTTAGGTGTACCACAAGGATCAGTTTTAGGTCCAGTTTTATTCAATATTTACATAAATGACATTACGCAGACAGTTAAATCGTGTGACATGCATTTATTTGCAGATGATACGTTAATTTCGGTATCAGGTGAAGATTAACAAACAACAGTTAATGTCATAAACAAAGATTTAATTGAAGTAACAGATTGGTTTAAAGCTAATAAACTGGAGTTGAATGTATCTAAAACAAAATGCATGGTAATAGGTAGTACACAATTCAACAATATGTCAAATGTTAACGTATTTATAGATAATAATAAAGTAGAGATAGTTGAAGAGTTTAAATACCTAGGAGTAGTTATAGATAATCATCTAAAATTTAAAAAGAACATAGATGATATTGTAAAAAAAGTTGGTGCAAAAATTAGTTATTTTGGGAGAATATCGAATAAATTAAACTTTGAAGCTAGGATATTGGTCTATCATACAATAATAGAACCATACTTTAAATATTGCAGTAGCATAATATTTCTAAGTAATGAGGGGGATCTGAAAAAATTACAAAAGCAGCAAAACAGAGCTTTGCGTATCATATTACAGTGTTCTAAATTAACTAAAATTGAATATATGCATAATAAGTTGGGGTTCCTTAATATATGGCAAAATACAGTGTATAACGTTTTGGTTCTAATATATAAATGTATAAACAATATGATGCCAGGATATATGAGTAAATATCTGATATACAACAAAGAACAGCATGATTATGAAACAAGACAAAAAGAACATTTTAGACTGCCTAAATGTAAAAACAGTAGTACACAGAACTCGCTCTATTACAAAGGGCTAAAATTATTTAATCAATTACCAAACGAATTAAAATATTCTGTTAATCTGCATGCGTTTAAAGAAGGTTGTAAGACCCATGTAAAACTGCAATTTTAATTTGAAGTAGGTACTAGTTGTAAAGATTGATGTATAAATAGTTTCTTTTATAACTAAATAAAGCCTATTATTATTATTATTATTATACTTGTAAAAAAAATTCTAGGCCAATTTTGAACAAATTAAAGGTCAATATGCATGGCTTAGGACGTCTTTAAAAATTTCAGAATCCTAGATAATTTTTTTTGCAAAACCTGTGTCTGTTTTTTTTAACTTTTTTTTCTTAAACCCCATATTTCAGTGTAAAGTTTTCCCGATTAGTTTTAGAGAGCGCGTTAATTCCAATCCGGGCTTACATGGGCAATTATTAATTGTCAGGAAGCAGCGGTACAAACTCGTAAAATCCATTATTTACACAAACAAATAAGCTGACATTCGGAGAATTTGCCATTACGAATGTGGCGGTACATCTGAGACTCGAATAATTCTAATATTTAACGCTGCATGGGATTTTGACGTCATCCGGTATGTGCATCACACAGGGCAATGTATAACGCTGTCTGTATCATGCTGCAGTGCCTGCAAACTTAATTTAACACGGTGGCCTTGGACTGAAATTAATTCGCTAAATAATTTCATGGGATGAGACAGGAGTTGATAATAAATGTAGCACAAAGTCTTCCTTCATGATAATTTCAAGTTTAAAACTGTTACTAAGTCATATGGTTGTCGAAGTTTATACAACATTTTACCTAAGGATTTTGTTATTAAATGGTATCTAATGATATAACGAAGTTTTCAACAACTGTACCAAATAAACGTTAAACTTGTTTTTCGAAAGCATGTCAAATATCCAGGATGTTCCAGATAACATTTCCAGCATGGGGATCTCGTTTATTATAAGAGATACAGGTTTGTTTAAATAAGATGAATTATTCCTTAGTATGAAAGGCGCTACAATAATTTTTTAAAAGTACAAAATGCCTCGTACTTAAGATGTTATAGCAAATAATTTTAATTTTTCTCCCATAACTTTTTTGTTTTATTCATTAAATCAATTTTATTAGTTTTTTTAAGGTCCTTTTTAATGTAAAATGCCTGTTATTTTAAATTTTTTTTTATCACTGGCCATTTTTGAGATATTACCCCTAATTTTATATTTTCTTATGGGCCGCAAAGTTAGCCGTGAAATAGTTGAATGTGCTTTTTTTCTCTGTTTAATGAGATCTTACTTGCTATACTTATTTTTATAAATAAGTCAAATAATCAAGAAATATATTTATTTAACAAACACTTAATATCTGAATCGGGTTCTATAAAATACTTTTTGGTTTCATTAATCAATTCATCGTGTTAAAACATATTGTACTAAATCATTTAAAACCGTATTGCAAGTGTAAATGACAAAAATCGATAAAACCAAGAACATACAACTTAAAGTAAATAAACCCTCTATTGTCATGTCGTAAATTATTATTCTAATGATGATATGCTTTGATAGAAACTTTTAAGCAGCCACTCATCTGTAGTAACACAACGAAAAGCTATCTTCCGACGAAGTCGTAAAATTTCAAGGGAATATGACACTGTTTTAAATTTATACTGGCTATAACGAGGTTTAACAAGTTGACGCGTATAATATTTGTTTATGAAACTACGCTAAAATTGCATCCATATTAGTTTCAAGTAAATTAAATTTGGCTCGTTATTAAAATATTATATGATTGGTTTGTATCGTAATAAAAGTTGGACCGCACAAAATTAATGAATTTTATGATTGATTACCGCAATTCTCTCATAAATTTTGCGATATTTATGTAACAAAATGTAATTTTATTCATTATACGACATTGAAAACTATATTATTTATTTGTTACACAGAGTTTTTACAATTTTGGTTCAAAGTTTTGTAAACAAAGGACAGTAATATTCTTCCGTCACCGATTTTCCTTGCTGCAAGTAATCAGTAGAAACTGTCGCATCCTTGTCCCAGAAAACGCAGGCGATAACTTTTTCAGCAGACCTGCACGCGAAGTTTCTTGGATTGAGGAGAACCAGCATTCCTCCACACTTTCGGAATTCCTTTGGTTTCTGGATCATACCTAATAATGAATCCGAATTCATCCATTGGTAAACTGCGTTCAAAAAAGTACCCTCTTTAAAGTTTCTGTAGATCGATCTGGATGTTGCCACTTTCATTCGCTTTTGACCAGCATTAATTTGGGTATCCATTTTCTGCTACTTTTTCCATATATGTTTAGATAAAAATCTACGGCTGTAATCCTTTTAAATCTCAAACTTTGAATTTTTACTTGTCAAATAGAAATAAAAATGACCAAGGGCAACTATTTATCTGTAGTTCCAAATTCGACCACCCTCCTCTACCGTAATTTAAACGAAAATGTTGGATTTTGCAAGGATTTTTTTCCACTTTTTCTAAATATGTATCAACACTGCATTGTGCACAAAAAGAATGGCACAGTGCACCTACGGTGACGGAAAATATGATTTTAAAGATTACTTACGCGTTCCGTTGGCCACCGGAGGTGTTTTGTTCGCCGGATACGGAAGTACAGTGGGCCCTTTGTGCTCCAGCGGGTGCAGTCACACTGAACACCGTAACATAATTCTACGTCTATTTTACATCCCGCATTACAGTTTTATCCGCCTTTTTTCGGTATCTGTAATTCGAGTCCGGAGTATTTAGGGATTACGGAGTTTTTATCCCCTTAACAACCGAACAAATATTAAATATCCATTTCAAAGATTTTATTTGCATATCGAAATCGTTTCAAAAACTAGCGGATACTCGGGTGAAGCCGAGTAAAGCGAATGTAAAGTTCGATTGAGGTATTTCAGTTCACTTCCGTGGCACACCTGCACACAGTGTATCTGATTCGGTTTGGTGTGTGTTGACCAAAGCTTAGAGCTTTGATTTATTCCTCCGGTAGTAAATGGAGAATGATTTTATATTATGGATGGTACCAGACTTAAAAGACTTATGACAAAATTCATACTTTTGTACAGAAACGTCCCCATTAGGAATTTTTATTCTAGATTTTTTTTGTCCTTTAACAAACTTTACATATTTTATACCAGCTTCTACCAAAACCCGACGTGAATTCTTTAGATACCTTCTTGAGGGGATATGTTAAGAACAAGGTCCACAATTAAAATTATGACACCTTCCTTAGATGACCTAAGAAATACAGTTTCCCGAGTCATTCGGGAAATTTCTCGAAGAACAACAGCGCGGGTTCTGGACAGCAACATTAGGAAACGTTAGCGGTTATGCATTGCAGAAGAAGGAAATTTATTTGAACATCTTCTCTAATTTGTTTTTGTTTTTATGTTACTGTTAAATTTAGTATACCGTTCTTTTAAGTATTGTAATACAGTTTTCACATGCTTTGTACCCAAATTTCTGTCCAACGTACAAAAATATGTATGCGAGGGTTGCCTTATTTTTCGGATATGGTTCTGCATATCTTTGACTTGACACCGTAGAACTCCTGTTTAATGAATAAAAAATTCGCAGCATTTCTTCGTTACTGAAATTCATTTATACGAACTTATTACGATGACAAGCAATAAGACTTCAAATTTTTGAATTTGTTGATTGGTTGTCATGGTAACGACATAACTACAACGACAAGGCTGCCTGATTTATAGAGATTGTTGTCCAAAACGCAATTTTTGAAATTTGACAATTAATGTAGAAGTAAAATACCATGTGTGATACATCAATGAATTCAGAAAAAATAATTCTAGTTAATTATGTAAAAGGCAAAAATTGCGCCCATAAAAAAAATTAAGTTGTCATAAAACAAAAACCAATCGACCTAGAATAAATTAGTGATTACGATGGGACTTAAAAAGTAGCTTAAGCAATGTTTTTACACATATGAAATATTCTATACTCCAAAGAAGTTATGGACGATTTTCAAAAATCGTATTTTCCGGTTTTTCCTAATTTTCTCGGATACCGTTAGAGATGCTTCCAATTTTTCTTTGGATTATTAATGAGCACCGAATTTAACAGCTTTGCCGAATTTAAAACTATATTCTAGCTATTATAATAAGCGAGATCCCCATGCTTAAACTCGGAATTTCAATCGTCCTGTATATAAACAGTTAATTAAAAAGAATTTACTTTGAAATTTGTTACAAAATCCTTTTTTTAAATTTGTTATACGTATTAATTTGTACAACATACTTTTTCGTTTCTTGTGCTATTTAACTCGTCAAGCAGAACTAATTAATTTATGGTAAACCAAATGTCTGAAAACCAATAGGGAATGAGTTTTCCCTTTTTAGATTTTCACATTTTGACGTGTTTTACTTTTTAATTAAATTTAATCTGTCCTACTTCGTATATTTGCCGGGCAGGTTTTGTTTTCGTGTGTTTTTTTTAAATACAAAATTAAAAGTTTAGTTCTCTATTCCGTTTGTCTAAGTTTTTAATTAAACGCGATACGGCCAGTTTTAAATTTAGTTAGTTAGTGTGCGCCTGTCTGCCATGGCATACGGCTGACTTAACAAAAATACCACAGCTCCTGCAGCTGACACGATGTAATTTTACCAATCAATGATCTATTATATTGGATACATGTGTATTGGTCACTTGATCAACATCTAGAATATCATGTCCTGTTAACCAGAAATTTATGTATGATGCGATTACATGTGTGACAGGCGATCGTTTCATTACTAAAACTGCCAATGTGCTTACAGCAAATTTCGAATTTGCTAGTGTTTCATAATTTATTTGTGTGCGCAGTGAATTATTATTAAGGTGTAAATTTAGCAAAAATTGAATAAAAAATACAACCGTTATCAGGTTATCACAACCCTTATACACTTTTACATGGTTAATGGAGATTAAAAACTACTTTCATACGCGACTTTCTGTGAAGGCTTTAAGGGCTAATCCTTAAGGCTTTGTACCTCTTCATGCGCTGTTGCTTAATTTTCTGTTTTATTGAAGTTTGTTTTCTAGTCGTCTATCAGTGTACTTTTAGATATCTCAACAGAAATCGTAAATACCTAATCGTCTGCGAAAGTTAGCATATAAATTTGCTTAATTCTAATTGACGCTCCCTCCATTCGGATTTTCTTCTCTAGTTCTTTAACGTTAGTCCTTGGAATGTTTTGAATAACTTTAAGGATGTGGCGCATCCCTTTGAAGTTCTTTAGCCGCTAGCTATTTTCTGTCGTATTTTAACCGCAAATTTTGTTGCTTTTGTATAAGTTCTTTACTTTATTAACCAACTTATTCGTCAAAAATAAACAAGCCAAACAGAAAAAAGGTTTCTGATACAATAACAATTTCTGGAATATTATTTACAAGTAGATTTGAGTTGAGATAAGGTGAGGAAATGATAACGACTTTGTCCGGGACAGCAAACGATTATTAATTTGTTGGTGTGAGGTTGTTGTACCCCTTCCAAAACAAGAAACCGTTGTAGCGACAGTAGCAAAACGTTTGACGCTCGTAGCGGCAAGATTTAGTAGTCGGGAAGCACGACTTTACTAGGTATGCACATTTCGGAACAAGAAGACACGAGCATTGGTAAAAAACGACGTAACCGAGAATAAATTAGCAGGATGAGTGAGATGGAGAGATACAGAAAACCATGCAGACCAATTAATTTGGCCATTTATCATACGTTATCACGTGAACTCAGTGTGGCGTGGTATTTTCGCATGTAGAGAAATTTATATCACTGTGTGACCGAACACACATTGTTATTATCTGTATTTGGCTTGGGAACGGAGTTTTTGGTTTTGTTTCACTGGTCGCTAGGTATTTTAGGTTCGGGCCTACCGTTTCGCACTGTTTTTACATGCTTCGGCTCGGAGATCGATTTGTTATTGTAGCAGATTTTACTAAAGCCTCTGTGTGTTTTGCTAACTAGAATTAGCGAGCTTTTAATCAAGATTATATTAATTATTCCCTTAATACCTGCTACTTCCTGTCGGTTTTAAATTTGTTTTGTCTTTCGCATAGAACAGCAGATTCGCTTATTTGTTAAAGGACACTCACAACTTTAATAAATGTGCAAGGATGTGTTTGCATTTTTTTGGTAATTTATTAGAAAATAGTGTCATTGTGATTGTTGACTAGTTAAACTTTTAAAATAATATACAGGGTGTTCGTTATACTTGGTCCATTTCGCTAAACTTTAAACGCATATAAGTCTTTTTTAAATGGAACACACTATATATTTTTACATTTTCTTGTAGAAAATTTAGTTATCTTTCAAAGTTATTCAGCATGTTTTCTGCCTTTATATAATATTTTTGGAGTTATTTCGTTTCTTAAGATTATTTGCGAGTATTTTACCTAAATCGTCGGTAGTAGTCTTTGAAAATTCAAAACAATTTGTAGGAACTATCAACGTAATAGTTTTATTCGATTCATTTATACTATCGTCCCCTTAATCAATAATAAAGTGTTTTATTTAAGACAATTTATTATTTATCAAAATAGGTATGTTGGAATGATATGTATTGACCTAATGTACGGAAATAGTCTGCTAACATTTAAAGTTTAAACAACCACCTACCTATCTTGACTTAAGAGATCCTAATGTAGCAGCATTTAAATATTGAAGCAAAATATTAATACTACTAGTGTTTAATTTAATAAAAATACTATTTAAAAAGTACAAAATTGATTGTTTTTTTTTTTAATATTACCGTCATAGAAGGTTAACATATTACAAAAACAATGCCACTATACTGATATTACCAAAACTGCAGTTAACAAAATTAAACAACATGAAAAATGTTATCCTGATAAGCTCGAAGATGAAAATTTTCGTCTACTGTTTTCGAAAAAAACTACGTTTCATAACAATAAAATTGCGAACTAAGGGATTACGAAAACAGAACAAAAATTAAAACGAAATAATTAAAGCAAAATACTAACAAAAGCTGCAATAAACAACAAATGTAACAATTTGTAGTAGGTGTTCGAATATAGCACCATTTGTTTCGATGCAAAGCTGTAAGCATCCGTTTTACAAATGACCGTTGAACATTCCGCAGCATTCTTGGTGTTATTTGCCGAAACGCATTTTGAATTCTTAACCATGTCCTCCCGAGTTGTTGGAGGAATTTCGTAAATCATGTTTTTAATTATAGACCACAAGAAAAAATCCAAGCAAGTCAGGTCCGGTGATCTGGGTGGTCAGTTTACTAGACCTGCTCTTCCAATCCACCGTTTTGGAAACAGATTATTTAAAAACTATCTCACTATTAAACTATAGTGAGGAGCTGCACCATCATGTTTAACCGTCCTAGGAACGTTTTCTATGTTAATAATTTTTTTTTCTAAAAAGTTTTGATAAGACTTGCCATTAATAAGTTGATCAAAAAATGTGGTCCAATAACTTGGGCCACTAAAATTGTACCCCAAACATTCAATGGCCATTAAAGCTCTTAAAAAATAGGGATTTTTAGTGGCATAATAGTGGAAATTGTGCCGATCCAACTTTTTTTAAATTATCACTAATAACAGAGCTATCGAATAATTCGTTTTGGCTGGTACATCCTGTGTAAATTCACTTCAGGCTACTAACAGTTATTTAAACAAACAGCAGGTAATAAAGGGAACGAATGAAGTAAGGATACGACTTTAGATTATCGTGGTCACGTTGTAGATACATTCAATCCCTTATAATATTGTATTGTTTCATTTCTGACGACTTTGTTGCATGCAAAAATAAGCGATTTCTCACCAGCGAACAATAACAAGATAACTTTTGATACAATCTATCTAAATTGTAGCGATTTACAATTTTCAGCGGGGCATTCCCTCGCAACATAAACTTTCCACATGAAACCGAGTCTCTGTCCTCGCCGGCTATATAGTTATTACCAATCGTCCAGTTTATATGGGACGTAAAAATACTATAAAGTCGGGTTATTCCGGTTAACGGAGGCGTACATAGTTCACCCTTTCACCGGCATAAGAAACAGCTACGAGTCGATCTGGCATTGTAACCTCCAGGAAGCGATTCCAACGTGCATACATCATGTTTTATAATTCCTTCCGTGACAACGATTTCCAGCGACGCCGTGCGCCGTTACACGTCGTTACATTTTTTTTTTGTGTCCGACGCGTCGTTTTAATCTACGTTTTCGTGATTCTGTGGCGCATGAAATAGAAATGTCGGATAAATTTAATCACTGTTGAAATCTATAAATAGTTATGGCGGTTTAATACGGTTGCGTATGGACGTTTCGTTGCATTTTATTGCGGGGATTTATCCTGTCCGATTTATTGCTGCAGGAATTGTGTTTATGGTCTGGTGGACGTTTGTTGCTTCGTTAATGAAGTCTTTGTTTACTTGGCTCGGTCTTCTTCTAGATGAATAATCCATGTAAGAGGTGCAATTTCGAACGTCTTCGTACGCTCAGTGCATACCTCCGTCTTGACGAAAGATGGCGAAGCCATTGTCGTTCTTGGATCATTTCAGATGGAATGTTATAGATATTGCCTCTTTTATTTCACAAAATTGGCCAAATTTAGTTCCTATTTTGTAAACTTTCAAAGTATATACATCTACGAACTTTTCATCAACAGGTTTTTAATCGTGATTTAAAACAATTAAAGGTAAATGGTGTTAGTGATAAAATCATAATTAAAAATCACTCATCTTTCTTGGAAAACCTCTTGTAGAAATGCTTGACCGGTGTCTAGTCTAGACCCTCTTTTTTATGCTTCTTTATGCTTTATGTTTTTCTCCATGTCTTTATTTTTTACACTTGTCTCCTTTAGTTTTTCCTGCTATTTTGCTTAAAAAATTCATTTCGGCTGCCGTTAGTCTCTTCTCGTGTTCAATTATAAGGGGCCATATCTCGTGGTGTAGATTTTTTAAATATTAAACAATTACATTTCATGAATAAGTGCCACTAATTTTCTTAGTAACGAATGTAAAGGAGCCTGATTTTTTTAAATTCTGGTTGACCGTTCTTTATCCATTTACAAGTTTCTCCATTTAGCTAGCCAAATTGAAAGGTACGAGCCAGTGGCACAACCAAACAACATCCATCGAATACAACCCTAAAAAAAAAATGAAACCAATCGTTCCAGTATATAAAAACAAGATTTTTAAACGGATTTCGCATCGCGTTCCAGATATATGAGAAGTCAGATTTAGCATCGCATCTTGATGACCGAAAGTCAGGGGTCATTTGCTACAAACCGTTCCTCTATTTCCGAATATCGACTCCATTTTTCCTACAGCGCCTTATATAGGACACTTTTATGGCTGCACCAAAGATGAACATCGCGGATTTTAGTCCCGATTGTATACGAGATCCCGATCGCCATCGGAACATCTAAGATAAAGTTTAATTTGGCATATGACCGACCGAATTTCGTTCGACATAACGTGTCGAGAGAAATTAATCGTCACAGACGCGATTGGCCAACTTTTAAGCGAAGTAGTTTAGGAATATAACGGAAAATTTCGTTGCTCGATCAGGTTGGAAGTTTATTTGCGGTTTATCGGTTCGTTTCGTGGACTTTTATTGGTTTGTTTACGTGTTTATGTAAAGAAATACACTTTATTAGAGCTAATATGGTTTATTGTTTATTATTTATGACGGATGAGGGAATTCGATTTATTTACAATCGTTCTTTTTTATGGGAAATATTTTGCCAATTGCCATATTAGAAATTAATTCATAAATGCTGACACGTGCCTCGTTTAATCCTGATTAATGTGTGAATACATACACGAGAAATAGAAGTTGTTTTAAAAGCAACTCCAGTGCAAATGAATTACAAGTTATATTTCAACAATTATTTTGAATTGTTTTTGAGTAGGTGCCCGGGAGTTCTAGTTACGCAACTGAATTGGATTCGATTATTCTATATGAACTATGTGTCGGAACGAAACAAAAGAAATGATATTTTGATTTTGGTGTAACACAAACCAAAGTTTTAAGTGATTAATACATTTGAAATGATTCGAAAAATTACGTCTTTTTGGGAAATAAAACCTACTTAAAAAAAAATCAAGTTCAACTGTCTTACTCCATGTTAACTCTCGACTACTGTACTTCCTTAAATTCCCCTACCACTGTCTTAAATTGTTTGTTGTCCTATTCTCATTGGCTTGGTCTTATCTTCGTTTATCCTTAATCCCAATTTTGTACTGCTTCTGCCATTCTGCTTGTGATCTCTCCGTTCTTTCAAGGTTCTTGCCAGTATAGCTACCACATCCGCGTAACTTATGAGTTGGTGACTTTTGTGTAGTGTTGTACCCTCTCTGTTCTTCCGTCTCTTACTATTTTTTCATATTAAATATGAGAGCCGATAATTGGTCTCCCTGTCTGAGCCCTGTTCCTATCTCAAATTCTTCCGTTGTTGTTGATTTGAATCCTGCTTGATCTCCCTTCCAATATAATTTTGAGCAATCTGATTAGTTTGGGTGGTATCTTGAACCCTTCCAGCATTTGGAGCATTTTGGGTCTTATTTACCGAGTCATACGCTTTTCTGAAGTCAACGTACAGTACTGCAAGTGGGAAGTTGTGCTCATAACATGTTGTTGCCATTTCCTTCATTGTGAATATTTGGTCCTTGGCACTTTTCCCTTTTCTAAATCCTCACTGGTGTTACCCAATCTGTGGGTCAATCATTATTTCCATTCTCCCTTTTATCAGTGTTGCCATTATTTTATACACCACGTCTAATAATGAAATCCCTCTATAGTTATTACAGTCTGTTGCGTCTCCTTTCTTTAGAATAAGAACAATGGTAGCGCTTTTCCACTCTGTTGGCATTTATTCTCCTTTCCAGATGTTTGCTATTGGTTCATATATTCTATTTTTCATATCTCCTCCCGCATATTTCATACTTTCGGCTGTTATTCCCTTCTTCCCTAGGATTTTTTATAAAACAAGTATAATACCTAGGTACAAAATAAAAAATGGATAAAAAAAGTTATTCTATCAAAAGTTACAATTTTTATTGCAATATTTAATAGAACACCGCTCAGATTTTAATAACAATGTATGAAATGAATGTGCAACTGTTATGGCATCAGCTGCATTGGCTGTACGTTGCATAATTGCATGTTATTTACATAGGGGAATTGAAAATCATTTTTAATTCAATGCGCATAAAATAAAACATCTATTAGTACAAAATTGAACGTCCATGGCTTTAAATTTGATCAAAGCAAAATATTATTCCCATATTTCGCAGTGAATATTCGACTTTTAAAAAACACCGAACTGCATTGCATTGTTTTCCGTCCACATTATACGCGAATTGCTCTTCAGTCGATAGATTTTTATTCAAAACAGAACAGGCTTGTTTTGTTTTGCTATAATCAAATCACCAATTACAGCCGACTGTTTAAAATGACACTTAATAACGGAATGATGATTGATAACCGTTTTCTAATTAATTATGTAAACTAATTAAACGTTTTTGTTTCAGGTAAGAGCAATCTGTATTGCTGCAGAGGTCACGAACTTCCCACACGATAAATCTACTTCACGTCGCACCCAGTTGATTAACTATGAGTGAGTATCTAGGTCCATAAGTTACAGTCCGGTGGATGCTGGATCAGAAATATTAACAAAAAAGCGCCTCCTACGTCGTAACGAAATTAATTTTAGTTAAGAAGTAGCGCAAAAAAAAAGCTAGCGAGCTAGCAGTATATGAAGTAATTTTTAACATGTTTAACCCTGCGTCTACCGGCCGGGTCCATTAGACCCGAAACGAAAATTAAATAATAATAAATTTGTTTAAATTAGCTATTATTAATCCTGATTTAGATCAAAAGTAATAAAAGGCTTGAGTTTCAGCCCTGCATATTTTGGCACATACTATTTTGATCCAAAAATGTTGTGACTTGTATTATTGTAAGCTTCGACAAAATTAAACAAAAAGTTTGAGAAACGGTGTCTTATCTATAACTAAATTGAAAAATTTTGCTAACAATTTCTCCAATAAACTATATTTAATTTATTTACCGAATAGCATTTATTGTTTGATGTTGTTTTTCAACCTTTAACGTAAGGTATGTACGCCAGCTCCAATAAATGTACAAATTCTTTGTTTATTGTGTGCCTTGAGGCAGCACGCGCTCCGAAAAGACAGTATTATTATCCGTGTTCGAATCTCAATTGTTCATCGAAGTAAGGTATGCATACAAATCCAGAGCCAACATATTGTACATTTGTTATAAAGACAATCCAGTCTGTCTGGTTTTGTTATTCGAATCCGTTCTTTTGATGTAGGAGACTTCGGAAGTTCTGTCAATTATGTGGCTTGTATTACTTTACCTATTCTAGACAATAGTTCTTAGAATAAGGCAGTGGAAATATTATTTAATTAACAAAATATAGTACAATTAATACAATCAGTAATAAACATGTACAATTATTATTATTTCCGCGGAGGTGGTCCCCTTTCGGGTTCCTGCACTGCGACCTATTAGTCTATTGTACCCTCTGGAGACAGCCCCTTGAAGAAGTCCTGGGTTTTTGAAAAACTCCAGGATTTTCTTTAAGGGTGTTTTTCTTAACTCTTCTTGGTTTGCTTTTCCAATCCCCAGAAGTCTACGCCGATAGGGTGTGAATCCTTCACACTGGCATATTACGTGGAGAGAAGTTTCTTCTTCTTCACCACATCCTTTGCATATATCGGTCTCTGAGAGCCCTGCTATGTAGAAAGAAGTGTTTGTTTAACCCGCAGTGTCCTGTGGCTGCTCAGATTTCTACTCTGCTCATCCTGAGCATTTCTTCTGTATTTTCTTTGGAGACCATTGACCTGCAATTTTCTTCTAATGGGCATTATGCCTCTATATTAATATGTCATTAGGACATTGGCTGTTCCACAGAATGTGCCAACTGTGGGTTCTGGTCCGAAGAAAGGTGTCTCGCTCCCAATTTTGGCTAGGCGATCTGCCTTCTCGTTCCCTGGTATATTAGTGTGCCCTGGGCACCACCAGTTTAACATTATTCCTGCTTGCTAGCACGTTGTGCCCGTATGCAGTTCAGAACAAGTCCTGAGTTAACTTTCGACGAGCCAAGAGCTTTTAACGCTGCTATGCTGTCGGACACTATGAAGATTCTTTTAATATTAAAATCTTCCTGATAGTGTTTGCGCATAAATGCGTAGCGTACACATCGGCTTGAAATGTGGTTGCACACTGTCCAAGGCTAACAGATGTGCCTTGTTTCAGTTGTGCTGCTCCGCAGCCTGTGCAATTTTGCGTTTTAGGTCTAGGCCTAAATCAAAATCAACTTATTTAACGTAGGTCTTGTAATTAAGCCTGCTTTTTGGACGCATTTTACATAATACTTTTTTTTATTTATCCTAAAATGAAGCTTATCAAACTGGCTCACAGTTTGAAATTTGTTCCATTGTCTTTCCAAACTCTTATTAAAAGCAATTTTTGCCATCTGCATGTTTTAAATTGTTTAAAAATATGTATAGATACTTAACTTTTCACAGTAACATATTACCAACTTGTGGACACTAATTTAAAAATAGGTTAGTTTTTTGCACAGCAATATTTGTTTATTTCATTAGCAGTGATTAAAACTCAGTTGTGCTAGCAGAAGATGATTTATTAATTCCATTACTGGCTGTTTCATCGTGGGTGTAATCTGTAAAAATTTACTGCCGAAACTTCACCGTAGATCAAGTTTCGATTGGGCAGAAGCTGTAATATTTAACACATAATCTCAAATGCATCAAACGTACTGCGCAGTTTTCCAATTTCAGGCCTTGTAAACATTTGCCGAAGTAATTTAGAAGTGAAGCTGTGACATAAGTTATGCATAGAAACCTCATCTACCTTCTTTAGTACGTTATCCTGGCTCATACTTATTTTTGCTTGATTATTTTTCATTAGATTATAAGATAACGGACTTAGAGGTTATTAAATGAGGTACACGAAATTCTAATAGCGAATCGATTCTAGTCAAAATTGTTCCACGGTTATTTTTAATTGATTTTTTTTTCCGTAAAAGGTTTCTTGCTACAATGAAAATAATTGTTTGATGAAGGTTAGCTACGTGGTCCCGACATGGCAATATTAATGATTCATATAACGTAATACTTTTTTTTAAAGTATATTTATAGAGGAATCCAAAAATATAAAAAGATACAGGGTGTTCCATGTAAAATTTCAAAGTTTGAGTCCGTTTCCGGTTGAACCGGAAGTCGTATTGCAACCTTAATATTCCTTATCGAATCAGGAACATACCATAACCGTCAGACACCAAAATTTCATTGTAATATCTTTAAAAGTGTTGTAGATATTTGTCTGTTTCCATACTTTTGCGCAGCACTGGATATTGCTCAAACAATACGTACCAGAATATTCTAGTGAAGCTTAGACCGGTTTAAATTTTATCCAGGATATTTCAATTCTTATATGCAACGACACCATTATTTGTAGACGAACCTGCTTATATTGTTTCAACTTTAAAAACTTTTATTTTCATTACTCTTAGGTGGTGAACAAAAACTCTGACGTTTTATTAGTTGCGTGCAGACATTAATTTTGTTTTTAAATGCGAATTTTTCTACAAAGAATTTCGTCGTCCGTCTAACATTTTGTTTTACTAAGTCAAATCATTAATTTTCATGAACGATGGCATTCGGGCAATTATTTAGCTGTCGCTTGCGCTAAAAAAACTTTAATTTTACTACCCAATATTTTATCTAACATGTTTGGTGGCCTAATAAGATTTCGTTTTAAATTTTCGTTGCTCTTTTACGCTGCCTAATTTTGTTTAGATGAAATTGTGGTTTAAAACTCGTAATTTGTAATAGAAGAAAACGGATTCCTAAGTAAATGTACCTTTTTTAACAAGAAAACAAAAAATAATTCATTTTGAAGAATAATATAAAGCTGTTCCTACTTAAAGCTTAAGTAAACAGACAAGTTTATGGTCAATCTCATTGTAAGTTTATTTTTTTAATAGTCCACTTCTCCACTTGTAATTGTATCTCTTGGATTCAGATTTTTTGAACTTTCCCTTTATGAGCAGAAACACTATTAGAAAAAGATTTTAATAATGAAAATATCTTCATAGTGTCCGACAGCCAAGCAGCGTTAAAGCTCTTGGCTCGTCGGAAGTAATTTCAGGACTTGTTCTGAACTGCATACGGGCACTTAACGTGCTAGGAAGCAGGAATAATGTTAAACTGGTATGGTGCCCAGGGCACACTAATATACCAGGAAAGAAAAGGCAGATCGCCTAGCCCAAACTGGCAGCGAGACACCTTTCTTCGGACCAGAACCCGCAGTTGGCATATCCTATGAAACAGCCAAGCGGTGTCTTAATGACATATTCTTACAGGGGCATAATGCTCATTGGAAAAAAGTTGCAGGACAAGCCCATTCTAAGGCTATCCTGTCAATGGTCTCCAAAGAAAAGACAGAAGAAATGCCCAGGATGAGCAGAGTAGACATCAGAGCAGCAACAGGACTCGTCACAGGACACTGTGGGCTGAACAAACACTTCTGCATGATAGGGCTCTCAGAGAGCGATATATGCAGAGGATGTGGTGAAGAAGAAAAAACTCCTCTTCACGTAAATGCCAGTGTAAAATATTCACACCCTATCTACTTCTAGGGATGAAAAAAGCCAACCGAGAAGAGTTAAGAAAAACACCCTTAACCCTAGAAGCCCAATCTACGTTATGTTGACGTACACTCCAACACATATTCGCGATCTCTTTCGCACGCTTGCGTAGATCGCCGTGACCATCCGAGCCAACTCGGTACATGCCCAGAGCTAACAGGAGACGGCAGTCTCGCTTTGATAAGTGCCGCCATTTTGTTGTTATCGCAATGTTCACGTCGTTATGACGTATGTTTGGGCTTTGTTAACTTTTGCACTTTTCGAATTTTCTGAATTATATTTGACTTAACTGATTTATGTTTGATAAGGGTTGACTAGTTATTCATAAAAAAATATAAATAGTTGATTTTTGTAAACAATTTGAACAATAAGAAAAAATTACAAGGATCTCAGTTTTCGTGCCATTTTTTGTATGTTTAATTAAAGTGAACATTTCAGAGTTTAAATAAACAATATTTTTTCTAAATTTCTGTTTTTTTATTTACATAGAAAGTATTTTACATAAACCATACAAAAAACTAATATTTGCAGTAAAGTCTATTTAGATAGAGCTCTTTTATAATATTGTACGTCGTTTTGACGTATGATTGGGCTTTATAGCCTCAAAAATATGATTGGGCTTCTAGGGTTAAAGAAAATCCTGGAGTTTTTCAAAAACACAGGACTTCTTTAAGGGGCTATCACCAGAGGGTAGGTTCAATAGACCAATAGGTCGCAGTACAGGAACCCGAAAGGGGACCACCTCCGCAGAAAAAATAAATTCCCTTTATATGATAAAAATTTTAATTTCACAAGACATTCAGTTTTAATTGTGCCGACGCGTATAAATGCGCAATAATTTCTCATTTAAATCTAATTGCGGCCCCAAATCTGGTTGCAATTATTCGACGTGTTGTCACAGCTGATAATGCAATTTAAAAGTGATGTGTACATATCAACAACTGACTGGGTGTTTAGTAGCAATCTAGAATTGTAATTCCCCGCCGTGCGTATAACCTACGGTTTAGAATAACGTGAATGGTTAATGTGCTCGCAAATATTTATTATTTAGCGTGTTTCAATTCGTCGACAAACAATCTGAACACACAGTTTACGCTTCTAGATAAACACCTCTAACCACAAAGTTGTAATAATATAGAGATGACAAACTGTGTCGCTTTTGTGTGACATACGAAGTGAGTTCAGATGTAATTTATAGCTGCTCGGCAAATATGTACTTTGTTTTATATTGCAGACATAAAATAATAATCATAATTCCACGAACTTCATCGAGTTTAGTTGACAATTAAAACAAATTGAATACAATGTTTGAATCTATGTCATTTAGGTTAAACCAACATTTGTATACGAGGCGTGTATAAATTGGTAAACACATTTAACAAGGCTGTGTTATTTGCATAAAAACACGACATTTTACAAACCATAATATAAAGGATAGTTGGCCATCGGGAGGTTCTCAAGAATTACAAAAAAAATAATATTCATTTTCTTACAAATTCATTAGCATTAGTGTTCCTCCAATTCATTATATTTTTTCTTTCTTAGTTCTGTCTTTACAGCTTCTCTCCATCTTTTTCTGGGTCTTCTTCTTTTTTTCATTGTGTAGGCTCTTTTCACGTTATTTCTTTTATTATTCTCCTGTCCTCCCTTCTCTCAATATGTCCTAGTCGTTGTAACTTTCTAGCATTTATTACTTTGTCTATGGTCACTTCTTTAAAAATTGTTATACCTCCTCGTTCGTTCTTCTTATATATTCCTCATCTGTTCTATTCCCTCCCACTATTCTCCTAATTATCTTCATTTCCCATCTACTCAGTGTTTCCTTTACATTTTTCTTCCATACCCAGGTCTCACACCCATAGTTTACTGTAGGTCTTAGTATTGTTTTATACAAACGTAGTTTGGTGCTCTGGGATAACTGTTTTGCTCTTCTTAGGTTATTTAAAGCTCTTGCACTTTTGTTGTCTTTCAGTATTCTCATGTTTATGTCTTTTTTTTCTTCCATTCTGTTGGTGAGCAGTGTACCTAAGTATACAAATTCATTTACTTCCTAAATTCCCCTACCACTAGCCGCCTGTCTTCAGTTGTTTGTTGTCCTATTCTCATTAGCTTGGTCATCTTCTTCGTTTATCCTTAATCCCATTTTTTGTGCTGCTTCTGCCATTCTCGGTTACCATAATAGTTGGTACATTCGAATTTATGCTTCTGTTTTAATAGTAAAATAATGGGTCAAAGGTTTTAATGAAACGTACTTTTGTGCTTGCCTCGTACTATTTAATTTAGCGTTTAAAATAATTTCCGTGCTTTCTAAATTACAAATTCAGTTGTGAACAATTTTAAAAATAATTTTGTTTAATCTTTTTGAATATTATAAAGCAATTAATTGGTTTTAAGTACATTTTTAAGTTAAAAGACTTAAAAACCTCTAAAATATACTGCACACCATTTTTTTAAAACGTTTACTGTAAGCAAATTGTAAAAGAGGTCATGTATTAGCAGTAAATTTGGAGATATCCGTTTATTGATTACATTGGATTTTGGGATAGGTAATTAAAGCCCTGAATTAACCCGTAATATACGTTGGAGTATTTTCATTAAAATTCAAATAAATTTTCTGGCATAAAAGAGGCACAAAAATATTCAAGCATTTTTTTTTTTTGGTTTAAAAATATTCGCTGCTTCCTGTTTATATACAACAAACATTGAAAATACATTTTGCCAACATCGTACGCGAATGTGATGTATAAATTTGATCCAATTTGTAAATATATAACGTAATTTAATGCATTCGTAAATATTTGCACAAAATTCAAATTTGCAGCAATGTATTATCAACAACATTGCAATGCTGGCGTTGGGACAATAACGTTAATACAACAAATTTGGCTTCTGGACATATAATAATACATTTTTTGAGAGTGTTTCTTATTGCTAAAGAGAAATTATTGTAAAAGATTTTTCATTATACTTTTGTATATTAATAAATGAATCAATGAAATGATTCAAACAATTATCCAATTATTTTCAGGATTTCTTGGAGAAATTTTGTCTCTTTGAGTGAATGTTAAATTTCAAAACCGTCTGCTCTTGTTCTCTAGGCATTTCTGATTTGCTTAGTACGATATTTTTATCATGCAAGACGTGGAATGAAATGATAAGTTATTAAACATCCAAAAAATACGCTAAAGGAAATAACAGACGAAATTCCGGCCCCCAGTTCGCAAACTCTAGGGATTTTGCTGTTATTAAGTTGTTCACTTTCATTTCATTTGGTGATGAGGCTGTCCTTATTGATTGTTTTATTAAATAATCTTGGGCTATCGTTGATTTATGGGCCCATCCTAGATTATTAACACGTTTTATAGCTTGTAACAGCTGAGTTAATCACTTTTTCTATAACACGCTGTTTATCCTTTAAAACTTTTTTTAAACCGTTACCAATTTAAATAAGAGCAATTTTGAATTGTATTTCGTTATTCATTAAAACTGCAAATGTCAGTTTTTCATAACATGGTTTTGAATTTCTCAATTATCTCGGAACATAAATAAGTAAAAACAAATATTTACGTTGCAAAAGCAATCTTCGAAATTACATCATAATTAGAATTTCTGCTTTTCATCGTCTCTTCCTGCAATTGCACTGACGTTGTTTGCATTTTAATTGCTTTAAATACTATGTCCAGTTGTTTTGTGATAACGTACCTAGTTTTAATATGAAAATACTTGCAGACGATGCACAATACGAAACATGCTCTAATTTCTTTAATCATTCTCTGTAATCCACTTTTCAGGAAATCAAAAACTGCCTTAAAAGTAGCAAAAATGTTTAAATGAATCTGTGCGCAATGTTTTTTCAGGAAAATTAATTTTTGTAGTGTGTTTACAAAATATTTTATTTAACTAGACGGTGTATAAAAGTTACTTAAGCTACAAACAGAGGGAATAAAAAAAGTTTTGCATATACTTGCTGTTTTTTAATGGCAATAACTTTGGTATTTTTATTTAGAACACCCTGTATATTATTTAATATTTGAATTGCATCAATAGTTTTAAGATAATACTTCTAACATATAGGATATATGTAGCTTTTGTGGCATTTTGATGTGTTAAGACTTCACCTAAAGTACAATGTAAGACTGTAAAGTAATTTTATAGTACTTTTTGTAAGGCTGTTGTACTAATTCTTTCAGCCTGTAAAGCATGTTGTAAAGTTTATCAAAACTTTACCATTAAACAAATGGAATAAAGCATTTACATTGTCTTTGTGGTCGTTCTTATTTAAATCTGCATGTAGGAAAATGTAACTTAGGGGTATTTTTACATACATTTTTCACTGTATAGAGCGCCCACTATAATTTTTGCTTGTTATCGAGTGCGCCATGTAATTTTTTTTAAACATTAAATAATGAATAGGTCTCAGAATGGGGAAAAATGTGTCTAATTTAAACTTCTTTGTGGCTCTTACCGTTTACGAGATCCCAATAGTGGCCCTTCTATGTGGACCACCCTGTACATCAAAATGTTGACAAAGCTTCAAAAATCCACATTTCTAAAATTCAGAAACTTAGTCCAGCAATAATATTTAAGCTACCCTGTTTTTGTAGGTAAAATTTACTTAACAACGTCAAAATTGTCTAAAATTATACGAAATTATTCAAATAGTCATGCACATGCCCGCAGGAATAATTTTCGGTATTTATTTAAACGATAGGAACACAGAAATCCAGAAATTCGCGTCAGCTGGAGGACCTGCTTCGTTCGAGAATTACCCGAATTTATCTCATATTAAAATTAAACTTTCAACTGGTACCTGCCTATAGTCGTTATATTAAAACACGATCTTCTTGTTACAAAAGAATAAATTGACGGTTTTCAAAGCCAAATTTACGACACAAAGAATTATTTAACAGTTTTCTTTGCGTAGTTTCACAATGTTTTTGTCAGCGAACGCGAGCGGTCATTCCGTTAATAAATATTTCAGTTATGTATTAACTTGTCAATTACAAAATGATTTCGTGCCGAATTGTCACGTAATGTTGAAGCGTTGTACAATTACAACAATCAAAAACGTCAACCTTTTGCGCGGTTTTGTAATTTGGAGTGACAATTTGGTCATGTTTCTTTCAAAAGTGAATTTTTGTGAAGCGATTGATAAAAGGTATTCAGCGAACGACAAATCCCTTTACTCGATCATTTGTTAATAAAAATTTTATTACATAAAAAAAATTGTGAGCTATAAATATAAAATCAACTGTTTTATCGCATAACTTTCGAGTTTATTTGTAATAGTGCCTAATGGTAAATTTAAAATGAACCAAAAATAAAGCTACTCTAACAGGGTGATTGAAATTCGAGTTTAAGCATGGGGATTTCCCTCATTATAGTAGCTAGAGTATAGGTTTAAGTTTGGCGAAGTTGCTAAATTCGATGCTCATTGATAATCCAAAAAGAAATTGGAAATATTTTCAAAAATCGTTTTTTTGGTTTTTCCTCATTTTCTCGGATACTGTTTAAGATAGTTCCAATTTCTCTTTGGATTATCAGTGAGCATGAAATTTAGCAACTCTGCCAAATTTAAACCTATACTCTAGCTATTATAATGAGGGAATTCCCCATGCTTAAACTCGAATTTTAATCACCCTGTATATGATATAAATATATATATATGATATAAAACTGCCACTATCACAGAACAATTAAAAATCCATGTAAAATTTCAAAACAAGTACATTATCTGGGCAAAAAATACTAAACAAAACTGCAGTTATTAACTAAAAATTAAAACCGTATTAGCCCTTATTAAATTCTTTAGCACTACACTACATGTTTGACAAGAGTGTGTATGGTTTTGAAATTATTTTTGCAAAAAAATTAATGCAATGATCACAATTAATTGTTGTGTCTACATTAATTTTCTACATAGTTAGAGTAGGTAATAGAGATAATACCACCCTACTACAAATCGCTAAGTTATGAACGTACTCAGCTGGAAGTCCAAATGATTCCGAATGATAACAAAGTCTTTTACGGTTAGATTTAGACACACATCGAATTTCATAACATTGGCGTACTGTGTACTCCAGCGCGCCCACTCAAGAGTTAAATCTGCACTTAACGAAACGCCCATACAAAAAGTTTGATGTACCATCTTTAAATTGGCTGGCTATCGATCTATCTTTACGCCCCCATTTGCTTTTGATCAGCAATTAGAAATTTCGGTATCCAAATATATTTTTGCTGTTACTTTTTTCCTACTTAATGCACATACAGTCATCTTTCAATTTAATTTTTTTGTTTATAAAGGAATTAGTGAGTGAATTATAATATTTATTAACGAACTTGTACATTAAACATTACATTAAGTTGTGAAGTAGATTTTGTGGTAGACGTTTCACAACCGACTACCGTTGGTAATAGTTGACTGAAACTTTAAATCCCTGATCTAATTGACATGGAAGCTTTCTGCGTCTGTTATTCCGATTGAACGTGTGGCAGTGTCGCAGCAATTAAACATAAATCCGAATCTGCGTTATTTTATGCTCGTTAAATATTATTTCTGCCATCGCAATCAGCGCTTATGCCTTTCCGCTAATACTTGTTAAAGACCACTTGTTATATAAAACGGAACGGCGCAGATAATGGAGCCTTTCACAAAACAGTACAAAACAAACTTGATTGCTTCGGAGTTTCTTTCGCTGTAGTGGTTCTTTTTGTTTTCACGGTTTGTCTTTGCTAAGCAATAAAATTGCAAAGGTTTTATGTTACTACTCCATATAATTACGTCTTCATAATATAATCTTTTTTTTCGTAAAGTTTTATGTCGTTTCCTAACGGAAAAAACACATTTGCTAGCGCTAATTATTTTGGCGTTTAACGTTCTTGTTCGTAAAAAGTTCTCAGAGTGTCATTTACAAACTGTACAGGGTGGACCAAACTCCAATGTGTTACTGGGTATCTCGGTTACCGTAATAGTTAGCGAAAATCTGGTATCGGTCTCTTGGGTAATTTTTTTAAGAAAAGAACGTTTGTGGAATCATTAGAGAGTATGAATCGTGCGTTTTTATAAAGTCTGGCAGGTCCCGTACAAATGCCAGGAATAGTGTCGGGCTCGTGGTATCTCCTTGTAACACTCCTCGTTTTTGAGTGATTGGATTTGATAGTTCTTTCCCATTATCTACTTTTATCTCTTCTCTTATAAATCATTGGCGATTACTATTTGACTTTCCTTAAGCTTTTTCAAGTTCGACCTATTACCCGTGATCATTTGCTTGATCCTTTGTTTATCCGGTTCTACCAGACAAGTCCTTGCACCAAGTTTTTGCACCCATTTGACCTGCATCTTAAAATTCAAACGTTGATCCAAAAACTTTTTCATTGCTTGGTGTAAGACCTTGAGGTCTCTGGTAGTATTTTATTATTTTCCTTTGCTTCCTTTTCCAGTTGCTCTATTCTACTTGCCGCATTCTGTAACTCTTTTCTAGTTTTGCCCTGCTCTTCTGACATGTTTGCGCCGTTATCCTGCTTCAGTTTTTTATTTTGCTGTTCGCAAAACTGAATTCTCTCTATTCTTTTCTTGCTATTTTCATCTCTGTTACCAAATCTTGCATTTCTGACTTCATCTCAGACTACATTTTCCGTAACAACCCATCTTTTTTTTGCCTTTTTGTTATTTTTACCATACACCATACTTGAGATGCAGCTATTTTCGGTATTATTTTTTGGCCTCACCAAACACAGATTAATAAATGTTGTAGACCGAGTCCAATTACCCACCGCCTACTGGATTTAGGTCTATGAAGATGAAGGTGAGGTAAAAATGAGATAAAAACCTCAACTACACATCACGATATTCTCCCTCTCTCTTTTGATCACTGAATGTGTACTAGCTTCCTTCCGAGTCTGACAATTTTTTTGCTACTTAAACTGCGTCCGCTTACTAGATTTTGACTGAATTAAAATAGATACGTCTGTTCCAAAAATGTTGAAATTTGACACTAAAGCTCAGGAAAATTATACCTAATTTTCCTGTAGCAAAATGCCACCGATTTAGGTGGACATATATCATCCAAATCTCGTGTCATCTTGCGAAATTGGCGTAATTTATTTTTATTGTGTAGTTTTAGGATCCATTTATATTAAAAAAAAATTATTAACCTTTTTCTTCTCATTAAAATTTAAGCTTCAACCTTCGACATCCTAAATGAACTTTAGGTAACATTAATAATAATAAAATTAGGTTTGTTTAGTACGTAATTGCGCTTTAATTGACAAATTTAATGGCCTCTGTGCTACGGAGAAGCGAGATTTTATCTAAAATTTTAACAGCGTAGGTCCTTACGAATTGGGCCGTTAACTTCTTAAGTAGCTATTCTTTCTCAAATTGCAGTCGGATAATTGAGTCACTTTACTGCCGCTCATAATGTGTCGGCAAAGTTGTGGCCGATAGATTTGGGGCGGTTTATGATATCATCGTGTTTTATTATAACCCGCCGTAACACTTTAATGGTAACTAAACATAAGTTATAGACATCGGACCGACCTTAAATAATGATAATATAAGAGTGACCAATCAATAGTTGATCCTAATAATAATCATTGCATTCAGTTTTTAAACTGTTTAGTGTTAAATTGGATCTGAAACCTTAAATACGTTGTTAATCGTTTCGTAGAAGGGACCGGGGATGAAAGTAGCACGGGTAGGCTGTAACAGTGCCTATAGTTTCTTTAATTTTTGTTATATGTCGCACTAAGCGCTGGTGCAATGTTCATTCACATCCACCTCCCTACCGACATTGCTAGTTTTCTTCTGTCATAGAGGTTAAGCTTTTGCCAGCCAGAATCACTATTTTCCGCCCAAAAGTTAATGCGTATGGTCACCGATCGAGTGACTTTTAGGCGATCTCTAAAAGAGGAACAAAAAAGTACCTAGATTATTATGTTCTAAATTTTGTTGGCTATTGGTGGATGCAATACAATTTGACGTTGGAATCGTGGTTAATTGTTGATTCCTTCCAATTTGTTTTGTGTGCACTTGGGGTCAAAAGTAACAGTTTTACAACCAACCCCATTCACTTGCAAATGTTCACTCTTAGCACATAATTGGTGGTTTTCTTTGGAGATGAGAACATACAAAACTTGCCGGATAAATTTTCCAAGTTGTTGTATTTTTTTGTTTTACATTTTTGAATATTGATAATGTAGTAGGTATCATTTTGTATTGTACCAAAGAATTTTTTTACATTTTTTCATTTTGCTTATGTGTATTGTGTTATGAACTCTGTTAATTATTTTGCCGTTACAACTTTCCCCGATCATTGTTACTTTTAGCCCCAACGTTGAGGTTAGAAGTAACAGCTGTCTTACTACAGAACAAAAATGTCGCATATGCTTTACGAAACATATGAAATAAATATCTTGGAAGGAAGACAAATGTCCAATCTATCATTAAATCAATTTGGATGTAAAAAAACTTGTTATACTGCATGAGAAATTAAATATAAGCAAAAAAAAAAATTGCTTTCATCCTCGGTCTTCCCTAATCCATAATTTTCAAGAACTTTTTACTTAGGCAATGTATTGCGGTTAATGTATACATAATCAAATTGCTGCCACAACCAGCAGAATGTATTTTCCTTGTTATTTCGCATTCAAAAAGACAAAAAAAAAAAATATTTAAAAGTATCTTTGGTTGTTATTTTACACAACTCTTGATTTACCCCAATCAAATTACCTACATTGCTATCAAAACTGTAGACGGCCTTAAAATTTGCGTTTGATTTATGGATGTTAGGAAATTTTATAGCTCACATTATGATGCGCTATTTATGCAGCATTTACTGCGGCTCTTACAAAAGTTATCAAACTTAAAATGCCTCAGGAGTCTTGTCATTAAAAGTGATTTCAAATTTTAGGGTTATTTCGATTGAACTGCTTATCTCTCTAGTCTAAAGTACAGTGCATTGTTCTTAATCCATCGGCGTTAGGTTATCCTAATAATTAAATAAATTAAAATAAATAGGTTTAAATAAAAAATTGCTTATCTTTTTCAAAGAATCTTGTAAAAATCCCAAGACTTGTTTTTTTTTCCTTCCAAGTGGTTTCGCATCTTTACAAGAGATCCTTATATCATTCGGGTAACTCAAGCATTTATAAAACAAAGACCCTTAGATAAATGAGCAGACTGGTATTAGCCGTGAATTTAGTCACACCGCAATCTATAGCGATAACTAATTATTTGCTACATCCGCTTAACAAAAGAACGACGTAATTTAGTGCATCATGGCCATCGTTATTCTAATTGAACGTGTCCTTAGCACACCTTATCCTTTGTAATAAAGGCATGAAACACGATCACAGTGTGCCGTGAGGTTAGTTTGGGAAGTGCTTCTGCCAGATGTAAAGCTCCGGTAAGTTGGACTATCAATATTCATAGTACGTTTACTCGGTAAATGAATTGAGCTTCATTTGTTCTACTCAGCATGATATTCCGTGGCCCTCGTCGCCTGCCGCCCGACACCCGCCGCCGCCCAATATCGGAACTGGAAGCTGCGTGATGGATATTAATGAGAGACCAGCGCCGTGTAGTCGTACTGGAAACAGCGACAAACCGGAAATATACTACAAACAATAACAGCGCACTTTATTTTAAATGACTAACAATCGGGTTTTACCGGTTCGCACATATTAACGGCGCGTTTACTACCGTAATCGAATTAAAACGACTAATATTGGACGATTATTAAAATAAATCAGCGATTGTAGCTAGTTTGTGTTTTGTATTTGGATTACGTGTGTCCAGGGATGCTCAAACAATATCCAGAGGGCCACTAGAGACCGCCTGATCATTAGTTGTCTCTCACAATTGCGAAGCTTTTAAAAAATATTGTTTTTCTATGACCATTAATGTAAATAACTCTTACCCTACAGCCTGCATGCATAATAAGTAGGTCCCTACGCACGGTAAGCAAAAAGCACGGTTTTTTAAAGAAATGATCAAAGTAGACTCACACGTCAAAAACTTCCTGAATGCCTAGTAAGTGAGTTATAACGAACGGTAAGCAAAACTCGCACTTTTCTAGAAGTATCAAAGTAGACTTACGTCAAAATTTACAAGACAACGTAATTACATGTGTATATTAGCCAAAAAGCCGTTAAAATCCTAGGTATCATGTGATCGTAGAAAAAGTATGCTACATAACACGAGTTGTAAAGCAATTACGCACTCGTGGAAATACGCACACGCCGCTAAGCGGCTCCGTTCGCAACTTTTCCACTCGTGCGTAATATGCTTCTTACAATTCTTGTTGTAACATAGCAAATATCATCATCATATGGTGGCTATACCCCCAGTGGGAGGATCAGTCCCAGTCTATTAGCATATGCTAAGAACAACTTTTCTCCATTCTGCCCTATGTTTTGCTTTTTCTTTCCAATTTCCAACCCCTGTCCCTGCTTAGGTCGTCCATCACTTACTGCATCCATTTTGACCTAGGTCTGCCACGTCTCCTCTTTCCTCCGGGATCCCATTGTACCGCTGACTTGATTTCCCAACCATGTCCCAACCATAGCAAATATATCTACTGTTAAATACGGCTCTCAACTTATGGTCAAGAAAATGTAATGCCATGGAAATTACAGTTGGGAATTACAGCTCGCCGACGATCAGATAATTTTGGCAGAAGACGAACAGTATGCTGAATACATGTTAAAAAAATGAATAGACAAATCTGATTTATTTACAGTATAATTGATAAACTAATAACTAATTTAAAGCAGTAATAATTCTGCTTAAAAAAATCTGTATCTGTGAAACTTACAAAGTGTTAAAATTTCTTTTAAACAGCAAACATACATACATCTCTTAGCAATTTGCGTTAAAACACAATAAAACAGTTATTTTATATATCAGATATTTCGAGGCACTTAACCTGCCACAAATCTTAGATTCCATTTGCTTTGAAAAGCGGGCAGAAAAGTTCTGTGCACTTCACTCTTAGAGACCCTACAAGGGTCGCATTTATCATCGTCTTGAGCGTTTGCAAGACCAATGGTCCGAGAATTTCAGCTCTCATGTTCACTTATTGATTTAAATATTACAAGTTAAACGCGCTTCAACTAACACTAAGAAGTTGCAATCGTTCTCGAACTTAAAATCTAATTATTAATTGTACATGACGAACATTTGTTTAAATTATGCGTATTTGAAACAAAGAAAACGGAATAAGATTCTTAAATCTCGTGTTTCGAGAGCGAAAATTGTATCTAAGACTTCAACGAAGCGCAAATATACTTGAATTTCTATTTGTTCTTAAGCGAAAGAGTTTAATTAAACAGCAGAAACGTGAGAAATCTGTTTGCACAAATCGAAGAGTTTTGATTTTCAAAGCTACTGAAGTAATTCCGTGTTCAAACAATCCATTTTTCTTGTACCTGGATAGTTTAAAATTTGCCATTGAAGGAGATAACTTTTTAAAAAGTGACTGCTTTTATAAGTACAATCAATTTTGAATTATGCAGTGTGCATAATATTAATTTTGTGTCCCCCTGAACACTAAGGAAATTTGTGCAATGTTTAATGTATGTACGTAAAAGAATAATCATGGAAGTGTTATGTTTTATTAAATCACAATTATGGGAAAACTTGTATCTACATTACCTAATTTTATTTACAAGAATTTGTTTTTTAAAAATAATAAATAATGGTTTAGTTTTTTTAGAACTGAACCAGGAATGATTATACTGGACAGGGTTTTGTTTGGTGTTTGTTAGGAAAAATAAAGTGATTTTTTAAGCAAGTTTTTATGAATACTGCTAACACCATTCGTTCATTTCCTTAATAGACTTATACAATACTATATCACTTGCCCTCTCTGTTCATTTGGAATGTTCCAGTTGGCTTCCTGTGAGCCTTAGAGCTATGGGTGACCGATAATTCACGACTCCAAAACCAAAAAAACAAAGCATTTAAAGGGGCAATGCGATCACAGAGTATCAATGCTTTTCATATAGTAAAAAATATTTTGAAATTTGTGTAGCATTTTTAATTAAACTTATTTATTTACTTATTTAGTCATGAGTCCTTTTACTGTTAGGTGTAGGACTAAAACTTATTTATTCCTATTTAAAAGTGACACAATTTATTTACAACAATGAACGAGATATTGTAAAAAACTGTTTTTATACGATTAAGATTTTTTTGAAAGAAAATTAAAAATTACCTTATTTTGTCAAGAAAAATTATTGTTTATATTAATATTATGAATCACCTAAACAATTTTAGACGTTTACAAACGCATGGTTTAGTCACATATTGACGCTGGGATGTTATTTGCAGTATTGCAGGAAATAAAATTATATCCTGCTAGATTATCGCGCGCAGTTATTTTGAAACGGTTATTTCCCCTTTACAAATAAACTCCATCTTTCACAGCTTTTAGCAATCACAAACCAACTACATCGCATGTTTGCAAACACATATTGATTAACTGCAGCGCTGAATAATATAATTAAAACTAATTGAGGCATTTATAAAGCCGAATGTCATTATATTTAATTATGGTATCAACATATTTGAGCTCGATTTGTCACACTAATATGATATTTAATTATAGACAACATACAGCAGGGGTGCTCAACCTTTTGGAAGTAGTAGGCAAGTTTTTCCTATTTAACATACATTTGGAAAAATTTTAGGAGAGGCACTTAATTAAATTTGACTTGCAGGTCTGAGTCGAAATGGTCAATAATTACCATTTAAAGGGCGTTTGGAGACTTCAACAAATTCACAGAGAAGTTCCAGCTTCTAATAGTAATATTCTCGAAAAATAGAACTGGAAAGAACACGAAAACGCTTGTTAAGATGCTGAGCTTTAACCGATGGTATATTAACAATTTGTGATATAAAAAAGCCCAAATAATTAATAATATTGAACAGACTTAAGACCAAAGAATTAAATTACTCAGATAATGTGATAGATTCTATCAACTCTGCATGTAAGTGATACTATAAAACAACGCATAATAAGCACCATAAACTGTTTTATACGATATCAGATAGCGGATGATCGAAGATTGCCTAACTTGTTAAAATGCCCTTATGACAGTTACTTAAGTTTCAAATTCTGAAGTGTCCGAGTATTCCCCTGGGCCTATAAAATCGCTTTTCTTCCACATAAACGCAAGCAGCGCTGCTTGTTAAACTTTAATAAAAGATAATACAACGACCGTAAAATTATATAAAACACGGAAGTGGCTCTAATAAAATGGGAGATAAAATTTCCAGTAAAACACAGAGACCTCCCGTCCGACAGATTGTGACGTTAGGTCCGGGGTTAAGTGGGAGCCGGTAATTATGACCTCGCTAGGGATTTTCCAGTTATCTGCGAGTGAAATAAAACAGCGGAATTTATCTGGGCTCCTATTTTTATGCGCTATATTTTCGTCCGGCGGACGCTGTTTTAAATTCAAACGCGTAATCTTCTGTTAAACAGCACGGCATACGGTTTGTCAGTCGGGCGGACACGTTGCAGGACATCTACGTCAAAGCAAAAGTTTGGGGAGCAAGTGACCTGGAATCCTGGGATAAAACTCAGTGATTCGTCTTATTATTTACGGCGCGATTATCGATTCTCTGTTTCTTTTCTCTTTTGTTTCGAAAGTTACAAGAGATTTCAAACAAATTGGAAGACAAACGATTTAAATTTTTAGTGTTCAGCGACAGATTTTTTGCTTTTACAGTCGACGAAGTACGATAAAAGTTTCGTGAAACTGGGATGCTCGATCTTGCTGATAAAAATAAAACGTTTATTTTAAAAAATAAGAGCTGCTTTGCACGTACTTACATACATACATCCATACTCCTAAAGGGTTTTTTTTACCCTTTCGGCTGTAAAGCCAAGTCAATTATTATTTTCTTAACTAATACAAATAATCTTATACAGAAAATGAAATATAATATTCTATTTTTTTTTCAACTCCACTCTAAGTCCCTCTTAGTGTCTTTCTAGTACCATTCCCTTTCTTTTTCGTTTCTGTTACACCTAGATAACCTATGTTTATCTTGTCTATTTCGGTTATTAATTCCTCTTCCTTTCCAGTAATACTTTTTACGTTCCATGTTCCTATTTTACTATAATTATTCATTTCCTTGTATTTCTCTTTGCCTCTTTTAGCATCATTTTTGTTATTCTTTTCCAAAGACCTTTCCCTTTCATTGCCAATATTTTTCCTATGTTTCCGTCCTGTTTATACTTTGTTAGTTTTTTTGTTTTTGCTTTTCAATTCAAGTTCTATTATTCCATCGCAATTCTTCTCCATTTAAAATTACTTTACTATGCTCAATTTTAAATTCCTTTCCTTTTTCTCTTTCCGTTTTAGCAAATGTTCTCAGTTGTTTTTGTTTTTCCCTTTCCTTTGGTGTCATATTATTATATAAAAATATACTATTGCCTTTCCTATTCTTCAGTTTAGATTTGTTTATCACGATTTCGCTTTTTTCTTCTTCGTTATTCAATTTTATGACACATGTTCTTTCTCCCGTTTTGGTCACTGATCTTGGGATGATGTCTAAAATCTCAGTTGGTTGCTTAGAAAATCTTTGACTCCTTCTTTTAGCATTGATGGGTCGTTTGTGTTCATCTTTAGGCCATACGTTATGACATTATTCGTTCTCTTTCTATAACCTACCTCCAATATTTTTCTACTTTTTGTAGTTCTTCTCGTATTTTCTCATTTTCTTTTCTTTTTTCTTGATTTCCTTTCTTCAAGAAATCATTTTCTATTTTTAGTATTTACAAACATAATTCTACCCAGAAGATGTAGCACATATAACATTAAACTTTAAAATTTGAGTCAAATTGTAAATCACTCTTACGATAAAAACTAGTTTTTTTTTCATTTTGTTGAGGAAATTTCTGACAATAATTCGTTGTCATTTTGCCAATTTTTACTAATTCAAACATATCTCTACATCTTCTATTAACATAGTTACCCTTTAAACCAAATTTTCATCCCATTATACAAGGTGAAAATATCTACATGTGTTATATTGGTAACTTTGTTATTATAAGAGTTGCATAGTCGGTTAAATTAACAAAGATGGGCAGAATTTCAAGACGAATTTAATGCTATTTTGACATTTGACCTACTTTTTCAACTTGCAAATATTTTGAAAAACCAAAAACAGATTATTTATTCAATGGTAAATAAATCCATGGTAAAATCAAAATGCAAAATGATTCCTGTGGATGAAAAAAAATATCTTAAATGTTATGGCACACTTGATTTTTAAGAAATAAGTCCAACTTGACATAGTTTTGGCTATGGGTTCATTTAAAAGAGATTTTTTTATCGTTTCATTGAAGTATGGGTTGTTGGTTTATCTTTAAGGATAAGCAACTTATAATATTATTATTATATTTTTTAAGTTTAATCCAAGTGGCCATTGAAAAAAACAACAAAGTTCACTTAAATAAGCTAGCTGTACTTAATTAAACACAAAAAAATATTAAAACTGACTTTAAATTAGTTTTTACATTTCATAATAACTTATTATTTTTCACTAACTAATACTAAGGTATATTAAATCTAAATTATAACATTCGTTCAATGTGTAGCCCTTTCGCCATGAGGAATACAAATTTAAGATCTAAACTTTGTAGATAATAAAGTTTTTCAAGGCATATCAATTTTTATTTGAGGAGCTGTCCTTAAATAGCGTATCCCAATTTATCAATAATTTTATTTAAGTGTCTTCTTAAGATTGACTGTTTCAAGAACATTTCCTGAAATAAAAATTAATATGTTTAGGAAAACTTTTATTATCTACAAAGTGCAGATCTCAAATTTTTATTGCCCATAGACGCAGTGGTTTCCAACCTGTGGGGCGCGACCCCCTAAGGGGGCGCGAGACTATTGTAAGGGGGGCACGCAGCTGTTACCAAATTTCATTTTTGAATACAAACAAACAAAAAACACCTTATTTTTACAAAATATGGTATTTTGTTTTGAAGCCCATTAAATAATTATTATGAAATAGATTGTTACGAAAAGTGAGGGGGGCGCAATATTGTTTTTATGAAAAAGGGGGGCGGAGGTACAAAAAGGTTGGAAACCACTGCCATAGAGAGAGGGTTACACCTTCAACACATGTTAAAGTATAGAATGTATTAGTAATAGTAGGTGAAAAACAATAAACTATTGTGAAATGTTAAATTATTCAAGTTTTCCTTTTTTTTTGTGTTTAATTAAGTACAGCTGGCTTAATTATGTGATCTTTGGTTGCTGTTTCTTTTTCAATGGCCACTTGGAATAAACTTTATAAATACAATAATGCTGTTACAACTTGCTTATTTTTAAAAATACACACAACAACCCATGTATCAATGAAACTAAAATAATTTCTTTTTTAATGAACTCATAGGCAACTACGGTTGCCATTTAAATAAGTCAAGTTGGCTTATATCTCAAAAATCAATTGTGCCATGACTTTTTAGACATGTTTTTCTTGTTTTACGTAAAAATATCAACAGGATTCATTTTACATTTTGATTTTAACATAGGTGGAATTATTTACCATTAAAAAAATCGTCTATTTTTAGTTTTTTCAAAACATTTAAAAAAGTTGAAGGTTTGAGGCAAATGTGAAAATGCCTTTAAATTTGTCTAGAAATTCTGTCCAGCTTTGCTAATCTAACCGACTATGTACTAGTTATAATAACAGAGTTATACATGCAATACCGGTAGATTATTGTCACCCTACTACTTTTTACATACATACAAAAAAGTATTTTTTCATATTGTAAGATATAACACGTTCAGTATTTATTCAAAAACAACGAAGATAATCGATTGCCATTTATTAGTACCTACACATTTTTTATTGTCGCTTCGAGTTTTTAATTTACTAACAATGATATATGAGACACGGCCATGTAAAATAAATAAAAAACTGACGCATATTAAACTCATTCGTTAGTGTCAACGGAATAGTTTTTCGTTTTCACAATATTATCGCCAATATATCATTTTTCATTGCTTTCAAACGGCGAAATAGACTGTGTATGGAAATTTATTTTGTGCTAATACCGTATAGGTGGCGATATTGGTTCTATTACTTGTTAATTGCATAGATGTAAGTACTCAAATAGTTGCAAAATGTAATACTTTAAATAAAAGATGGAAGACATTTAACATTTAGAGTTTAATTGCTTGTTTTAAAGGATTTTTATTTCGTTAATTTATTTAGTGCACTGGTTCTGTCCTAATTTACATTATTTATTACTTTTTTCGTATGTGGTCCTCTTTTAGACGCCAATTTGACTTGCAAATACGAATTGCTGCTGACCTGAAGGATGCTGAACACTTCTGAAAATAAAAAGTTCTGTGAGTTAGAAATTGATTGAATTTAAACTTTTTTTATGTCCTTCGCTCGGGTTATTGTTGTCTACGCAAAGTTCACTAAAACTTTACATTTACTGTTCGTTCATAGGCGTGGGCAATTTGTTTTAAAATAATATGTAACTTATATTGTGTTGCGCGGCATACATATTTTTTAAAACATAGTTAAACCCCCGAGTATACAAATAAATTTGGCCCAACTTTTGTTTTTAATAATTTGAAAGTTGCTGTTTTAATATCAATTATAATTCGTCACACTTATTGCCAATAGTTTTTTTTTTTTTTTGTTAGAATTGCTTAACAAATTATGTAAGTAGGAAAAACTCTCATGGCAACCATATTCATAGCAACAGTAGGTACGTAATATCGTTTTTAAAATGGTTGTGTTGCCAAACGTCGTTTTGGCGATTATTATATGCACTAAAACGTTGGCATATATTTTTTTAAGTCAAATGATTAAGGATTAAGCTTATTTTTGATCCAAAACACAACGCGTTCTGCGAATAATTAGTTCCTAGGTAACTTAAAAAGTTTTCATATCATATTCATTATGTAAAAGTCGCCAGCAGTTTTTCATTTTCTTAAGAGGTTGGAGTGAACCTAATCGCTTGTACAGATCTCTGCTATACTTGGGCTCTCAACGTTTCGGGCTTTAAGTACAAAGAACGATAGTCTGAAAGATTATATTAAGTTACCGAACAAGAGTTCAGCATTTTCGTTAGCAGGCGAATGGCAACTTCAAAAACTTATTTATGGAACGAAAATAAAGACTGCTCCCAGTTTTCCCAACATTCCCTTGCATTTCTGTGCTGTGTTTATTTGCCGGAGTCGAGTACGAAGGCGTTTAATTATCAAAATTTAAGCTGTTGAGCGTTTGCATTAAAATTTTAATATTTTATGCCAATATTTCGCTCAAGTAATTTTAACCTCTTTTCGCCTACCACAGTATTTAGAGCAAAAAATTGTTGCTTCTAACGAAATCAATTTTCGCATTTAAATTTGACTGTATTCATTTATAATTAACATGAAGATTAATGAAGCGTTAAATAAGAAGCAAATAACTTCAATAAATATTTTTTTTTAAAATTGGAATTGAACCATTTTCAAAAATTACGGCCACATGTTTTGGTTTAAAAAAAATAGCAGCTACCACGAATTTAAAATGATCAAAATGCTTCTAAAATATGTTTAACAGTTCAGTTTAACAGTTCTTTTAAATGAAACTAATTATCCAGCAAGAGATTACACATTTTTTATCAAAGAACCTGCGCCATGCTAGAACGTTGAAGTTCTTTACTGCTTTTAAATTTATATACACAATTTCTAAGCTCAAATAGCTACGAAACTACTTCCACCGAAGGACCAAGATCTAATTAGTCCATCTCTCTGAAGATTTCATATAAACGTTCGGCTATGATTATATGTAATAAAGAAACTGAATTATTCGGAATATCGGAGCAAAATTAAATATGCCAGTAAGTCTGTGGAACTTCAAAGACATTAAAATCCATAATAAAGTACACAAATCCCGCTTAAAACGAACGTATTCGGGCGAGGCCGAACAAACCATAAAAAAGAATAAGTTTAAAAGAATATAACGAAGAAAGGAAAAATGAACGTTAAACCTCGAGTTGGCCTAAGGCAAGATGAGACTGCAGATATTTCCAGCAGCCAAATTAGATTTCCTTTAAAGGTTTGAATAGGTCACCCTATAATTACTAGGTTCTGTTTAGGGTATCTCTAATTGTGGGAACTGGGAAGTTTAAATTAATCATGTGGCTCATTTGTTTCCCGATAACTTAATTATAATGTTATCAGGTAGAATATTTTACCATGCAACCGCTTAACCTAAAGGCCTAGTTCGATATTATGAACACTGCAGTCAACAATTTAACTTTTTTTTAATCACGAAAGTATTTTATGAAACTAGGCGTTTTCTATTATTCGTAACAAAAATTTAATCCCAAATTTGACCCATTAGAGGGCAGTGGTTTCCAACCTTTTTGTACTTCCGCCCCCCTTTTTCATAAAAAAAATTCAATACTTTCTTTCCAAAAATATACAGGGTGATTGTTTGAGACCGGTACTTAAAAATATATGAAGAATGAAAAAGAGTGTGGATCTGACATTTTGGTTATGACCATAATGGCATCTGATCTGTTTATTGAAAATATTTTCATGATGGCGACACTTCCGGAAATACCGGAAGTTGACGTCTACTTTTTTATTTTAAATACAATGGTCTATTTTTTATTGCGTATTTGGATTTAAAACGTTATTTTAGAGAGACTTATATTAGCATTCCCTATACCTAAGTGCAGTCATTTATTAGATTTTTGGACTTTTTTGAAAATTTTTCGATTTTAATTGTGATGCTTAATATTATCTAACGCCGCCATTTTTGAAGAAAAAACGCTTAAATTTGGACCATGCCTAAAAGAAACCTTGGAGTACATCCTGGAATTTTTGCAATCGATGCATTACTTACAGGGTGTCCAAAACTTAATTTTCTTTTAATACAACTTTAGACCACTAAAACTCGTTTTTTTCAAATACAATGCCCAAACTTTTTTTTCATTTTCTAATGCAAAATTGCATTCTGCATCAATCTGTTTTAGCGTTTCCTATACTTATGTGCAACAATTTTCGAGTTATTAAGAATTTTTGATAAAGTTAAGAGAATTTGCAACATTTGTAAATAGTAAGCCTTGGAAATGACAACAAATGCCAATATTAATAACTGTAAACCACTAATTGCGTTTTTCTGAAGTATCCATTAAAATGGATCATCAAGAGTATTCAAACACGAATATTTTGAACTTACTTTATATTCATGAAGAATGTCACAAGATTATTGAAAGTGCCAACAAATAGTTGTGCATTTTTAATGTAGCTTGTACAGCATAGTATGTTAAACCCGAGTCTTGCGCTACCAATCGAATTGACCGCTGAGGATGGTCATTAAAATATCCCAGGATTTTAACTTCGTTAGTTTCATCATTTGTTACACGCTTTGGTCGAATACTAGCAGATTTCACTCTTCTTAATTGCAAAAAAAAATGATTCTATGCATTGAAATTTCTGTCTGGTCATCACAGTCAAATGAGAATATCTCTCACTGGACACACGGCAAATTCTTTCAATAATCTTGTGACTTCTTCATGAATATAAAATAAGTTCAAAATATTCGTGTTTGAATACTCTTGATTTTCCATTTTCATGGATACTTCAGACAAACGCAATAAAAGTGGTTTACAGTTATTAATATTGGCATTTGCTGTCATTTCCAAGGCTTACTATTTAAAAAATGTTGCGATTTCTCTTAACTTTATCAAAAATTCTTAATAACTCGAAAATTGTTGCACATAGGTATAGGAAACGCTAATACAGATTGATACAGAATGCAGTTTTGCATTAGAAAATGAAAAAAAAGTTTGAGCATTGTATTTGAAAAAAACGAGTTTTAGTGGTCTGAAGTTGTATTAAAAGAAAATTAAGTTTTGGACACCCTGTAAGTAATGCATCGATTGCAAAAATTCCAGGATGTACTCCAACATTTCTTCTAGGCATGGTCTAAATTTAAGCGCATTTTCTTCAAAAATAGCGGCGTTAGATAATATTAAGCATCACAATGAAAATCGAAAAATTTTCAAAAAAGTCCAAAAATCAAAAAAATGACTGCACTTAGGTATAGGGAATGCTATTATAAGTCCCTCTAAAATAACGTTTTAAATCCAAATACGCAATAAAAAATAGACTATTGTATTTGAAATAATAAAGTAGACGTCAACTTCCGATATTTCCGGAAGTGTCGCCATCATGAAAACATTTTCAATAAACAGATCAGATGCCATTATGGTCATAACCAAAATTTCAGATCCATACCCTTTTTCATTCTTCATATATTTTTAAGTACCGGTCTCAATCAATCACCCTGTAGAAAGTGCAAAATTTTGTTTAAATAATTTGACTAAATATCCGGATATGCTTGTACCACTTGTTTTAAAATTTTGAATGCCTGTGTACAATGTCAGACCCTCGGTCGCTTAAATTATTTCTCCTCTATGTATTAGGGTCTCGTAGAGCGTGTAAATCATTTACAATTTTGAGTCCAATTTCATAATTAAGTTGAAACGGGTCAAACAATCCCTTACCCTTCATAATTACATATTTTAGCCGCGGCCGTTTATCTGCAAATAGATTTCACTTGAATTCTGAAAGAATATAAAGCCTGAAGTATTATGTGGCCACTCTAGGTAATCCCAGACGCCACATAAATCAATCTCAACACGCGGCCACGTTGTAGTTTCATGAGCATATGTATCTGGGAAATGTACTACTATCAGTGAGGAAGTCTAAACACGGAGTCCACATTTGTTACTTTTTTAATCCACCGTGGTTGGTAGATGATTTGTATGTGCTGTGCCCTTTTTATGTGCTTCCAGCACGGCTTTCCGCTCCATGGAACTTTAAACCAACACATTTCTCCTCTTCCTCACTATTTTCCTTGCTTTATGCTGTCTGCGAAATACTTTGTACAAAAAAAAAACCGTTTTTAAAAATATGACTTGTCGCGCTGCATTTCCTTGCGCGTGCTTCTTGTAAATAATAATTTGGATCAAAGATATAACGACACTATCAACAAAAAATATACATGTAACTTCCATCAGACAATATCTACGTTGTAACCCGTCGAATTAGACAAAATTTACTTCACAGATTTAAGGGTTTATTAATTCATAGTGCTGTTACAACACCGAATAAGGATATTAGCGAATTTACATAAACTCTTCTCTCATTTAAGGAACCTTGTATTTTCATTATTTATCTTTGCATTTTTTAAATACTACACTCCTTTTTCCAAAGCCTACTAAAATATTCCAAACTAGATCGCATAGTTTGTTCCACATGCCTTACCGCATTCAACGCCGCATTAAACACTTATTTCTCTTGTTTAATTAAACTACAATTACATTTTACATTAAAACCGACTTCAAGTAAATCCAGCAATTGCTGCCGGCCTATTCCAAGCGACGCTCAAGTATTCTCTGGTATAGTTTTAATTATGTTGTGTGGTTGCCTGCTGCGTTGCATTTAATGGAAAAGACGTTATTCGTAACACATTACACTAAATGATGCTTTACTTACGTAAAACACGGTCTGTATTAATATTAAATTTTGTAGATGCATCGGAAATCGTGAAGGAAATTTTTTTAAGTTGGAGGAATTTTATGAAACCACTGCATAGACTCAAGTACTGATGAAAGGTCCCAGTGAAATAAACAGGTCTTATTACCAGTCTAAACTCTTGTAAAAATATGCCATAATAAGTCATACAAATTATTTGAGAAATATCTTCTCAGTAAAGTTTTGCTCTGTTGCAAGATTTTGATTCAATTTTTCATGCACAATGAGATTTCGAAATTTTTGCCTTCCCTAGAAGTAAATTCATCAGTTGGTTGAAAAAAAAAACAAGTCTGAAGACCTTTGATGGAGTTTGAACGGAAAAAAGTTTAAACGGGGACGAGTTGAGTGCAAAAATAACCCAAGTACTGGAGTTTGGTTGTTTTTACACTCAACAGTCCATACGAAGTAAAAAATGTACTTATGTAAAAATGCACCTAAGTTACAATTGCCAATATGTAGGTTTATTCAATTTTACCTACAAATACAGCCTTAAATATTATTGCTGGACTAAGTTTCTGAAATTTGAAAATGTGGATGTTTGAAGCGTTGTCAAAATTTTGATATACAGGGTGGTCCACATAGAAGGACCACTATTGGGATCTCGTAAACGATAAGAGCTACAAACAAGTTTAAATTAGACCTGAGAACTATTCAGTGATGCTTTAATGTTTTAAAAAAATTCCATGGCGCGTTAGATAACAAGCGAAAACCATAATGGGCATTTTAAACAGTAAAAATGTATGTAAAAATACTCCTAAGCTACATTTTCCAATATGTTTACATAAGAATTACCACGAAAACAATGTAAATGCTTTATTCCATTCGTTTAATGGTATAAATACAAAGGTTTGATAAACTTTACATGCATTTTACAGGGTGAAAGTTATATTACACTAAAATTACAACAAGTACTGTAAAATTACTCGATGTTTACAGTCTTATATTGTACTTGCACTTAAAGAAATAAATATCTGACTTTAGGTGAAGTCTTAACACGTCAAAATGCCACAATAGCTACATTTTCCCTTAATTATAAGCCTTTATTTCGTCATTAGCAATTTTTATGTAGATCGAATAGTCAAGAAAATGCCGATACAACTCTGGTTTATTAAAAATTCCTGAGTACGCCTCTGTCTAATAGCACGACCTTGTAACTCGAGACACAACTGCTATGCGCACTTTTTTGCTAAATTTCGAACTACATTTTAAGAGTTTTTATTGAATTTTAGGTAACATGTGTTTGATATGCATTGAGGCCGTTCAAAATGTCTTTCAGTATTTCGTTAGAGAGTGTACTTTTATTACTGTATAATCAAAACGACTGTTTAAATAATTTTACAATTATTGTAGTGTTGTGTTGGTCACCAAAAAAATATTTTGTTTTTTCGAGTGTCGAGGATTTTGTTTTTAAAAGAAAAAGTGTGTAGCTATATTGTAAACTGTGTGGTTTTGTGTTTAAGACCTAGGTAGGTGTGAGGAATGCGAAGCTAGGATTATTTGTTTATTTTTGGTGAGTCAATTTTTGTACTATTCAGTCGGTTTTCGAGTAAGGTCTTTTCGAAACGACGTGAAGCGCCCATTTTGTCGATATAATTGAATTTTTCAGTTAGGAATTGTAATACTAATCAAATGCCCAAATAATGGTGTAAATTGATAGATTTTACCATATACATTACCTACTAAAATACATTAATTTCACTATTTTAGTGCAAAAACGCTATGATTTAACTAATTCTATGAGATTTTCATAGGCGTTAAACTTAGGAAAAACCGTTTTAACAAGGGCCTCGTTTTTCGCGTTTATCTCCGGGACCGTTTAAGTATTTTTCAAAAAATTTGCACCATTTTACTTGCAAAGGATACGCGAATAGAATTTTGATTTTATTTTGGCCGGTTTCGTGGCCAACGCGATCGCAAAAATTACCTTTATAATCAACTTTTCAGTTTTCCCCCTATTTTTCCGAAAGAAATGGCCAGTGGCGCGTATAACTCTGCATAACATTCAGTTTTGATGCAATAATCAGAGCCTTGATCAGATTCTAGCGACACATACCGTGACCCTCGTCAGTAGATATTCAAAAACCCATGTTTTTTTGGTGAAAACTTAATAGAAATTAGACAGTTTTTTCAATATTCCTTAAAGTTAGGTTACATGTACTTGCAATCAGCGATTCAAATCTTTCAAAGTCAGGCCAGAATACTCGTGTTTTTGCATCATCTCCTTAACCAACATAACAGCACAAGTTCTTTCAAAATTAAATATACCTACTGATACAAAAAAAAAAACGTCCGGTCTAATTAGAGCATCCTAAAATCATTTCGACGTAATACAGCCTGACGATGCAAACATAAACTCAATAATTCAAAGTTTTAGCAACTGTTAATACACTTTGAAAGCTACGGTCGTGTTGTGCTTGCCAATATCAATTAGCCCTTGTACGTATTTCCGCAATAATCGCTGTACTTACAACGTAAATATGTGTGCACAGTTTTACGTTATCGAACAAACAAACGGATTTGATTAAAATGTATTTTCTCGTCGATAATTTTCAAACCAAGGCCGATGAATAATAAACAGCTAATGCGCGTATTTTCTATAACAACGCGAAAAACCGAACCGTGTTTAAATAAACGTGATTATTGTGCTAGTTTTGTGAAATCAAAGAGATGTACGAACAAAACGAAATAATATTTCGAATATCTGCTGGCTGTGGATTAAAAGAAATGTTTAATGGACATTTAAAACAGAAATATTGTGCTAATATCTATATACTGACCAATAATTGGATCTGTTGTAGAATCCTTTGTAGAAAATAAACTAAACGTCATCCTCAAATTAAGGGTGTTAGGGTAAAACAAGGAATGTCAAACTGTATTAGATCTTTACAATTCGATTTTAAAGATTTTTTTGTTCACAGAGCTGCATCAACCAAACTTTATTTTACTACTGATCATATTATAAATTAGTTTTAATTAAATGAAAGTAAAAAATAATTTTTATTTTAACTATACATAATAATTAGTTCATTATCTCCAAATCGGTTAAAAATGACATTCCTTGTTTTTCTCTAACACCCTTCAAATGTAGTTGACACTTGTCTCTACAAAAAAAAAAAAAAAACGCACAGTGAATTTGTCAATACAAACCCAAAGTGATGTGCAATATGCAATTCAAAATCATTGATATTCAGAATGGGGAGAGGTTAGTACACATAATATCTTTTTCAACTTTAGAGGAAAAATCTTGAAAAACTTGTAGCTTTATTGATTTGAAACAGAAAACGATTAGGAAATTTTTAAGGCCATTTTGTTCGTAATATGTGGATTATAAGATATGTGGCACTTTAAAATGTCAATAGAATACACTGAGCTAATAATGTTAGTTACTTGATACATTTTGTTCAGCAATAAGCAGCTAAAATTTATTTAGCTAAATATAACATGAAAATTAATTAAAAGACGAACTTTTCAGACATTTTCGGGCAATATTATTGCCAACATTCTTCAGCACACCAGTTTGGTGAGCGATATCAAATTTTCTATATCGAATATCAATAAAAATTATTCTTTTGAACAGCACTTACATCTGTTCGTACAATTTTCTTTCAATTTAAATTATTTTTGTACCACCACTAATGTAAATGACTTTTACCGTACAGCCTGCATGCACAGTAAGTGTGTACTAACGCACACTTGTCTAGAAATATCGAAGTAGACACGTCAAACACTTCCTGCCTAGTAAGTGAGTTATAACGCACGGTAAGAAAAACGCACACTTGTCTAGAAATGTCAAGGTAGACTTACGTCAAAATCGACAAGACAACGTGATTAAATGTGTATATTAGCCAAAAAGCCGTTAAAATCGTAGGTATTATGTGATCGTAGAAAAAGTAAGCTACATAACACGAGTTGCAAAACAATTACGCACTCGTGCTTTTTACAACTATTGTTATGTAATATACTGTTTCGTAAAATTCATTAAATATTAAGAATTTACATACCTACATTGGTAGCTAAACAAAAAAATTAAATTATGAAATCATGATAATTTTTAGACGTTAGTTGACTATTATTTTGCAAAAATTTTGCTTAATATGTTTAAAAATCTTGGACATCAGTAATGTTGAATACTAAACGATTTATTTTGTTTCTTATTTTGTCGTGAATAACTAAAACAGATAGATAATTGTTTGTATTTTATCTATTGAAAAAGTAGTTATCAGTTATTACGATATAGCCTGTAATTTAAATATTTACGAATTTTATTATTTTCGTCGTAACCTTTTATGCTTTTTTCAATACTAAAGTACATTGAACAAAAATGTTGGCAACGTATCTCCTTGTCCTCCTCGTCAACTGTAATTATTGCTTTATTGCGTCAATTTGCAATTCCTTTCCACAACTGTACGAGTATTTTGAAAAGGTTCAATATAATCAAAAAAAGAAAACAATCAATAATGTTTTACTTGAAAAAAAAAACTGTTTTCCATATTCGTGTAGTTTTGCAGAACATTTATTAATGCAGTAGTACACTAAAATGCGGGTTTTCTCCGAAAAATCGGGGACAATTCGTCAACCTAAATATATGTATCATTAGGTTAGGAAATACGCGTAGTTTTTAAAGTATTTACAAAACTGTAATTTTCTTTGTTTTTAAAATATGTTTGCAAAATACTTAAAATTTCAAGGGATAAGGAGAATTATACGTCAAAGCTAAACAAAAAGCTTTTAAAATTTATGATAATCCGTTTCAATGAGTTTAGTGAGTAATATTCTGCCAGAAATTTGCTGACTGGCTACTTAGAATTTTGCCGATGTACTTTTTTTTGCAAAACCTAATGTTGCATACACATATCGCCAAAAAAAATAAATAATTTTGAATTGAACTTTATTAAACACACGATTTGTTCAACCGCATAATTGGTGTAGTTTACTTATAAGCTTGATCAGATTGTATTTAATGTCGCAGTTAATGGAATTTAGTTGATAAAAGGAAAGCGCTATCTGTGAGAAGGGTATTAACATTTGATCAAAAGCCCTGCTTCGTAAATAAAATTACTATTGAAGCTTTGATGCAAATACCTCAACGTTCAGGGAGTTAACTTTCAGCAGTCAATTCTTTGAGTATTTTATTAACCGTTTTTGGAATCTAAATTACATCACTACCTCAAATAACCCAGACCACAATGATATTTTAAATATAAAATTATGGTGTCGGAAATGCTGTAATTTTTATTTTAAAGTCCTTAAATCCCTGTGAAAAATGCAGTTTATTCTTTACATAAAAAACGCAATATATTTTCAAGACACCACAACAAGCAAAATGTGCGCTTATCTTTCAACAAGATTCTCCGAACGTAATGTTTGACGATTTTTCAGCTTAATATTCGCAGAACAAATAAAATTTATTTGAAAAATATGCGCGCATTATAAAACTTCGTACATTTTGGCCGTCTCTCGGGGATACAAAAAGTCTTAAAAATTTATAACTCAATTGAACATAAAAATCGCAGGGGAAATATGTGGGGCTTAGGAAAGCAACTCATTAAAACGCGATGAAATATTTGCACACACAGAATGACTGCGTCGTGTTAACGCGAACTTCAATAAAAGATTTTATTCTTATATCTGTCCTGAACGTGAAATGTGAGTTTTATGTGAGCTAATTTCACTGTGGAAGCATTCTTGTTATTGGGGATTTTTATATGAAGCAATCGGTGGGAAATCTTTTTACCATCGTTGTACCTTGTATAATAAAATGTGGTTAGCGCAAACCGTTAATTGATTTATTGTCAATCTAAAATTCAAACGAATTTCTACTTCCTTTTCAAGGTTTTTAAATGTTGAAAATTCCTGAAAGTTTCGTATCGCTCAAAATTTTCATGAACATGTGAATTTCACAAAACCTTTGCTTCTAGACCCATATAACCTCACACAATTTTTAAAGAAAATTTTAATAGGAATCCAAAAATGTAAAAATATACAGAGTGTTCTATTTAAAATTTCAAAGTTTGTACCGGAAGTCGCATTGCAACATCAATATTTTTATCGAATCCTGAACATACGATAACGTTAGATACCAAATTTCATTGTAATATCTTTAATAGTATTCTCGATATTTGTCGGTTCCCATACTTTTGCGCAGCACTTTAGGTGCAACAATTATTACAAATATTTTTTATTTACAAAAATAATTAATAAACTGGAAATGTGTTATTTAATTAACTCGTCTTCACAAAGTGGCAGTTTTCCAGAAGGTCGGTTTCTGCTAATACCGGTGCGCAACAAGCTGGCAGGTAAAAGTGAACTCAAAAGTGTTGAGTTAATTAACACGCAACAATGAGAGTTAATTTAAATAACGCCGTCAAAGGATCAGGGTGGTTATTGTGGTTTTAGTGCCAAGTTCCCTACATACACACGAGATGTCCTCATGGAGAGCTAATTGTACAATAACTTCATGGCACGACACTTGTTCGTAAAGGCATTCTTTATTAATAAATTGGTGCTTAAAAATTGCTACTTTTATCTGATAAATGTTGTAATTTTTTTAGTTTAAAACGGGCACGTTTGCAAACAACTCTCAAATAAAATGTGTTATAAATAAATTCAATTTAATTCACAATTATTTTTTGCGAAGTATCTCTTGGTCAGTTTCTAGACTTTTATCTCTTCATCCGTAGATTTATTAATCGATTTTTTGTTTATAATTAAACTTATTTAAATGAACCATTGATTTAAGTAATCACCCATTTATAAATAAAGAGAAATTAACGAGAATTATAATTTTGCTGACGCTATCAGCACGAGACGTGAAAAAAGTTTCATCAAGATTATTGTCTCAAATTAGTTTATTAATTAATGTTACAACAGGACATGCTTCGTACCTCAATATGTAAGCATTATTAGCTTTGGAGCTTATAGTTGATGGTAATTGTGTTATTAATTAAGTAAAGATCAAACTTTGTAGACACTACAGTTGTACTGTTTGGAGTTTGGCAACAACTAACAACTGTCTGTGTTTGGCCAATCGATTATTATTTAGCAAGTTAATATCTCGCCAGCAACAATAACAAACAAAATATTGTTGAACAACATTGGGGAGGACTTGTGATGCGATACATTAATATAAAAATACCCGATATTGTTTGAGAAAACCCTCTTACCTGTTATCAAACTTGTTCATCAATATTTTCGGTGTTATAAGGTTACCCGTTAATTAAAATGAATGTTTCTGCTGCGCCATTTTTGGAGGTTGTTTTCGCGTCATTTTCATCAAGAGAGTCAACTGGGTTATTTCAAGCTGGTTTTCTATGACACCAAGAACAATTAACCTTCGTAGGATGTTTGTGTTAATTTCAATGACGTATACAGGGTGTCCAAGCTTAAATTTCCAGCTTGGGTATTTCGCTTATTATAAGAGATACAAATCATATCACATCAGTGATTCCCAAAGTGGTCTATCTATATCGACCCCCAGGGGTCCACGACGACCTGCAAGGGGTCCATGTCAGCGGAAAAAAAAATTGGGGGTCCATGAAATGAAAATGGGGGTCAACGATAGTGGATCTCATATAAGCAGGTCGTGACTTTAATTTTGGCATTCCATGAATGGAATAATCCACATACACAGATAGTACCTAATTACTTACATAATACTACCTTATAATATAAAGACAAATAACTACGAGTATCTACATAAATTATAAAAGTACCTATGAAGTAAAAATTTTTAAAACATAAATGTTCATGAAACGTGATGAAGAATTACATTAAAATTTAAGTTATTAGGTGTATTTTCTGATAGATGAAACTGTTTAAGAATTATTATAAACTAGTAGTTGCCCGCAGCTCTGCCCGCGTACGTTTTTATTTTCTCTGTAAAAAAAAAGTTGATTAATTTGCAAAAAATCAATATCAGGTAAGCAGGGGGTCTACCCAAAACCGAAAAATATGGCAAGTGGTCTACGAGACAAAAAAGTTTGGGGACCTCTGGATTAGATAAATTATACTTTAATATAAGAGGAGCCACAATCAATTTTTAAAAGTACAAAATTCCTCGTACTTCAGATGTTTTAGCAAATAATATGAAAATGTCGAATTTCTTTTTTCTCTCATAACTTTTTTGTCTTAATCATTAGAACAATTTTATTTGTACCATCTTAAGGTACTTTTTTATTTAGAATGTAACCTTTTTTTTAGATTTTTTCAACTTACCATTGTCGATATATTACACCTAATTTCATTTTTTCTTATGCTCCATTTAAACACTCTTTCTACTGAGATCTTTGTTCATCAAACATCTATTAATAGCGTGGTAAAATTTCTTCGCAATGCGTATTCAGTTCTTCTAGCAATTTTACATCTTCTGCAATTTTTGATCCTAAATATACGAAATTGGCTACCTGCTCTTTCGTTTTTATTCTAAAGCAATTGAAATTGTTAGATAACTGTTCGCCATAAACATTGTTTTTGCTTTTTCCTTTGTTATATTTACGATCATTTTGCATCTTCCTGTTCATAGTGTGTCTGTTCATACAGGTACATTAAGCTGGATGTGTTTTTAGTGTTTATCTAGTAGCACCACATTTTCTGCAAAAGCCAGTCTTGTCAAGAATTTTGCTTTCACCCTGCTCCATCCTCTGTAGGTTTTTCTTTTTTTTTTGCAATCCGTAATCAGGTATTTTATCCATCAGGATTATAAAAACTAATTTTTGTAAAAATGCGAAGCAAACGAACCGACACACAGTGTTTTTGCAATTGTCAAAAACTCGTAAGTGTTTGTTATTTAGCATTACAATTTTGTACTCACTGTAATTGGTCAATGTTGATAGAGTTGGGGCAGTGTTTGTTCATTTAATACAGGAATGTGGGTTTGGAGAATGGTAATAGAGGCTTATATACCGGGTCCGCTTTGTGTTCGCAATATTCTCCGTGCTCAAACTGTTTGTCGGAGATATTTAACAGGCAAACACGAATCATTAGTACACATCTAGACAGAGGATGCTACAAAACAAGAACTCGAATTTTGAATTCCGTTGTTAACTTTGTATGTTTGCTATTAGATTAAGTCTGGCATTGATTTTACTTTACAGGGTGTTAGGGATCATCTTGAAATGCATGGGCAACTTGTAAACTCCAGCCAATTTTATACAAAGAGCAAATTATTTGATCTAAACCGGGCGTCAAAGTTCGGTTTTTGCACCCCTATAAGTGCTAAACCATTTAACTTTGGATATTGAAAACTGGTAGGCTTATATTACAAATAGTTTAACATCTTTCGGCACCACTGCGACATGTATTTAATCATTTGTTTTTGTGTTGTACCGCCATCTTACATTTGTTCAAATTTCACCAAGTGTCATGATAGACATTATTTTAAAGATAATTTTATTCTTAATAGTTAATACAAGAGCAAAAAAAAAAAGAATCAGAAATTAAACATATAAAAAACAATTAAAGATAAAATCAGTTGAAACAAAAATACAAGAAAGATAGCTGGGAAGGTTGGGTCACATTTATAGGATGAAAGAAGAAAGGTTAACCAGAAAAGCCTATGAAGCAAGATCACAGGGAAAAAAACAAAAGAGGTAGACCGAGAAAAACCTGGCAAGACCAAGTTAAAAAAGCGGCAACTGATAAAAACATCAACTAGAAAGACATAAAAATGCTAGCACAAGACAGCACAACTCAATAGTCCTAAACTTAACAGTAAAAGGACTCAGGACTAAATAAAAAAATACTGAAGTGCAAAAACGTTAATATTTTACGCAGGGTAAGGTTTGAAATAGACTATAAAACAAATGAAAGTTTTTATCTAACAGTTTTTTAAAAAAATCTACAACTTCTTCTCCAAAAATATTTTTGTACCATGAAGAATAACCGAGTTATTAACGATTTAAAAGAAAGTTCAATTTTTTTAAATTATCTAGCGTGTCATTTTTAAAACATTAAAGCATCACTGAATAGTTCTTAGAAAGAGAATGTATCTAATATAAACTTCTTTGTAGCTCTTACCGTTTATGAGTACCAATAGTGGCCATTCTATGTGGACCACCGTGTATATTATATTTTTATTTTAGTGTCCCTTACCTTTGACCTCAGACCAACTTTTATTCATTGTTACCGCACTTTACTGTCTACATATTTTTATCCATTCGCGTATTTCACCACTCAATATTTATTTTAGTTAACAGTTTTCGTGTGCTTCATTGGCCATTATATACAAACAACGATCGAGATTATTAAAAAACCTGAAACAATAGCAGCTTTTTGCATCATCCGCTTTTCAAAACATTTCGCCGGTTGATTTCTCTTCGGCATGGAACGGGCCAGACAGTATCTGACGCTTTTTGCCCCATACTACTCGCCTATTATTAAAATTCTGACATTTATTGTACAAAAATTCGGTTCATACAGCGATGTTTTATATAAAACGTATAAATCAGTCACCAATATGAAATCCACCATCTTTTACGAATATAATTTTAGATGATTTACGTGGAGAAATTGATATCCTCCGCTTGTGGTGTTTGAAAAACAATCGCTCCTTAAATAAACCCCAATTCAAGTTATAATTTGTACTGAACAGTGAAATGGTTTTAACTACGACGGCGCTATATTTATAATTACCCAGCAGGCCTAAAATAATACGGAATTTGTTTAAATAGACGTGAAAGTAGCTCTGCGGGGCTAAAGTTCGGTCAGATATCGTTATTTTTACGCATAAACTACTACTCATGTAAATATTCCGACCCTATAATAGACTTTGTTCAATTAGTTTTAGCTGTATAGGTGCCTTCATTAGCATATAAATGGTAGCAGTTGCCTTTACTTCCCATAAAATGAGTGTAGTCGGTTAAAACAAGGAACTTCGGGCCCAAACTAATACTTGTAATTTTGCGTGTTTAAGAAAACAAAATTTTGGGTGATTCAGAACATGTGAAACATAAAAAATTACGCCTTTGGTTCAAACAAAACTTGTCTTAAAGCCTTAAATTACCTTGCTTATTTCTTGTTGTATGTTGTAATGTGTATGTAACAATTTTTTGTTAAAATTTTGTTGAAGATTTAATATATTTTTCTTCGTCTTAATCGGTTCCTCTTTTACCTTTCGGTGTGAGGTATGCTTTTCTATTTCTGTGCTAAGTTTCTCCGCTCCTGCCTATCGTTAGCTAATTGTGGCACATCTCTCCAGCTGACTCCTTTTTCTCTTAGTTAGTCTCTGCCTCATTTTTTTTCCCATTTTATTCTTGGTCTACCTCTATTTCTTTTTCCCTCCATCTTCATTTTCCATCCTAGTTTCGCGTATCTACTTTCTGGCATGCGTAGTAGATGTCCAAGCGATTTTAATTGATTCATCATCTTTTCCTTAATATCTGTTACTCCTAGGTTTTTTCGATTTTTTTCGTTACTGATTTTATTGACCAGTCCACATCCCTCTTTCTATTGATATCAAAAATATCATTTTCTGCGCCTGTATGCTTTGTTTTTGTGTTAGTGAGAATGGGTACGTACACTGCATTAAAAACTCGCGTCTTCGTTTCTTTTGATATTTCCTTCTTACTTATCAAACATTTATTAGTGGCGTGGTAAAATTTCGTCGCTGCCGCTATTCTGTTATTCAGATCTTCCTCCAATTTACCATTCTCTGCAATTATTGTTCCTAAATATTGAAAATTTGCTACCTGCTCTTTTTTTTTGGTCTAGCATAATTGTAACTGGTTCATGATTTTTCGATATAACCATAGTCTCTGTCTTTGTTATATTAATATTCATATTATATCTACTTAACGCAGTGGTTTCGAAACTGTGGGGCGCGCCCCCCTAGGGGGGCGCGAGACTATTGCAAGGGGGGAGCGCAGCTATTACCAACATACTATTTTTGAATACAAACAAACAAAAAGAATTTTACTTATACAGAATATGGGTATATGGTATTTATGAAATTAGATTGTCACGAAAAGAGAGGGGGGCGCAAAAATTTTTTCATAAAAAAGGGGGCGGAGGTACAAAAAGGTTGGAAACCACTGACTTTTAACGTATCTGCCCACACGTCTAGATTGAGTTGCAAGTCCTTTTCGCCTTTAGCTAATAGCACCACATCTGCAAAGGCTAGTTCTGTTAAGGATATTGGTTTTAGTTTATTCCAACCCCAGTAGGTTTTCTTTATGTTTTGCCTACATTATTTAATTTGTTTATCCATAAGAATTATAAAGAGTAGTGGACTTAATCTGCCTCCTTGTCTTACTCCCACTGTTGTTATAAATTCCTGGGACCTGCTCGTATGGGTTCGCACATAATTTCCACCAGTCTTATATAAACTCTTGATGGCGTTTAATAATCCTTCTCCCACTCTATTCTGTTTTAATATCTTTTCCTTATTACTCTATCGAAGGCTTTAGACATTGATAAAACACAAGTACAGCATCTTTGAATGTTCCATTGTTTTTTCAATTAACTGTCAACGTAAAAATTAGATCCTGCGTGCTTCTACCCGGTCTGAAGCCACATAGCGCCTCTTCCAAATGTCTTTCAAAATGTTTCCTTAATCTCTCCTCTAAAATTCTTTCATATACTTTTTCTACTACACTAAAAGATATGAGAATTTATTAACAAGGATATAAGTTGTCTTGCTAATTTTATATTTTGTGTTAAGTCCATACAGTCTTTATTTTCCCAACAAACTGGAGTTCTTGCGACTGCACAAGTGTTTTTACGGTAATGCATTTGTTGGCTATAAATCAACGTTTTTATTTGTGTAAAATATTCTTTGTAGACTGTGTTATTTATCGCTACCCTAATTGGAACGATTAAATTAGACCCTTAAGCTGTTTTTTCGAATAATCCATCTCGGTAAACGTTTGATAAGCACACGAAATATTCAATAAGTAATGAAGGCATGCTCCTTGAAGTGTATAAAATACAGATCAAAGTTAGCAGAAAGTGGTTTTGTGTTTTATAGTAGACTTGGTCTGAATTATTTCCTGTGTTACTCAAGGAAAATGGGACGTCGCTCTGAATAAAGAAACGCCGCCTTAAGACAAGAAATGTTTGTGCGAAAAACAAAACTCAATTTCAGACAATTCGACTTCAAAATTAACGCCATTAATTTACCGCCCTTTAATTAGTGTTTCTGTCTGTCAAGTAAGAACAATCACTAACGAGTTGTGGTAAAAGTGAAGAATGCGGCGCCTAAAGTGCTTACAGCGAAATCTAGTCATCCGGGAAAAAGAAATGCGGACCTTAGACGCTCCACGGAATAGCGGGTGGGGGATGCGAAAATTTTGAAGTCGAACTGTGTAGAATTTTTACCGATTCATCGATAGAAAATGATAATTTTGAACAGCAGTTACGTGGATTGTTTTATTTTCACTTTGAAATCAAAATGTTTTTGTAAAATACCGAAAATTTTAAGGAACGCTGAAATAGTCGTCAAAATTCGTTGATAAACAAATAAAATCTTTAAATTGTTGACAATTTATTAAGTTTTAATGTAAATTGAGTACTATTTTGCCCAAATTTCGCTTAGCAACTTATAAAATAATTTTTTGCATGTACAGGGTGGTCTATTTTCGATGCCCATACAGGGTATCTCGGTTATTATTAGAGATAGAAAAAAAACTAAGTACGTAGTCTTAATTTCTTTTTTTGAGAGGAATTCATTGCCGTAAACAGATTTTTGATGTTTCTTTTAATTTTCGAAATATAACCAAAAACCGATTTTTGGCAATTTTCAAAAATGCTAAATATCTCGCTTAAACGAAAAGATGGAGAAAAACTTTTCATACATTTTTGGTCCTTAATAAGATAGCGATATTAATTTTTTTTTTGCTCATATAAATTTCGATATATTACACCTTTCTTATTTTAAATAGCAACCATAAGCAAATTATATATTTTTGACAAGCGCAAAAGTAAGCTTTCGATATATGTCAAAGCCAACCATGGTTGCCATTTAAAATAAGAAAGTTAGGTGTAATATATCGATATTTATATGAGTAAAAAAAAACGAATATCGCTATCTTATTAAGGACAAAAAACCATGCAAAAAATGTCCTTAAAGTTTTTCTCTAGCTTTTTATTTAAACGAGATATTTAACTCTATAGCATATGCGTATGGCGAAAGTAAAAATTAGTATTAGCTTTTATAAAAGTCATTTTGGTATGGGAATTAGAAATGTATTGTTTACTTTTAGGGATTTTCTCATTTCGATTAAAACTGAAGTTCAATATGGGAAATAAGAAGGACTGAGCACTAAATCGCTTTTAATTTAGATACCATCAGAATATCAAAATATTAATATTTTCAAGTATTAATAAATTGATAATTATTTATATCGATATTTATCTGTCGCTCAGCCCTTCCATGCATGCGTGCGCGATTGTAAATAAAAGGGTAAGAAAACCCACCAGTCTTGTTAATATTAACGAGCACTTCAAGATTTCAGCATCTGGCGTTCACAATTAATATTCCGTATTTATATTTTGAGATTATTATAAGATAAAACGTGAACCACTTGCTGAAACAGAGATTATGCCGTGTTTTACCCAGTATTAAATGAACTGCATATAAATTAAGTTAATTGATTCTTATTGCTTAAGGAAACAGCGCATTTAATAACTAAATAACTTGTATAAATCGGGGACTTGCTACCGTCGAGTTTTGGCTTAAATCCTGTAACTTGTGTTGCGTTTTCGTTGGCTTGCGTTAACATTTATTGTAAAATTTACAACGGTTATCGAAACTTGACAGTCAAAACTTTTACGCAAGCAAATTAAACCCAATAACCACAAATTCGAGATAATATGAATTTCTCTTATCTCAAATTAGTTGCCAACAATATTTGGTGTAACTATAAATTGATCCCGACCTCTTAAATATATGGGATGTCTTAATTGTATATTACATAACAAGAGTTGTAAGAAGCATATTCCGCACGAGTGGAAAACTTACGCGCGGAGCCGCGTAGCGTCGAGTGCGTAATTGCTTTACAACTCGTGTTATGTAGCTTACTTTTTCTACGAACACATAACACCTACGATTTTAACGGCTTATTGGTTAATATACACCCAGTAATTACGTTGTCTTGTCAATTTTGACGTAAGCTTACTTTGCCCACCCTGTACATTAAAAACAATTAAAACCGCAAATAAACACAACTTTATTCTTCTCCAAAAGCTCTTTACATTGCTAAATCTAATACTCAACGTTATAAGCCGTGAAGACAACTTACTGCCGATAACTTCCAAGCGCTTTAACCTCGTCAATACTTTCTAATTTTGTTTACTTTGAAGCCGAACTAATGTAATCAAAAGATTTATTCCCGGCCATAAAATTTTAAAAGGACCCCGATAAATTCGTTGCCATATTTTATTGAACGCCCAAGTTGGGCCGGAATTATTTTTTAATAAATGAAAAGACTTTATCATGAAGTACAGCGCGGTAAATAAAAATATATCGCACTTTTATCAGCCAAGGAATAACTTGTGTTAAATTAATTAATGCGGGTGGATGGAAACCAAAGACGTGGGTAGACAAATAAAAGTTGTTTAAATAATAGAACGAAATTTTCGCCGTATCGTGTAACTATTTTCGATCAAATACACCCACGTTGTATAATTTTAAACAACATATATTAAAATAGCGCTGGGTAAAGGCAAAAAATCTGTTGAATACATATTAATCCAAATATTTGCTCGTGATATGAAAGGTTTGCATTTTAAAAATTTGCCTTATTGCTGTGTGTGCAACTTCATTTGTGTTTGCCTTCCACAAAAAGGTTTTTTCATGTACTTTGTTCACTTTACCGTTTTAAAATTTACAATGTAAAATAATGGTAGCGATGGCTGTAGATATTTATGTTTGTTTATCGTTAAATATTCCCGTGAAATAGTCAAGTTTATGTGTTAACAGCGTTAGTTTACAAAATCATTTTAGTTGATAAAATTTGAAATGATGTCAAATTATTTGACCCTAATGAAAATTAGTCCCGTTGAAATACTAAAATTAGAAACAGGAACCTGTGAACCGAGGCTTTTAGGGAAAGGGTTGATTAATAGCGCTTTTTTATTTGCGTATCCATTTGTGCTTTACAAAGGGATAAAAGATTTTATAACATATCACAACACGTAATCTTTGGTAGGTGCGATATTTTACCCCATACAAAACGAGCCCAGCTTTTTTATAGCATGTTATAAAGTATAATTCAGAATTAGTTGCCGTTTCATTCTGTTGAATGTTGTACGAGTTAGTAGCGACAATTCAATGTTTGTTCGATTTCCAATGTTTGCACACAAAAGAGTAATTGTTCTATTTCGGCCGCATGTAACTTGTAAGTTTATTTGCTGCAATAAATTGTTGCCATTCAAAGAGTTTTGTAGCTGTATTAAGTCAACTTTTTCTATAATTACAACGATAAACAATTTTCTTAACTGTATTTTTGGGATAGATTTTTTGTTGTTCTTGAGTTGTTTATACTCTATTTTATTATACATTAAAGTAGGCTGTTTTAGTTTTGTCATGTTGGCATTTCCAAAAGTCAATAGGACATTTTAGTTACATTGTGGTTACATTCTAAAGCTGTGTTGCAAATTATAAATGCCAAAATTATTTGAAGAAAATTTTAAAAAGTATTGTAATATGTTATAAAGAATATAAAAAAGATAATCCAGAGTTTACAAATGACCTAATTTATTCCAAATTGTCGAATATATTTAATGTAAAGTATTATATGAAATTTTGGCTATATAAACTATTATAAAATTATATTTTAGGTTGCGAGAAGTTTTATCGTAAAAACTTTCGGTCAAGGACAACATAAAAGTCGATTTTCCTCTACATACAGTTTATGGCGAGTCATTATTGTTGAAGTTTCTTACAGACCGAACATTGGATAATTTACTAAACCGTTTAAATCTTACGAATAAGCCAAATAAACATATCCTGAAAATTTCAAGTCTGTATCTTAATAAAGATTAATTTATCTCACAAAATTCGTTTGGGAAGAATATATTTAATTGTTTTTTCAAGTATGGATGCTACGATAAAAACATCCCCAATATTATCTTCAAACATTTCGTTTATATTCATAAATTGTTTATCTTTAAACATGTTGCTTTCTGTACATTTATTTCCAGGCCAATTTCCTGTGATATTTAGCCGATAAAAAGTGTTTCCCAACCCAGATAAGAGCTGTACAAAATTTATTTATCTTCTCGTTCATTTTGTCACCGCAAAAGTGGTTTTAGTAACTGTTGAACTTGCTCCCGATAAATTTCAGCAGAAATTGCGAAGAAAGTTGTCAGTCAGTCAGGTATTTGCGTGTAATTTCCCCCGACGTACAGTTTAAATCAGGATTGAAATTAATTTCGTTGGTTCTGTTCGCGTTACACGTCATTCTGTCGCTAACGACGATAAATGGGTAGGCCGCGAAAATAAAAAGTATCCCCATACATTACAATCATTTGTATGCATTAACCTTATTTTTCAACTAGGGTCTATTTCCGTGATTATAAATCAGTACTTGTGTAATAGAAATTAACTGCATTGCGGATGGCTACGGATTTTCATTTGATTAAGTAAAATTCGGTGTTAAGCGGTAAAACTTGCCGTTCGATTTTATAATTCCGGTCGCTCTAACGACCTTAACATCCTCCCAACTTATGAACAATCTATGTAAGTTCACATTTCAGACCACATAACTTTAATTCCCGAGGGACAGAGTTACAGAACTGTTACAACACAAGTGAGTTGAATAATAAAGTCCGATTTAAGTAAGATAAACCAAACGGCTTGTAACGTTTGAACGGAAATTAAGAACATTATCGCCAACATTAAAAGCTTCACAGGTCACACTACACTAAATTATAAGTATATTGTATACAGCATGTTCCACATAAAAGGGCCACCATTAGGGATCTCGTAAACGGTAAGAGCTACAAAGAAGTTTAAATTAGACAAATTGTTTGAAAATGAAAGTATTTGTCCAATTTAAACTTCTTTGTAGGTTTTACCATTAACGCTTTACGTGATCCCAATAGTGGCCCATCTATGTGGACCACCCTGTATATTAGGTTTGTCTTTTTTGTCAGGTATATCCGTTAGTGCTGTAGCCACACGTATGATTAAAAGTTTATTCTTGTTTAGTTCAGAAAAGTTTTTTGCTCGGAAAATTGTTTTTTATATTCCAGTATAAAATCGCTAAGTGTTTAACCTTTTTTTATTATAAAGTTGTTATAGACAGCATACTTTACTGTACATTCATTTTTGTATAAGAAGCTTTGAAGTGCTTAATAAGCTTTTCAAACCCTATTTATTTATTTACTGCTTGCGTTCCTAGGTACATTTAGTTTTTGTTGAAAAATTTTCAGTGTGCAATTTAGCTGTAACTGACTTCTGTTCATCTGGCTTAATTGGAAAAATGAAATGTTTCGTCGCCTGTCTCAATTTTCAAAAAAAAATGTGCCCCACAATTAAGAGGATTCAAAGTTTAATGGCAAATACTGACACGTCCTGTTTTTTGGAGCTCGGGGAGCTGATCCAGTATGTATGTGATCGTGGTGGAGTGTTCTCACAGCTCAGTATACCCCATAGGTGGCTTTATGGTCATCTTCCGTTTTTCAGTAACGTCTTCCCACTTCTTGATGTCGCTTTTAGTACGTTAAACAATAATCAGCAAACTCATTACCGTCTGGTTATTAAAATTGTAATAACTATGGGCCGCTTAATCAATATCTACCGACAATTTCCGAGTAGTACTTAATCCCAACAAAAAAAAAAAAAACGCCGTAGTACCATTTCCTGTAATTAAATATTCGGTGCTTTTGTGTTGAGGTGCAAATACACGTCCCGAAAATCGATAGACCTATACGCGATTATGGAATTCCTGCTATTACAATCAACACTAACACACTGTAAAGTACCTATATCATTAATAAATTTCGAAACTTTCGTCGCGGTCATACGGAACTTTCTATTAAATCGAGCAACCTGTGAGCTGGTATTCATTTGTCAGTTTACAATGGAGCATATGCCCATTGTTTCAGACCCTGCTAGATTCTCTCAGAGGAAATTCGGAAAAGCGCGGAGTTGTTCCAGCCCGGCGGGAATTACGATTGAAATTATTGCTTGCCTCGTCTGTTCGCCCCCTTGATTGATTCGTTCGGGTTTTGACATTTTATTTTTTATGTTTAAGCTTAAATAAACTGCGTGCATTATTGCATTTGTTTTCGGTGCATAAAACATCGTTTTATTAAGGAGATAAAAACATTTTTTTTAGCTAGTTACGGGGGAAGACTAAAAAAGCGGAATTATCTTCTGGAGGACAGCCCCTCTTAATACATGCTTTCCCCGCTAGGTGAATTTTCTAGAAACCCTTCTACATAAGTTGGCACAACTGGTGTTGTTATGAGATACTGCGATCTGGTTCAGTAATCTTTTTCGAAGACTCTTTCAACGCCTGATAGCTCATGAACAACGTGCGGGAGTGAATATTTGTTTTCTTTAGAGGGAAAATGCGGTAGAAACAATTGTTATCTTACAAACAGTTTACAAAAAAAAGCTCTGATTAAAAAACAAGTGTATGAATGGTTTTCCCGTTTCAAACGAGCTAAAATGTCGATTGACGACCGACCAACTCATTTCGGGAGACCTTTGACTAGCCGAACTGAAGCAAGTGTGGTTAGAATTCGTCAAGCCATCTTGGAGGACCGCCGTGGGACTATCGATGATCTTGTAATTTTGACTAGAGTGTCAGCGAATTTTATTGGACGATTTGAGAATGAAACTAGTTGAGGCAAAATTTGTGCCTTGCTTGTTCACCCGTAACAAAGAGACAATCGTTAGGCTGCGTGCCTTTCGTTGAAGGAACAGCTGAAGGCTGACCCAGATTTTTTCCCAATGCCATAACCGGAGACGAATGTTGGGGCTATGATTAAGACCCCGAAACGAAGCAGCAACCTAGCCAATTCCTCACGACCCAAAAAAATACGACTGATGAAGTGGAATGTGAAAACAATTATTATCTGAATTTTTTTTTTGTCAAAATTAGTTCCTCCGGGTCAAACGGTCTACCAGAGCTTTTATCTGGAAAAGTTTGCATCACGATAGGCGAAAAAACGTTTCCCGTTGTGACAAAGATGACTAGTTCTTCCATCAAAACAAGCAGCTACATTGTACTTAGAGTAAATTATGCACAAAAATAAATGTCACTTTTAACCTACTAAACGTTTGTTTTTAAACCACCCACGTACTTTTACACGCCCTAACATAATCAAAAAAATACGACAAAAATATACTTTGCGCAACTTAGTTAAGTTGGAAGTTTTAGAGAGTTACATTCGTTTATTTAGAGCTAGTTTTATTTTCGGATACTTGAAAACTGTTGTTCGGTCCCTAAATAGATAACAAATAAGCGTACATTCGAAAAGTTTCACGAAACTTTGCTGTAAGACTCTTTTTGTAAAAGTGTATTGCACTATCTATGTAAACCAAGCCGCACAGAATAAATAAATGATTCGAATTGCACTAAAACTTTTTCCGTACTCGTGCCGTTCTGTAAACGAGCAATTTTATTTATTTTTTATTCCTGTGTGCATTCCAGTGTCCATAAAAACCGTTCGGTAACAACGCTAGGGAAACTAATTTCTATGAAGTTGTGCACTGATATAGCGAAAGACACGTTTAACGGCGAATTTAGTTGTTCGTTCATTTGGTAGTTTTTCTCATCTCGGTTTTATTTTTATCGCTTATGTGCTTATGTGCGAAACAGTAATCAGGAGTTTTCACGAGTACAAACTTTTCTGCATTAGTCGTTGTGAAATTGGATAGCATAACCACTTCGCGCTTCAAAGAGTCTAATAGCAATATGTATTTGGAGAATTTAATAGATGTTGCATAGTACACAGGGTGACAATACATGTGGTGTTCGGGTAACTTGGTTATTATAAGAGTTACATAATCGGTTAAATTAGAAAAGTTTTGCAGAATTTCAAGGCAAATTTAATACCGTTTTGACATTTGACCTTACACTTTAAACTTTTTTTAAACATCGGTAAAGCAGACGATCTTTTTATTTGTAGATATGGATGATCAGTAAACACTCTGTAAAAGTTGTGTTAATTTTCGAAAATGCTAGTGCAAAATTTTGGGTCACTAGAAGTGTACAAATAAAAAATCTATTAAATCAATTTACAATTTTCACCAACTTTTGTACAATTTTAAAGCTGACTAGTGCAGATTTTTATTTTATCAAGCAGTAATTTTGCATAGATATTCATAACTTGATTAGAACCATACAGGGATTTAGTTATTAACCATTGTAGTTTGTTCAATCTGCGTATGAGTACGCTACAGTTGGTGTACCAGCGCAGTTATTGCTATTTGTGTTCCTAACCTCCCACATAGCTAATGACTTAATGATTTGACTGCTGATCGCTAAGTGTATATTGACATAATGTAATATGACATGTCAGGTTTATGTGATAAACCGATGCTCTATTCCATGTGGGTGACGATGCACGACTACCAAAACTACACGGTGTACAAAAAATTAATTAGACACAAGTAAGCTTTGTGCCAAATAAAAGTGGCTGTAAAATACAATAAATATACGAACTTATCTTAAACTGATATAGAAATTAATATGTTTAAAAAACGAAAAATTAATTGAGCGACTGTCTTTTTTACGGTCTGGACTAAGCTGATTACTTTCACATCGAATATTGTTTATAAAATCGTCAACAGGCTTTGATCTTTACGTCTAACGATTTAAAAAAAAATAATGTAGGCCTTTCTACATCGACAACTCTTAAGAATAATTAATTTGCCGAAACAAAACACTCGACTTTTTTTGGGAAACCTATTAAACAATTTTCTTCTCGTTATTTGGACTGGTAACGCGATATCTCTTGACAGTTTTAAGAAAACAAGAAAGCATCATTATACTAACGAGCAGAAACATCAAAGAATACTTGACAGCCAATGCAGTTGTCTTGTGATCCCGTTTCATTCGTACCGGTTTTTTTCCCTTTTCAGTTTGATTGGTACGCTGTGTCGCGAGTGAATTAGAATTTTGGGGGTTTGATCGGTATTATGCGTCGGTGCGTTTTTGTAATTTGGAATCAAACCATGTGGTACAATTACTTTCGTAGAGTGCATGTCGGTTTGATGGAAATTTTGTTTGTTCCATAACTTTACGACAAAGAAATTCCAATCGGAAAATAGAAATCTTGTTTGAGATTCATGCAGTTTTGTTTATTCTCATCAGTTCTTACAATACATTGGAACCTCTATATTTGTCATAATCCATCCTTTGACTGACGAATACCGAATCGAACGTAGACTGAATCGAACGAATGTATAATTTATATTTTCCAAGGAAATGAACTAAAATTTAATACATTTTTTTTTTTTTAATGCAATAAACAACATTCTTGATCAGAACCTAGCGATAACCTATCGTGACCCTACCACGTAAGATAAATTTCGAAAATTAAAAGCGAATCTACAACAATTTTTAGATCGTTTGTACAATCTAACCCACCTCAACTCAAAATGATAAAAAAATTCTGCAGCCAACGCTATGTCGGTTTTTGCAACGCAGTATCGATTTCGTTTCGTTTACATTTGGATTCCCTTTAAGGTTCACAAGAATCCCAAATTACTATAAAGCAAATCTGGCGAACACGGTTGAGGGTTACTTTGTGAGCTCAATTCCCGACGTCGTGGAATTTTCGAGAAATTAAATAAACAAATATAAAAGAACCCTGCCACCGTTGAAAACACATAACGCTCAGAAAGTTTGATATACTTCACTTGTTTAAGCTTTTGAACAAGCGCGGTTAATTGGTACCGCGATATTTAGTAATTCAAAATGTAACTTGGGAATTTACCGGCTTTTTCGAGACCAAATATCAAAAGAATCACTTTTTATTCTATAATAATTAATTAATAACGTTGAAATTATTAAAATAACTCCCACTAAGTAAGTATAGGTAAGCAAGTTTTTTTAAAAGTCATTTATACTGTAACTGTAATAATATTTATATTTTATAAATAATTTAAAAGTAAATGGAATTTCTTTTGATTTATTTTAATATGAGTACCTACTAATTTAATATTTATTCAATACTTTTCTGCATAACGTTATGTTGCGTGTGGTTTTTTAAATGGCCAACCCGACGTGATCGTGGCAATAACTCGTGGAAAATATGATTAATAGCCACTACTTAATACAACTTAGTTATTACACGAGTATAAATATTAGTTATCACATTAAACTTATACTGATTAATGGTTAGGCAATATATAAGCATAGTTATTGTAACGTGGTAAAGTACTCATTATGGTTGTATTAATTCTGATTGATTTGTTCTAGACTCCTAGATAATCCCTTTTCTTTGACGTTTAATTTACAAACTTTGCTTAAGGGTTTTTATTGCACTGTTTATTGCATTATGTATTAAAAATTTAAGAAAGTAAGTAGAGATGTACCGGGTACCCGGAAATTACCCGGTACCCGGCATACCCGGCGGTATTTTCAATACCCGCAAATTACCCGGATCCGGCAAAAAAAATTTGGATCCGGTGCCGGGTAATAAAGTTTTTGATTGGTAAATATAATAATAAGTTAATGAGATTATTAGTATTTTACTAGACCCAAATTTAATTTAGGGTTACATTAAGCAGATATCTTAAAATAATTCCAAACCGCACCCATTTTTTCCTACACAATTTAACCCGACTTGGTAGTTGTACGTCCGAAAAAAACGGCAACTAGTAGCAAAGGACACAAACTAGGAGAATTGTCCGATCGTACTTTCCGATGCTTTTCGTTAACGTATGGCGAACACCTAAACAAAATCTATCGATTACCCGGTACCCGGTCGGGTACCCGGCCGGGTAAATATTTTTAATTTTCCCGTTGCTCGGTACCCGGTACCCGGCAATTTTTGGACTCGGTACATCACTAAAAGTAAGCATTTATGTCTTACCGTTTTAAGAAACTTAGTAAGTTTAATAAAACGCTCTGCATAATTTGACTTCTTAAATGCAAAATTTAAATGTCTTTTAAAAGTGTTTGTTTTTGCATCTAACAGTAATCATTTAATTAGGATTATAATAGTGTTTACCCGGGAACATCACCAAAAATCGCACAGTTGCACTGTATTTTTTTTGGACTTCTAAGTTAAAAGCAGAGTATTTTTTTATCTATTAATTTAAAACTTCTGTAACAAAAATTTAAAACTTTTACACATTTCAACATACCAATAGAGCAAATATTGGATGTTATATTTATTTGTGTTGTTATTTACAATAACTTATATTTTTTCAACAATCTTGCCAGATACGGGACTTGAAAACGACTAATATTTAACAAATTACCGTAGCTACACCAAATCCCTTAGGAAATTAAATTCACAATTGTGTCCTTTTGAACGCTGACTAGTTAAATGAACAAAATATTACACAGGTTGTTTCTAAAGCTTGTTCAATTTTGCTGAATTATAGTGAACATTAAAAAAACATGACTAACTTTCTTAAAATTAATAGCAAGCCTGAGAATGTCTTACTAAAACGTGTCTGTATTTCAAAGAGACAAGATTACGTATCAGAGCTTAAATATAGAACACGCTCTATAGTTGCAAATAATTTTAAGTTATACAGGGTGTCCCAAATTGCATTTCCAGCACGGGGATATCGCTTATTATAAGAGATACAGGTTTGTTTAAATTAGATGAATTATTCCTTAGTATGAGAGGATCCACAATAAATTATTAAAAGTAAAAAATTTCTCGTGCTTCAGATGTTATAGCAAAAAATATGAAAATGTCGAATTTCTTTTTTCTCTCATAACTTTTTTGTCTTAATCATTGGATCAATATTATTTGTACCTTCTGGAGGTACTTTTTTGTGTAGAATGTAACTATTATCTTGGATTTTTTTTATCACTCTTCATTTTTAAGATATTACCCCTACTTCATTTGTTATGGGCCGTCAGGTTGGCTTTGGATTAGGTCAATGTGCTTTTTTTTCCTTTTTTAGACGATATATCACATTTCATATCTATAACTGCACATAAGTTAGTTATAATGAAGAATACAACACTTCTTTAAAACTTTATTTAAATTTTTACCAGCAACATTGTTAAGGATAAATCGTCCTTTTTGGGACACCCTGTATGTGTTGATGATTAAAATGATAAAAAGCAGTTATTATGTGTAAAATAAAATTAGTGTTGTATTGTACGACACATATGTACTACATAAATGTACGAATATTCCATTAGTTTCTAAATTTCTCCAAGTATTTTGTGGTTTATCTGACTACAGGTTTTTCTTTTAGCAGGAACTCGGGAAGGAAGTGCATCCGCCAAGTATCCCGTCGTAGTATTCATCCACGGGGAAAGTTACGAATGGAATTCGGGCAATCCATACGATGGCAGCGTTCTAGCGAGCTACGGGAGTGTCGTTGTGGTAACCGTCAACTATCGGCTCGGAATCTTAGGTAAGTTATCATCTTGGAGATATTTCTAACACGCGAAAAATTCGGTATTTCTCGTTTAATACGTGCTCGGCTGTAAAATATTGTATTAGTTTATGATGTGAGGGTATTTATGAGCCCATTTGTAGGACTAGCGTCGTATGATGGCTTCGTTTGATACCTTCAGGCATTTTATTATGAGTGCAGTCTGATATACAATAAATAAATAATAAAAAAGTCAGTATTGCACCGTCTTAGTAGTCAGTAGATCATTGGATGACTCCTCAAGGGGCCTCACACTCTGTTTTTTATCCCTGTGCTGACCATTTTTGAAAATGAAAATTTGTTATCATTTATCAATAACATTTTTAATCGTAAAATTACTTGTAAGTTCCTGACTTCAATACTTTAGAATTGGGAAAAAATGTTTCTCTCTAGCATGGCTTTTTGGAAGTTATAAACAAACATCTTGCCCATTTTTACCTCAAATAATTCGTCGGGGGTCGTTTAAAATCAAATTAACCTTTCTAATAAATTGAATACAGTTACGTGCAACATAATAAAATTCACTTCGCACTGTTTTACAGTACACAAGCAAATTAAAGCACGCCTTACGCATTAATTTAATTAATTAATAAAATTTCAAAGCCTGGGTGCTGTTTTTTACAGGCCCCCGAGGACGCGTATAAGCACCGCATGTATAAATATCTAATAAAAATGTATCGCACAGAACAAAAGGCGTTTGAGAATTTAAGTAATTAAAAACATGACACAACACGTACTGAAATATAAAATATAGAACTAGAAAGATAAGGCACGCCCTCTGCAGATTTGGAAAAATTAGCATGCCGTGTGATATTTTCGCAAATGAACTAACAAAAGTTAATTGTTTTTAAACATTTGTATGCACCGCGCGACACCTTTTAGTCGTGATGCATCGCTAAAGACACAAAATTAAAACAATCGCATTATGCAGTACCGCAAAATGTGGGGGAATTTTGCCATTCGTGTGAAGTTGACCGAGAAATTGAAATTCTTTTACAGTTGCGTAGTCGTTACTACGATAATTTTTTGTTACTTTTGTGTTTGCCTTGTTGTTGCCAAATATTTTTTACTTGATATTTAAGTGAAATTTTTTTTTCTCTCTTTGAGAGTAAAGATTCAAATTTTTACATTAAAAAAATATTCTTTTTTACAAAACGCAGATTTTTTTGTTAAATTTAAAATTTGCAATGCACCTAAACCTATAGATTAATGAACATGTTTACTTTCACCTAATTTGCTACGTTTATTTTTGTGTCTGGATGTCGCCAATGGTCAATTCTAGTCACGATTACAATCTAATCACTACACTACACTACAGCACTGTACTCTGCTTTTGTACACTTTCAGTCTACACACGTTCAAAGAGTTTAATCCTTTTAAGCCTACACACTAGTTTTTGATTATCGAGAAGCTGGAACACTTCAATGTTGGAATGTCTGTGGAGCCTCTCCTCATGGCTTTTGGCAGCTTTTTTAATTTCTTCCTGGACAGATTCAACCAGGAGTTCCTGGTGTAAATCGCTGTTCCGAACATACCAAGGAGCATTCACTATGCTCAATACACGGTTTTGGAATTTTTGAAGACAGCTGTAGTTGCCTTTTTTGGTACAGCCCCATAATTGTAGGCCAAATGTCCAAACAGGCTTGGGCACATGTTTGTATAGGAGCAGTTTGTTTTGGATAGAAAGCTGGGAATTTCTTCCTATCAGCCAATACATATCTCTATACTTTATCTTAAGCTGTTCCGTTTTCTTTTTGACGTGTTTCTTCCATTTTAACTTGACGTCTTAGTTTAGGCCACGATATTTAGCAGTCTTTTTGCAAGGTATTATATTATTTTGTAAAGATGTATGACTTTGCGTTGTTTTAATGACTTTGGGGTGAATTTGGCTTTCTGGGCTAAGTTTACAGACAGATTGAAAGTCTTATTTTATATAGAGCATAAGAAATACACCTAGACAACTTCTTATCAGGACAGGTGGTCAATAAATTTTGGCAATTAAAGAAAAGTCTTCATTATTTCCTAATATTTTGGATGTTAACCCCCTTTTACCTTACATTAAGTTTATACTTTAACTTCACTGTGGACTTTCTTTCCAGTCAAAGTTTTGTAATATTTACATATGATATTTCGCTGTTATCTATTGATTAACCGACTGTAATTGATCGTTTGTTTTATGCCCACATCCAAATTTGCCTTCTAAACATTTTTAACAGCGTTAATTATCAATTACAGCTCGCTAGACTAAAATTTCAGACAAACTTTTTATAATTGGCGTAAAATCAACAAGTAATTTTTCTGTCCCATTTCTTTTACATTCCTCTCCCTTTAGCAATTCGACCATTAAGTGTTAATATCGTCCTTCTCATACGTGCAAGTTTTACAAAAATGTGCGATAATGCAGTCGCTTTTGAAATTTTAAAGTACACATTCGTACCACGTATAAAAATAACGTTTCACACCTAGTTGAACATTACTTTTAAAGCCGGATTTTAGTGATCGATTCTGAGCATTTTTTATGGCGGATTTGGGACATGTTAAAGTTGCTAATACCAAATATCACTACATCATAAAAACCAGGATTTGATTTTTATATATTTATTTTACCTAGTTTTTACAAATCGTAGATCTTTAACGTGAAATGTCATATTTTTAAAGTGACCATTATTCGCGCTTTTACGGTATCCAATCCAATGTATATTTAGCTTTCAATGGTCCAATCGCCGGATTAAAAACAGAAAATATATTTCTGTACCATTTAATATGTTACAGTAAATTGCAAGTATTAGCAATATAGATATGTAGTTGTTATTACATATATGACTGGAAAATAATTATTTACATTAAACTAAAGCAAATAACTTAAGACTTCTTATACACGTTATTTAAGGCCAAATTAAGGATTATTAGACTTAAAAAATAGCTTTTAATTTTTCGTGAAAAATGGAAAAAGTACGAAGGCTATAGTCTTTGCACTTTTTCCTTCAAAAAAATCGATTTTCTTTAAACTAAAGCAAATAACTTAAGACTTCTAATACACGTTATTTATGGCCAAATTAAGGATTATTAGACTTAAAAAATGACTTTTAATTTTTCGTGAAAAATGGAAAAAGTACAAAGGCTATAGTCTTTGCACTTTTTTCCTCAAAAAAATCGATTTTCTTTAAACTAAAGCAAATAACTTAAGACTTCTCATACACGTTATTTATGGCCAAATTAAGGATTATTAGACTTAAAAAATTACTTTTAATTTTTCGTGAAAAATGGAAAAAGTACAAAGGCTTATATAGTCTTTGCACTTTTTTCGTCAAAAAAATCGATTTTCTTTAAACTAAAGCAAATAACTTAAGACTTCTCATCCACGTTATTTAAGGCCAAATTAAGGATTATTAGACTTAAAAAATAGATTTTAATTTTTCGTGAAAAATGGAAAAAGTACAAAGGCTATATAGTCTTTGCACTTTTTTCGTCAAAAAAATCGATTTTCTTTAAACTAAAGCAAATAACTTAAGACTTCTAATACACGTTATTTATGGCCAAATTAAGGATTATTAGACTTAAAAAATGACTTTTAATTTTTCGTGAAAAATGGAAAAAGTACAAAGGCTATATATAGTCTTTGCACTTTTTTCGTCAAAAAAATCGATTTTCTTTAAACTAAAGCAAATAACTTAAGACTTCTAATACACGTTATTTATGGCCAAATTAAGGATTATTAGACTTAAAAAATGACTTTTAATTTTTCGTGAAAAATGGAAAAAGTACAAAGGCTATAGTCTTTGCACTTTTTCCGTCAAAAAAATCGATTTTCTTTAAACTAAAGCAAATAACTTAAGACTTCTAATACACGTTATTTATGGCCAAATTAAGGATTATTAGACTTAAAAAATGACTTTTAATTTTTCGTGAAAAATGGAAAAAGTACAAAGGCTATAGTCTTTGCACTTTTTTCGTCCAAAAAATCGATTTTCTTTAAACTAAAGCAAATAACTTAAGACTTCTAATACACGTTATTTATGGCCAAATTAAGGATTATTAGACTTAAAAAATGACTTTTAATTTTTCGTGAAAAATGGAAAAAGTACAAAGGCTATACAGGGTGAGTCACGACGGACGCGTCGGAGTTTTATGGCCAAACGGTTTATATTTTCCAATTTCTGTCGCTGTTAGATTATGTAAGTCAATAAGGGCTACATTTTAAAAATATTTTCAAACATACAGGGTGCTCCAAAAAAGAGTGGCATATCAAAGTTATACTTTTTCTTATGGAACACCCTGTATATTTTTACATTTTTGGATTTCTCTTTAAATTTACTTCAAAAAATGTAAAAGGTTATATGGGTCTAAAGTCAACCGTTTTCGTGAAAATTGCATTTTCATGAAAATACAGTATTTTCAAAAATTTTCAACATTTAAAAACTTTGAGAAGTCTGAAGAAATTCGCTTGGAGATAAGATTAATAATAGATTATGTAACACTTTTTACCACCTACATTTTTAAAATATTATACAGGGCGTTTTTTACGCTTGGTCAAACTTGTGAAACTTTAAACATCGATAACTCATTTTTTTTAAATACAACACCCTATATTTTTTTATACCGTCTTATAGAAAATTTAATTCTCTTTCAAAAACATAAAGGCTGTTTTTCACCTAAATTTGATATTTTCCGAGATATCGCGATTTTATTGTTAATTATTAGGGCAAAGTAATATTTTCAAGTAGGCTACGAAGGTAGAAGCGGTAATTTGAAACAATTGAAAGAAAAAACAAGAAACTTATAATTTTGTCGTGTTCCTACACATTTTTGACATTTTTTTAATAAGAAAGTTGTAGTTTTACCATTTTTACGTTTAAATAGAGGTTTCTCATCAGGGCCACAATATTTTTCATATAATTGAGTTTGATCGTTTGCCAAGTCCTAAAAACCGATTGATAATGTATTAGGTACGCGAACGGAACGCTGATTTAAAAACAAAGTAATACTGACTTGTCTAATTTTACATTTTAAAAAAAAACATGGTTGGTACTGTTTTCGGTAGAGTGTCGTAGTGTCTTATCGTAAACAGACAAAAATTGATTTATAGGATTTAGTAATTATCTTATAACACTGGTCCAATAAATAAATGCATAAATAATTTTAAAAACTCTCTATTTAAACGTAAGTATGGTAAAACTACAACTTTCCTATAAACATATGTCAAAAGTGTGTAGGCAAACGATAAAATTATAAGTTTCTGTTTTTTTTTCAATTGTTTCAAATTACCGCTGTCTACCTTCATAGCCTACTTGAAAATATTACTTTGCCCTAATAATTAACAATAAAATCGCGATATCTCGGAAAATATCAATTTTAGGTGAAAAACAGCCTTAATATTTTCGAAAGAGAATTAAATTTTCTATAAGACGGTATAAAAAAATATAGGGTGTTGTATTTAAAAAAAATGAGTTATCGATGTTTAAAGTTTCACAAGTTTGACCAAGCGTAAAAAACGCCCTGTATAATATTTTAAAAATGTAGGTCGTGCAAAGTGTTACATAATCTATTGTCAATCTTATCTCCAAGCGAATTTCTCCAGACTTGTCAAAGTGTTCAAATGTTGAAAATTTTTGAAAATACTGTATTTTCATGAAAATGCAATTTTCACGAAAACGGTTGACTTTAGACCCATATAACCTTTTACATTTTTTGAAGTAAATTTAAAGAGGAATCCAAAAATGTAAAAATATACAGGGTGTTCCATAAGAAAAAGTATAACTTTGATATGCCACTCTTTTTTGGAGCACCCTATATGTTTGAAAATATTTTTAAAATGTAGCCCTTATTGACTTACATAATCTAACAGCGACAAAAGTTCGAAAATATATACCGTTTGGCCATAAAACTCCGACGCGTCCGTCGTGACTCACCCTGTATAGTCTTGGCACTTTTTTCGTCAAAAAAATCGATTTTCTTTAAACTAAAGCAAATAACTTAAGACTTCTAATACACGTTGTTTATGGCCAAATTAAGGATTATTAGACGTTATTTTGATGTTTTTAATCGCTTTTGAATGTACAAAATTATCGTCTTCATCTTTATTTTAAAACAATTGTAAGCGGCACTTTTCGACTTCAAAAATAACCTCATAAAAGAAGTCGTATTTTCTCGAATGTGGTAAAATAATGTGCAACATAAATTTTATGTTTCATTGTAGGAAAACATGAATCATTTTATTGCTTTATTTATTACAAATTCTAGTTGTTCACTCCACTTACTTCGTTTTGCCAGTATATTCTTTACAACACGCTTGTAAAATATTTATATAAAACTTACTGTCCTTTTAGAAGTTGCTTTTTAATTACATTTACCTTTGCGAGTCAATTTAAGCGTAGTATATTTAATCCAAAAAGGCTCCGAGCAAATTGTGTGGGCTGTTTGAATAAATATTTTGTATAGAAATAGAATACTGTTAAAAACGCCATTTGTTAAAATATTATCTTTATAGAAGCAAAATGGCTAGGTTTTTTCTGTTTTATTGTGGCGATGTTTTACGTTACCTTTTATTGAAAAATATGTTCACCCCGGACGTCTGTCAACAATAAATTCGATTGAAAACGAAAAAACATCAGGCAGCATAAATTTAAAATGAGAGCCTGGCGTCTTTTATAAAACTGCTAAAATTTATGGTGACATTATCGACCATAACTTATTTCGTAATTGACGATTTCCGCTACTTAACACAATTTTTGGGCCGAGAATAATTAGAATACATACCTGGTGTAACTGAGTTCTGGTATAACACCTTTTTTTTTCTTTAGATTTGTATTTATTTTATTTATTTAGTCATGAGTCCTTTTACTGTTAGGTGTAGGACTTTTTTGAGTTGTGTGACTTTTTTCCATTTTTTCTTCTTCTTTCATCATTTTTAATATCTCGTGTTTTGATTGCTATTTGTTTTTCGTTATTCATGCCCGTTTTCTTGTAGTGTTCGTGCCATTTTTTCCGTAACTTGTTTCCGTCCTTAGTTTTTTGGGTCTGTTTTTTACTGTAGCTCCTCTTTTTCTTTATTCCATAGCCAAATGTTATTATCTACGATTCGTTTTTGATAAGCAACTCTGACTTTTTTGCCCTTTTTTTTCTTTTTCTGCTTTTTTTCTGATTATTGTTTGTATTTCTCTTTCTTTTACTATTAGGTCATTGTCTATGTAAACTTTTTGACCTTTTAATCTGCTCTTATACTGCATTATCTTTTGTATTTAATTAGATGAAAGTTAAGACATGATATGAGTAAAAACCGGCTTATTTGAACAAATGTACATTATTATTTTACTTCCGTTTCGCCGGAAATGACCCCAACTTTCTTATTTCAAAAGGAACACCCTGTATAGTTTTACATTTTTAAAGGGGAAGCAATTTTGAATACAATTTATAAGCTTTTATTATATTTTATTTGAGGCAGCCTTTCAACACAATTATTGGTAATAACTATACTACAACAATCAACTAAACCTATTATCATATTTTCAAGTAATTTATGCAAAGAAAAGCTTACTGCAGATTTAATTAACTCTTTGAAAATTCCTACCAATAAGTTTTTTCCTACAGAATCAAATGTGTACTAACAAATATTTCCCAAAGCAATGTAATTGTTTTACATTCGTGTTCATAAATATAAAGTCAATAAAACTAGTAAAAAAAACTAAGCGTAGTTTAATTTATAGATGAAAACTTGGTTAGCTTTGTGACTAACTAGCGAATTTAAAGTTGTACAAATACATTTCAATTGTAGCACTCGAATTAAAACTTTATAATTAAATAGAAATTTTCCAGTTGGTTGATACTTAATAAGATCAGTGAAAATACGAAGATAAATTTATAGTTAATTGTGAAGCTGCAACTATTAACAAAACAATTTGATGCATTTACTATTATAAATGAATAACCAAAAATAATAAAAACTTGCTCTTTCCCCATGTGGAGTATTAATTTATTTGAGTTCCGAGTCACATTCCAGGCTTTTTTTGTGAAGAATTTAATGCCTGAACTTTTGTCACGTTATAGAAACGTTATAAACCGACTCTAACACAAATATACAAGCAGAATCATCTCACATTAGTACATAAAAAGTATTTATAAGGATACTTAAAAGTTTTGAGTGCAAAAGTTCAAAACCTAAAATAGGCAACCGTAAAAGTTGCAGACGTTCGAAACGAAAAACTAAGAAAGAGGATGTGAAAGAGTGCGTAGCAAACAAAATTGTGTTTACTAACGAGTCCCGGACCGTGCCAAATTGCTTGTACAACTAGTAACGTATAAACAAAATGTAAATAAGTTTAATTAAGAATTAGTTATATTTATTATATTAAAACTTAACGAAGAAAAATCTTTTCACGTTAGTTTCACCAACAAAAGAATAAACTACCTACCAGTGTATCTAAATAATAATAATATAATCCCCTGCAAAAAGACTGTTAATCTTGGCCAAAACTTAGACGTCAAGTTAAAATGAAAGGGACCACGTCAAAAAGAAAACGGAAAAGCTGAAGATAAAGTATAGAGATAGATATTGGCTGATAGGAAGAAATTCTTTCTATCCAAAACAAACTGCTCCTGTACAAAATGGTGCTCAAGCCTGTTTGGACATATGGCCTACAATTATGGGGCTCTACCAAAAAAAAAGCAATTACAGCTGTCTTCAAACATTCCAAAACCGTGTATTAAGGAGCATAGCAAATGCTCCTTGGTATGTTCGGAACAGCGATTTACACCGGGAACTCCAGATTGAATCTGTCCAGAAAGAAATTAAAAAAGCTGCCAAAAGCCATGAGGAGAGGCTCCACAGACATTCCAACATTGAAGTGCTCCAACTCCAACTCCAACTAGTGCGTAGGCTCAAAAGGATTAAACCCTTTGAACTTGTGTAGACTGAAAGTGTACAAAAGCAGAGTACAGTGCTATGTAGTCGCAGTAGTGTGGTGATTAGATTGTAATCGTGATTAGGATTGACCATTGGCGACATCCAGACTCGAAAATAAACGTAGCAAATTAGGTTAAAGTCAAATGTTTATTAATAGGATTAGGTGCATTGCAAATTTTAAATAATTAAAAAAATATATTTTCCCATGAGAGATCTCTTGTAATAGTAAGTGCTTTTTAATTAAAAGTATGGTAGAGAGGCGTAAGAATTAGAAGAAGATTTACGGAACACCAATAAGCGTTAATTCTAGGTCTTAACTGGTTACAGATTCGCAAGTACGCGATTGTGGTATTACCTTAATTATTTTTGCCTTCAATCGGGTTTTGGGAAGTTGCAGAGTAACCGTGCTGGTATATTTTATGGTTGTTTAATATTTTGTATGCAAAATGAACATGCGGAATAACATGTTAAGCACGACGTGGCGTTCCAATCCTTTTTTAAACTATTCGAAAACAGTGAAATATGTCTCGCGTAGCTTTAGGGGAATAATACGCGAATTTTTGCGCACCTGAGTTCCGACACTAAAGGGTACGCTGCAGGGACAAGTGAAGTGCGTGCAGAAGGGAGAGGAAATAGCGTCGTTCGTCAGCTCAGCCGGTAACGACCGCGTTACGCGTGTCGTTATGTACGTGCAGATCTACGCGGATTTGCTACGAATGATGGGGATTAGTTACACCACTTTTCTTGCGCCAGGCCGTGGGACTGAGGGACGTTTTTATTTCGGCAAAGGCCGTTATTAATTCGCGGGGAGGTTTAAAGCGACTGTTAATCTTGTCTCGCGTGCGTGCGTAACTTCCGGTCCATAATTTGTCAAAACAAGACGCGATTCTTTCACGACCGCTCACGCTTAACAATTGGCGAGAGTCGGATGGCGCGCTCTGTTATCGACAGAGCCATTTGTGGCGTCATTATCGCTCCGTCGGTAAAGACGCCCCGTGCGCGTTCAACCGACAAGATATACGTCTTCGAACGAGCTTTCAATTATGTTTTATGAGACCCTCGATGAGTTCCTTCTCTTATTGCTTCCAAAACTTCTGTTAGATATGTATTCCGACGATTTATATATTTGTAGAACCAACCCTTCTCAGAAAACAACCGTGATATATATCGCATTACCATCGGCGTTGTATACGGGGGTCAAGCTGAATTTTTTTAGTGTCTTTGTATAGTTCTTGGATGGCTTTTTTTACTCTACTACTTATGTTTGTATTTTCTAATGCTTTCCGTAACTCCTGGACAGGCACACTATCGTAGGCTTTCGTGATATCTATGAAAAGTAAATGTAGATCTCTTCCTGTACTTATTTTCTTCTCTATTAATTGTTTTATAAGTTGTCCATATATGATCGGCTTGGACGAAAACAACTTTGTTCTTATGCTTCTTATGTCGCATATTCTGCTTCTAGTAAGATAAAACGGTCAAATATGGTGGAGGTGTCGGGTCACAAATTTAAAAATTTTGACTTGTGATATCTTGATTTTATTATTGTTATGCTGTGAATTTTTCACGATTAATTGTACTGTGGCGACATAAAAACTAAACAAATTAACGCACTCGATAAGAACTCGGCTCCAAGTTACAATACATTAACAAAAGTCGCTTAAATAAATTCTTTTTCCGGTCAAACAAACGCAACAACGTTGATAATTAATGCCCTACAACTGGAGTAAAGCAAATCTCGTATTCAAAAATAAATATGCATAAATAACAGTTGTACATTTAACCGGTAATTTATTCAAACGGTTGCGTGCCAATATCAATGCCGGTATCAAAAAGCGCAACAAATTGGAAGTAATATAACAATCTGAATATTTTGGGGGCGCACGCGAAAACGAAATCTTCCTGTCTTAATTAGATTGTGCCGGCAAATGCGGCCAGAATCCATTTAACGGTAAAAATTTTGCGTAATTCGATTTGCCTTCACTTTAAATTGATCAATTGCGCTTTAATTTCGTAACACATTTTAACTAGTGAGTCGTGCAAGTAGTACTTTAGCACTTTGAGAGCACAGTTGCGCCTTGGGTGGTTAATTGGAGAGACCGGTCTCGAAATGGGGTTGCCGAAGAATTAGATTTTTTTCTCCCAAGTTAATTTAAATTGGAAATTTTGTTACTAAGAAAACCCACAACAGATTACAGAGCGTCTATAAATCATTGGACAACTTCAACAAAGCGATTTACCTTGCTAAAGAAGCTCATACTGTACAGTAGTGTTTTTCAACCTATATACTTACTTTAGCTATTATAATAAGCGAGTTTAAACTCGAATCTTCAACACAGCATCCTTGCAAAATATGTTTTTTTATTGATGTATTTATGATTTTATTTTCCGCGAAGAACCTGGACGATGCTTGCGACACACCAGCGTGCCGCGACACGCAGGTTAAAAAGCACTGCCTTACAATAATGTTGACCGAAGACAGATAACCTTTTGCAGGTCATTAAAGTATCAAATTATAAAAAATATGTAGACATTTTCTCGCAACATTTTTGGTGTTAATAGTTGGTAGTCATAAACAACAAAATGTGTGCTTCGTTGTTCTGCAATTTAAAAACTAATGGAGATAAAAATAATTTTTGTACGTCCTTAATCTGCAAAATGTTTGCCCAAACATTGTACATTTTTGGTGCCATATTACTTCTTATTAATAACTGTTCGTTTGTCGTTCTGTGATGGAAAACCTTCACTATGTATTTTGTGTTCGAATTGATAACGGCTAGCGAAGTATTTTTTGGGAACTTTGTGCATTACCATTAATAATTTTTACGGCCACATACAAAGTAGTCACAAATATTAGCAAAAGACTAAAATTATTGTGGCCGCTGTTGTGCTGTACTTCATGCACAGCTCGGCAGCGGTCATTAAACGTAAACCATTTCAAGTTTTACCGCTTTTTGAGTGTTTAATCTACATAAAAAAAACATCCAGCGTGACGAAGGGTGCAACATAATTTGTAATACGCCAATAAGGAACGCACATACGAGGTCCAAACCGTATCTATTGAGACTTAAAAAAAAAAAACACCAGGCAGCGAAAAACTGAAATCACACTTTCGTTCTTCATTTTTTTCTTTACCATCCACCAACCTCATCCGACTTTGGCAATGTACGACTTTGGCAAGGTGAAAAATTGAAGATAAACCGAGTAACACATACATCAATTAAACGAGAGAAAAAAATCCCTTTTTCACAGCCAACTACAATCGGCATTTAAAATAAGAAATTTGTTAAAATAACAATAACACATGAAGATAGTTAGAGTTTATTAACCGTTTTCACCTGACTTATCAGCATGGCGGGCCCTAGGAAGAAGCGCGAGGCCCGACGCATGGACAAACTGAGGGGCCCCCTAAAAAACTATTTATTGCTTAAAAATTGAATAATAACTCAAATTTATTTTCTTTCGTCTTGTTTCAATTAAAAATGTATTAATAAAAATAATACTTCAGGTATATTTATTGCTAATTGTATACAATACAATGTTTACTTGTGAAATACACCGCGCCGTATCGTGTTATGACCAGGTATTTGCTGACGTAAGATCGAATCCCGTCCAAGTAATTTTTTTTTTTTTTTAATTGGTAATATGTGCTTGTACTTAAAGTTTGGCGTTATATCTGCAAGGTCCTAAATAGTAACTGTGCAAAATTTGGTCCCGATCGGTCAACGGACCTAGGATTCTATAGCGAACAAACAAACAAACACACAAACAAGCTCTTTTATATATAATAGATATTCTATTTTGTAATTTGTTGAAGAAACATAAAATAATTGGCAAATTGGCCAGAAAGAAAAGCTAAACAAACAATTTCATTGTAAACGAAATAAAAACTCAATTAAAATGAATTTTCCTAGCCTTTGCTTACTCAAAATCTTTTAAAAATTGTCTAACTTAATTTCCCTAATGACTTTACTTTCGACTGACGTAAATACCGTGAACTAAAGCGGTTTTTTTTTACCGTTAAACTGATTTTAAAAAAACTAATGATTTATTATATTTTCATAAAGAAAAGACGAGCGCGCTTCTCGTTAAATGCCGTTACGCAAATTTAGTGATAATATTTGATAAATAATCTACAATATTAATGGTACCTATAATTTATTTATTTAGTTAGAGTTTTGTAAGTGATGTAAGATTGTTTTGCATCTCTATGCTATTAATGAGTATTTTTATTAATATTTTTTAAATACCATTATTTATTTATTTATTTACTTATTCGTTTTGGTCCTCTTTTTATTTTAGGCGTGGGGCCCCCTTAACCGCGGGGCCCTAGGCAAGGAAATCGGTGGAATGTGCTTAAGGCCGGCCCTGCTTAGTTGCACCTGCAAACGCTTTAATATTAACAATATTCCTACGCTTGCATAATTTCCTAGAATGTGCAACATCTCTAGTAATTCCTGAGTTTTTTTTTGTACCTAATAACTTTTAACGATCATTGTTGCATTCTCCGAAAAGCCGTGCAAGGTCCTAGTGGCAATATGAGTTTCCAGCTTTGCGTTGTTGACGAAAATATCTAATGCTTTCAGAGCGAACCGTTCTTCATGGAATTTTTAGCGGATTCATCCGACTATTACACCAAACAAACCTATATATTGTAAGCCGGCGGCTTTAGCAGGAAATCCGGTAAATCAGTTGGTGAATAGTTCCTTTAGTTCAATTTACCCAAAACTTAATTCCGAGCCCCAAACTTGAGAAAAACTTTCTAAATTAAATTCCTCCCAACTTTCCTGACCCATACATGTGTATTTCAGACAGCGGACCTGCCGAACCGTGTCTCGAGCGAAACTTAAAATATCCCGATCATTTTATTGGCTGCGCAAAACTGCAGGAATCCCGAGGAAACTTCGCTCACCGCCGTGGCTCCGGAGCCGTTAACTAAAAACATTGCTGGTAGATCTGTTTGTGTCTTTATGTTCGTTCTCTTAATTTCTATCGCCCTTTTAGTAAGAAATAATGGCGAAAGGCATGATTATGGCGACAATTAAGAAAAACGGGCCGGCGTTTTCGTAGATCACCGGCAAAATTTACGAGCTTTATGGCACACGAGGTTAGTTTGCATCGCTGATGCATGGCTTTTAAAAAACGCGGGATGCAAACACGAGATAACCTTTACATAAATATAATTTTTTAATGTATGGACCTTTTATTATACAAGCGTCGTAAGTCCATCGTTCGAGATATTTAAGAGTTTGCATTTCAGTCGATTTAAAAATACTGAAAAGTTTGCCCCCGTTCAGGGCCGTCGACAGGGTGTAGCCTACTTCAGGGCGCTGCTCCACAGGGGTGCCGTAAGACTGGAAACGTGTTTATTGTTTAAATGTCGTTCCTGATAAGTTTTGTGTTGGATCGCAACCTCGCAATACACTTTTTACTGTTAAAAAGAGGTGAGAAATTTTGAATTTCAGTGTAAAAACGTTTATGCAATGCGTAACGCGTCTTATTTTGTTTAGAAACCGATTAAAATATTTTTTATAGCTTTTTAAAGTTTTTAAAAAATTTCCAAGGTTTATACCCTCCACATCTTTTATTTAAAAAAATCAAATAATTTGTTATGGGCTTTATTGTTTGTAGAAGTGTTAAAAAACGTTTATGCAAAGGGAAACGCTTATTATTTTGTTTGGAAACCAATTAAAAATATTTTTTATAGCTGTTTAAAGTTTGGTCAAAATTTTTAGAGAGCCTAATTGAATTACATTTTGATAATAAAGTAATAAAATAATGAATGTCATTTAAAAGGAAACTCAGTAAGTCGTTAATTAAAAATTTAAAAAATCCAAAAACCCCAATACCTTCGCCGTTATTTCAAGTCAAGTTAAGTGTATATCATCATCTATCTCAGCGAACGTTTAAGGTCAAAATGGAAAACGAGTACTCAGAACTTACGTTTATAAGAGCAGGGGTACCTCAAGGAAGTGTCCTTGGACCGGTATTGTACCTGCTGTATACACATGACATTCCAGAAACAGAAAACGTAAAACTCGCCACATTTGCCGACGACACCGCAGTTCTAACTACAGGAGCAACCATAGAAGAAACAACAGAAAATCTCCAAAGCGCAATTAATCAAATATATGCATGAACAAAACAGTGGCATATAAAAATCAACGAAAAAAAATCTGTTCACGTTAATTAAGAATAAACTACCTACCAGTGTATCTAAATAATAATATAATCCCTTGCAAAAAGACTGCTAAATATCTTGGCCTAAACTTAGACGTCAAGTTAAAATGGAAGGGACACGTCAAATAGAAAACGGAACAGCTTAAGATAAAGTATAGAGATATGTATTGGCTGATAGGAAGAAATTCCCAGCTTTCTATCCAAAACAAACTGCTCCTATACAAACAGGTGCTCAAGCCTGTTTGGACATATGGCCTTCAATTATGGGGCTGTACCAAAAAAAGCAACTACAACTGTCTTCAAATATTCCAAAACCGCGTATTAAGAAGCATAGTAAATGCCCCTTGGTATGTTCGGAACAGCGACTTACACCGGGAACTCCAGGTAGAATCTGTCCAGGAAGAAATTAAAAAATCTGTCAAAAGCCATGAGGAGAGGCTCCACAGACATTCCAACATTGAAGTGCTCCAACTTCTCGATAATCAACAACTAGTGCGTAGGCTCAAACGGATTAAGCCGTTTGAACTTGTGTAGACTTAAAGTGTACAAAAGCAGAGTACAGTGCTATGTAGCCACAGTAGTGTAGTGTAGATTGTAATAGCGACTAGGATGGACCATTGGCGACATCCAGACTCAAACACAAATGTAGTAAATTAGGTTAAAGTTAAAATGTTTATTAATCTATTGGATTAGGTGCATTGCAAATTTTAAATAATTACAAAAAAAATATTTTTTTGATACTTTGGATATTTTTAAAGATAAACTATAAATTACCTGCAAATACTAATATCACACTAAATTGTATGTCATTATAAGCCATCTTTATTTTTGAATAATTTACTTTGACCACTTATAATGGACTTGAACCACTTCTATAAGAACATTCTGTTTATGATTTTATTGTTGCATATTCTAATAATTTTAACTTTTTACCTTAAACATACTGTTACAGTTTTTATACAGCACTGCCAGTGACGGACTGGGAACAAAAATCGGCCCGGGCATTCAGATTATAGAGGCCCACAGCCAGGGTTGGTCAAAATTTAATTTTTATTTAAAAAATCAATAATCAATTGATTTAAATTTAAAAAATTAAGAACTTTTGATGTTTTTGATTTTTTTAAAAGAAACTTGACTATTATTTTTCACAACTAATTTATTAATTTTTCACGTTACATATATTCTTTATACAGCGTCATTCAAAAAGTATGCAACAAATGGAATAATTTTTATCATGAATTTTATTGTAAATTTGTAGTTCTTGATAAAAGTTGGTGCATTACCTCAAACTAATTTTAAGATTAAAAAATTTTAAAAAATTCATACAGCACTAGATTTTAGCGATTTCAGAAATATTCATAAGAGTAATGTGCCCTTATGGAAAACAACTTACCTATACAAAAAAAAAACTCATGGGAAAAGATTATTGAGAATTAATAATAAAACCAAAATGTAAAATTTGACGTTAAAATTTCAATTTTTATTTTTGAAGTAATTTTAACATTCAAAAAGTCTGCAATAAATGGAAACGATTTTTATTGTAGGTTTCTCAAAAATGTTTATCCCTACGAAAAGTTGGTGCATGGTCTAAAACTAATTTTGAGTTTCAAAAAAATTCAATAAAAATTCATATGACACTAGATTTTAGCGATTTTAGAAATATTTGCAAGAGTAAAGTGCTAGTATTTTAAGAATTTTAAAAAAGTTTCAAAAAAACTTTTTTGAAAACCTAAAATACGGGCACTTTACTCTTGCGAATATTTCTAAAATCGCTAAAATCTAGTGTCATGAATTTTTAATGATATTTTTTCATCTTAAAATTAGTTTGAGACCATGCATCAACTTCTATGGCCCACTAAAAGCTTTATATGGTAACCACTTACGCAGACTTAATAAACTCGCATTAATATATTTATTATGAATCTGTTTAATAAACAATGTGTTTTATAAAATAAGTAGATTATGAAACTACTATATACACATGCACACGCCATCTATAGCTATGCGTCAGGTTTCGGATAATATCGGGACTATTTCTGAAGCACGAGTGGCGCGATCAAACATACGACGCTATTGCGTATTGTGGAGCCCCTGAAAAACGTTGATTGAATACGGCCCGTATTATACCCACCTTTTATCATAATTTTTGCGCTCCGTTTACTTCAGCGCCGAATTTATTAAGCCCGTAGCTTAGACCGGCCCAAACCGGCCCATTCGGGCACCGGCTCTTCGGGCATTTGCCCGAACTGCCAGATGGCCAGTCCGGGCCTGAGCACTGCAGTTAATATATTTTACTTTCAGAACGTATTCTTTTCTAAAAGGGAATGCAATATTAGCTGGTTAATTGTTGCAAAATATTTTATTTGCTGCTGCCATACAGTCGGGAGCTTTTATGCAGAACATACAAAAAGCTCTGTATTTGCAAAGTATTCGCTCCGTTCATAAATAACGTGCGTTTAGTACCGTGGGTTAATTTAATTTATATATATTTTGTTCGCTTTGTGCTTCGTTGTTAGTAGGCACTTTAATTAAAATTTCGAAATAGGTAGCGTACGCTATAAATGTGAACAAGTTTCGACTTAATATGCAAAATAACTTGTTGATATTTTTATATTAAATGCAGTTTTATTGTTGAAATTGCCAAGCAACTTTGGTTTTTACAAATAAATTTGGTTTAAACTGGATGCACTTCGTTTTAAACGAGGTTTAATTAGCTTTGTTAAAAAGTTTCCCATTTTATGTACGCAAAGAATCTGTTTTTGATTAGTAACTTAAGTACATACAAGGTTATCGATTTTTCTTTGGTAGTTTTCATAGTTCCCTGTATGTTTGTATTGAAAACGAACCGCTAAAATATTTCAGAAGATAAAATTTGAAGTGATTTTTTAATAATTGGCATCAGATGTCTTTTCAAAGGATGTTAAGAACGTCATAATTAGAAAAAATAATTCTAGCTAGACCATATTGTCTGTTTGTGTTTAAGTGTCTAATGAATTGTATGTAAATCAACTGCCATTGTAGATAATACATTGGTCATTTAAATGGTAATTAGTGTGCAGTATATAAACGGACAAGTCCGACATGCCTGGCTATAATCCTGAGTACTTGTTAATAGTACAACTAGTTAATACTTGTCATTTTTGCTATAAACATTGTCGGCGCAACTGTGACCAAACCAATAAACAATCAGCACTAACTTTGCGTCGGTAAATAACGACAAAACGCTTTTCATACACATTTTGTCGTGTTTATAGAAGTATGTTATAATTACAATAATCAATATGCAAAAGATGTCGCCAATAAAGTTAACAGAGCAGAAGTGGAAATAGAGCAGCCAAATAGAAATAGGGAAGAAGAGCAGGTGTTTGTAAGAAACTTTAACAATTAACTCAATAAAACAAAATTTCCTTATTACTAACCTCCTTTCGAGACACATATTTCCGAATAATTTTTCAACCGCTTAAGATATTGACTTGAAATTTTCAGGATATGTTTATCATGATTATCTACAACGAAAAAATGATTTAGGAAACGATCCAATATTCTGTTTTTAAGAAACTTTAACAATTAACTCAACAAAGCAAAATTTCCTTATTACTAACCTCATTTCGAGACACATATTTCCGAATAATTTTTCAACCGCTAAAGATATTGACTTGAAATTTTCAGGATATTTTTATCATGATTATCTACAACGAAAAAATGATTTAGGAAACGATCCAATATTCTGTTTTTAAGAAACTTCAACAATTAACTCAACAAAGCAAAATTTCCTTATTACTAACCTCCTTTCGAGACACATATTTCCGAATAATTTTTCAACCGCTTAAGATATTGACTTGAAATTTTCAGGATATGTTTATCATGATTATCTACAACGAAAAAATGATTTAGGAAACGATCCAATATTCTGTTTTTAAGAAACTTTAACAATTAACTCAACAAAGCAAAATTTCCTTATTACTAACCTCATTTCGAGACACATATTTCCGAATAATTTTTCAACCGCTTAAGATATTGACTTGAAATTTTCAGGATATGTTTATCATGATTATCTACAACGAAAAAATGATTTAGGAAACGATCCAATATTCTGTTTGTAAGAAACTTCAACAATTAACTCAACAAAGCAAAATTTCCTTATTATTGACCTCCTTTCGAGACACATATTTCCGAATAATTTTTCAACCGCTAAAGATATTGACTTGAAATTTTCAGGATATGTTTATCATGATTATCTACAGCGAAAAAATGATTTAGGAAACGATCCAATATTCTGTTTGTAAGAAACTTCAACAATTAACTCAACAAAGCAAAATTTCCTTATTATTGACCTCCTTTCGAGACACATATTTCCGAATAATTTTTCAACCGCTAAAGATATTGACTTGAAATTTTCAGGATATGTTTATCATGATTATCTACAGCGAAAAAATGATTTAGGAAACGATCCAATATTCTGTTTTTAAGAAACTTTAACAATTAACTCAACAAAGCAAAATTTCCTTATTACTAACCTCATTTCGAGACACATATTTCCGAATAATTTTTCAACCGCTTAAGATATTGACTTGAAATTTTCAGGATATGTTTATCATGATTATCTACAACGAAAAAATGATTTAGGAAACGATCCAATATTCTGTTTTTAAGAAACTTCAACAATTAACTCAACAAAGCAAAATTTCCTTATTACTAACCTCCTTTCGAGACACATATTTCCGAATAATTTTTCAACCGCTTAAGATATTGACTTGAAATTTTCAGGATATGTTTATCATGATTATCTACAACGAAAAAATGATTTAGGAAACGATCCAATATTCTGTTTTTAAGAAACTTTAACAATTAACTCAACAAAGCAAAATTTCCTTATTACTAACCTCATTTCGAGACACATATTTCCGAATAATTTTTCAACCGCTAAAGATATTGACTTGAAATTTTCAGGATATTTTTATCATGATTATCTACAACGAAAAAATGATTTAGGAAACGATCCAATATTCTGTTTTTAAGAAACTTCAACAATTAACTCAACAAAGCAAAATTTCCTTATTACTAACCTCCTTTCGAGACACATATTTCCGAATAATTTTTCAACCGCTAAAGACATTGACTTGAAATTTTCAGGATATGTTTATCATGATTATCTACAACGAAAAAATGATTTAGGAAACGATCCAATATTCTGTTTTTAAGAAACTTCAACAATTAACTCAACAAAGCAAAATTTCCTTATTACTAACCTCATTTCGAGACACATATTTCCGAATAATTTTTCAACCGCTTAAGATATTGACTTGAAATTTTCAGGATATGTTTATCATGATTATCTACAACAAAAAAATGATGTAGGAAACGATCCAATACTCTGTTTGTAAGAAACTTCAACAATTAACTCAACAAAGCAAAATTTCCTTATTATTGACCTCCTTTCGAGACACATATTTCCGAATAATTTTTCAACCGCTAAAGATATTGACTTGAAATTTTCAGGATATGTTTATCATGATTATCTACAGCGAAAAAATGATTTAGGAAACGATCCAATATTCTGTTTGTAAGAAACTTCAACAATTAACTCAACAAAGCAAAATTTCCTTATTATTAACCTCCTTTCGAGACACATATTCCCGAATAATTTTTCAACCGCTTAAGATATTGACTTGAAATTTTCAGGATATGTTTATCATGGTTATCTACAACGAAAAAATGATTTAGGAAACGATCCAATATTCTGTTTGTAAGAAACTTCAACAATTAACTCAACAAAGCAAAATTTCCTTATTATTGACCTCCTTTCGAGACACATATTCCCGAATAATTTTTCAACCGCTTAAGATATTGACTTGAAATTTTCAGGATATGTTTATCATGGTTATCTATAACGAAGAAATGATTTAGGAAGCGATCCAATATTCTGTTTGTAAGAAACTTCAACAATTAACTCAACAAAGCAAAATTTCCTTATTATTTACCTCCTTTCGAGACACATACTCCCGAATAATTTTTCAACCGCTTAGGATATTGACTTGAAATTTTCAGGATATGTTTATGATGGTTATCTATAACGAAGAAATGATTTAGGAAGCGATCCAATATTCTGTTTGTAAGAAACTTCAACAATTAACTCAACAAAGCAAAATTTCCTTATTATTGACCTCCTTTCGAGACACATATTCCCGAATAATTTTTCAACCGCTTAAGATATTGACTTGAAATTTTCAGGATATGTTTATCATGGTTATCTATAACGAAGAAATGATTTAGGAAGCGATCCAATATTCTGTTTGTAAGAAACTTCAATAATTAACTCAACAAAGCAAAATTTCCTTATTATTTACCTCCTTTCGAGACACATACTCCCGAATAATTTTTCAACCGCTTAGGATATTGACTTGAAATTTTCAGGATATGTTTATGATGGTTATCTATAACGAAGAAATGATTTAGGAAGCGATCCAATATTCTGTTTGTAAGAAACTTCAACAATTAACTCAACAAAGCAAAATTTCCTTATTATTGACCTCCTTTCGAGACACATATTCCCGAATAATTTTTCAATCGCTTAAGATGTTGACTTGAAATTTTCAGGATATGTTTATCATGCTTATCTACAACGAAAAAATGATTTAGGAAACGATCCAATATTCTGTTTGTAAGAAACTTCAACAATTAACTCAACAAAGCAAAATTTCCTTATTATTGACCTCCTTTCGAGACACATATTTCCGAATAATTTTTCAACCGCTTAAGATATTGACTTGAAATTTTCAGGATATGTTTATCATGGTTATCTATAACGAAGAAATGATTTAGGAAGCGATCCAATATTCTGTTTGTAAGAAACTTCAACAATTAACTCAACAAAGCAAAATTTCCTTATTATTTACCTCCTTTCGAGACACATACTCCCGAATAATTTTTCAACCGCTTAGGATATTGACTTGAAATTTTCAGGATATGTTTATGATGGTTATCTATAACGAAGAAATGATTTAGGAAGCGATCCAATATTCTGTTTGTAAGAAACTTCAACAATTAACTCAACAAAGCAAAATTTCCTTATTATTGACCTCCTTTCGAGACACATATTCCCGAATAATTTTTCAACCGCTTAAGATATTGACTTGAAATTTTCAGGATATGTTTATCATGGTTATCTATAACGAAGAAATGATTTAGGAAGCGATCCAATATTCTGTTTGTAAGAAACTTCAACAATTAACTCAACAAAGCAAAATTTCCTTATTATTTACCTCCTTTCGAGACACATACTCCCGAATAATTTTTCAACCGCTTAAGATATTGACTTGAAATTTTCAGGATATGTTTATGATGGTTATCTATAACGAAGAAATGATTTAGGAAGCGATCCAATATTCTGTTTGTAAGAAACTTCAACAATTAACTCAACAAAGCAAAATTTCCTTATTATTGACCTCCTTTCGAGACACATATTCCCGAATAATTTTTCAACCGCTTAAGATATTGACTTGAAATTTTCAGGATATGTTTATCATGGTTATCTATAACGAAGAAATGATTTAGGAAGCGATCCAATATTCTGTTTGTAAGAAACTTCAACAATTAACTCAACAAAGCAAAATTTCCTTATTATTTACCTCCTTTCGAGACACATACTCCCGAATAATTTTTCAACCGCTTAGGATATTGACTTGAAATTTTCAGGATATGTTTATGATGGTTATCTATAACGAAGAAATGATTTAGGAAGCGATTCAATATTCTGTTTGTAAGAAACTTCAACAATTAACTCAACAAAGCAAAATTTCCTTATTATTGACCTCCTTTCGAGACACATATTCCCGAATAATTTTTCAATCGCTTAAGATGTTGACTTGAAATTTTCAGGATATGTTTATCATGCTTATCTACAACGAAAAAATGATTTAGGAAACGATCCAATATTCTGTTTGTAAGAAACTTCAACAATTAACTCAACAAAGCAAAATTTCCTTATTATTGACCTCCTTTCGAGACACATATTCCCGAATAATTTTTCAATCGCTTAAGATGTTGACTTGAAATTTTCAGGATATGTTTATCATGCTTATCTACAACGAAAAAATGATTTAGGAAACGATCCAATATTCTGTTTGTAAGAAACTTCAACAATTAACTCAACAAAGCAAAATTTCCTTATTATTGACCTCCTTTCGAGACACATATTCCCGAATAATTTTTCAATCGCTTAAGATGTTGACTTGAAATTTTCAGGATATGTTTATCATGCTTATTTACAACAAAAAAATGATTTAGGAAACGATCCAATATTCTGTTTGTAAGAAACTTCAACAATTAACTCAACGAAGCAAAATTTCCTTATTACTAACCTCCTTTCAAGACACATATTTCCGAATAATTTTTCAACCGCTTAAGATATTGACTTGAAATTTTCAGGTTATGTTTATCATGCTTATCTACGACAAAAAAATGATTTAAGAAACGATCCAATACTCTGTTTGTAAGAAACTTCAACAATTAACTCAACAAAGCAAAATTTCCTTATTATTAACCTCCTTTCGAGACACATATTCCCGAATAATTTTTCAACCGCTTAATGTTGACATGAAATTGAAGGAGAGTTCTTGCTGCATATTTCGTCATATTAATATCGTTGTAAAGGAACACAATTAATTTGCAACTTGTTTGACGCGCATTTCGCATCCGTTCATCCGCGTTATCGCTGGGAATTAAACGGTGTAATTACACCGTTTTAAAAGCTCCGTGTTTGCTTCTATCGGTTTCGGTAATTCCAAAATTAACCGCTGACTATATCGCGACACTATCCACAGCTGCACTGTATTCGTTTTGCAAATTAAAGGCTAGTGCGCTGCGAACTGTTCATTAAAAACTTTCATGTTGCACAAAAGAAACCAAATGAAACGTGTGGCGATTATTTGGAACAAGTAATTAGGGACTTTTGTGCATATTTCCGATTCCAGAGCAAGTTTCTAATTGAAATGTTTTTTTTTTTCGTACATGCAACTAGAAATAATTCTGATCAATTGCAATCTAATGTTTAGTTGAAAATAAATTAGAGTGGGTCAATTTTTACAACGCAATGAGATTAGAATGTTTGTCTTTTAATTATTAATGACAAATTTTAACTAGGTACCGATAATAAAAATAAAAAAAGTTATGATTAAAAGTTAAAATTAAAGTTTTTCAGATTCTTGATAAAATTGTATGAACTTTTTTAAACAGTTAGGGAGGGCGTACGGAATTTCAAACAAATTGAATCCAGGTTTGTATACGTAAGTGATATATCCTGGAGGATCCAAGAATTAAGCCGTGTTTATTCACCTCTATCGTTATACCTTAACGTTTGTTCAAAATATCCGCGCCTTTTTACAACCCTACTGGGAAAACTAAAAGAGATATAAAAAAATCGAACGGAAATCTAATAACTCCACGCCAAATTTCGCCGCGCGGCGAGTTGCAGAGAAGTAAGATGTAACGGTTTCATTATAATTCTTATAATGTACGGCCATTATACATGTTTACTCGGAGATATGTCAACGCAAGTAGAAATTTAATTTCAAAGTTCCGAACAAAGTTGCGCTCTCACGCAGCTACTACGGCCCGGAATCGGTTATCTCCTCTGCGAAAGTGAAATTCGTTCGCGTTATAAAATCCTTCCGAATCTTTTCAATTTTTGTGATTTTACGTAAAACGAAACTTTGCCATTTTTCTCGGCGAACTTGATCTATAAGGGGATATAATTTTCGTTGGATAATTTTTATGGCGCGCTGGCTTTTCCCCTGCAACAACTTCCTCTGCCCCGAGGTGACCTCCTTACACAGCGCCATCGCTAAGCGCCGGAAGTAATCGTTTTCCGCAATGTTTCCTGCCTGGGATTAATAAATTAACCCGCCCAAGTAAAATATCAAACGCACGAACTGAAACTGCAGACGCTCTAGATGTTGTGCAAATTCCACAGCACTCTAGCTGTGTTTTTCAAGTGCCGAATTTGCATATCGGCTATGATAGGAACATTGTTACGGTTTTCACTATTCGCTTTACAATGTGATCCGTCATTATCACGACTGGACGGACATTCCGTGGTGATCACCGAATATCCGTCTAAATCATTTTAAAAAATATTGGACAAGCTCAACTGCAACTCAATTTAAACGCACTTCTGATGTAGGTACTAGTGATTGCAATACCGGACCAAAATTACGATACCGGTATTCGGTATTTATTCGCAAGTAATACCGGTATACCGGTATTAATACCGGTATTGCTTTTTTAAAAAAAGTATTAATTTTGAAAATACAATATATGCATTTTACACATATGTACATATAGTAAGTATAATGTCAAAACACAAATTTACATAAAATAAAGAAAATAAAGAAACTTAAAAAATTACATATTTAAAAAAATATGAACACAAAAAACTGAAGATATACAGGGTAATTGATTGGGACCGGGCATTAAAAATATATGAAGAATGAAAAAGGGTACCTATTGATCTGAAATTTTGGTTATGATTATAATGACATACGATCTGTTTAATGAAAATATTTTCAAGATGGCTACCCTTCCGGAAATACCGGAAGTTGACGTCTACTTTCTTATTTTAAATACAATGGTCTATTTTTTATTGCATTTTTGGATTTAACACGTTATTTTAGAGGGACTACCCTATACCTAAGTGCAGTCGTTTTTTAGATTTTTGGACTTTTTTGAAATTTGTTGATTTTCATCGTGATGCTTAATATTATCTATCGCCGCCATTTTTGATGAGAAAACGCTTAAATTTAGACTATGCATAAAAGAATTTTTGCAATCGATGCATTACTTACAGGGTGTCTACAATTTAATTTTCTTTTAATACAATTTCAGACCAATAAAACTCGTTTTTTTCAAATACAATGCCCAATTTTTTTTTTCATTTTCTAATTCAAAAGTAAATTCTACATCAAGCTGTATTAGCGTTTCCTATACCTATCTGCAATAATTTTCGAGTTATTAAAAATTTTGATAAAGTTAAGAGCAATTGCAACATTTTTTAATAGTAAGACTTGGAAATGACAACAAATATTCCAATATTGCAATATTCCTTCGTCTTCTAATAATACCATCTCTCTTTTAATCAACTTAAATACATCATTTTGTGGCACAATTTTGTGTTTTGCATTTATTGCTATTTTTTATTTATGGCAGACTGCAATTATAAAATAATAAAAATAAAATTTAAAAAAAAAAATTAATACCGAATACCGGTATTAGACCATCAAATAAGACGGTATTTCGGTATTGTAAAATGGCACGGTATACCGGTATTCGGTATACCGGTATACCGGTATTGCAATCACTAGCAGGTACGTCTTTAGTTTACAAAAAAAAAAACACGAGTATTAATTTTTTTTATACACCGAAATATTTTTTATTATGAGCGTACAAAGTGAATAACAATTTTGCACCAACATCAAGAAAACTGAGAATTAATTTTAATTTTTTCTAACGATGAAACATAATTCACCTTTGACTAACGCAACTGAAGAAATCAAATCAAAAATCTGTTACTAAAATGCACAACTAAATCGGTAAGTAATTATATTGAAGTTAACGTCGAAAAAGTGGATCACTACCAATTAATTTACGGGGAATTAGACCAATTTAACGTTTAACGATCGAAATCTCTTTAAATACTCTCAGATCGTTTTGTAGAATAACAATGTAGGACCGTACTTAACCCCGATAAATCCCAACCATAATTCCGAATAATTACAATTAGTCTATTTGGAATTACAATGTGTGGGTTGTAGGTAAAATATATAGTTAGCCGGTCAGACAGTATTGCAATTAAATGATTAAAGTTTGATGTTGACAATCGACATGATGACCTGTGTAAGTCTGTGGGGTGGTTATTACTAAAGTTGTTTTCATTTAAAATTTTATTAGTTTCACTATAGACAACGTTAAATATCAAGTACACCGTAAAAAGTTTTTCTGTAAATTTACCACGATAATCATTGGCTTTATTTAGCCATGGATAATCATAGTAAATTTCCAACTTAAAATGTAAATTTACATAAGTGATGTAAAATTACAAAAGTAGTGTAAAACATTTTTACATAAAAACTGTAATAATTTACATTTAGTTTATAGTAAATTTCCATATAAGAAAGTTAATGTTACTAATGTTTCCATCTTATTTAAGGGAACGTTACACGTAATATGTAAATAATATGTATTTTACTGTATAGTATAATCTGTAAATTTACACCAATATTTTGGGAGTTTACAGAAATTTTTAGTGTTATTACAATGTGTGTGTGTTGAGTGTGATTAAGTGTGTCAGAATCGAGGCCATTAGAAAGATTTGAGGCATAAGCAGTTTTTCCGATCAACGATAACTGCAATTTTGAATACCTACAATCAACGTTGACATACTGCTACCACTACAAACTTTTAATAATACATAATTATAAACACAGTTTTTTTTTTACAAAGAAATTTCCAGTAATGGAGATGTTGTAGGTTGTGGTACAATAAAAATATTAAACATGTTTAATATAAATTTTATTGGTCTATAAATATAAAAAAAAACTTAGCCCTAATAATGACTTAACATAAAAAATATACATTGCAATTTGGCTTTAGATAATGACATTTTTATAAAAACAAATATGTTAGTTCAGGTACATAACTTTTGCTTCTTAAATGATACGAAAATATCTTAAATTTATAATAACTAAAACACAAATAATATGGACATGCAGACAAAAGTGTTTTACAAAATAATGATACATGAATAACTTAACAAACTATGATGAATGTTATAATAGTATAGACCTAAATCTAAATAATAACTTTAAGATAGGTATTTAATAAACATGGGATACTTTGTTTCCTTTATTTAAAGTAATTTTGACAGGAGCAACATAATTCTTATTCCGTTTATAATATTTTTCACGCAAATAATTTGTTCCTAATTTTTTATGCGCTAAGTAAAAAAGATCTTCTGTGATAATGCGCTTGTTTACTTCTATTCCAATTTCTGACGATTTGTTAACAATAAATGAATTATTTAATTGGCTAATATCTCCGAGACCGTCTATTAACGTTTGTAACGATTTTTTTTGGTAAAAAGAACTTTGATTCCAATGTTAAATAAAGAGAAGAAAATAACTTACTGAGTAATTTTAAACTCTCACTACTTATTTCATCAGCAACACTTTCAAACACACTCAGCTCCAGATCTTCAGAATTATTATTAAGCTTACTGATTTTCATTTTAGCAATTAGTTCAACGCGATCTTTTTTCGTAATAATGTTTTCTTACAAAATGAGACTGAATGGTAAATAAACTATCAAAAGAATTTTTTACATTGCAATATGCCTTCAGTGGACATTTAACTCGTTTTCCAGCTTTTATAGGTTTATAAAAATGACTGGTAAAAACCTTTTTTTGGTAACTTTTAAAATCACAGTTTCCACATTACATTTATATAAGAAATTATTTGAGACGTCAATTTCATAGTGCATTCTGGTTAGGTGCGTGACAAACGCTCCGTATTTTCGGAATCGCATAGAGCAGCCATCGTGCAAACAATTAAAGCTGTTTGCAGTTTATCGGTGCAAGTAATTGTGTAAATCTTATTTTCTTATTGTAGTAAATGTTGCGTTGCAGACGCTGCATTTATACATTTTTTGTAAAAAAAAGAATTTTTATTCACCTGCAAAACTCACAGAACACTTCCAACCACATAGACATAGACAATGCACAATGAACAAATCTTAAAGAAACCGATACGAAAACGTGTTACAACCCGCAATTCGGTGTATGTGGTGGGATAATTTTACATAGTTTCCTCATGTAAATGTCCAGTAAGACTGTAAATATTAAGTAATTTTACATAACGTTTTGTAGTTTTAATTTCATACTGTAAAATACTTGTAAAGTTCACCAAAACTTAGTATTTTTACTATTAAACGAATGGAATAAGCCATTTACATTGTTTTTGTGGTAATTTTTATGTAAACTTACATATTAGTACATGTAACTAAGGTGTATTTTTACATGCATTTTTTACAGTGTAGATTATTTAACACGAAATTGCAACGAGTTTAATTAATTTTTTATTGCAGTGAGTAAAATCTTAAATTTTGCGTTTGTTGCGTTAGGTACTAAAGGTACGAGTTTTCTGCATACAAAATAATTAAGTACAATTAACTAGAAAAGTTAACTCAAAAGTTGTTCTTAAATTTGGTTTTAACATGAAGCTCAAACAAAAAATCATCTAGAAGTGTCAAATAAGTAGGGTTCAAATTTTTTAAACAGGTTTTACGCTCACATGCGAAAAAAATAGCAAAAAACATCTAGTCACAAAAAAATTAATTACTTTTTTGCGTTTTATTTGATCTTGGTTTCAAAATGAAGCCTCAAGAGGAGCGCATATTGTGGTGTTAAAAAGTTGGTGCGCCGATTTTTTTAAACGCGTTTCATTTATAGTTCGTCTCTGATAGCGAAATAGCATCTCCAGTCACCAAAAGTTGGATGACTTTTTGCGTTTTGTTTGATTTTCTTATATAAAGTACCTAGCAGTACACAAAAGGTGCTGTATTTTTTGTTTTTCATGGCTGGATAGATCATTAAATAATTTGCCTTCATATGATCATGGCTAAACGAAACGTTAACTTTATTTATTAATAACTTTGCTTCGGGCAAGCTTCACCCATTAAATGTAAAAGTTTAATAATCAAAACTGCAAAAAATAAAAGGTTGCTAGGGAATATAACGGAAAACTAGCAGGTATTTTACTTTTTGTGTGCAAGAACGCAGATTTTCCTTTATTTAAATATATTCACGATAATGAAATTACTCCAGGCAATGTATGAAAATTATTTATTTTGTTGAAGCGGTAAAACATTCTTATGCACAGTTGCATATAATTAGTAAACAACTGAATGTGTGTGTATTTGAAATTCCGCATTAATTTAAAATTTGCCCTGGAATTGTTTAAACTAAAAGTGTAGTTAATGTTTTTTTAAATTATAGTTTGCTCAAACTAGTTACTCGGTATGCTTTGAGCTTTGAAAATGTAATGTAAACTTTGCCTGCGTTACAAACACAGAATTAAATGGAAGCACTGTAATTTAATTATTGTTAATAAACCGTGTTTAATAGTTATTTACGTAACAAGACCAAAGTGGTACTTTACTGGACGAGTGGGCAGTTTTGGGACGAGCCGTAGGCGTCCTGAAAGCATACGTCTTCCACTGGCCACAAAATCACAAAGACTGAATCAAAGAGTCGGGAGTCCACAGTTTTTCCGACCCCTGACTCCAACTCCCGACTCCTCCAAAAAGCGCTGACTCCTCGACTTCGGCTTCCCATCCCTGGTATAACCGTGCATTTTGTAGCGACAAAAATTCGATAGTTCTGCCTGCGGTGGTCTTCATATTTTTCAAAACTGTTTGAAACATCTTAAGCCCTAAGCAATAGACTCCCACTTTCAGTTCGTTTAGAAACCGTCTAAAAACATTTTTACAGCCGATCAAAAAATGTATTAAACACAAGTATTTTTGTAGCGTATTCTATAAACTTAATTTTCGATCGATACTTGTTCGCAGTCAGCAGTTTCCTCTTTTGTAGTTATAATCGAATACACAAAGCAGTTAAGTGGAACCGTCTGCCAAAGTGATGAGGGTTTACTGTCATATCTTCGAATTCGCGTTAGATGTTTTATAGGAATGGCCATCTGCGAACGATCAATTTACATTTCGTTCAAGAACAAACGCAACTTCTAGCATCTAAAAAACCGGAACGATTTTATTTCAAAGCCGAATTGTTTTCGAGATGATATCGTACTGGTTTATTGCTATCGTTTTGCATAGATCCCACATAAAAAAAATAAAACATCAGAAACCAATTGAATATACAGAGTGGTCCGATATTTTTTTTTGTTTGAATTGTTTCATTATTATAACAGGATTAAAAAAATCTGGACAAAATACATAATAACGTACAGGGTAAAAGTTAAAAAACAGTTGCATTTTGAAATCTGCATACTTTAACACTGTACAAGTTTTTTCCTGGGTTGTAAAAATTTGCCAATAAAAAAGTTGTTGAGCCTTTGACATAAAACTGTGTATTTTTACAGTTTTTATGCCAGTAGGCAATTCGTTGTAAAGTTTTATGGGAGTATTGTGTTGCTCTTCGAAAAGCGTCTGTTATGTGCAAGTGAAGAATGTAAATTATAAAATATTTTACCGGCGAAGCGTGATTTCTTGCCGTTTGCACAAACGGTGCATGTAATGAACTTAATAAATGTGTTGCAAAAATAAATTTCGCGAATCAAAAAAGCGCAAAAATTTTATTTATAAGCTGTTCCTTTTCGAATAAATTGAATAAAACAAAGTATTTTTGCAAAAGTTAAAATAATTTTTACAAAAATAAATAAAAATAACAAAAGAAAATGCCTTAGCTATTTTTAAAGATGTGGGTAATGAGAAAAAATTCACTTTTTAATGGTGTCACAACCATTCACAACCAATATTTTAAATAAGAAAGTTGACGTTAAAATAACAAAAACAAATAAAGATGCGTAAAATTTATTAACAAATTTAAAATCTGCCTAAAAAGTATACTGATTATGTCGAAAAATATTTTGAGTATTACAATCAAGCAAAAATGGAAAACGTCATTGTTTTGTTGTTTATGAATAGCGCAAAAACTATCAACTTCTTCTAGGTTTTTTGTTTCATAGAATAGTTGCCCTTAAATCATAGATCATTTTGACTCATTTAACCAACTCTGTATTTCTTACCGTTAATAAGATACCCATGCTGTTCACAATAACTGGAACCGTAGGAAAATATTTTAGGATAATTTTAGAAAAACATTTTTGCATCTACCTTATTGTTGAGGAAATACAGATATTGAAATAATTTTTATTTAACTTTTTACCTGATTATTACGAAAGTATATTAAATTATTTCGGAAAAGCGTTTGTATAAATTACTTAGGAAAATATTTTAAGGTTATTCTGATTATGATCAAAAAAGATTTTTACAAAATGGCCGAAACAGTTACCGTTTAAATTAAATTATACCTGAGGAAAAAGTTTGAGATAGTTTTTAAAAAAACTTTATTGTCTAGTATTTGGGAAAATATTTTAAGATATTTTTCAAGTTTTATATGCGTCTACTGAAAAGACATTTTTAAAAAACTTCTATAGGAAATGATTACAAAAATATTTTGAGATTATCTCAAAAAAATCTTTCGTATCATAGCAAAATAATTTGAGATCAATATCAAATTTTGTATAATTACATGTAAAGATTGGGAAACTCTTTGAAATACTTTTTGAAAGAATGCATTATACAACATTTAATTCATAACAAAATATTTTCAATGAATTTTGTCATGAACAAAATATTTTAAAGCCCTTTAAAAAGAATTTCGCATAGATATTTCAACTATTAATTATTGGGATATTTTCGAAAAGTGTTCAAAAAAATCTAACTTTTTTCGAACTGATTTTTATCTTAGCATTTATAGTTGACATTAATTTTCCGTTGTTATGTTGGTACTCGAACTATTTAAAATTCCTTTACGTTTACTAATTACTTCATAGTTTTATTAATAAACAAAAAGCAAGTATTGCATTATTATCTAAACCGATAAACCATAAATAGTTAACTTAAAAGCGCAATAAATAATAAATGAAGAACCACATAACTTTCACAATTATATCAGAAACGATCGTTAAAACTGATTTTACTGCCATAATATTTATCCTCTTTTATCGGGACTTTATTAAATTGCGAAGGAATAAATCGCACATTTACGGTTATGTGCAATAGAACTTAACAGTTTATTATTCCGGCTGTATAATCGTAACTCGCCATGAAATAATAGTAAATGAATGTACATTATTTGCGTCACAGATGCTTTAAAGAGTTCGTGCAAAATAGTAATGGTTAGCTTTTTATTCAGAGTATTGTAGTAAAATGAAGCAGAGCTAGTGATGTTTTAAAATCTTGTTTTAGAATTATGAAGAATAAAACTGTACTGCATGCTGAGTTAATAATTTTACTGTTTACTATTTTATTCTCTCTTATACAACATATTTTGCTCGTAAAAAAATACTTGTAGCAATTTCCATAAATTTAGACGATAAATCGATGTCCCCTTATGATTTTTGTAAACATTTAGGACGTTTTTATGGCAGTATTTTACATTTAGGACAAAAATCTTTAAAGATGTTACTCTCTGACCACTCTAACCTAGCCTAAACCGACCTGACGTAACATGATGCAACTGAAATTAGTACACGTGATAGATTAGAGTATATTAACTATAATTTTCCAATTTTGTATTGTCTTAATTAATTGTTCTTCAATGAACATCACTTTATCAACTGTTTCTGTTGTTTTTCAGGATTCCTGAACGCCAACACGGATCCCTACTCAAGGTCGCCGGCCAACTACGGTCTTATGGATCAAATTGCAGCCCTACATTGGCTCCAAGAAAACATCGCAGTCTTTGGCGGTGATCCAACAAACGTGACTGTAGTTGGCCACGGAACTGGAGCAGCTTGTGTCAATTTCCTTCTAACTTCCAGCGCAGTTCCCGAAGGTACAGAAACTTAAATACTTATTTTTTGTTAATTCCACAAGTACATCATTTTGCAATTTTCTCTCTTCATCATATACAGGGTGATTGAGAACAGGGAGTTTTCAATGTGTAAAGCTATTGCCTAAACAACTTTTTAAGCCGTATCGGATGACAATCACTGATTTTTCCTATGTCGATTCGTATTTGTTTTACGACAACCAGCTTTATTTTTTGTTAAGGGCGCAATTTTTGCTATTTACATAATCAAATAGGGTTACTTTTCTAAATTCATTGATGTATCACACATAGTGTGTTATTTTTTGCAACAAATATATAAAACTTTGTATTTTCAAACAGCTAAAAAAATTATCTTTCATTTAAAGTCATGGCCAACTAGGGTTTCTATTTAAAAAAATAAAGGTTTACTTAATATCTCGTGAGTCAAGGTCTCTAAAAAAAAAAATTGGCTTTTAAATTAAGCATAAAAATCTCTTTGAAAAACCTTGATAAGATTATGTTCTATTTCAATAAATAAAAAAATTGTAGCAAATTTTCAAAACTGATGAAACATTTTTTGTCTGTGGTGTCAAAATGGTAAAACATTCGATTTTGGTCCACCCTGTATATAAAGACTGATTTATACAAAAAACTAACTGTTTTAAACTTAAGAGGTATCATAACATGGATGCTAAACAACCTCCAACAAGTACTTGATTTCGTGTTTAAATTCAGAGCCAGGTAAAAGCACTTACCAAGCCATTTTATGTGTTTCTTTTAATGTATCGTCAAAGAAATACTCGTAAATATTTTACTACCATTCGGTATTGTCGTGAAAGATAAAACCAAAATCCCGCTCTGCAACCGATACTGCATTGCAAAGAAAAATATGATCGTGCGATCCTGGAAAATTTAGATTACCAAACCTAAAGTTTTATTACTGCAATGAAAACTCGAAATATTAACTCTTACAGGCATGGTGGTACACGTTATGTACCACCATTTTTGTTACCAATGCTGCATGGTGGTACTGAAATTGTACCACCTAATTTAATATTTCTGCTGTTTTGCACGATCGCTTAAAAACTGTACCACCTATTCCAATATGTACTGACATAACGTAACTTTACGCTGCAGGTCAGAACCCGATAGAAATTGCTTGCATTGATTGTCTGTCAACTCATTTTAGTTGTATTTTGGACCCCAGTAAAGTGTACAAAAATAATTTGTTGTAGTTAGTGTAATTTTAACATAAAATAATTGTGTTTATGTTAAATCTGTCTGCTTGTGGTATGGTTTACACTTGACATTGTTTTCATATTTAAAATAAGTTTTTCTTGTGTTTATTTGACAATAATTTGGTGGTACGTTATTTGTACCACTGTGAACATTCAAACAAATAATCACTATTAAAATCATTATACAATTTAGAAGACTTGCCATTTAAATTGAAAGGATTAATTTCTTGCGAAAATTGAAGATATTCCGACTGACCAAGAATCTATAATTGGTGAACTAGATGATACAGAGCAGGTAAATAAGGAAAGGGAAGTTAATTTAGAAATGGATACTTTAGAAACTTATCAAAATTATTCTGATTAGTCAGATTCTGATAACAATATGCCACTGTCATTTTACAAAAATACAAGTAATAACATTCAGGAGGCACCCAGATGGACGAATCTTTGACTAGCTGCTGTTCTGGCCAGTTTGAATATTATGCTGGAATATTGTTTATCAAGTTACTGATCCTACACCTTATAAAATATTTAGTTTACTGTTAACCGAAAAAAATGATTGAAAAAATAGTTTTTCAAACAAATCTGTACGCACAAAGAAGTAACATAAAAGAAAATATTACAATTTGTGATAAATCAAGCTACTCAAAATTTCGCATTACAGGCATAGTGGTACATAGGGTGTACCACCTCACCAGGAGTTGCTGAACCCGACGAGGATGCTAAAACATATATTTTTCTTTTTTATTCTGCATCCTCTTTCAAATGCATTTAGTTTCGTTGTTAATAAATAATTTTTAATTTTGTGTGCAGCACGGGCAAAAATATGTCTGCTTTTTATGTGCCTGTAAGAGTTAAGGAGTTTGCAATATATGGTAATTCGGCTTATGTCTTGAACCATTATAACTTCTTTTTGTAGTGAAAAACTCAATATATGGAAGTGAAAATTGGCCTGATCCCTCAAAAATGATTTTTTTTTTGTCCGTCCAAAAAATCTGTTGTTTCCGATCAATTTTTAGGCTGGAAAATACATCTTTACTGGCCTAGGCCGGAAAGTAACTGATGGTAATGGGTTGTCTTTACCGGCCTAAGCCGGAAATTAGCTGGTTGCCATGGTGATGAGTTGTTTCGTTTGATTTGCGCTGTTAAACAAGCGTTATCATACCACCAAGCGAGTTTTCACGTTTAGTTTGTTAAGTTATTGTTTAATTATGGATGATGATTTTGGTATCAATGACGGGCGCAGAAAAAAAAATTGTACGTAACACACCCGCAAAGTGTCTTTGCTGGACTCGTATGCTTTCAGCCTACGGTTCGTCCCAAAATTGCCCACTCGTCCAGTAAAGTAACACTTTCCGGTCTTGTTGCGTAAATATCTATTACAGTGGGTTCACTTCCAGTAGACTAGGGAAGACTAGCAATTTCTGGTTATTACCGACGATCTTAAAATTTTCATGTGGAAATATTCTTGGCAGTAAACGAGCCGAAGCCAGGAACTGTTGATACATGTGCCAATATGCCACTCACGCGCGCCGTTTTCCTTTATTTACTCCAAATATGTTGCGTATAAAAAGAGGTGGAAGAGTGTTGGTGTTTCTGTAGGACCGACGAACGTGCCTGCATCGGAATTTAAAAATGGCATTCATATGCAAAATACGATGCAGTGTGTGCTAAAATTATTTGGAACGTTTCGCGTACCGTCTTTTGTGCAAGCAACGTTATAAAAGTTACAATGTTTGTTTTAATGAAACGTCTGACGGATGGATTTTATAATATAATCGCTCGTGCATGTACCTAGTCTCGTTAAGTTTATTTAATTTTTTAAATGGGATTACTTTATTTCTAGTTTTCCGACGTTGTCTCTGCTTCGTTTTTAACCGCGTTTTGTCTGTTTTGTGGGATCTGTTTGCCGTCGAGACGGGTACAAGAATATCTCAGTGCATCAACTCAATTTTAAGTTCCTTAAAAAATGGATTTCTTGACGTTTTAAGAGATTTATCAGGAATGCAACTTTTAGGCATATTCTTAGAGAAAAACTTGAAAAATGCTTTGTAAGCTGCCGTCATGTAAATATATGCAAGGATGTGTTTACGTTATGCATAGCGACTGACGTTGGTTACGTGTTAGTTCGAAGATGATGTAAAACAGCATAGCTGGGGACTACTAGGTAATACCATCGCGGGGGATTGGGGCATGTTCACGGCTGTTTTCTACATAGTTTACTTTAACACAGCTTAGGGCCTGTATGTCTAGGGATTCATGTGTGTTTGTCTATGATAATGCCGCGCAGAGAGGTATTCAGTTTACCAACATTCTACCAAAACATCTAAATGGATAACTGAAAATTAGTTCGATAATAGTTCGACCAACAACAATATTCACCCCAAAACAACAACACTCCATTAATTAAATCAATACCAGGTAAAAAAAAATAAGGAATTTTAAAAACGAGCGATTTTACGAGGGCAAATTATTCATCTGCCCTGGTTAAAAAGATATTTAGGTCTAAAAACTCAGACACATTTTAGTTTGTTTGAAAGTTTCTCGTAAAATTGGCACCGTTAATTATTTTTTTAAGCGTAATTCAATTTGTTTTGTAATTTTCCTTATTTGCATGCTTAACCGACTCTCTGACTCTGATAATAACAAAGCTACAGTATCTAATTTTACGTTTTTTGTACAGGATGCATGTAAAGCATTAAGTTTATGCTAAGAGGCCGGAGAATATCGAAAATTTAAAAGATCTTATTAGAGAAATTACACCTGAAATGCTTATAAACGGCTTTAAAAACACTTGTTGTAGATTTCGTCAAAAAAATTTAATTCTTATGATGTTTTTGTTGGAAATAAAATAATATTAATGAACTAAAATAATTTTTGCGTTTCTCTCAAAAAGTTGCTTAAGTAAGGGTATAAAGTTTTGCACCTTGAAAAAAAAACTCTGTTAAATGAGTATAATATAGGGGTACCTTGCCATTTAAAAAATTCAATTGTTTTTCATTGCGCTATTGTTAATCGAAAAAAAATATATTTTAATTTTGTCTTATGGTGGAAAACTAAATCAAACGTCCTAGCCGTTTAAGCTAGAGCTATCAAACTTGGCCGAAATGTTTAGGTGTTTGCCATTGACTTTGTGGGATAATTAGAAAGAATTCACGTAATTGGAAGTATGATTTATAGTCAGGTCATCCGCTTACCATCTTCAGAATGTTTTTCTCTGGAATAAAATTGAAAATGTCATTCGTTCATAAGAAAATATGAGGAAAAAATTCGTCCCTCTTTGTTTTTTGCTGTAAACGTAGCCGTTTTCGAGAAAATTAGCGCTAAAGATGCCTCGACAAATTCTGTTTATACACCTCAAATATTTTTTTACTAAACTTAGTTGGCTAATGCTTGAAAAAAATTCTGAAGATGGTAAGCGGATGACCTGACTATAAATCATACTTCCAATTACGTGTTTTCTTTCTAATTATCCCACAAAGTCAATAGGAAACACCTAAACATTTCGGCCAAGTTTGATAGCTCTAGCTTAAACGGCTAGGACGTAATCGATTTTTTGATTTTTTTTTCTTGCAACTTTGGAGGTCTCTAACTTTGAAAGGAAGCATTTTCGGATAACAAAATACTTGACAAATGGCCATCATTTTCACTCAGGAATATGCACCTACTTTTTTGGCGGTGTATAATTGGGACACCCTGTATACTACTTTCTTGTAAGTACCTAGGGGTTGGACCCCTGTTAGAAATAAATAAATAAATAAAACAATTTATTTTACCGAACGACTGAGTTAGTTAAAACGTTGTGCCCGAATAAAGCGAACCGATTATGAATAAAAATCAATGTATCGAGAGACTGCTTGTAATCTGCTGCCCTAAAAAAATAGGATAATGGGATAAACTTCAGAGATTCGTGCCGTCCCAGCTTCCCTCGTACTATTTTATCTGCGCTGGTCACTTTCCCCGAAACTAGCACGCATCGGTAGATGTGTAGTACACCGTTAAAAATTGCGATATAAAAATGTATAAGATATTTTCATTGATTTATACACGGAGCCGACCATTTTTTACCTCTTCGTCCTCTCCGGGGTAAAAGAAGGTGCCGCGAATCCAAACCTGCATTATTAAATAACATAATATTATAAATTGCGTTTGTGGTAATCGAAAATTGTACAGGTTGATTCAAATTTAATGGAATTACATCTCTAGCTTGCTATTAAAGATAGATAAATAATTGACCTTTGGCAAAATGTTTGTAGCATTGCCAGTTTTTGAGTGGCTGTCAAAAAAGTATGACCTTTCTACACAATTTGAGCTTCAAAATATACATCTATAAAAATTTAGCTTAAACTTTGTCGTTTCTAGAAGTATTCATTTTATTTTTTTGTCTTATCTAATTGCATATGGCCATTATTATTGTTTGTTATATGGCTTATCCAAGAAGGATGTTTCCTTTTGTATTTATGTACTTCTTTCTTTTGTTTATTATTTTCTGGTTAGTTGATTTTTGTTTTGCTTCCAAAAACAACGACGACTCGACGATTTATTAACCTGTTTGTTTCCTGGGAATAGCGTGCATCTACATATTTCAAACTGAGAAACTAAAAGTATACATGCACGAAATTTTTCGCTTAAGTCTTTTTAGAAAAAGACGCCACAATAAGACGAAGAAGTTAAGCATTCGATATCCGAAATTCACAACGTGATTTCCTGTTGAATTTGCTGGAGTACTGGGGTCAATTGTGTTTGTTGAGCTCTTAAACGCACACGAAAAGATTTGGGGTTGGTTAAATGACACCAAATTTGCTCAAAAGTTAAAAGACTTGTTTGTTTGCAATAATATGTGTTCGTTTTTGTCTAGGCTATAATAGAGATACAAGAAATAAGACCTAAAAAATAGATTTCTTGGAAAAACATATTCACAAATGTCACATGCCTGTAAAGGCTTATATTATACAGACAGACAGAATTATCCCCTTAATTTTTTAAGATTTTAGCTTTAGATATTTAAAATCCAATGTCTTAATTTTTTGCTTAAGTTAAAATTGCTCCAATCTTAAAGATAAATTTTGCGGTTGGTACCACGACAAAAATTTACGTTTCTAAGCCGATATAATCCCAGCTAATTGTTAATAAAATAAAATTCAAAGTCGCCGTTAACCATTGCCGCTGGCAAAGCTAATTATGCACGTAAAAATAAAGTACGGACATTAGCTCCAGAGTAACCCTATTAAGTTACCCCAAAAACTTCATTATAAAACAATTTAGATTCTATATTCTTAAACAAGCTCCTTAAATACGTCATTTCAAAGTACGCGCCTTCTTATCGATCCGGAGTTGTCAGTTCACTTCCGGCCAATAAGTCAATTACAGAGTTCGGTCCGGACAATGGCAGTTGGCAGAGGTTCAAGACGCCCAGCGGTTTGATTTATAACCCCCAGATAGCGCTCCGCAATTTGGTTTGAATATAGATATGTATTTATAGGTAGCGACTTGAATATAGACCCTACATTATGCCTGATTTATACTGGTTCAAATGGTTTTCTTTAAAATATCGCATAAAATATTAAAATACAAACAGTTTCCCCCCAATAAACACCGGAATGCAATTTTGAGCGAATAAAAAATTGGCCCTTGTGTTGAACCCTGAGGGAACTCAGTGCGTTATCAACACAAACAATTTTTACACGTATTTTCTTTATTATTTAGTCATCAGTCGTTTTACTGTTAGGTGTAGGACTGTTGAGTTGTGTTGTGCTGACTTTTTCCATGTTTTTCTGTCTTGCGCAGAGAAACTATGAAAATCAAAAAAGTTAAAATAAAGATTTTTTTTCAAAACCCTGTATATAAAAAATTACTTGCTACAAACTGTTGTCATTTCAAATTTCAAAAAGGTAGATCCTAATTTTTCTTTTTTTTGCAGGTGTACTCCACAGAGCCGCCTTAATGTCGGGATCGGCGCTGTCGCCATGGGCGTTGGTACAAGAACCTTCGAGGTACGCTGCCCAAGTTGCCATCCATGCAAACTGCTCTCCAGAACTGCCACACCCCCATCTCCTCAAGTGCCTTCGAGAGAAACCTCTGGAGGTGTTAATGTCAACACCTGTGATCGCCCCCGAGTTTGCCTTCGCCTTCGGGCCGAGTGTTGATGGTGTAGTTATAGATACAGGAGAACCACCAGGTGAATAAGACAATCTAAATAATCGCGAAATGTGCCCAAAATTTTATCAATGTTTTCATGAAAATTACTCTTAAAATCTAATTAAGAAACACAATTTTTTTAATGGTGATTTTTTTTTTTCAAATTGGTAGACGAGTAAAGACTCTCGCCTCTTCTTCATCGGCTCTCTTATTCATAGCAAATAAACGAAACACCAAAATAATGCAGCAAACTACAAAATAGATTGTCCTAATATGTTATCATTAATAAATTTTAACGTACCGAAATTAGGTCTACGACACCATTTTCTCTTTTATTTAACACCTTGTAGCACAAATGCTTTTTTTAACTCGCCAACCAACAGAATTCTTTGCTCTTGCTCCTATAATCAAACATTCCTAAATATTGATATATTTACCTAGCCGACATTTCATTCATTCATTTAAACATTACTCCAAAGTAATCCTATTCTAACTTGATCATTTATTCTACTGTCTATGTATATTAATAATAAAAACGAGAACATAATTTGCGCTCGGCCTGTTTTGTTTGGTTCTGTGTAAATAAATAAATAAATAAAACTAATTTGCAACACTTTATTATCTTACCTCTCAAATAGTTGTAGCAAGAGTAGAGTAAAGTGCCCTAATATGGAATCGTTTTTTGTTTCGGCAATAATATTCACATTTATTCAACAAAATTTTGCAAAACAAATTATAAGGAATTTGTTATGAATACGCAACATATTACTCGAATTCTGGTATTACGGTAGATATTTCTTATATAGCTATTTTTTTTAAATGTTACTACTATTCCATATTAAGCTCCCGGGGAACCTAATACGGAATACTAGGGGTTTTTAATATGGAATATAGAATTATATAGGAAATGTACATTAAAATAAACAACTGCTCATAGATTAATCTTTTATTTCTTTCTGATTTGCATTATTACTTAAACCAAACCAAAACTCTGTTATTTATCTAAATTAAATTATAATTTAAGTGTCATTCGAACTAAATGTTGATAATTTATTTATTTTTTACAGGTAGGACAATAGAATTGTTTTTTTTGGGTATTTTGCACATTTTTCGTCTGCCCATTTCTGACACTTTTGACACTGAACCCATATTGCTGTACTTAGTGACCATAATCATATTCATTATAAGGCACCTCTATGTATTCCATATTAGGCATCAGTGACATTTCAAAAATCGGTATATGTAAAACATGACATGGCCCCGATCAAAATGTTGGTCTATTTAATTGAAATGTAAAGGCTCGTGCTAAATAAACATGCAATAAAATATTTTATATCATTTACCCTAGCATATAATATTTTGCACTGAAAGATTTAGCCTAAAAAGTCAGTAGCACGTCAAAAATATATTTGAATCTGTTATGTAATCTAGTGAATATTTTTTATTTATTTTACATTTGGGAATGTGTGATCGATGTACAGGGTGGTCTATTTTCGATGCCCATACAGGGTATCTCGGTTATTATCAGAGATAGAAAAAAACTAAATACATAAACTCGATTTATTTTATCGAGAGAAATTTATTGCCGTAAACAGATTTTTGATATCTTTTTTAATTTTCGAAATATAGCCAAAAACCGATTTTTGGCACTTTTCAAAAATGTTAAATATCTCGTTTAAACGAGAAGATAGAAAAAAACTTTAAAGACATTTTTCGCATGATTTTTTGTGCTTAATAAGATAGCGATGTTCAATTGTTTTTTACTTATATCAATGCCGATATATTGCACCTAACTTTCTTATTTTAAATGGCAACCATAGGGAAATTATATATTTTTGAAAAACGCAAAAAATAAGCTTTCGATTCATGTCAAAGCCAACTATGGTTGTCTTTTAAAATAAGAAAGTTGGGTGTAATATATCAATATTTGTATGAGTAAAAAAAAATTGAACAACGCCATCTTATTAAGGACAAAAAACCATGCAAAAAATGTCTTTAAAATTTTTCTCTATCTTTTCGTTTAAGCGAGATATTTAACATTTTTGATGTCTTTTTTGATACTCGAAATTAAGCCAACACCATTTTTGGCTCTTTTCAAAAATGTTAAATATCTCGTTTAAACGAGAAGATAGAAAAATACTTTAAAGACATTTTTTGCATGGTTTTTTGTCCTTAATAAGATGGCGATGTTCAATTTTTTTTTACTCATACAAATATTGATATATTACACCTAACTTTCTTATTTTAAATTACAACCATAGTTGGCTTTGACATGAATCGAAAGCTTATTTTTTGCGCTTTTCAAAAATATATAATTTGCCTATAGTTGCCATTTAAAATAAGAAAGTTAGGTGTAATATATCGGCATTAATATGAGTAAAAAACAATTGAACATTGCTATCTTATTAAGCACAAAAAATCATGCGAAAAATGTCTTTAAAGTTTTTTTCTATCTCCTCGTTTAAACGAGATATTTAACATCTTTGAAAAGTGCCAAAAATCGGTTTTTGGCTATATTTCGAAAATTAAAAAAGATATTAAAAATCTGTTTACGGCAATAATTTTTTCTCGAAAAAATAAATCGAGTTTATGTATTTACTTTTTTTTTATCTCTGATAAAAACCGAGATACCCTGTATGGGCATCGAAAATAGACACTGTACAAATAGGTACATATACTTTTCAACAGATATCGCTTATTCAATGTCATAAAACTGATGTATTCCATAATAGGTAACTGTTCCATATTAGGGCACTTTACTCTAATTTTCGTTGTTAATTTTGACAAAGAACCAAAAGTAAACTCTTTAATACTTTGCAAGACGACAAACGAACAGTAATATCATGGATTTTCGCTTTTCTTCTTTCAGATAACCCACATTACAACGAATTTGACAGCAACAAGCCACAAAAAATCGAACAGCAAAACACGATCAACATCTTAAACAACGTCTTGCTAAGAAAATCGGTAGTTTCGAAACTCTCCCGATACGATCTCCTGCTGGGTGTGGTGAAGGCCGAAGCCTACTTCGCGTTTAACGGGGAAGACGTCCAATACGGCATCGAGGCCGACAGAAGATCGAAGATACTCCGGACCTTCGTCCGGAACACTTACAGCTACCACCTATCCGAGATCCTGGCGACAATAGTTAATGAATACACGGATTGGGAGAGACCGGTTCAGCACCCCATTAATATAAGGGACGAAACGTTGGAGGCGCTCTCGGACGCCCAGTACGTAGCCCCGGTCGTGCACACGGCAGATCTACACTCGGCCGAACACAGAAACTCGTACTTGTACGTTTTCGACTACCAAACGAAGTCCGGCGACTACCCTCAGGTGAGTTAACGTCAATATCAACTCTTGTTGCTTGCATTCACTGCTAGATCCTGGTGATAAATTAAGGACATTTAGAGATAAAGGGGATCGTGTCGTCGGCTAGACAACTAGATTGATTATCATCGAATACCAGCTGCGATTGCATTGGTCTGTCCTTAACTTTAGCAACTTCTTTAACTTAGCACTCGCTTTATCAATTTCTTCCGCTAAAGTAGTTTTTTTTTTTGTTGACGACGCTTCATCTCGGAAACCACTCTGATTTTTTTTTAGCGCTGGTCACAGGACGCTTTTGTAATATGTGATGATGCATCACGGACTGAACTGCATGCGCGACACACGCGAAAAGAATCCGGAAATGCTAGGAGCTTCATTTTTGATTTTATTTCTAAGTGCACATTCGCGCTCATTTCGCTTGCAAGTTTCAGTAATCATAAATAAAATAAGTTTTAGCTGAGTTTTAGCCAAGAAGCGATAATTACTATGAGGAAAATTCCCGTAATGTTATGGTTTTCTGTGGAAAATTCTAGAAATATTAATTTAGGACATAATTATTAGTTTTTAAAGATAATTTACTTATCGATCAGAATATGTAAAAATATACAGGGATTAAAATTCGAGTTTAAGCATGGGGATCTCGCTTATTATAATAGCTAGAGTATAGGTTTAAGTTCAACAAAGTTGCTAAATTTCGTGCTCATTAATAATATGAAGAAAAATTGGAAATATCTCAAACGGTATCCGAGAAAATTATGAAATATTTCAAGTTTGTGAAAAGGTTGCTTAAGCAACTTTTTAAGCCGAATCGGATGGTGGTCACAAATTTTTCTCAGATTGATTTGTTTTTGTTTTATGACAACCAACTTAAGTTTTTCTAATGGGCGTAATTTTTGCTATTTACATAATCAAATAGGTTTTATTTTTCTGAATCCATTGATGTATCACACATGGTATTTTACTTCTTTATTTAATGCCAAATTTAAAAAAAGGGGTTTTAAACAATAACCATTATAAATCAGGTAGGCCGGTCGTTGTAAGTTTATGTTTTTTCCTTGATAACCAATCAACAAACTACAAGTTTTGAAAGTCCATTACTTACCACATTAATAAATTCGTAAAAATGAACTTTAATAACGAAGAAAAACGCGAAATGCTGCCAATTTTTTATTCTTTGAATAGGAATTCTATATTGTCAAGTCAACGATATGCATAAACATATCCAGAAAGAATACAATCCTCGCACACATATATTGATCTGAGATGTATAAACAATAATATAGCTAATGAAAAATTAAATATAAATTGGAATATCTAGGTCTTTTAAATCTTCCCAGAATTAATTTTATTGGAGTAATTGTATTAAACTACATAATTTCCAGATTTTCACATTATTAATTATTTAAATGAGTATTTTCTGGACCTCGTGTGCTTTATCTTAATCGGTTGACTGTGATGCGAGCAAAATCGCCATAAATACACTTTACGCAAAATGTACCAACTGAGACAGTGGTTAGAGAGCGAATGATCTTTTTGTTTGTATTTTTGTAGGCATGTTGTGATAGTTATCAAACTTGTCTTTTTTATTAACGTACTTTTAAAATTTATTACCGCCAACCGGCTCGAAAAACAATAATTTATCTTTCTGATCGCGTTACCTCGTTAAGTGTTTGTCTCATTTTTTTTATATCAAAGTAAATAACAACAGAATTTAATCGATGTCTGCGCTATTTTTGATTCGCGAACAGATTTATGTTCTCGGTGCCGCTAGCGAGCAAATTAACGAGTTTCTCGATGTTCCTTCGATAATTATGAAGTTGATGCTGCGAATCTGTTTTGCTGTCCGCGTTATCCGAACTGATAAGGGCAGTTGTGATTTACGACGTCGTTTGAACGAATTCTGGAGGATATGAACCATTAAAATCCTAAGAGCCTCTATTCACTTGCTCGTGTTCTCGGCGATGGCGCTTTTTCATCTTGGAACCAATCCAAGATACTGTATTCTCTATTTAATAAAAGGTTTTCTTAATTTCTCAGTTATCTTTATCCTACTAAGCAAATACTTATTGTAGATATAATCCCGTGGTTAAAATGGAACGCAAATGTAACCAGCTCCAGTTTAAACTTCCATTTAAAAGTGAAACAATTGTTTTCGTTAACTGTTTTTCCCGAAAAATTAAGGTGTAATAGGTTCCGGTAGTCTGCTGCAGTTTTAACTTTAGTATAAAAAGCGAATTTTTCTTGGGTTTTATTGCGGAGCACACTCACATGCACATTCTGCCATCAAGGTCATACTTCACTTCCAAGAAGAACCTAGTAGAAAATATAAGACGCTGGAAAACAGAGTTGGACAGATACAACATGAAGATGAACATAAATAAGACAAAAATAATGGTGGTGGGCGATGCAGGCATGGATACTCAGATAACAATCGATAATGATACAATAAGACAAGTGGAATGCATAAAATATCTGGGTTCGATGATAGAGAACGATGGATACATGGATAGGGAGATAAACATCCGTATAAACGCGGCAAAGGGTATTCTATGCATTGCAAAATCCTTTTATAAATAAGAGGGAAGTTAGTGGACCGACAAAAATTTAAATATACAACACAGTTTTTGTACCAGTCTTGGTATATGGAGCAGAGTCATGGAACCTAACAGAGAGACATAAATCCATGTTGACAGCATGCGAGATGAAATTCCTGAGAAGGACACTAAGGGTAACAAAGAGAGATAGAATAAAGAATGAAATGATAAGAGAGCGCCTGGGAGTAGAGTCATTACAAGAAAAGATAGAAAGAAGCAGCTAAGTTGGTGGGGACACATGGTGAGGATGCCGGACACAAGGACGGCAAAGAAAGTATGGAAAGTTAAGGTGAAGAAAAAAGGAAGAGGACGGCCCAGAAAAACGTGGGATAACCGAGTGTCGGAGGTACTAGTGAAGAGGGACAGCGAGTGGAACAGTGCCATTGAGATCGCTAAAGACAGAAAAAAATGGAAGGACGTATGTAAGAAAAAGCCGGGCTGAACGCCTAACCCTATACACTGTATGGTAGAAGAGGAACGGATAAATAAATAAATAAATAAAGAGCGAATTATTTCTTATCTTCACATCTATGGCCCAAAATAAATAAATTTTGTGATGTTAAACTTAACAGCTTAAAAATTATACGCGTTCAAGCGTTTTAGAATCGGTTTGTTTAAAAAAAACACACACACAAATCGTGATTGGACTATGCATTCGGGTTAATTTTTTCTTCTACTTCTTAATCGGTTTCTCTAGTACCTTTCGGTGTCGAGGTATGCTTTTCTATTTCTGTATTGTTTCTCCACTCCTGCCTGTCGTTAGCTATATGTGGTACATCTCTCCAGCTGACTCATTTTTCTTCTAGTCTCTGCCTCACTTCTTTTTCCCATTTTATTCTTGGCCTTCCTCTATTTCTTTTTCCCTCCGTCTGCATTTTCCATCCTATTTTCGCGTATCTACTTTCTGTCATGCGTAGTAGATGTCCAAGCCATTTTAATTGATTCATCTCCATCTTTTTCTTAATATCTGTTACTCCGAGGTTATTTCGAATTTTCTCTTTACTGATTTTATCGATCAGTCTTCATCCGTCTATGCTTCTCAGACATCTCCTTTTCTGTGCCTGTATTCTTTGTTTTTGTTTTTGAGTTAGTGTCCAAGTTTCTGAACTGTTCGTGAGGATAGGTACGTACACTGCTTTAAAAACTCGCGTCTTCGTTTCTTTTGATATCTCCCCTTTGCTTATCAAACATTTATTAGTGGCGTAGTTAATTTTACAACTCTATATAAATTCAGTGTGACCTTCGTTTGCATACAGGGTAATTTTGATTTGTTGTTTTAACGTGTAAAAGGCGACATGCAAAATACGAAGCAGTCAAATGATCACCTGAAAAAGATCACTAAAAATTCGAATCGTATTCAAACCACGGCGAGTCCTTCACATAAAAAGGCTTGAGAATTAAATTCCAGAGAGCGGTTCGTGCCTTTGACATCCAAACGGGCCCCGTAAAATGCAGATTACAAACACGAGAATATGGAGTAGAGTCTCGGGATATTTCTTTAAAGCAAGGGACACTGGGATTTACAACGACAGCGAATATTGATGAGGCCATAGAACTCGGTTTAGATCAAATCAAACTTCTTTCAATTGTTTTGCATTTCAATTTGGCGTTTAACACGAGTTCGCGTCAAAAATGAAGGTCGCTTCAGTCTGAAATATGGCGGCGATTTCAATATGGCAAGAGGGAAGCTAAAATGCATGGCAATCAAATTAGAAACGGTATTACGTTAGGAAATTAAAATGAAATCGGGTTAAATGTATTTCCCCTTTCATAAATCTACGTCGAATTTCGCTATCAAATTAAATTTTATTGTAAATCACCACCGCGAACCCTAAAGCATGTTTGTCACATTAATAATTAACTTTATTAATTAATCATTTATTTTATAGCTAGTATTAAAATCAAAACAAATGAATGCACATAAACAAAACTGATTTAAAATTGTGTATTTGTTTTAGAAGTTGCATTGCTTCAGAGTGAAACATTTTTCGAAAATTATTGTGGCATATTATTGTTTTCATATTTAACAAGGTCAAACTTTTTAACAGAATGCTTAGTAGATAGCTTTGATTAAGGTCTTTCAAAAACGCCTCGTACAATATTTAATCTTTAAGAGAACTAACTAATAGTATTCAACATTTTCATAGTGTTTAAATAAATGCTGGCCTCTAGAGAGACCGAGTTCTCGACGTTTCGACGAGGTCACACTCGTCATCTCCAGGAGTTTTGATTGGCTTGTTATAATTGTGGCTACATTAATGAAAATTTTGAGATTCTTTCTTTGTCATATCAGCGATAGGTTGATCAGTGATTGGTAAAACACGATTATTCTTGAGTTGTTTATGAAAATAGATATGGCAGGTGGTATCTCATTAGAAAGATTAAAATAAAGCACATTAAACTATTCCATAGCCAACTTGGCGAAAAACTGAAATAAGAGGTAAGATCTCAAAAATTGAAAGTGATAATGAATCTAAAATAATACTTTCATACTACATAAAAAATTACAAACAAAATTAATCTAATGATTATGATATTAACCTCGTTTTTAATTCTCAATAAATTCAGTTTGACCTTCGTGCACGATGACAAAAGTCTGCGCGATCTAACAAGCCTTGCACGTTTCTCTTGATCGCCATGTAAATGTAGAACTCGTCAATTTATTTTTATTCTTTTTCTCGAAGCTTCTTGCAAGCTACAAGTACTCGTCTCGACTAAACTGTATTAACGAAATTATCTTTAAATTCTACAAGAGCGTCGTGCATAAGTGTCCAGTAAATGTATTACTCAAGCAGTAAACAGAAAGCACTTCTGTTCGCGATGTTTTAGCGATAAAAGATGAATGCAAACGATGAAATTTGCTTCCAAGTTTCAATATTGGACTTTAAATTTTGCTGCAAGAAATACACTTTATAAGACGTACGCAGCTTAATTGTAATTTTCTTTTTCTTTATATTTAAATATTGTTATTAGTCTATGTAGACTAATCTACAATTTTATTCTAAAATTCTTAAAGACTAGGTATTTTTCCAAGATGTCCCCATTGGTGTTTCTTGGTTTCTAACATAAAACGCAAGTTTGTCGTGATACGCACAGGTTCATTATGCTCTGCTTCAGCACTGTATCGCGATATATACAACGCCAGTTCAAAAGGTTTGATCCTCTTGAGCCTTCTTTTCAAACCAGCATTATCTAGGAGCTGCAGCACATCGGTCTTGCCATGTGAGTGAAGAAGTCTTCCATCGTGCTTTTCTGCGAACTTCGTGATCTCTTCTCTGACGGTTGGAATCTTCATATCTCTGTGTAGGTGGACATTCCGATAGTACCATGGAGCATCGACAATACCTCGGAGCACTCTATTTTGAAAGACCTGGGTCTTATCTATGTTGCTTTTGGCTGCACATCCCCAGAGCTGAACCCCATAAGTCCAGACTGGCAAGGATTTCTTGGTATGGTAGTAACTTATTATGCACAGACAATTGTGATTTTCTTCCAATCAGAAAGTACTTTTTTTTGTATTTAAGGTCAAGTGCTTTTCTTTTCTTCTTTATGTGTTCTTTCCATCAAAGACAAATATCGAGATCCATCCCCAAGTATTTTGCTGTATCGCAATATGGGATTTTGGCATTTTTTATTGATATCAGGAATTTTTCATTTTGCTTGTAGGCAAAGTCAATATGCGCTGATTTACTCTCGTTGATTCTTACTCTCCACGTCTTAGTCTAATCAGTTACTCCGTTGCATGCTTCTTGAAGTTTAGCAGCTGTTTCTACATTGTCTTTGCCAATTACTGCATCGTCAGCAAAAGTTGCAATTGTGACGTTTTGAGTCTGTGGAATGTCGCAAATATAAAATAGGTCCCAAAACACTGCCTTGGGGTACTCCTGCATTTATATTTCTCATGTTCGAGCGATCTCTCTCTTGCTTGACACGAAACACGATGGGATATGTAAGATTTTAATATTTTGGCATATTGTTTTGGCAACATGTTCTTTAGCTTTTTCTCTAGTCCTTCATTCCAGACTTTGTCAAACGTCTGGACTACGTCTAGGAATATGGCTGAGCATATTTGCTTCTCTTCATACGCTTTTTCAATTATGTCCGTTATTCGATGAACCTGATCGATGGATGGTCGAGTACCCGTTCCTAAAGCCAAACTGGTGATTAGGAATTGGGTTCTTGCTTTTGATGATTGGTTTTAATCGCGTCAGGAGCAGTTTTTCGAGTAATTTTGACACTATTGTGAGTAGCGAAATAGGTCTGTATATTGAGTTCGGGTGTTTACCAGGTTTGGCAATCATAATTATATCAGCCACTTTTCAGACGTCCGTTTCAGGCGGAATGCCGCGTTTATCAGGTACTAAATAAGTTTTACTATTGGGTTCCTATGCAGCTTTTTAAGTATATCTCCGGTCACGAGAACATATCCCGGTGCTGATATTGGTTCTAATTTCTTGTGCAACTTCTTTTGGAGTTATCAGGTCAATTTTTATTTTTTCGCCCAACGAAAACAGCAATATCAAAAATTTGTACGGCACACGCTAGCACAAGGGTAGCATAACATTCTGCGTTTAAAAAAAGTTACATTACAAATGTGAGGGCGCCGAGAGCGTGGAACTTTAAAAAAATGGGGCAGTCTTCGAGGTCCCTAAATTTAACGAACTATTAATGTTAGTTCGTGATGGTTAACACAGAAAAATACAAACGATAAAAGCTTGAAGTTATGTTGCAGTATTTTGTCAACACGATATATTAAAATGTTGATAAGCGGGACTTTACCTAGGGAATTTACATGAGTGATAAAATTTTTATGTAGGTACACATAATAAAATATCGCAGTAGCACTGGATTACATTGTGGTTGCGGCGTTAAGAAATGCTACCGACAGAATTTGCATTTTAATCGTTACTTTATATTTTATACCCTTTAGGGATATTTCAATTTATACTGGTAGCTTAAAATCCTTTTTCTGCTCCGGGGGAAGAAGCACCACTTTAGGCGGCCCTTTAACTATATTGAACCGATGAAAAATCGTTGAAGGGTTGAATGTGCACGCCGAACTACATAAAAATTCGTTTCGGTGGAAACTTCACGTTAACGAGCGCTTTATTGGTCGACTCGTTGTCGAATGTTATCGCGCGTTTAAACAATATTTTCGCCATCGCCGGTTCGTATCACGACATTTTTTTCAAATGCTAATGATAAACGGTCTAAGCGAAAACATGTAAACCTATTACATTAGCATTTTCTTGGAGCTACTGAAAAATGGTCGAGAATTTGTTTTGCAAATGTAATTAACTTGTAGATGTAAAGTTTAATTAAAAAAAGAACGTCGTACCCATGTTAAAACACCGTTTAACTGATTGCAAGAGCTCGTTGAAGTGACAAATAAATAATACTTACAACATATGCGTTTATTAGCGTGATATCAAAAATTATTTTGGTGAAAGGTAGTCATGGAATTGAAAACTGCCATCTTAGAAGAAAAGAAAATTTGTTCGGCAACATTCCTCGATGTTGCTTAAGCATTTGACAAAGTCTGGCATAAAGGATAACTAATGAAATTAAGGAAAATGCTTCCTGTTCAATATAGTCAACTCCTGGAGTCATATCTATCTCAGCGTACATTAAACGTCAAAATGGAAATGGAATACTCAAAACATTATAAGAGCAGGTGTACCTCAAGGAAGTGTCCTTGGCCCGGTATTGTACCTGCTGGATACACATGACATTCCAGAGACACAAAACGTAAAACTCGCCACATTTGCTGACGACACCGCAGTTCTAACTACAGGAGCAACCATGGAAGAAACAACAGAACATCTCCAGAGCGCAATCAATAAAATATATGCATGGACAAAACAGTGGCATATAAAAATTAACGAAGAAAAATCTGTCCACGTTAATTTCACCAACAAAAGAATAAACTACCTACCAGTGTTACTAAATAATAATATAATCCCTTGCAAAAATACAGCTAAATATCTTGGCCTAAACTTGGACGTCAAGTTAAAATGGAAGGAACACGTCGAAAAGAAAACGGAACAGCTGAAGATAAAGTTTAGAGATATGTATTGGCTGATAGAAAGAAATTTTCGGCTTTCTAGCCAAAATAAACTGCTCCTATACGAACAGGCGTTAAGCCTGTTTGAACATATGGACTACAATTATGGGGATGTTCCAAAAAAAGCAACTACAGCTGTCCAAAGGCGTGTTGTTTTCAGAGGGTAAAAATATAACGTGTTTGCAAAAAATTGAGGTGTTTCTAGACAAATCAACCTAAAATCTAGCGGTTTTGCAGCTACTCCTGCTATTTTTTATCCACCATGTCTCTCTCTGTAAGCGTTCGTATTGAAAACTACTCAATAGAGCCCACATTTATCGACACTGAAATCAAACTTAATCGAACAGAAATTAGCGGAATGTATTCGGTAGGGGTAATATTAAAATAACCGTAAAATAAATCACCTTCAAAGCCTGAGCATCAGCTGTGTCACTGAAATCAATAACGAAACACGGGGACGCGTTTTATAGCATTTGAACTGATGTGGGTGGAGCAAATTTGAATAACCATAGATTTTTACGGCCCCTAAAATTCAGTTGAAAGGTATAGTGGAGATTACATGGCAAGGCGATTTAAAAGACGCGTTTATGAAGTCGGTATTGATGGAGATATATTGAAAAAAAATTTAATATCGACACACGTTAAGGTCCGGGGATCTTTCGTAAAGCGTTTAATATTTTTTACATCGGTTATCTTTTTAGGATTAACAATAAATAGCCTATTATTTTGCTACATAAAGTATTTTTTCGATAAATAATTTCGCAATACTTTCATTCGATTTATGAAACTAACTGAAAGCAAAATCAACCAATATTAGAACAATTTTATTTAGTCCAATAACATTTTATTGTCCAGGTTTAATACGTCAATAGAAATACATAAACTTGTTAACTGCTTAGTCCTTAAATATTTCATTACATCCTTTCTTATTTATTTAGTTATTAAATTCTGTTTAATGTAATCGCAGATATCTCCTGGCGATGATGCTTTGTAATCGACAGGTCGATGAAATTGGTACGCAAAATGGCCATTTCCACAGATATAAATAAATTGTCAGGGGTTAGTGGCACATTATTACTATACGTGATAAATTCCCTTACTGTTCATCATATGCGATTCCCAGCTCTTCATTATTTATGTACAAAATAATAACCAGGACAATAACTATGCAAAATAACTAGAGTCTAGTGGGATACGGAACTGTGGTAGGATAATCCATGTAATTCCTGCTATCAGCTTGGCAGTGCTGCCAGCTTTTTCCTGCAGCTCTACCATTTCCTGCTGGAGTGTAAATTATTCATATGTTAGACTTCACTCTCCCTAACGTAACTATTCATGGCAGTCCTGCTGTTTACTACTTTCCTGCTAAGTCACTCCTGCTGAAAAGCGTTTTTTGTTGCCATTTCCTGCGGCGTCAAATACTACTAGAAAGAGTGCGAGCAGCTTCTTATTTACATCATAGTTACTTCAGGCACAACTTGAATTAAAAAGTTATTCGAGTGATTCACATGTGACAAGTGAGTGTCTCTATTTTTGATCGACGCCTGTTATATACAGGGTGTCCCCGTTATCACCGCGAATATTTTAAGTGGTGATAGAGGATCTTTTTTTAAGAAAAAATTTCAAGTAAAATTTTTTCCTAAAATCAAATGCTAAGCTGATATCAACACTTACTTGATTTTTTTACACTTCTGCATTTATAAGACTCTGTTGCCGAAAATATCAATTTTATCGTAAAATACCTTGCAGCTTTTTAATAGAGCATGAAATTTTCTACAAATTAGTTTTATTTATTTTTTGTCTACAGGCAATGGTTTGAGAGTTATTAAGCAGTTTGTACAAAAAAATGTAAAAAATGTACAAAATTTAATTGTTTCTTAGACTTTGCAACCGCTGTATCTTTAAAACGAAAGGTTGTACAAAAAAACCGACGGCCCATTCCGGATAGCAAATTTTATGGGCTACAACTTTGGACCAGTGAAATTTTTTGAAAATCAAATCGATTTTCCGGAAAAGCTGAAAATAAGGAATAGAGTGCAAAAACAAAATTTTCTACAAATATTGTTTTGTATTTAAAAATGCTTTTAAAGAGAGTGCGATTACGTGATTAAAAATGATGGAGGTCATTTTGAACACTTATTTTGTGGTTACATGTTCATTTTATTGCGTCCAGATGGATTTGTATTGTTTTGCATTTTATCGTTTTTTTTTTCACCTTTATCACTATTATAAACATTTCTATGATACCTTTAGTTTTATTGAACAACATATTTACCAAAGTTGTAATTCGTTAAATACCTTATCGGCAATAGGCATCCGTTTTGCTCTACGACGTTTCGTTAAAAAGATGCGGCGTTTTTAAAAATTTACATAACTTATTTATATGCAATTTTACAATTTTTTGTTAAATTTGTTCGTTAGCTCCTTAAAAAAATGATAAGGAGTGATTTTCTGAAGAATTTCAAACTTCATAAAAAGCTTTGAAACTGATGAGATACATAATTTTATGTATGTTGCCGATGCTATGGCATTTTTAAATACAAAATATCATAATTACCGGGAGTTTTTGTTTTTCGAAAACGATAAAATGCAAAACAATGCAAATCCATCTGGACGCAATAAAATGAACATGTAACCACAAAATAAGTGTTCAAAATGACCTCCATCATTTTCAATCACGTAATCGCACTCTCTTTAAAAGCATTTTTAAATACAAAACAATATTTGTAGGAAATTTTGTTTTTGCACTCTATTGCTTATTTTCAGCTTTTCCGGAAAATCGGTTTGATTTTCAAAAAATTTCACTGGTCCAAAGTTGTAGCCCATAAAATTTGCTATCCGGAATGGGCCGTCGGTTTTTTTGTACAACCTTTCGTTTTAAAGATACAGCGGTTGCAAAGTCTAAGAAACAATTAAATTTTGTACATTTTTTACATTTTTTTGTACAAACTGCTTAATAACTCTCAAACCATTGCCTGTAGACAAAAAATAAATAAAACTAATTTGTAGAAAATTTCATGCTCTATTAAATAGCTGCAAGGTATTTTACGATAAAATTGATATTTTCGGCGACAGAGTCTTATAAATGCAGAAGTGTACAAAAATCAAGTAAGTGTTGATATCAGCTTAGCATTTAATTTTAGGAAAAAATTTTACTTGAAATTTTTTCTTAGAAAAAGGTCCTCTATCACCACTTAAAATATTCGCGGTGATAACGGGGACACCCTGTATAAAACTATACAGGGTGTTTAATTTATATCCTCGTTTAGCCTAGGAAAGAGAAAGAAATGTAATAATAGTCAGGTTAAATAAATATGTTTGTTATTATCTGCATCTGTGTGAGGCGAAGTAAAGATTTACATAATATATTTTTTATTGTCGATATTCCAAATGTCAAAATTATGAAGGAGTGCGGTGTTAAAGCTAAACTGAACTTAGAGTTTGTGATAACAATGAGTTCCGAAGTTTCATCAAATGTTTCCGGCGTTTTGTAATATAATCCGAGAAGTTTTAACTGCCGCGCTTAGTCCAGTTTAAATTGACTGAATTAAATTTGAATTGTGTCAAGTTCCAAGTCCCAAATCATCAAGTACCTAAAGACAATTTCGAAATCAGTGGAGTGCCACACGCTTATTGATATTTCACTTCGCAAAAACAAAAGTTTCTACAGAAGTCAACAAAAACGCGATTAAGTCTTCATTAAAAGCGAAATGGTCCGTGCGACTTGAGCAAACTTCGGAAGAATTTCGAATTAATGGCAGGTAAATTATAGAAGGTTGTGAGAAAACAAAATTGGTTAATTGAAATACTGCTCGCTTGATTTTACGGATACTCGGAATTAGCGGACATTTCTTGTAATGCCGGTTAAACAGTGTAATAAGAGAATGTGTGTGAGCCGAGACGCGGGGGTTCGATTTCTGAAATATGCTAATATTAAAATTATGCATTGGAAATGGGAAATTTAAATAAAGAAATGGCGGAAGAACGATTTCGCCGGTTCCAATATCATCCCCGATCTTTCCACCATTTTCACCCCTATTTTACTGGCGAACCGAATAAAGCACTTTTCAATTTATAATGGATGATCTGTCTAAAAAATAAGCTTCGGTTCCTTAATTTACTTAGAAAAGGAATTACAGTTTGATCGAGTAATTTTCGAATTTATTTCTTTAATTTTATAAAGTTGAAAATTGAGTTTAAATGATATATAATGGCCTATCCTTTAGTGTTAAGTCATTGCACAGCCGCGAAACTTGACGATTAACGAGCATTTCACACAGAATCGCATTAAACTTTCAAGAGATTGTAAATAAACATGCTCAAAACCATCTCAGCTCCTACGATGCGTTCGGATTTTCGCTATGCACTTGGGCTACAAAACGCAGTAGTTTCTTGATTTCAGTTTTTGAACAGCAATATAAATGTTTAACTGTCAGTTTTTGTCACAGTTCTTTCAACTGAGGAAGGTTTTTTTTACTGACAAGGGAACGTCACGATACGTTGTCGCTAGAATTTGATTCCCGCTGTGTTTATTACATCAAGGGCATCAAAACTAAATGTTTTCCAGAGTTATACGTGCCACTGGCCATTACCTTCGGAAAAATAGGGGAAAAACTGAACAGCTGATTAATAAAAGTAATATTTGCGATCGCGTTGGCCATGAAACCGTCAAAGACAAAATCGAAATTCTTCTATTTACCAATGCGCGCATCCTTTCCAAGTAAAATGGTGCAAAGTTTTTGAAAAAATCTTAAACGGTTCCGAAGAAAAACGCAAAAAACGATGCCTTTGTAAAAACGGTTTTCCCTATGTTAAACGCCTATGCAAGTCGCATAGATTAGTAATACAGATATACGACAACTTCTCAATTCATAGCGCTTATGCAGAGGTTTCGTTTTTGACGTTTTTCTCCGGAACCGTTCAAGATTTTTTCAAAAACTTTGCACTATTTTACTTGCAAAGGATGCGCATATTGGTAAATAAAAGAATTTCGATTTTATCTCTGACGATTTCATGGCCAACGCGATCGCAAAAATGACCTTTTTGAACCAATTTTTCAGTTTTTCCCCTATTTTTCCGAAGATAATGGCCAGTGGCACGTATAACTTTGCAGAACATTTAGTTTTGACGCCCTTGATGTAATAAACACAGCCGGAATCAAATTCTAGCGACAACGTATCGTGACCTTCCCTTGTGAGCAACCAGTCACATCAGTTACTTCAATAAACCATATATAAATGATTCATTTATAATTAATTTTTTGTCTACAAAGTTTACATATCTAATAATTATTGAAGTTTGTTCCTTGTGAGAATTATTAGGAGTACAATCCATTTGGATACTGTAATATGTAGATGATTTTATATCGTCTTAAATTTTATTAAGGACATCATTACCCAACGCCGTAATAATTTCTTTTTGAGATCTATGCGCCAAATGATGCCAAATTCGCAAGAATTAATTTATAAGTGGTGAGGTAGGTCGAAAGGTAGATGGGTTATACAGTAATAATTACGTTATTTTAAATACTGTATAGTAATATAATTTAAAAACAAACTAAATATTAGTTTTTAATTAAATACATTTGAAAAAATTAATTACATATAATAAATAATAAAATTTTAATATGAGCGTTTAGTTCATGATCGTTTTGGGGCCCCCTCAATCGTGGGGCCCGGCTGCATTGCACCCGCCGTACCCCCTAAAAGGCCGGCCCTGTGGAAGACCTTATATTGCTTCGCACAAACCCAGGGTTTCTCAGTTTATATCAGTTCTAAAGCGAAAAAAGGTCGAATAAAACTTTTTATTTTTACAGAGACAAGGATGTATTCACGGAGAAGAGTTGCCGTACGTTTTCGGCGCGCCGCTGGTCGGGGGTTTCATGCACTTTGGAAGAAACTACACAAAGTCTGAAGTGCTCCTAGCTGAGACCACCATGATCTACTGGAGCAACTTCGCCAGAACCGGGTAAGTTTGAGTTGTTTGTTTCTAATATGCTCAGAACTTGGCCGCTGCCGTTAAACGTCTGTTAAATAAGTTTGGTTATCTCGCGCGAGAGCGAACAGAAAGTCCGATAACGTACATTAAGTTTGTCTTGTGTGTGCTCGAGATTGTCAAAACATCGTGTAATGAAGAAGTTGGATTGGCCGACATGCACATGTAACTCTAATAAAAGCTTTTAATTGTGTTTGTTTGTGTGGGCGATTGTATTATTTCGTTCTTTCAGGAACCCTAACGAGTCTCCCGAGAATGATGGGTTTCACGGGTCAAAACAGGATCGCAGCAGGCTGAAGAATATCGAGTGGACGGCATACGAAGCCGTGCACAAGAAATATTTAAATTTGGGTAAGAAATTTTGTTGGTCTTTTAGTTTGAAGTCGATTAAAGTTCTGGAATTAGGGACTGCTTTCTATCAAAATAAAAATAGTGCATTTTAAGACTATTACTAAAGAAACTAAAGTTGGAAATGTAAAGCATGTCTTAAACATTTTCAGAAAATTCAAAAACCATTGAAATTGTTATTCTAGAAAAAAAATGGAACTTTTTTTTTTAATTTTGAAAAGTTAAAAAAAATTGTTTAGGCCGTTTTTGAACTAACTAAAAGTGGAAATGCATTGCATAGGATGTCCTTGAACGTTTTTCAGAAAATTTGAAGATGATTGATTTCAAAACTTTCGATTTTATTCTGAAAAACAAATGCAAGGCCGTTTTTGACAAATTTTGATGTGGACATTCCTTGATTTTTAACATGAAGACTTCGCAAAACTTCAGATTTTTTATTTAAAAATATGCAAGGCAGGCTATACGTACCTACTCTTGGGACATTTGTTAAAATTTTAAAGAGGTAAAAAAAAGTTGTTTTATGCCGTTTATAACCAAACATGAGGTGGAAATGCATTGAATAGGGTGTCTTTAACGTTTTCAAAAATATAGAAAGCATTGCAAAACTTTTGATTTTTTTCTGAACATAAATGCAAGGATATGTATAACACATAAAACTTTATTAAACATTGTAAAATTCTCTATCAAATGAGTATAATATAGGGGTGTCTTGTAATTTTAAAAAAATCAATTGTTTTTCATTGTGCTTTTGGACACACTGTATATCAATGAGTGCAACTAAATTAGTTATCATGTACAACTTATGATGCACACGACCTGTCGTCTTGATGTGAAAGTGTTCTAAAACGTAAATTTATTTTCTGCTCTTAACAAACACCGCTGGTACATTATTGGCGATAATTCTCTGAACTCGTTTAAAAATGGGGTAGCAAAAGTGATAATTTCCCTTCGAAACCGCTAAATTTGGCTGCTTAGCGTGTCGGAATAAAAGTAAATAGGAAAAACTCCGAGTCGAGGATTTCTTCTCAGATTAACGTGAACAAAAGCAAATGAAGATATAGTGGGACCCAGCTGAACGAATCCAAAATCAAGGTTAGCGAAAATGAATGGCGCGAAAGTGAAAATGACGGCTAAAGGGAGGCAATATCGGGTGGGAGGTTATTTAGGAGGCGAACACGGAGCCTCCACGATGAGATTAAACAAAACAGAGCAGATTGGGCCTGATTTATATGCAGGCTGTACGGGAAAGACAACTTGTGCGGTTCCGTACGGAAATTGGAAATTAGCCGTCGAAATAGCGCGCGTTAGCGCCGGTGCCAAACTATGCCGGCTTATGCGGACGTAGAATGACTGAATTAGTTGATATTTACACTCATGCAGGGACACTGCTGCATATAAATCACGAGTTAATAATCTAGGAAAACTCTATTAGGGTGCGCGCACGAAATATTAACAACATTTAATAAACCCGCACCTTGCTAGATCGCGTTGGCGGACGATTAGATTACGTTAATACGTACACACCTCAGGTAATGCTGAAATTTACATTTATGGTAATTTTACAACCACAAAACGTCAACAAAATGAATTGAAGTTTTTCGTGGGGACCGAAAAACTCTCGCTACTAGAGGTCTTTCAAGATAAACTGAACTGTGACGCAGAAACCAAAACTCGTCTAAAGCGTTAATTACTGCGCTACCTAAAAACATACGTCTATTTCAACAACAGGGTTATAACCTATAATAGTATAACGTTTTTAGAAAGGTCTACATTTCAACCGCCATTCCCACTTTGTGCATTTCGTGGTTCGGTTTATCTTGAAAGACCTCTAGATACGAGGCCAAATTATCAAGTAATCTAATTTTAACGTAGCGTTGTTCCTTGCTTAAGTATAGAAATTTTGTCCAAGGATAATGGCCATCAGCAATTCGGTAAATATGAAAAATAACGCCACTGTAGTGAAATACCTACAGGCAAGCCAAAAGATTTTTCTACTGTTTGTGAATCTTTTGACATGGGTAGGTAAAGGACTTAATAAATTAGTGTTACCTCCGAGACGAGATAATTCTCGATCTCGTCTCGTCTCGAGATTCTCGATCTCGACAGTATTTTTATATGTAAAAAAACTACAAATAGTTTTAATATATATTTTATTTGTAAATTTTTAGAAACCACTTACAAATTTAACTTTCAATTTATTTTAAATATTGTGTAATAAATTCGCAAGATGCCAAGCATTGAGGCCCAGCAATGCCCCTGCTGTCTCACTGTCAAGCCTGTTGCGAATAATCAGGCCAGCTTTCGAAAACATTCGTTCAGCTGGTTGCTTGTATACATAAAAAGTTTCGAGCCATTTTGGCGAGGTTTGGATATAAAACTTGATGACTTTTCCACCCAACCAATACGTCTGCATCTTCATTTGCTCGTGGAGTTGCTATATAGTCATGGATTTCCGTTCTCCAGTTGTTAATTGTTGCTGTAGACTTATTAGGGCAGTTAAATTAAAAGAACCCATTTAGTCTGAATCGGAAACATCTGGACCAGAATCAGCTGATAATTGATTTTGGTTTGGTGAATTATCTCTGAGTAAAAGTTTTTATAGACCTCCTCAAATTTTTGTATTGCTTCTGTTTGCAATTGTCGACCCAAGAACGTTGGTGCAAGTCCGTGATTTAGACATTCATTTGTTGGGAAATGATTTTGTATATTCCTGAATGTGGTGTCTTTTTAGGTGTCGTTTTAGACCAGTTGTATTAGATTGCTTCATTTTTATTTTTGAATGACTTAATTTACAGATTCCAATTTTATCATTCTTTGAGTTACTGCCTGTGACTGGTCCTCTATGAATGTCGAAATGATTCTTAAAATCCGCAGCCGTTTTGGAGTCACTTGATATCTATGAAAGAGTGTCCTGAGATAAATGAGCTTTACTTGAACTCTCATCTGCTCTAAAACGCTTATTTTTTTGTTTGGAATTTATAATTTTTTCTGTAGGCGTTTGTTCTGTTAATGAATCGTTCGATGTATCTTCACTTCCAGTATTCTTATAATCTGCATCTTTCACCGAATCATCATCGTCTTCTACTACACTAGTATCGCTTCCAGCATAACTTTTTGCGGTTAATTTTGTACTGCGTTTCATATTTAAAAACTAATATTATACGAATTCAGCCTAATGTTTTATAATCGGCAATAAGTAACACCACAAAATATTGATAAACTTGTAAACACTTTATAACACACGATTTTAGCTGATACCCCCGTCAATTGCAAAGAAATAAATGTAACAATAGCATCTGATATTATGCGTTCACATTATTTGCTCATATAGGGGAAACACCGAGCTTAAAACAACAGTGTTCTTTCTGTACATCATCAAGGACACTCAGTTGAAGCTCTGCAAGTGTATCAATTCGGTTAGCATGTACTTAAATTTCGAGAATCGAGATTCTTGAGTTCGAGATCGAGAAAGAACGTTCGAGAATTTTCGAGATCAAGAATGCATAAATCTCGTCTCGTCTCGTCTCGTGGCAACACTATTAATAATTGACCCTTGTATTAGCTTGCTATCTCAGTACCCTTAATTTAGTTACGTAATCCTGTTAGTCTATCACCAGAAGCAGCTAAAAGATAAATTTATTTCACAGACTTTCTGATACTCCGAGAACGAAACTGTTTTGTTTTTCTCCTAATTACAAAAGAAAATTAAAGACGCCGCGCTTGAACCTCTGGAAGATATACACAATTTAAAATCGCGTGATATCAAATCCGCAGCCAAACGGTTGTATTTGCAGCAAAATAAACTGTCACCGCTGAAATCCTAAATTTACACAGCATTTGCTAAAACGGTAGCCCAAATTTAGTGGAAGAAATTGGCTGATATTAAGGAGAGTTGCGATAATGCATCGAATGTAAGGAATGCGGAATAAACGAGAATTGCGCAAATTTTGTTTTAAAATTCCAAAACGACGACCAAATTGTGCAGTAAGCACTTGCTTCTGTGCTTGGCGGAAGGGGACGAGGCCAATTTCCCCTGGCGCGCCAAGAGTTTTTAATAAAATTTCAATTTCCGGCAAAGAATCGGATTGTAAGTTATTTTAAAATATCGTAAATTAGGAAGAAACTTACCAATTTTGAACTTAAACTTAAGAATGTTGACATGTAATGGATAGAAGTCTATTTTTAAAGTTTAATTTTATGTTTAATCATCTTAACTTTAGTTACAGCCTTCAAAATGATCAATAAAATTCTTTTCCACCCGTAGGTGTAGGGACGTGTGCAACTCTATGTATTATACACGATTTTGCGCCTTTGTTTTTTGTTCTGTGCCATTTTTTTCACTTCGTACCATGATTTTCCTTTCATCTCCAAGGTATTTGTTATCGCCTTTTCCCGTGTTTCTCTCGGTCTTCCTCTTTTCCTCCTTGTTTGTATTCTTGCTTCCTATGCTCTCTTTACCTGTCTTCTTGTGTTCATGTCTATAGATGCCCCCACCAACTCTAGTTTCTATGAATTCCAAGATAGATTCTACTCATTCATTTCTAATCTGTTCGTTTCTTATTCTGTCCGTTCTTGTTACTCCTCTTACTCTTCTTAAAAATTTCATTTGCCTTTTTTGTCTCGATGTTAATGTCCATGGCTCGCACCCAAATGTCAAGATCGGTCTGTATATTGTACGGTATACTGGTATACACTAATTTTTGTCTTTTTTGAGACTTCTTTTTCATTAATGAAAGTTTTGTCGATAGCGTAGTAGCTTTTCATTGCTTTTTCTATCCTCTTGTTAATTTCCAATTCTTGTTATCCTGTATTTTCGATTGTTACTCCTGGGTAGTCGGAATATTATAAAATTTCTATTTTTTCTCCTTCAATTTCTATGTTTATGTTCTCGTTTCCTTCGTTTGTCGTCATCACTTTTGTTTTCTTGTGACTTATTTCCATTCCATTTTGTTCTAATACTTTTTTCCAAATTTCTGTATTAGTTTTTGTATCCCTTTCATTCTCAGCCAAAATGACTACCGTCTGCGAACGCACACTCTGATATTTCGACCTTCTGTGAATTCTTGCAGCCTTCGAATAAACTTTTAACTTTTTGTTTGCATTTCTTAATTATATTGTCCATAAATATCGTAAACAGGGCTCATTCCTCCTCCTTGTCTTAATCCATCTTCTGTATTGAAAGAGTCTGATGTCATATTTGTCTTTGCCACGTAATTTATTGTTTTCTTATAAAAGCACCTATTTCTTCTTAGTTTATTGTCTAACCTTTCTTTCCTCAAGGATCTCCCAAACTTTTCGTCTAAACACTTTATCGAATGCTTTTTGTAGATCTATAAGTGTGAAATAATAAATAAAATATGTAGAGGAGAGAGGACCAAAACATACGTTGCCTTATGGTACCATAAACCTTAGTTGCACGTTACACCTCTGCTACTGTGTTCAAGAAGTAACATTTTTGAGTGTTAATGACGTGATAGTGCTGGAATTTTTTTTGGGCATCTCTTTAATATGTTTTTTTTTAATTACAGATACCAAGCCCAAACTTAAAAACCACTATCGTGCACATAGGCTTTCATTCTGGCTAAACCTTGTGCCCGACCTTCATAAACCTGGAGGAGACGACGTCCCGCCATCTCACCATCAACTGCAAGATGACGACCCGCCTCCCCCTAAGCTGCCCTCGTTAAACCCTCGCAAACTAGCAACCACAGAATCACCAAACAGCGACGGCATGAAAACGACCGCAGGGGGTCTCAACTCGTCCGCAGCGGCCACAGCTGGTTCCTCCGACACCACAGAACGCGTGGAAGAACTGGGTGGTGCCAGCACGACTCCCCACAGCATGGAAGACGGTTTTGCGGCGTACTCTACCGCGTTGAGTGTTACCATAGCAATAGGTTGTTCACTCCTCATACTAAACGTGCTCATTTTCGCGGGTGTGTACTATCAGAGAGACAAAACGCGCATGAACGAAAGCGGCGGAGTACCAAAGAAACGTAACGAAAACGGGCAAATGCCCAACAACATTTGTGGTGATCTAGAAACTAGTATTCTCGGTGTTAAAAGTGATCCTGCCACGATCCTGGGACATCACCACTCCCATCATCAACTCCCTCCTCCAGAGTTCGCGGATCTCCCCCAGAACAACGCGACGCTCCCTAGACCTCCACCGCCCCCAAAAAACTGCAAACCAAACGTGAACACGCTGACTTCTAACCAGATCCACGAGAATCAACCGCTGCTTTCGGCCCAAAGCATCCAGATGATCAACACGGGGACGCTAACTAAAAAAAATACGCAAATGAATAGTAATAAACAAAATACGATGGAGGAACTGAGAGTGTGACGTAGGTAATCGAATCAGGTGTATCGCGGATTTGCAATAACATTTCGGGTTTGCTCAAGACTTTTTTATCTGTAAACTAATATTCGTGGACTGCCCTATAGATAATGACTAAGTGATATATATTAAAAATTTAGTGTCAAAAGACTTCTTATAAACATTACCTAGGAACGGGATGAAATTTCGGACGGGTTTTTATTGGGTTAGAAAATTCTTCGGGTTCCTAAGGAACTTCTAAGCGGATCTAGAAATATCTATGCGCTATTAGCAACACTTGCAAAAAAAAAATGTTCCGGTTATCAAAAGCCTAACGCGTAAGTTATTTGCAAAGTTTTAGTTTGCACACAAAAATGAATGCAATTCATTTTGGCCTGTATTTATTTAATTTTCGATTACAATCAACAAACTGCTGGTGAAATTCGAGTTTAAGCATGGGAATCTCGCTTATTATAATAGCTAGAGTATAGGTTTAAATTTGGCAAAGTTGATAAATTTTGTGCTCATTGATAATCCAAAGAGAAATTGAAAATATCTTAAACGGTATTCGAGAAAATTAGGAAAACCCGGAAAATCCGATTTTTGAAAATCGTCTATAACTCCTTTGTAGTATAAAATAATTTCAATGTGTTAAAACATTGCCCAAGCAACTTTTTAAGTCGAATCGGATTGTGGTCACAAATTTTTCCTAGATCGATTCGTTTTTGTTTTATGACAACCAACTTTATTTTTTCTTATGAACTTTAATAACGAAGAAAAACGCGATATGAGGCGAATTTTTTATACCGTTCTTTTAAGTTTTGTTATACGTTATCACATGCTTTATACAAATTTACTTAAAATTCTTTTAAATGTAGTGTTTTTTTCCGTATATGTTTGTAATACAAATGTTTTTTTTTATTGTCATCTGAAACCTTTCTGCCATATTTTTGGCAAAAGCCCCATATTTTCCTAAGTTTCTGTCCAACGTACAAAAATATGTGTGTGAGGGTTGTCTTCTTTCTGGGTATGTTTCTGCATATCGTTGACTTGACAATATAGAATTCCTATTCAATGAATAAAAAATTGGCAGCATATCGCGTTTTTCTTCGTTATTAAAGTTCATTTTTACGAATTTATTAATGTGACAAGTAGTAGACTTTCAAATCTTTTAGATTATTGATTGGTTGTCATGGAAACAACATAAACTACAACGACCGGCCTATCTGATTTATCGTGGTTGTTATTTAAAACCCTTTTTTTTAAATTTGACAGTGAATAAAGAAGTAAACTACTATCTGTGATACATCAAGGGATTCAGAAAAATAAATGCCATTAGATTACGTAAATAGCAAAAATTGCGCCCATAAGAAAAACTAAATTTGGTTGTCATAAAACAAAAACGAATCGATCTGGGAAAAATTTGTGACCACCATCCGATTCGGCTTAAAAAGTTGCTTCGGCAATGTTTTTACACTTTTGAAATATTTCAAACTCCAAAGAAGTTATAGACGATTTTCAAAAATCGTATTTTCCGGTTTTTCCTAATTTTCTCGGATACCGTTTGAAATATTTTCAATTTCTATTATTGAGCACGAAATTTAGCAACTTTGCCGAATTTAAACCTATACCCTAGCTGTTATAATAAGCAAGATCCCCATGCTTAAATTCGAATTTCAATCACCCTGTATATATTCATTACATCATTTTATACAATGATTCACCTTGCTAACGCGTTTTCAAAACATCTGTTTTGTTTTAATTACCAACAGTAACAAACGAGTTCGTATAAAACAAAAAACTGTAGCCTTCAAATAAAAACAAAAATGTTATCGGCGATATCACCTATTTTTGTAAAAATCCTTTGTAACGTCAGTTAAGTGCTTGCTTTTGATCGAACAACGTGCGCGATAGTGTATTAGTTAAAATTTTGTGCTTTGTTTAAACTATACAGGGTGTCACAGTTTGCAAGGATTACTTATCAAATTTGGCTGTTCTTATCAAAGGTATAAGTTTGGTTTTATTGTTTTGGCTTTTTGAGAATTACTTTGAAGACCTGTGGTTCACATTATCCGATGTAAAGGGTCTTGTACAGGATTTTTTTAAGTGTAGATTCTATTGTTTGTGATAGCAAAACTTACCATTTTGCAGAGCAAGTTGTGTGATGCGCTGCCCTAACAAGGGAGGGTCACGCTATGTTGTCGCTAGAATCTGATCAAGGCTGTGTTTATTACATCAAGTACATCAAAACTAAATGCTACGCAGAGTTATACGTGCCACTGGCCATTTCCTTCGGAAAAATAGACGAAAAACTGAAAAGCTGAATAATAAAAGTAATTTTTGCGTTCTCGGTGGTCATGAAACCGTCAAATTCTTCTATTTACCAATTCGCGCATTCTTTGCAAGTAAAATGGTGCAACGTTTTTGAAGAAATCTTAAACGGTTCCGGAAAAAACGTGAAAAGCTAGGCCCTTGTAAAAATGGTTTCACTTATGTTAAACGCCTATGCAAGTCGCATAGATTTAGTTATACAACTTCTTAAATCATAGCGCTTTTGCAGGGGTTTCGTTTTTGACGTTTTTCTCCGGAACCGTTTGAGATTTTTTCAAAAACTTTGCACCATTTTACTTGCAAACGATGCGCGCATTGGTAAATGGAAGCATTTCGATTTTATCTCTGACGGTTTCATTGCCAACGCGATCGCAAAAATTACTTTTATTCAACTTTTCAGTGCTTTCCCTTTTTTGCCGAAGGAAAATGGCCAGTGGCACGTGTAACTCTGCGAAACATTTAGTTTTGATATTCTTAATGCAATAAACACAGCCTTGATCAGATTCTAGCGACAATCGACCTTCCCTGTAAGTAATTTCAAAATATTTGTGGCTTGACGCGATATTTTTTGGCATTTAAGCGAGGCGGGAAACTTTTCCTTCTGTTATTTAGAAGTTACCTCTCCATTTTATTGCAAGTGTTGTTTAACTGCGCCTGATTAAATCTTTGTGTTTATATCTACTATAAGCAACTGTGAAAATTAGATCTGCCGCATTACTGTCGAAAGTCCTAGTCAATTTACTCTAACAGACCAATATTTCTTTTGTTTTTTACGCGTACGATAATGTAGCAGATCGTTTAAAAGGTTGTAAGTTTCCGAATTTTCCGTTACGTTTTTGTTGAACGGAAAATTTGAAACGCAAAAAGGGAACTCTTAAAAAAAGATAGTGTTCGATGCCTGAGCGAAACTTCCGTGTGGTTTTTTTTTCGGAATTTTCTCGAGTGCGGCTCTGTTCTTCCTTAATTTTAGTCCTGGGATGATGCTGGCTTAAGTGCTTAATTAGATATGGGTCAATAAATTGTAATGGCTCGGAACAGCGCTCTCTGGTGCAATTACTTTCCAATCAAATTATAGGCGACGAATTTACGCCCAAGAAATTTGGAATTAGTAAATCAATAAACTTTAGCAGCTATTCGAGTGGAAAAATAACAACCTTTGGGGATAGTTTGCTAACAAACTTTTAGCACAAGATAATTATCAACCGTACATTCGTTGCATTTTCGCAAGCTCCGTCGATTATCGCGATTGAAATGCTGTAAGCAATTTTCCCATACAGTTTTCCTTTTAAAATTATCAAGCAACTAAATACGTTTCCTAAGTAGTTTTTCAACTTTAATTTTTCTTTACACAGAGCGAGTGTTCCCAATTCGATTTTTAACAAGAGAATCTTATTAATCTTAAGAGCTAGGATATCAATTAAATTAAGACAAAGTTTCTCAACTTAATGGAGAACAAGAACCTTACAAAATTAACTACAATCTTTTCAGATCAAGAGCATTCAAGCTAAAATTAAAAATATTAACTTTGTTTTCCTGTTACTATATTTTCTTTACTTTCGTTCTTATCGAAAAACCATCACCAAAAGCACAAAAAATTTTATTTTAAAGCAATTGGTATTGTTATTAAAAATAAAATTGTCCAAAGCGCAATCAAATTTTAAAAACTGTCAAGTTTTTCGGTTGTAACAAATAGTTTTAGATTAATTACAGTAATTTTATGTAAATCATGACTTTATTAATTTAAAAACTGTAATATTCTTCAGTGTAACAAAGTTAATGGTGTTTTAAAATAGACGAAACGTCCAATACAACATTTGATTGAATCGGCATGTATTTGGGTACCTCTAAAAAAACATGAAACAAAAAATATTTTTGGGTTTTCATTAATTACTTCAGAACTAAAAAGGTTATGAAAGTTTCATTTTGGATTCTTTCAACACCAAATTACGCTACTATGTCTCAATTTAATGGACTTTACAGCTCTTAAGATGAATGAGGGTAGACCCAAAAAAAAGTTAAGAGTACTATACGTATTTTGGAAATTTTAGTATTGCAAATTTCGAAATTTTTTGAGAGTTTAGCTGTTTGTGTGTCATAATTTTTTTTCGTAAAGCAATAATTTACATTCCCCACGGAAGTTTTGCTCAGGTAATCGCGATTGTTACCAATGAACTATGTATGAATGTTGTGTACATACACTAGACTAAAAAATGTTAAATAAAGAAATCAAAAAATTCAGTTTTAACTGTTATTGCTTCATCAGTAGTGCTACAGAACAAAAGTTTTATTTGATGTTTGATTTCATATTAATTCTTTTCCTTCATTTTCTATAATTTCATTTTGATTTTTCACTTTAATGGTTTGTTTATTTTTTTAAGTTTGTATTTTTGTAACGTTTTTTTATTATTTTAAAATCAATTATTTTTCTTTATTAATTTGCAGAACAGATAATTCAGTTATACGTCTAGTTGCTTTAAGGAGTGGTACCAGCATCAGACAGACGGGAGGTAAACAGCAGAAAAGGTAGGAAATTCGTTTATTTTTATGGGTTATACAGGGTGATTGACTGTCGCCCCTATAACTTTCTTATTTTAAGAGGAAACCCCTGTAAACCTTATATTTTTGTAAATCGTGGAAAAGCCTCTATTGAATGACGTTCAAGTGTTTTTTCTACGAGGAAATATGTCAGACAGGCGATAGTCGACTTTTTTGAGACATCGCGGCATAACAAAAAAATTTAAAAAAATTACAAAACACAATAATCAGACAAGTTATGAAATGTCAATTACTACAGCGATCGTGTTTTGTCTAATCAAGTACAACGATTTTATGAAAAATAATATATAACTTTTAAACTCATTTTTCTCAACAATGTTTCTATGTATGCTTATTTTTTTAATGCACTATTGGATTTAGAATTCAATTCTCCATTAGAACCAATAAAAAGAGTATACCATGTAATGTCAAAAAAAAAACTACACGCCAGTCTGACATATTTCATTGTAAAAAAAAAACATTTGCAAGTCATCGATAGTGAATTTTTCACAATTTACAAAAATATAAGGTTTATCGGTGTTTTTACTTAAAATAACAAAGTTATAGGGGCGCGACAGTCAAACCGAATCACCCCGTATAACAGCAAAACGTGGAGACGTTTTTAGTTTGAAATCTGAAGGTGAATTTTTCACTTTTGTTCGTCTTGATTGCGGTTTCTAACGCGTATATTAATTTGCGAGTTTCAAATTTTTGATCTTGGAAGATGAATTGAATGTTTGCTTTAAGAGATTGAATTTTAAAATTTAAAAACTTTCGGGTTGATGAAAATTATCCATCATTATTGACACTGACAAAGCGTTTAATTATCAGCAGACTTGAAATTAATTTGACCGACTTGCTTATAAAGTCTCAAGGAAATTTTGAAGATGTATAAAATTCTAACCGTTAGAAAAGCTCTGTATAGTCGGCGTCAATTCTGATGGCGAGTGGTAGGGGTGCGCACTAAACACAATTGGAATTAAACATACAATTACACAAATACACCTACTTACTTAGTTGTATTGGTATACCCGCCATGAGCGTCCACAGGGGAGGGCAAACGGGGCACTTGCCCCTCCCTGGAAGCGAGTACTCCATTAATGACCAAATGAAAGAGGGTCAAGTTAAAAAATCGTTAACATTTTAATGCAAGCTCTTCTTCGGATACTTTTTAGAGTTTTTGAAAGATTTTTTTTACAGTCATTCCATTTCATCTGTGTTAATCCAGGCCGGCTTTGGGCATTTTTCGCTCATATCTCTTTTATTCCTGGCGCTTTTGAAATAAAACAAGTTCATTAAAATTTGTAACTTTTCATTTATTTGCAAGAAATATTGACACTTACTGTAATTACATTTACGCATAATACGGGATAAAAATTGTTAGGATGAAATATTTTTGGAGTTGTATAATCGGTTGCTATTAATAATCATTTGAAAAATTACGCTGTAACAATGTCCCTTAACATTACTTTTTACAGAAGAGTTTTTAAAAAAATTAAACCCTAAGTAAAATATCTATACGATCACTTCAGTCAGACTTTCAAATATCGATTACATATTGTATTGAGTAGATAAATTACACGTCTCTATCCTACGAATATTAAAAATAAATTTTACTTCTTAAGTTCACATCTCACGCCACTTTCAAATAGTATTTCACAATATAGAAAGTTAAAGACAGACTTTTAGGCTCGCAGCACACAAGATTATCATCCGATGCTTTCGATTTTAGTAATTTAAAAGTTAAAAATCTTGATAATTTCAACGATTCAAATTTATTTTGGAAGTATATAAGTTACTTTTTATTGGTTATCAGGTCCCTGGTAAAGATTTTTAACTTTTCTAATTATACTCGAACATTGGCGCAACAATAATTACCACAAAACTGAGTGGGGGTTCCCTAAAACTTAACATGATGTAATATTATTTGGCTGTATTTATTGCATCAAGAACATCAAAACTTAATGTTTTGCAGAGTTTTACGTGCTACCTGCCATATCCTTCAAAAAAATAGGGTAAAAACTGAAAAGTTTAATAATAAAGGTAATTTTTTCGATCGCGTTGGCCATGAAACCGTCAGAGATAAAATCGAAATTATTTTATTTACCAATTCGCTCATACTTGCGAGTAAAATGGTGTAAAGTTTTTGAAAAACTCTTCAACGGTTCCGGAGAAAAACGTCAAAAACAAAACCCCTGCAAAAGCGCTATGATTTGAGAAGTTGTGATGATCGTATATCTGTTATAACTAAATCTATGCGACTTGCATAGGCGTTTAAGATAAGAAAAACCGTCTCTGACGGTTTCATGGCATACGCGATTGCAAAAATTACTTTCACTATTCAACTTTTCAGTTTTTCCCCTATTTTTCCGAAGGAAACGGCCCGTGGCACGTTTAACGCTGCAAAACATTCAGTTTTGATGTTCTTGATGCAATAAGCACAGCCTTGATCATATTCTAGCGACAACATATCGTGACCCTCCCTTGTCAGTACAGTAAATTCTCAATTTAAAAGACCAATTTCACAGATTTTGGATGTAAAGGACCCCCAATTTACGTAATTTTGATTCTGATTCTTTGTTGGTTTTGCCGAAGTTATATGCTAAATTCATCAATTAATTTCATGTAAAACAAATTTAGGGATTGAAAAACCGGTTATTTATTGTCGGTTAAACGGTTTTTCGAATTTTATTCAGATTATTGGTTTCGTTTAGAAGCTGTTTTAGTAGTTTTTTGGATGTAACAGATATGCCCTCCCCCAATCAGTTCGCTAATTTGAGGTTTTACTGTATTGATACTGTTCGTAACAAACATTAGTAAACATTTATTTATACAATACATTTTATAAATGCTTGGATTATTAAATTAATTCGTTTATAATTATAAATAAGTTTAATTGGTAATCAATTATTTTTTTAAAGCAAGATTTCTTGTAGAAATAGTAGACTCTGATCTCTGCGCTGTTAAAATATTTAATAGAAGGTTAAAAAGTGCGTTCTGTTGTGTTTTTTGATCGCCAAAAAAATTTGGTATGTTACAGACGCATGGCGTTAATTTTGACTGACTATCCGAGAATAAAAATGAGTTTTTGATTAGTTATTTAAATGTATCGTTTTTAATTTTAGACAGTTATTTTTCCAAATGGCGTTATTATTTTCTTTATCTGTTCATTTTCTTCACAACCTTATTCCATTTTATTAAAATTGCTGTAACATTGCCTATCTGCTGGTAATGTGACATCATCCTTGTCTGTTTTAAGAGTTTAGAAGATTTTAAAGTCGAAATAGATAGGTAACAATGCAACTGATTAACAACAGACGAATCTTAAAACTGGTTTAGCATTTCTACAAGAGATGCTTCATACAAAAATTATTTTTTTCTGCAATCGTCACTACACTAGCTCAATAAGTACCCAAAAGCGGCTGTAACAATCATTTTTACTGCCTAGGCAGTAAAAAAGTAAAATGCGCTACGCTCATTGGTTGAATTTAGAAAAATTGCGCTTGCTTTTGTTCAAAGATACATATTTGACAGGAGAATGAGAATCTGACAGATGAAGTAAAAGTATTTGCTTTATTTTTCGCTATTTCTTTGACGATTGCAGAAAAAATTTCATATGCCCCTCGTCAGTAAAGTTCCTTTTTATCACTCGCGCGGTTATTTGCCTCGACTGTGATAAAAAGTCGAACTTTACTGCCTTGGTACATAAATAACTATTTCGTTAAACTTATTAAGATTAATACTACACATTGTTTATAACGAAATTTCTTGTGTACTGCGAGCAAATTACCTCAAATAATTCCTATTTGGCACATAAACGGTCTTAAATATACAATAAACAAATAAACAAAACGTATTTTCATTCTTGAATATTGAGCAAAGGATTATATTAACGAAAGTGCAAATAACGCAAGTGCTAAAAAAATTTGGCAACTTCTTTGGCTTTAATAGTAAGATCACACCGTTACTTCTAGACTTGAGCCGGTACTTAAAAAATAACTTTACAAAAGTACGTTCTGAAAACATTTATAATACTGACGGACAAATTCAGGTTTTTTTTTATATAAAATATTATCACACATTTTCATAGGATCTTTATGTATTGAAGAAGAGAAATTTTATAGGGCGAGATTTTTTTTGCAAAGCACTGTTTTGCCTCTTATTGCCTCGAATTCGATGCTTAACACAGAGTTTCGCTTATCTTAACAGCGCCAACGTTGACGAAATTGCTCAATTTTTCAAACGAATATAAAACGAAAAATATCACAACCTTCATTTAAAAATCGTTAACGAAAACTCAAAATACCGTTCTTAAAGCATCATTAACTGATATATTTAATTTTCTATAAGGCGTTTCGTCCATTTCAGACCGTCATCAGTCTTAGTTTTATGAAATATAATTATTCGCGAATTTTTCGGTTATTTTCCAAATTTTACCCAAAGTGTTGTACCTACCTACATCATGAAATTCAGAAAATTTGGCGCTCTCTTTTAGTGCAAAAGTCTAATATAGGTCCCATAAGAAATAACAAAATTGATGATGGTCCAAAACAGACAAAACGTATTGTACAAAACCTAATTACATCAGCTATAGAAAATAAAAACTTGCATCAAGATTTTTTGATCTCTTTAACAAACAAAACAATAAAGCACAAAATAAAATGCGCTCATAAGATCTGGAAAAAAAGTTAGCACAACCTTCTTAGCTTAAAGTTTTCAAAGGAAAGCCAAAAGCACCTTCTTAAAGCATTGTAACTCTGATTTAACGCATTTTCTATCAGGCGTTTCGTCTGTATTCTCAATTTCACAAAACACGATTATTTTTGAATATCGCAACTTTTTTCCAAATTTTACCTACAGAGTAATCTATCGTATTCAGAATTTTCAGCGCCAACTTTTGTTCAAAAAATCCAACATGGCGACCTTAAGAAATAACAAAGTTGATGGTGGTCCAAAATGGACGAAACGTGTGATGCAAAATGCATCAATATGCAGGGAAGTAAAAGTTGCTTTAAGGAAGTGGTTTCTAGTTCTTTGAAATATCTAAACATGAGGATAAAGCAGAAAAAAACGATAATCATTTTTTTTTGTTATCCCTGAATAACTTCTGAACCAAAATGGCTACGGCAATTTTCTTTTCAGATATGGGTCAGCGCCCTTAAGATAAGGGAGATCCCACTGTGTTGCGCCCCGAATTTGAGGCACGCGTATTTACAAATATTCGCGGTAAATGTCAAGTTGAGAGGCAGAGCGCGGAGCTCTAATACTTTAGTAATAGTTTCGAAAATTAGATACAAGAATTCATCATAACCGTAGATCTTCGACTGTAGCCTCTTCTGCTAACAGCAGCGCCCTGTGCCTCGCACTCTTTCCGCACCCTGTCTATGATGTCGGCGACCAATTTTTCCTCTTTCACCCTCTGCTCCTCCCAATCGGCCGAGCGTATCTCTTTTTTCCTGCTAACTTTCGCGCTCTCTACAGTCTCCACGATCTCTTCCTTAATGCTAATGTTGAGTTCCTCTTGCTGTTCGATATTCTCCGAGTGCCTGGTCGAAACGTGCCCCATGTAGCCCTTGCGGCTCTTGAAAAACACATTGCAATGAGTACATTTGAACAACGGCGCTGGATTTATCATGTTGTTAACGTGCAGTTTGTACTTATGGCGGTACCAATGCGTCCTGCTCGCGAGCACTTCCCCGCACAACTTACAGACGACACTACCGTCGTGCCGGGTTAGGTATTCCAAGAGTTCGCTCTTTTTTCTCTCGTACGTTTCGTTTTCCGCGGTTATCGTTAGACCGCCGCCGTCGGCGTCGCTTAAAAAATGCACGCCCGTCGCCGCTTCCAGGTTCTTTTCGTAACACTCGTCGTCGTTGGAATCCGGCAGACTCTCTTGCATATCCGCGGATTCGGCCGATATGATCACGGAATCCTGGTGTTTCGGCGTGATCAATTCAACCGTGATCGCCGCCGGTAAGTTCGAATGGTTCTGGTTGTTCTCCTGGTAGAATTGCTCATCTGTAAAGAAACGATCGGGATTGTTAGTAAAAGCGAATGTTAGTAAAAAAAAAACATCGAATAAAAAGATAAAGGAAGGAGCTTTTAATATCATACAGCAGGGTTTGTCGCTTTGTCGGCGACGGAAATGGCGACATAAAAGGCTTCTCATGGCGGCCGGTTTTGACAAGTCAAAAAGTCAAGAAATTTAGAGTTTTGTCCTACAATGGTTAGCTGCAAATCCTGTAGACTACAAAACTGCCCGGACTGGCCATCGGGCAGTTTTGGCAAATGCCAGAACGGCCGGTGCTCAAATGGGCTGGTCAGGGCCAGCTTCTAATAGAAGAAATTTTATGTAGTAATGACAAAAATAAAAGTTTGGCCCTGAAGTATAAGGAGCGCAAAAAGTATGATAAAATATGCCATTATAACATTTGCCCGTAAAAAATCTTCGTGTTTTTCTGGGGCTCCGCAATACGCAATAGCGTGTTTTGTTTAGGAATAGTCCCGATATTATCCGAAACCTGACTCTTAGCTATAGATGGCGTGTGCATGTGTAAATAGTTTCATAATCTGCTTATTGTATTAATTAATTAATAAATATTAGATAAAAAGATTAAGTTTCATAGGGAAGTATACATTAACATTTTGTAGTGTAATCATGTTGCATTGAAAATTTGATGTGGTTTGTCAAAAACGTGTGTCATATCAGTGGCGTGCATTTTTGTCCAGCATATTTTTTAACTCTCTTCATTAACAATCCAAATATTGATGTATGCTGTCGTTTTTTTAATTCCCTCTACCACAAAACAAAAAATAAATAAGTATATAACAAGCTCAAGTCAAAACAAAGCAAGTATTTACATTATTCAATACATAATAAAAAATGTTAAGTACGCCACTGAGAAGGGAAAACATGCATCCGCCATATTGAGAAGCCTTTTTGGACGCCTTAGGACCGCTAAAATGCTCCTTCACCTTTTTATTCAATGAAAAAAAAACGTGGGAAATCATTAGAGGTAGATTTATTAATTAACAAAAGTACAATAAACACAAACAATTTGATTATTATAATAAACTTTGTGTAGTGGAAGATTATCATAAAACTTATTTATTACATCGCACCAATAGTATCTATATAAACAAAGATAGAAATAACATAAATAAAAAAAATTAGGAGGTTCTATATTCCTAAAATCAATTTCTCGAGAAAATGGAAAAAATTCTATACATACACAATTATTTATTTAAAGCACTTTATGTTTGCTGATTTTTATTTTTAATATATTATAATATTATATAAACATAGTTAACATTATTTTGTATTTAATGAACACAGAATTCAAAATTACCACTTTAATTAACACAATATTATTTTCAAAATTAACGTGTACAGTGTTAGTAATAAACTAATTTTAAATATTTTGCCTTTAGTACGACATTTTTTTAAATCGAAAAACGTAAATAGAATCTTTTAATATATATAAATCTTGATACATATAACTTACGCGTACATTTTCAGGCTTAATTTGATAATAAATTTAACAGTTTTGTGCAATTTTCAAAATTCATAACAATTATAATTATTTAAAGGCCTAAAATCGCAAAATATTGATAAGGGTACCCTGTTTCAGATAGCATGTAACAAATCTTTTTCTTCAGCAATGTTAATAATGCATCACAATTTAAGTTTTTAAGGCCTTTAATCAAAACAATTTAAAATTTGATTTGTTAAATTTTTGACATTACCATTTTCAAAAATTCGACAAGTGTGATTTTTTTGAAGACCTAAAACCAAATTTTAAAAAACCTTGTTTAAAACATTATTTACCAAGTTTTAACTGTAAAATTTAACAACTGTATTTTTCTGAATCAAAAAAAAAGACAAAGGCCTCATGTTTAAAATAGATTTAACAAACTTTAAACATTGAAGATTGTCTAAAATTCGTCTTACAACTTTTTTACAGACTAAAATCAAAAAATGTTGATAATACCAAACTAGGAATTGTTTCAAATAACATTTAACAAATTGGCTAAGTCTTCTGTAAATTGTAGTTTACAAAATTTTAACTCCAACAATCTTAACAGTTTACAACTGCAATTTTTTTAAAGCTTTGTTAAATCATACAGGGCTGATTCAAAATATTTGCTCTGCTGTAAATTTTTTAAGTCACCTTTTTATTTTAAACCTGTGGATGTCTTTGGAGAGAAACGTTGCAATAATTCGTTTTAAGTGCCTTGCTTAATCAAACAGGGCCGTATTTAAAACATTTACTTTCCTGTGAATTTTTTTAGTCACCTTTTTTTTAGAAAACCTGTGGATGTTTTTACTAAAGAAAAAAATATTGTAAAAATTCGTTTTAAGTGCCTTGCTAAATCAAACAGGGCCGTATTTAAAATATTTACTTTCCTGTGAATTTTTTTAGGTCACCTTTTTTTTTAGAAAACCTGTGGATGTCTTTACTGAAGAAAAAGCGTTGTAAAAATTCGTTTTAAGTGCCTCACAGCGAATAAACGTTGCATAAAATATATGAATCTATCTGAAAATGTTCAATAGAAAATTTTATTGTATATTATACGTATACAAATATATTTTTTAGCGATATAACAGAACGCAAATTCAAAATTTGCAATACATATTGAAGTTTTCTGACTTATTCCTAGATAACTTTGTTAGTATATAAAGTTCTATATTAATTGCACTTATTAATTAAGGCCCTCGCCGTATTTTATTTGGGACGGTCCGGACCTAACTTGGAAGAACTGTGACAACTGGCCTTTCGCCTAACAGAACGTTAAACAAAAAAAAAAAAAAAACTAAATAAACTATCACACAGTGATTGTCAACTGTCGGCTATTGCCGAGTTAAACGTTATGATATTTTATATCGCTTAGTTTTGCTTTTTTTGTGGACCTGTCGTGGGTCCCGCGAAAATATTTCGTTAACGGTGTCACGTTTGTCCAAGAATTAAAATAATTCTTATTCAATAAAAACATAATATAAACAAATCTGAAAATATCGGAAGAAATAGACTTATTAAACAAAACAAGCTTCTAAATAAATATAAAAAAATCGTAAACAAATGATTCTTCATTTCAAATGATACACAGTTGTTAACTTAATCACGATGTGTTTTTTTTTTACATTCCACCCGACACCCAATTGTACGTTAAAGTAGTTCAATTATATTACAGTTTGTGCGTTAAACGGCACACGACCCTACTTTTTTTTTATACAAAATTATTGTCTATCCTGTGCAGTCAATTAATTAATATTTTATATTGTATTCAATTAATATAACTCTTATAAACTAATTATTTTCTTTATAAATAACGACATATATATAATTTAATTAACCAAATTTGTTATGAACAAAATAATTGAAATTTGTGTAAATAGGCTAATCTAAATATTTGCAATACCCCTAATTCTAGCCAAACCAAGTTCTACAATAAAAAATTTTAAACACGACAACTAGTACGATTTGTAAATTCTTGTTAGCAATTTGTATTTTGGATTATTTTCACTGCTTAGCAGTATTTTGTTAATTATTATACTAATAATATTATAAAGAACCTTTTTAAGGTCATTTTTAACCATAATATGGTTAATCACATGTTATTTTTGTTCACTAACTAGTACTACTGTTGTACTTCTAGCTGGTAATTTCACAAATGATTTGTTAATATTTATTTTACACAACCAACCAATAAAACCAACTAAATTACCTTTTTTTATAATAAAAACCTCATTGTTGCTATACAACTAAATAAACAATTGACAGGATGAATATAGTACCACACTTCATTTGTTTTAAGACACATATTTTAAACCAAAAATTAGTGACTAACCTATTACCTATACAGCCTAGCTTTTCTAAAAATTAAATTTGAAAAACAACGCTTTTTTATATAATAGTTTCTTTAAAATGGCAAAACAAATGATAGTTTGATTTCATAAAGATGTAAAACAAATGATAATTTGATTTCATAAAGATGTAAAACAATTGATGTTTGATTCTATAAAGATGTAAAACAAATTATAGTTACTCTATCGACGTAAAACAATTGATAGTATAATCATCTTAAGAGATGTAAAACAATTAATAATTAACAATGATTCCTGCTGATTTGTAATGCAAAGCGGAAAATAAAAATTTTTTGCTAAAGAATTGTGTATTGTTTTGAACAAAAATGTATAGTTTCTTAAAAAAGGCAAAACAAATAATAGTTTTCATAAAGATGTAAAACAAATGATAATTTGATTTCATAAAGGTGTAAAACAATTGATGTTTGATTCTATAAAGATGTAAAACAAATGATAGTTACTCTATCGACGTAAAACAATTGATAGTATAATCATCTTAAGAGATGTAAAATTATTAATAATTAACAACGATGCCTGCTAATTTGTAATGCAAAGGGGCAAATAAACATTTTTTTGTAAAGAATTGTGTATATTGTTTTGAACAAAAATGTATAGTTTCTTTAAAGAGGCAAAACAAATGATAGTTTGATTTCATAACGATGTAAAACAAATGATAATTTGATTCTATAAAGATGTAAAACAAATGATAGTTAGACTATTGACGTAAAAGAATTGATAGTTGAATTATCTTAAAGATGTAAAACAAATGATAGTTGTATTATCTTAAAGAGATAAAACAATTGATAGTTGAATTATCCTAAAGATGTAAAACAATTAATAATTAACAATGATGCCTGCTAATTTGTAATGCAAAGCGGCAAATAAATATTTTTTGGTAAAAAATAATGTTTTGTTCTGAACAAAAATGTGTTAACATGTACAACTAGTACCAAATAATCAGTAGATTTAAAGTTCTATAAAACTCGGTTCCAAGAATCACAAAATTAATAATAATCACCTATAAGTAAAATAAAAATAGAATTTGTAGTTTATAACAGTAAAAACATATTTCATAAAAAACGCAGTTTGCAACAGCAAGAAAAAATAAAAAACTCTTCGAGTTAACGTTTTTATCGGTTTCCGATTGGCTTGTAAATTAATAATTTTATTGCAAAAATGTGTAAATAATTATTTGGTTTGTTGTGTAAAATTAACTAAATTTTTTTTAAAGACCACAAACTGATAAACTAGCACCAAGATCGAAATCAATTCTGCATTTTTTTTATTGCGTACCAGCGCAATTAAGAACTTTTAAGTTCGTTTGTTAAAGCATATTTACGGGGGTAGAAAAAACCCCATCGGTGGAAACACGCAATCCTTAGGCATGAAGCAATCATGTACGGTTTTCATGTGGTTCTTCATCTTGTCAGGTCGCGAAAATTCCTTCTGACATATCGGGCACGGGAAGACCTTCCTCTGGTGACCTTCGTGATATAAAAATGCATGTCGCTGAAAACTATACTTATTTTTAAATGTCTTTTGTACGTCTACTTTTGCACATTCTGTACACTGATAAACTCCCTCGTTTATCGATGCATATCGGAACAGATTTAAACCTCTCACCGACATTTCTGTTAACTGTTCGGCCGGGTCTTGGCTCTGGGAGGTCGCCCTACGTCTTGGTCGTTTGCGCGGTTGGGGTTGCCTGGCTGGGGGTGCACTCATCACGTTCGCATTTGATAATGTACTGCCGGAAGGGGTTGTCGAATTATTGTTATTGTTGTTGTTGTTAATAGAGTCGGTAGCGATTATCTGTGTATCTGATGGTGGGGTTGGAGATATATTAAACTCGTTTTTGGGGGACTGCAACGGCTTCTGTGTTGAATCTGTAGAAAAGAAAAATTTAATGTTTCTCTTAAAACAACAAACAACCATTGTACAACAACAAAATTCTAATGATCTCACCATTTTTCTTTTTTTGATACCTTAATGCAGTGGTTTTCAACGTGTGGGGCGCGCCCCCTTTGGGGGGCGCGAGACTATTGCAAGGGCGGCGCGCGACTGTTACCAAAATATCATTTTTGAATACAAACAAACAAAAAGAACTTTATACAGAATATAGTATACTGTTTTGTAGCCTAATAAATAATTATTATATCATGACAGCATTTAAGAAATTAGATTGTTACGAAATGTGAGGGGGGCGCAAAATTATTTCATGAAAAAGGGGGGCGGAGGTACAAAAAGATTGGAAACCACTGCCTTAATGGCTATTTTATGAATATAATTCGTAATTTTCCCAATAATTAAATAAGTAACACATTTAGGTTCGTTAATTTTAAAATTATTTATAGTTCTTTTAAAAGTGGTATTGTTGAGATTTATAGAATTTTACCCCTTACAGAACATGAAACATCCAAAGCTTTCAACAAAAAATTACTTTGTCAACATGTAACAACATATAAACAATCTCTGACCATTTTATAAACGATCTATGAAAGTGATTGATTTTAAATGACTAGTTAAAAATCACTTAACGTATTATATTTAAGGAATCTCTTTTGTAGAATGGCTACAAGAAGTTTCTCATAAATGACAAGATAAGTGATTTGAAATTAATTTTGATAAGTGTACAGCGTCATTTAAAAAGTCTGCAACAAACGGGAAAATTTTTTATTATTGATTTCTCAGAAAATTTTAATCTTGATAAAAGTTGGTGCATGGTCTAAAACTAATTTTAAGATAAAAAAAGTTTAATAAAAAGTCATAGGACACTAGATTTTAACGATTTTTGAAATATTCGCTAGAGTAAAGTGCCCTTATTTTAAGAGATACAAAAAAAAATGTATAGGAAAGAGTTATTTGGAATCTCAAAATACGGCTAGATTTAAATTTTGACAGTCAAATTCCAATTTTTATTTATTAAGAAATTTTAAGCACTTTAATTTTGCGAATATTTCAAAAATCGCCAAAATCTAGTGTCCTATGACTTTTCAACAACTTTGTTTTATCTTAAAATTAGTTTTAGACCATGCACCAAATTTTATCAAGAATAGAATTTTCTGAGAAATCAATAATAAAAATTTTTCCCATTTGTTGCAGACTTTTTGAATGTCGCTGTATAAAAGCATTAAATAATCACTTATTTATTATCTACAAAGAATCTTCTGAAGTAAAACTACAAGATAAGTGATTTTGCAATTAAATATAAGGTCACTTACTTATCGTATTGTTTTTCTAAAAATAAGATTCTTTGCACATACAATGAGTGATTTTTAATTTAATTTATGTACATACGAATTTAAAGCTTTAATAATTCATACAATCTCCAAGCGAAACTGTGTTGCTCAAATTTCATGCTCTACATTTCTGCAACTTCAACTAGCAAAAAAATATTGTCTAATAAACAAACACAACTTCAAAATAAGGTGGGATACACAAAAAAAATAAATAAAATAATAAAAAGTAAAATTTATTCATGAAAACCAAATAAATGGTACGAAATAAAAAATCTACCGCTCAGTATTATAAACAGGTAACTACAGTATACAGTGCAAATAAATACCTATCTTTGAAACAAAGTTGCAATAACGTCAGAAAATGCCGTCTACATAAGCTGGCACTATTAGGGCTCATTTTACTGTTAAATGTACGTACTGATAACACAATCAATCCATGGAATTTAATGGAGCATGAATTGTTTTTCAATAAAGGCTTTAGGCTTTAGGTGTAATTTAAAACCACATTTTTTGTGGTAATGCGAGTACATTCTGAAGTAAAACAATAAATAACAAAGTTAACAATTACCATAAAGTAATCATTTTAATGGCGATTTTTATGGGCATAGTCCAAACAAAACAATTTTGGGTTGTGTTTGGGCATTAATACTTTTTTGTAATGGAATTATTCTTGTAATGATTTTGGCCAGAAATTTTTAATTTAACTTCTGCAAATTTTTTTGACAAATTAGAGAAAAAAGTTAAACAGCTACTATTAAGAAAAGCATTTTTTTTTTTTTGTTTTCACTTATTTAACTTTAATTTTCAACCATAAAGCTACTGCTATATTGCATTTCCATAAACTAATTAAAATTGTACTCCATTAAACTACCAATTTTTTTTTTGGTACAAAAATGATTATTAATTTTTATATTTAGACCTTTAAATCAAAAAATACTTAAGCAAAATAAATAAACTTGAAATTTGTGTTTGCAAATATGTTTTGGGCACGGTTTATGTGTACGGCACTTACTGCAACTAAAAAAAACAAAACCAAAAATGTAAATGGTCATTCCACTAACACAAAATTTGAATTACCTTCGTTTCCTCGAAATCTTAAATAAATGCTGCAATTACACATATAAATACGGCAAGAATTCATAATATATATACAAAAAAATATCGTTAACAAGTATTTATTGCCATAAAAGTTTATATAAATTACTCCAAAAACGTTCAATAAAAATAGTTAAACTAAATTAACATTGGTATAGGAAATAGAGCGCAAAAGCTTCTATGTTACATAAAAATAGTTTTTTAGCTTAAATCTATACAATGATATATCACCAAACTGGCACAATAACTCTTAACATGCATAATAATATTATGCACGCTGTAAAACAATCGCAGCGCGCACGAAATGACTCACAATATTCTTCAAAAAATATGATACACAACATTATGTGCATCTATTAAACATAATGCCAATAAACTTCTGGTATAAATTGCAATAGTTATATCAAAAATAACATTTTTATACAGAACCCACAGGTGGCCCAAAATAGCAACTTTTAAAAATTATAAGAGCAACATTCAGATGTTTTAAAAAATACTTACGTTAACCTAACTTTATTTTTTGTTTTTATCAAGTTAACTATGGGTTTCATAAAACATCTGAATATTGCTTCAAATAAAGCTCTATTATATGTAACTTTTGCTGATTTAGCTGAATGTAAATCTCTTAAATTAAGGGAGATACTCGCAGTAGTACAAAAATTATAAGAACAAATTCAGGTGTTTTAAAAAATACTTACGTTAACCTCACTTTATTTTTTGTTTTTATCAAGTTAACTATGGATTTCATAAAACATCTGAATATCGCTTCAAGTAAAGCTCTATTATATGTAACTTTTCGCTGGTTTGGCTGAATGTCAATCCTTAAATTAAGGGAGATACCTGCAGTAGAACACCCTGTATATGAAATTGTATTAATGGACCTGACAGATGGTCTATTTAATTTGGAAAATTTTTTGAGTTAAAGTGTGCCTTATACAACTTTAAGTTCTTTAATTTTTAATCTGCAGGTAAACGTTATTTTTTGGGCCACTCTGTATGTTCTCTAAATTTTTAAGTCGAATCAATTTCAACGAAACCTCGTTCATAACAATTTTTTCGCCCATCCAACGAACAACAACTACAAAAGTTAATATTGTCATGTAACTAACTACACTAAAATCGATTCTATAATTCCGACTGGCTCAATTTTCTCCATCAATGAAGATATTGTCGAATTTACTTTAATATTATTGTAAGAAAATCAGTACTTTGTATAAAAATGCAATCGCGTAAGGCACTAATTAATTGCCTTGTTTATGTATTATTTTTAAATGTGCTAACATGTTATCTTTTCGCGTGAAAACTTTACAACAAACCGGACACGAAAACATCTTGACGTCCACTTTATGCGACGTCATGTAATGCCGGCAGAAATTGCTTATGTGCGTGTAAACCCTATCGCAGACCGTGCACCGATATAAGTTATCCTTTTCGCGTACGCAAAAATCTCGTGCCGACTTATCCGGGTCGCTTATCTTTTTGGTATAATTCTCGTATCTAACGGGCTTGAAATCGTTCTCGTCCAAGATGAATTCGTAGTTCGAGTCGTCGTCGAACTCGAACGGGCTCGAGGGTTTATGTTTTTTTCTACTACCGTTACTATTCGTTTCAGTCATCGTATCTAACAAACTTTTTGGGTCTAATTTTATGTCTAACGCATCGTACGAGGAGTCCATGTAGTGTATGTCGTTTTCGTTTTCTTCTTCCGCGTCCGATATCGTTATTTCTTGATATGGCAGGTTGTACTCTTCGTGTAATGACGTATTAAAATCTATACAACGAATATTTGGTGACGATCGCTCCTTTTCAACATCTGAAAATTAAATTTAAAAACAATTTAATACCCAAAAAAAATTGCTCAAATGAAATCAAAATTTACTTGATACACTGTTGCGTAATGTTTAAAAGTCATTGACAAGAAAATTTCAATCAACTAAGCAGTTAAAATGGAAATAACCTTGCCAAAAATGTATTATGAATTATTTTTCAACCAGTTTATTTTTAAATATAGAACACGATGTAATATTTTACAACAAAAACAATATACGGTACGACAAACATTCAATTGCTGATATCCTAATTATAATTGAAATTGATTAGAGAAATTTATTAACGGAAACTTGATTAAGTATTTATATTTTAATTAAAATTAGTGACATGACGACTAGCCTAGCCCTGGTTTAGCAATAACCTTGGGGATTTAAAATACACTGACAACAATTTTTATAAATATAATTTCCATATTTTAAAATTTTGTTTATTTTTAACAAAATTACATACTTATTCGTTAAGTAACGAATTTTTGCGTAATTTAATAAACAAAAATCTGTCAGTTTAAGGAATGTTAATTAAAATTAATGTTTCATTTAATAAATAATTACATCTTTCCACAACCAACCAAAACCGTTAATCAATATTTATTTTAAATGCTAATATATTAAAAATGTTAAAGGGAAAAGCTATAGGGAATAAGCCGCGTTGCTAAAAAGGTGTTAATAATATACATAACACTATAAACAATGAAATTTAACATTAACTGAAATCATACAGAAAGTGGCTCATTCCTTAACAACTCTTCCCTTATCAGATAAAATGATTAAACTCACCTCGTTAAAAATAGACGCAGCACTTACGAATTCACTACCGCCACTAATACTATAGCTTTTCCCTTCACTATACATTTTAAAAGTCTAAATTAACACTTATTTTAAACCGCGCACGACTGTACATCGCGTACGCATACAAAAAAAAAACTATTCAAGCTGCTACGTGATTTTAATTTAGAACAGGTTCGTTTCGAATCAAGGAAAAACCATTTTCTAGGCTTAAACTATACACAAATGCACCTGGTAGAAATAAAATTTACTAACAACGAACTAGGTTCTTAAAAAAAGTGTTGGGATCAAAGTTGCCATTAAAACCAATTTTTTAAACAAGCAAGTTTCTTAAAACAAATGAATAAAAAAGTTTTTTTTAAAACAAATGAATAAAGAGGTTTAGTTTCTTAAAACAAATGAATAAAAAGGTTTACTTTCTTAAAACAAATGAATAAAAAGGTTTAGTTTCTTAAAACAAATGAATAAAAAGGTTTACTTTCTTAAAACAAATTAATAAAAAGGTTTCGTTTCTTAAAACAAATGAATAAAAAGGCTTAGTTTCTTAAAACAAATGAATAAAAAGGTTTAGTATCTTAAAACAAATGAATAAAAAGGTTTAGTTTCTTAAAACAAATGAATAAAAAGGTTTACTTTCTTAAAACAAATGAATAAAAAGGTTTAGTTTAAAATGACTGACTAAAAGTCAAAGAAAAGCATAAACAAATGTTAATATTTGACTGTAACGTATTCCTCCCAATTTTAGTATTTGCTAAATTTAAAACTTTTCAATGTTTGGCATACCAAAAAAGAAGTAAGTAATAATTTGTGTATATTTTTGTTATCAATATACTTCAATCAATTGTTTGAAGTTTTTACTAGTTTATGTACATATTTGCTTATTATTTAACAGTCGAAGTATGCAAAACAAACTGATTCATTTGACACAATAGCATGGAAAACATTCTGTAGATATACGCAAAAATGTATCTATCTACTTGTGCGAATGTTAAATATTTTCTGTTGAATTGTTAACAAATGCAGGTGCATTTGTAATACTTTGTGAGTAATAGTTTTACAACGGAATTTCAGACAAAAATATTTGTATTACGGTTTTGAACACTCCATAATGTATCGAAAAATAAAACAATTGAATCACATTAATACAACATAAGTTTATTGACTTACCAGACGATTGTAAATCATTTTCACTAGTTTTGGATGATGAATTATTGAATGTTTGTTCTTTAGATGTACTGGCAATAGGTTCGTTTTCACTCTTAACTTTGACTTCGTCCCCAACATCGTTTTCTTTGACCTCCGGTTTTCCGCTACTCGAATCTGAATTATTGCCCGTGAATCCGTCCATCCCCATTTTGACTTCCAACATTTCCGGACTCCCCTGGACGAGGGCGTCACCTCTGTCGTAGTCGTCCACACCATTCGAACTGCCTGATAATTTCCGAGGTCGGCCTCGTTTCCTTTTGGGTTGTAATAGGGCGTTACCAAGCATATTTAACATAGTATTGCCGAACCTTTTCGGGGGTTGTAATCTTTGTAAGTGTGGTAACGGGTTTGAACTGAATTGGTTATTTTGTTGCATTAACGACGACGTGATCGTGTCGCACTTTTCCTCGTTCACTTCCGTTAACCCCTTTATCCTCAGGCTCTCGGCGACTCTTAAAAATGCAGTTAAACGATCTTGATCGACACTAACTTCTCCCCTATACATAAAATCTAGTAGACTCTTCATGTCGCTGTATGGGACGTCTTTAAGTATTACGATCGGGTGCTTGTCCGGGTGATTCACGAACAAGGCTTGAAAATATGGACTACACGCCGATAGGACCATTTTGTGGGCTCTTAAGAGCTGGCCCTCGACTGCCAACGTGACGTCTACGAAACTCTCGTCGTGCAATAATTGATCAAATACTGATAAGAGATTTGATTGGTGATTGTTCCACCTTAAACAGAATCGTTGGGAAGACATGTTTTGTGAAGCTGGTGCGGCGACTCCTGGTTGATATTGAGAAGGATGCAGATATCGGTAATTTAAATCGCGACTTGCATTGGACATTTCTGGCACAGGTGATATTTTGATCGGTTTTTATACCCCCTATGCTGCAAAAATAATTACCATTAGTCTACAGAATTTTAATTCACCAATTCTTTGAAGTTAAGAAAGTTAATTGCTGCCTAAAATAGTTTAATAATTTTCTTAATAACTTTTTAAACATCAGTGCTCCTCAAAACACGATTAGTGGCAATACCGGTTATTGGCGAATCTTGCAAGGATATAAAAACAAATTCTTATGTTTTTTAAAGGATTTTTGGTATTTAAGTCGATTTTTGAAAATATATTTAAGTTTAAATTAGTTTTTAAATGGGTCCACGCACACAAATTTCAGAAGTGCTATAAAGACCGAACCAACATTGGCTGTGGTTAGTTCATTGGTATAATTGTGTGCAATTAAGACAGGGCTTACACATTTCATTAAAAAAAATTACGTGCTTTGGTGTTGCTACCTATTTGATGGAAATACGTAAAAGAGCTACTTACAGTTTTTTCAAAAATACATGAAAAACTGACAAACAACCACTTCTTTTAACATGAATTGAAAATTTTAACACCTTAATGACTTTTTTTTTAATTCAAAACTACTGACGTCACTTTAACAACTTGTTTATCATTCAAACAAAAAAGATATTTATCGCAAAGGCCTTTTTTCATCTACCATAAATAAAAAGATAAGTTTGAAAACAATGTAATTTTTTGCATTCCCTTAAAAAAATGTACAACTCGTTTAATTTTTAAACATCATTTAATTTGTTTAGTAATTTTACCAACCTTTGCTAATTTAATTGTTTCTCTAACCCTTATAATCACAAAGTTACCCACGTAATGGGGTAGATAATTGCCCCTGTGTATGTATTTTACATAGATAAAAAATATGATAATGTTAATAACAACTATGAGGGTAAAATGTATTGTTTAAAGGAGCCCATACACGAATTTTGTTTAAGTACTTTGAGGGTAAAATGTTTTGTTTTAAGGAGCCTATACACGAATTTTGTTTAAGTGTACCGTGCACAGATTTATTAGAGTTTTTTAATAATCGGATATCTACAATTAAACAAAAACAAAAAAATGCGTTTCTAACAAAGCAAACTTCTAATCACCCTATTATTAATTTAAATTTAAAAGGGAGCGGTAAAAATCAAGGCTGACTGCGATCGTGAATCACACAGGTGTCTTGGAGATCGATCTTGAACTCGTATTACATCACACGCCGCTCCAGTGTACAGAGTAACAAGAAAACGTCATTTAAATACATAATATAAACAATGCCACAAGTTCCGCAACAATCGCGACAAATTTCCGCGTGTTTATAAAAATATCATTAAGTCATCCCCTCGCCAAAGAATGAGCACAGCCCTCCGCCATTTTTAGAGCACATTATCGCTGAATACTACACCCCGCCTACCGCGATATCATGAAAGCGCAGTTTACGCAACCCTTTTCCCCGTTAGGCAAACTATTATACGTTTTTAGTTGGCTAAACGAGCAAATTTGGACGTTATTGTTAATAAACCGTGTGGCGTTGTAGCTAATTAATATCCTGCGGGCGTACTATAGGGGTTTACACATTGATTTATAGAAATATATTGATTTTAAACCTAGGGTAGATGGAGTCGTCGACCCTAGACCATTTTAACAATTTTAATTTAGCTCGATCGTTCGCTTTACCGTCGAAATATTCACAGCACAATGGGCGCACAAGATACTGCACTACTTTTAAATTACCTTGTTCGCGTGGTGCCACTAAAACAAAAGGGTTGAATCCCTAAAACAGGACGATTCACAGCACCATACTATTCAAGACGCCATGTCAGCAATCTTCTGTCTCTATCGCGGCTCGGAACGACTCGGGGTTGGTCGGGGTGCCGAGGTAAATATTAAAACCGCGAAGGCTTTGAAAGTTTTTAGCACATCTTAAGTTTTTCTCAACAACGCGAATTAACGGCCGGATATATTAAAAGGATCCGTTAACCGTACCTTCCTGTAAGCCTTTCTTTCCACTGCTCGAAGTGACGAATATTTTTGAGTTAAATGTTTTTAATTATATCGCGCGATATTGTTTTTTATAATCTTATCTAGTTTAAAGTTTCGTTTGGTAGTTATGCGCGTTATTAAAAATATCACGAGGGACACAGAACACATGTGCTAAAATTACAAGGAAGTCGCAAACTTAGAACTTATGTCATGCGCTATAAAAGAGGGTGTGCGCAAATCGCTAATAAAGTTAAAATACTTACGCAATAGTTTGTCCTTGTAATTCACACAAGCAGGCTGTGGTCGCTTAATTCACATTAGTATTTCTTAAAGCACGCACTAATCACCACCACAACTGTGTAGCAGATCACTCGTATCATCCCCAATTTTGAGGGTGTGTTTGGGAGAGTCAAAAGAAGTAAATTTAGTGGTGCGCACCCTTCGAGTAACTAAATCCAACTCGAGCCCCGCGCAGCTCTGGCTCAGAATACCACCACCACGACTGTGATGACCTTGAGTGTTGTGGATGCCCAGATGCTCAAGCGAAGCCTGTGGATGCCTTCCGTTGGAACGTGATTTAGACATCTTTGGCCAACTGGATTTGTGCTCTCACATTGAGGGCTCGAACAGCCGTCCAGTGCAGTCGAGCTGGGTGTGTTTGTGGGTGCGATTACGAACGACGAACAGGACCGTTGTCTTAAACGGGGATTCGACACGTGCAAGTCAACGTGGGGTGGTTGACCCCCCTTAAAAAGAGGACGACTTTTTGACTCTTCGTAACACTTTTTAAAAGAATGCTGCCCGTATGTTTCATGATCGAGATATATGGGGGTGGATGGGTTACTTGAATAACAAATACTCCAAACTCTATTTGAACTCACTTGCGTTGTTATTTGTCTAACCAAGTAATATTTTTAGAAAGCTAGCGCAACAGGTGTAAAGAACCAACAACATTAATTTTCGCGATCCCATTAGATAGGCACCCCAATGCGATTCGAAAGTTAAAGGGACCTTGGTCGAAATTTGAAAGTCGCCCAAAGAAAAACGCATTTACCAATGTGCGGAATTATCCCTTTTCCACACTAATTGCTCATTTAATCTTTCTGACTACCCATTTTATTTTCGAAACGTAATGACACGCAAATTTGGATAATGCGAGAGCAATTAGACAAATTGTACAGCAATTAAATTCAAATTGCCCCGAAAACAAAACACGACAGCTAATTTAAATTATTCCTACAACAATAGCCCGACGCCCCTCTATTAATAACCCGTACGGGGGCTTTAAAAAAACAAGTGCTACCGAGGGTTCCTTTGTCGAAAAAAGAGCGCCACGAACAAGTGAAGTCCATTGTCCATATCACTTGTTCAGCGTGTGCAACAGGTAGCAATCCTGTAATGCAGATGTTATAATTTTATTTTTCTGCCAACGTGCTCGCGTTTCTATTACTGCTGAGAGAGGAAGCTAAAAGATTGAGTGGCTTTTGTATAGTCCACCGACCCGTCTTCTTTATTTTACTGCATCAGATACTTAGTTCCCGTACTTACTGAAAGTTAAATTCTCATATTAAGGTGCAATCACGATAAGTTGATGTGCTAGCCGTAGTTGCGTATAGGAGCTACCAACGCGAACTAGTAGCTTATTGTAATAGGATAAACTGTCCTTACTAATTTATTAATTAGCCAATAAAAGATCGCCTAGAACACCTACATGCATATACTGGGTAGCCCAAAAAACGAAGTGTTCTATTTTCGTTCTATTTTCGTTCTATTTTCGTTCTATTTTCGTTCTTTTTCGTTCTAACTTTTTGTAATGACTACCGAATTTTGCGATTTTTAGCCAGAACCTCAAGCCATTGTTTCAATCACCAAAATGTTAAACTATTAACGTTGCAAAATCGCATTAGCGTGTCTAAAAGTAAAAAATTTTTGAAAATTCGTCTAGTAGTTCCAGAATTAATTACAAAATAGTAATAGCTTACGTACCATTTTATGCTGGGTTTATGAATTGGTAGTGTCAAAAAAAAAGAGGTAACTACATTGTTAAACAATAACGAATCTCTGACGTCTGTCTGTCTGTAATCGGTTATAATTTTGTGACGTAAAAGTTTAAAATATAAGCAAAACGATTATTTTAAGACTAGTATAGATTTAGAGCCAAGTTGCATAGAAGCATAAAATCAAAACAAATAAGGGTCTTGTAAAATTTAAAAGTAAATATGTCAATGAGCCCTAGATTTTCAAATTAATCCTTTTTAAAAACCACGAAGGAACTTAATTGTGAATTATCGAACTTGGTTTTGGGTAATTTTTTTTTGTAGTGGGTAAGTTGTAAGGGCTGCATTATAGATCTAGGTGTAGTTGCACTGTACACGTGTAACTAGAAAAGCTAGTGTATAAACTAAAATCTCTAGTCGGGCCCACCATGCATAAAGCGGAGCAAGGGCGATGACCGGCAGCGTCATTATAAATGGGGGGTTACTACATAGTCTTACATAACGTTATTCTAGGTTTCTCGTTTTATCCATGTGCACATCTCAATGTAAACAACCGAGAGAGGCATATTACAAGTGGAAGATGCATTTTAAACATAAAGTTACGCAGTCGACTATGACAGCGGGTAGATTTCTATGAGAATGTTTTTTGTTTCACTTATTTTTTACGAGTTTACGCTCTTCATTGTTTTAATTCTCTGTAAAGCAACTTATTTTCACGACGATATGCCCAAAATTACTTGACCCCCGTGGAATTCTCAAGGAATAGAATAGCTGCACAACTGTCCGAGAGGTCAAAAATGTGCAGAATTTTGAGCAGATTATAAACCTGCTTTCAAAATTCGAATAACTTAAACCGTTTGTAAATAAACGAAGAAAATATACCAAAACGTCAATTGTTTCTTTGCTTTTGTTATATATAAAATAATAGAACAGCTGCAGAAAACACTGAAACGGTCAAAAAAGTGCAGAAATTTGAGCAGATTATAAACCTGCTTTCAAAATTCGAATAACTTAAACCATTTCTAAATACACGAAAAAAAAATACCAAAAAGTCAATTGTTTCTTCTCTTTTGTTATATATAAAATGATAGAGCTGCAGAAAACACTGAAACGGCCAAAAATGTGCAGAAGTTTTGGATTTTTCCAAATCTATTTACAAGTTTTTAATGAGTAAACCCATTTTAAAAATTAACACATAAAATACAATTGTTTCTATTCTTATTATTCTATTTTCTTGGGTCTCAGAAAATATTAGAGCTCAAGAAGAAATTCAAAAAACAAAATGTTTGCGGAATTTTGAACTGATTTTAAATCTTTTTCCAAATTTTCGATATCACAAACCAGCATGAAAATAATCGAAAAAAATCAAAACAGATACCATCAGAAGGTTGCTCATATTCCATAAAATAAAAATACCATTGGTTCATATACCCATGAAAATAAAGTGTTTTTTAAAAATTTATTTTCGTAACATTTCGAGTTATCTGAAATTTGAAAACAAATTGAAATTTAGCTCAAAATTTTACAAGTTTTTGTTCATTTAACCGGCTTTCTATTTCGTATTGATTTTAGATCGCACAATCTGATAATTTTTTTGGACAACTGCAGGTATTGAGAAAAATTTTGAGTTGTAAATAAATATTTTTTTGTCCCTACTTGAACTTCAAAGTTTGCATGCCACTTAAGGCTGAAAATTTCCCACATTTTTGTTGTTTCCTTATTTTACAATTCAAATATTCTAAGCCTGTACTCAACTAACATTCTGTTTCTATTCAGATTTACAACGAGCGGGCAGTTTCCACACCATATGGCATATGGACCATAGAGAATAATCGTTTATTGGTCTTCGAAGTACCAGAGTCGAGAAGAATCCGACTTCAAATCGTAAGTTATGCCATAACAATTTTTAATGTTATTGTTCTAGTGTGTTTCGACATTTTTCGAATGCGTGTTTGTCATGTCGCTACACAAAACGGTATATTTTTTATTAGCCGCAAAAATTAGTAACATATTTTTTAATTAGCTCCCTCCATCTTCACAGGTTTTTGTTTACTAGAATTATCACGAACTTTACTAAAGTTATTTTATATGATTACCCTAACGCAATACCACCCAAAAACGTTCTCCATCAATCTGTGGACATATCCATAAAAAAAAATCGAACCGGGCTTATTCCTTTCCAGCAAAAATCGACGCTGTAACATATCTTTCTGCAGGTGACGGTGGACATTTGCACCTAACCCGACGTTAAACGTCTAACATTATCACGTATCTCTACGCCTTTCGTCTGCCCCCGATTTTCACCACATTAATAAGATAATTTCATCAAATAATTAAATTTGTTTAAACACAACGTGGTCTATACTGTTCGTGTTTGTTGTCAGTGCCACTTCGGGATTTTAAAAATAGCTTTTAAAAATACATCATTAATTAATGGTTTAGTTAGTAAATTAAAATTTTGTGTGACAATGATCCAGATAAACTAGACGGATTTCCTTTTGTGCAATACTTTTCCAAATAAAGTGTATCGAAAAATTGTACAGCGTCATTTTTTTTCTTGTAAGTGACCCAATTTTTATTATCATTACATGGCTTAGCGTAATTAAATGTTAAAAAACCTTCGTAATCAGTACCAAATGAGTTTTAAAAGATTTTACACCTTTTTTTTCAAAGCCTACTGTTTAAAAAAAAACTAAAAAACCTTCGTAACTTGCTTATTTTTGAAAAAAAATACATCACCTGTTATATATTTGGAATGAGAAAAAAATAAGGGATTGAAATAAGCCATAGCTTCCGTTTAAAAAAAAAGCAAGTCTGTGTCGTAACTTTTTAACAGCGAGCGTAAATTATTTTTTTTAGTACCATCAGATTCAACAAAAAAATATCTAACAATAGTCTTCATACATTTTTTCGATATTTACAACAATAACAGAGATATGACACATTATAAATATGACAAAAAAAAACACGTTTTTCTAATAACTTAAATACCGGAAGTGATAGAATATTTTTGAAAACGGTTCTGGATTTGTCTCAAAAAAACTGCACGTTTTTGGTAACTTAACCGCTTCTCTATCTTGAATATTAAGCGAGATACCCATGTGATCCCATCGAATTTGGACCACCCTGTACGTGTGGATTAATTTTTTGTCTTTTTTCTTGAGACGACATTCGTAAGACTAAAAAATTTAAGACGAGTTCCCTGATCTTAAATTTCTCAAGGGATGCTGAACGCTATTTTTACATATATCTTGTCTGTTTATCGATGACAGGAAGAGTTAAATGGGCAAGTCCGTCCACTTTTAACTTATCCTGGGTTCAACATCCTCTAGTGGTGCTACGCCTCCAGTCGACCCCTTTATGGTATTTGTACTGTGGAATTTAAAACTTACGTAACTATAAACGAAGAATCTTTTTGTTTATCGCGCGGATTAAATTTCATTTTCACAGGTATCACTTGAAACTGTTTTACGATATTTATTTAACGTTACGTGAAACAATTACAAAGTTCACGTGCACTTTAGACCTGTAAATTTTTTGTTTGAGTAAATTATTTATTGTTAAACCGTCGATAATCGGCCATCAGGTGTTAACACTTGTTGCGAAGAGTTAATAAGATTCGAACGTGATAAACTGATATGTAATTATGCTTTAACAGCTTCCGAGAGGAAAACGAGTAATTGCCTACTTAGGTTTTGCAACTGATATGTATCTCAAAACATTATTTAACTTTGGACGTATCGATTCATTCATTCGCTTAAAGTTAATAATTAACTTCAACTCACACAATAAGAAAATTTTAATGAATATGCAATGGTTATTTGCAAAAGAATCGGGAAAATTTAACCCCGATTTTTTTAACACTTAAGAAGTGATGTGACAAAACAGTCTTTATAATTTAACTGGTTCAAAAACCGATGGCAATTGTAGCTACTAAAACATGTATTAACAATGAGGTCTGGTTTATTTGCAAGAAATTCAGAAAATTTGGACCATAAACAATTTTTTGTGCAAGACACAATCTCTTTAATTAATGATCTGGATCGTATCAATATGGGATTAAAAATTATTAGTTTAAGGTCTTAACCACTTTATAATCATGGAGTCTAGTAAACAATAAAAAAAATATTGAAAAATTGGACTCCAATCAGGGCCGGCGCAAGATTATCTGACGCCTCTAAGCAAAGAAAATTTGGGCGCCCCTATACATTATCGTTTAATGTTTTCGGGGATTCACCCAAACGTCGAGCAGCAAATGTACAAATTTTAACGCGGTACATCCCCAAAAACAAATTTATTTTTATACATATAAATAATATCCTGATGAACTTTTAAATATTTTTTTATTTATTAAAACTAATACATACTGTACTTACATATGTTTATGTTATATTTGTGTGGGAAGAAAAATGTATACACCTGAAAAAATACAAAAATTGAGAAACATTAATTTTTCGGGCTTTGCTTTGGTTTTAAATTAATTTTCATTTATATCGATTGTAGATGCAATTAATTTCATGCTCTATAGATAAATTATTCCTAGAATAAGACGAACTGAAAATAAATAATTGGCCATAAGTTCCTCAAGAAGAAGAATTTTATCATTAGTAGCCCCTTGATGCATTTACAAAATTATTTATAACAAGTAACAATATTAATTTTGTCGCTTGTCTTGCTTACACGCAAATTAACTTAAAATTTAATATCCAAGGGGCTTGAAAATCCCAACTTTCGTCATTGTTAAAGATAATTAACGACAAATCGTTTCGTAATTATAAGAAATTACGAAAGAAAGCTGTTGAGACAGTGAGGTTTAGCTAAATGCAACACTTATTTTCCAAGAAGGTGTAATTGTTTTCTTAACGAAGAACAATTATTGCTATTATCCATTCAGTATCACGACCCACTTTCTAAATATTTCACTAACAACCCTTTAAACAAAATGATTATTATGTAGTTGAAATAAGGAGGATATTAGTCAATGAAATTCCCTTTTCTAATCTTGGTTTTATAGCTATTTATTAAACAATACTTTTCCTGGAAAAATTTAAACTCAATTCAACGAAATTAAGTAAAATAAACTTGATATGTTCAAACATGATTGTGTTAATGTTTTAACCCATTAAAATTAAAAAGTAATTTGAAATTCATAAACCATGGAATTGATTTTGTCAGGCAATAGTGGAGACAAATGTACACTAGCTGTAACTAAACAAAACAACGTTTTGCAATAAGCCACCCTAAAATATTCACCCTATTTATTATGTTTTTATCATTGTGTATACATTTTTTCCACGTCTATTTTGAGGTACCTTTAATTGAACCATCTTTGTAAAGATTATTTCGGTTTTGTACGACTTGTTTAAGCAACACCTGTTTTATTGGCGGCTGTAACCTTTCGACGTTGTAAAATGAATTAGACACATCCGTTTTTTTTTCTAATTCGCTTCCAAATCGTGGAGTAAGTGGAAAGATATCAAAAAATTAATAACTCTAATACCAGTTTTGTTCCTACAGTGTAGTAACTGTTTTAAGTGATTTATGTATCTAAACATTTTTAATTTATCTTGTATACCGAGAGAAATATTATAAGTATTTATAGAAAATATTGGATTTGCTACAACAAAACTAGAGTTTATAAGCAAATCTCCAAAAACTGCGACTTGAAAGTTGAAAAATGTGAACTGGCTAACATAATTTTGGCATCGTAACTAAGTGGAGTGTAATGTTTTCTGAACATGTCTTCTGAACGTGTGTAAGCTACGTCTTCAAAATTCCATGGCTTCAATATTTCTTTTCCACTTTCTTTGTCTTCTAAAGGTTTCCATTCTCGGACCTGAAATTGCCTAACATCTTTTGTTTCTGACCCCATCCATATGCTAGGCGGTTGTTTTCTTTTTTTCGTGCCTACTTCACTAGTAAAATCTTTTGATATTCTTCCTTTTTGCAATGTGATGATAAGTTTTAGCCATTGAAATCTTTGTATTTTTGCAATGCTTGTTATTTTTTTGACACGACTTTCTGATTTAGTCTTCTTAACCAGTTTTTTTTTATACCTCCATATATTTTCCAAAGTATCCTCCTTCTCCATACCTCCAGTTTCGGCTCTAGGTGTTTATTGAAAATCTAAGTTTGGAATGTATAGAGAACTGTTGACGAATTACTTTTAGAAAAATTCTAATTATTGCTTTCCTGAACAGCTTCTTTGAGCTAACAAAGGAGGGTCACGATATGTTGTCGCTAGAATCTCATCAAGGCTGTGTTTAATACATCAACAACATCAAAACTAACTGTTTTGCAGAGTTATACGTGCCACTGGCCATTTCCTTCGGAAAAAAAGGGGAAAAGCTAAAAAGTTGAATAATAAAGGTAATTTTTGCGATCGCGTTGGCTATGAAACTGTAAGAGATAAAATCGAAATTCTTCTATTTACCAATTCGCGCATCCTTTGCAAGTAAAATGGTGTAAACTTTTTGGAAAAATCTTAAACGGTTCAAGAGAAAAACGGGTAAAACGAGGAGGCCCTTGTAAAAACGGTTTCCCCTATGTTAAACGCCTATGCAATTCGCATAGATTTAGTTATACAACTTCTTAAATCATAGCGCTTTTGAAGTTTTTCTCCGGAACCGTTAAAGATTTTTTCAAAAACTTTGCACCATTTTACTTGCAAAATATGCGCGCATTGGTAAATAGAAAAATTTTGATTTTATCTTTTACGGTTTCATAGTCAACGCGATCGCAAAAATTACTTTCATTATTTAACTTTTCAGTTTTCCCCCTATTTTTCCGAAGGAAATGGCACGTATAACTCTGCAAAACATTTAGTTTTGATGTTCTTGATGCAATAAACACAGCCTTGATCAGATTCTAGCGACAACATATCGTGACCTTCCCTGGTAAGCATCGTTGTTAGATCTGCAACACTTCTATTTCCTTTGGCTAATCGCTATAAATTTCTTCTTTTTCCTCATTTTTATTTGTTGACGACACTCCTAGGTGTTTGAAACTTCTATTTAAAAATGTCTTTCTGTCCACTACTGGATGTTAGCTCAGAAACATACCCAATACTATCTTCACTACCTCTCATTTTTATCTCATATTTTCAGACCCAATTCTTTAATTTTATTTTCAGATTTTTAGTAGTTAAAATAGTTAGACTTACATTCGTAAAATATGAACTTATTATCATCACTCAAGCTGTATCTGTTCAACTGTGTGCTGTGATAAGCGATTTTTCCCAACAAATTAGCAAACAGATCTACACGTTAGTCATCAAATATATGCAGACGAGGGTTAACTGTTAACATAACGCAACGATATAAATTTATCTAAAGCAAATAAAATCCCTTCACCACATATAACACAACCACAGCATTATTCCTTCCATCTTGGGTATCGCACAGTCATAATAAAGTATTTCTGAGTTTCTTATCGTTTTTGCTAACGCGGCGATAAAATTCGCGACACTTACGTCGAGTGTTGAGTTTTAAAGTGAATTATACGCCATAAAACGAGATTACGTTAGTTAGCTGTATCTAGAAGCAATCGGTGCCGTTTTTATTCAAGTAAAAGTGTTTTAAACCGCTTCAGAAATAAAGTCATCTAATGAGTTTTTATCGATCAGGCAATTCAGATTCGCGCGAGTGCTAATCACTAATCAGATCAAATCGCCGGTATTAATTCTTGTAGCTGTTTTATCAACAATGAAATATTTACGTTAGTATCTTTTTCAGTGGGTGTAGATTTGTTTTGACTACGGCTCACACACACACAAACAAACTGTTTTTGAATTTTTTTTTTTTCAAAAATGGACTGTTACCACTTTGGTTATAAACGGTCTATATTAATTAAGATTTGTAAACGTTTTGGCCTTACCTAGAACTTGCTGAAGGCCAAATTATCGCGTTGCAATCCTTTAAATAACATACCCAGTTTGGTGTATGATTTTGTTCTCACTAATAGTTTAAAATTCAACTCGTATTGTTCTAGTATTTGACCCACATCTCTGCTAATAAATAAGGTTTGGTCTATTAAACAAAGTGATGACTACAAGCCTTTTCTCAGCGACGTATTGATGAGCATAAAATTCATCGTCCTAATTAAATTAACTGATACAACGTATGTGTATCTAGTTTTTGTACATCGGTAGCTTATCGACGAACGAAAACAAATATTACTATTGCTGTTATTAGAAATCAAATGTTTGAATTATGTAACTGATTCTTTTTGAAAAGAATTACATGGGTTTAATTAAAAATCAATCTATCTTATTTCTTATAACAATTAAAGGACATCTATACTAGTTTTCCATACTTTTCTCTCTTCATAAGTAGATTATTTTCTTATTTATTCATTTCATTATTTTCAAGAAGTGATTCGTCTGAGGTTTCAATTAAATTTGGGTATACAGGGTGGTCCACATAGCAGGAACTCGTAAACGGTAAGAGATACGGAGAAGTCCCTTTCTGGACCTATTTAAGTCATGCTTTTTTTTTTTTTTTAATTGTTGGCTTAAGGACGCTTCAACTACTTTGGCCATTAGCGTCCGGTGGAAGTACTGTCACAGCATTTGCCTATAGTAGGTAGAGGGAAAGTCATGCTTTAATGTTTTAAAAAATTCCATGGCACGCTAGAAATAAACCAAAATCAAAATGGGCATTTTTTAAATCTTTTATAACTCAGATATACTTGGCGGTAGAAAAATATTTATGGGAAAACGTTTTTACGCACTGTAAGATGAAAATCTTCATTTGTTTCAATATTGTTTAAATTCATGGCACTCTATAGCTTGCTTCATAGGGACTTTTTGACGAGTTTTATTTGTTTTGAACTTAAATATCAAATTAAATACATTAAACTTTATATTCTTAAATAGATGAAAAAAATGCTTATTTGAAAATAATTCAAGTTTGAAATGTATCCAGGAATTAAAACAATATTGGAAGAAATGATTGTTTTCATTCGACAGTGGGTAAAAAATTGTACAACTTTTTCTTCCAAAATATTTTTGTACCATGAAGTATAGCCGGGTTATTATCTAGCGTGCCATGGTACTTTTTTAAAACATTAAAGCATCACTGGATACGTCTCAGAGATGGAGAAAATTAGTCCAATTTAAACTTCTTTGTAGCTCTTACCGTTGACAAGATCCGATTAGAGGCCCTTCTATGTGGACCACCCTGTATATATCAGTTTTAGGTATTACACCAGCTTAATGATTTTTAAGGACAATTAAATTTTTTATAAGAATGTGTAAAAAAATTAGGGTGTTTTATTTTAAGAAAAATGCGTTATCGATGTTTAAAGATGCACAAGTTTGACCAAGTTTAAAAAACGCCCTGTATAATATGTTTTAAATGGTGCTAGTGCCAAGCGTTAATGAATTTATTGTCAATCTAAATTTCAAAGAACTTTTACTGCCTTTTCAGTCTTTAAATGTTGAAAATTTTTGAAAGTGCGATCGCTCAAAAATTTTATAAAAATGTAAATTTCTCGAAAACGGTTAGTCTAACGTCCATATAACCCTTGACATTTTTTGAAGTAAATATAACAAGAAATCCAAAAACATACAGGGGGTTCCATTAAAAATTCCAAAGTTTCGAGACGTTTCAGGTTGAACCAGAAGTCGTATTGCAACCTCAGTATTTTCATCGAAACCTGAACATATGATAATGTTTAGCTACCAATTTGCATAGTAATATCTTTAATAGTATTGTAGATATTTGCCTGTTTCGATACTTTAGCGCGCCACAGTATATGAACTGTTTTATTACAAAAAAGTGTAAGTCTATTGTAAATTTAAAACCTCAAGTTTATTATCAGTGAGCGAAGCTATACAAAAATTTTCGTCTAGTTAAGTTATTAGAAACACTTTAACCTGATTACTGGCTTCAAATGTTAGCAGTCCATGAAAAACTCGTTTAAATCGACCACTTAAAAATATATTGCGTAATAAATATATACGCTATCAATTTTCATACTCAAGTGATCTCGTAGAGTTTTGAGAGGCATGGCAGTACATCTTTCATTCTCTGATCTCAGTGAGCCGTGAGTTATTACAAGAGGGTCGCGATGGGTGTAAATAATTACGTCATTGAAGGAGCGGTCCCCACCACCCACTCTGGATACATATCACTTCAAAGTACTTAACATACGTTAGAAAATGTGATTTTGATTGCAATGAAGCAATGAAATGGTTACCAGCAAATTATTAAAAACATTTTCAGTTGGAGAAATACATAAACTGTCGAAGTTTATTTATTTTGTTTAATATTAAACCCTAATAGAGTTTATAACAGTGCAATTTGGTCTTTGAAACCAATGAGCAGTTTAATTCTAGCCTAAATCAATAATGTTCAAACTTAATCTAAGGTTTACCCAATAGTAGTCCTTAGTTTGCTTATATAATATGAGTACACTAATTATTAACGTGCACACTACCGCACAGTCTCTGCTTTTAAACTTTTCCTTAAACTAACTTGAAAGGTTTAACCCTTTTAAGTCTTCTCACTGATCTTGTAGTGTCCAGGACCTGGATCGCCTCAACGTTTACATGTTGATGGAGCCTTTCTTCTTGGCTCTTGGCAAACTTCTTAATGGTGTTGGTTACAGTGTCCATGTTGAGGGCCCGATGTATGTCATTATTTCTGCAATATCAAGGTGCAACAGCGATGTTCCTTAGTGTTTTGTTCCGGAACTCTGGATGATCTGAATATTACTCTGTTTGTTGCATCCCCATAGTTTATTTCGATTAAATTTGCATATCTGGACTCAATACCATTTCAAAAATCAAAACGCGGCTCGGAAATATGGATTGAAAGTCGAAAATTCAGGCGTTGTTTGCATAAACAACACTTGTCAATTTTTTTCAAGTCTGAGACTACACTTTCAATGGATAATTGGCGCCATTTCCTACATCCCTTATGCAAAATAATTCCGTAATAACCCCAGTAATTCATAGTATAAGCGTGGAAACTAATGATCCTCCAGCTCCTGATATTGATGCAGACGACAACAGCCGCCAAAGTGGCGATAATGAAAAATTTCTAAAATTGACAAGTGTTGTTTATGCAAACAATGCCTCAATTGCAAAGATGTTTAACGTGGCTAATAATTTCAAACGTCCTCAATCCCCCCCCCCCCCCAATGAAGCAGCAGAATTTTTAAAATAAATTTTGTTGGTAAAAGGGGCTCACTGAATTGTTTATAATCCACATATAAACTTTTATAAAGTGTTACAAACAAGTATGTGGTTATTCTTTATAACTTAGTGAAACAATTTCTTTGGAATTTTATTTATTAACTGTAGCAAGAATTTAAAAAAAATTAATTGCAATTGTGAAACCACCATGCATGAAGATTGTTGATATGTATGTAATTAATATAAAACGTACGTGCATTTAAATCAGTTTTTACATCCTAAATGTGGTGTAATTTCTCAAGTTTCATAAGATAATCCCCAAACTTTTATAAACTTTGAGACCAGACCAATCCGATTGATTAACTTCGGGGACATTACCAGATAAGATACGGTGTAAAACTGTTACTTCAAGTTTATATATTTTGAATATATCTATAACATATACACTACACAGGGTGTCCCGACCCAAATATCATTAAATTTTAATTATTTCACTTGAATTATGCCATGTTTTGAGTCTGGTATTGTTTATAAATGAGTGCAAGAAGCAAAATACTATTGTTAAGCTCAATATTTATTTACTTTTTACAAATTACATAATGCTTTTTGGGGACGCACTTTTAGTCTACCCCAAGTACCCAAATGGGGTAACAATTAAAATCTCGGGGTAATGAAGTAGAACAGTAGATATAATAAACAGTGCTGGCTCTAGCGGTAGTCCCAATGAAAAATTCACATTAAAAAAAAAATTCTTATCGAAGTTTGAGGCATTAAATTCCATGCAGTTTTAAACTCAATTGTAAAAGGGATTTTTCACTTCTGTTCTATTGCAAACATTGGTTTAAGGTTTCTATATTAACCCATCGTCGCATAGCTATAATATTCGTCTAATTATTTGTAAATTGAGATGTACAAAAGTTTCGAACAATGGTAAGAGAACTTCCAAATCATAAGGCACCAAAAACAGTGAGTAATGACGGTTTTTCATTACCTGTATGTGAATACAATTATTGTTGGGAGGTTTTTAAGTACGTGATAAAAATATTTTTCGTGCGCGACTGGCCTAAGTGGGTGGATAATTAGTGCAATTTGACAGGTATATAAAATTCTTTATCGTTTATATTATATTTGGAGTCGTGTTCAGGCAAGGCAAGGTGTCTTTGGGGAAATTTACAGTAATGTACGCTTTTTATCATGAGAACAAGCAACAAAAATAAAAATTTAAAGCATAAACAAGGTTTTTCCGTATTTTTTTTTTTAATTTCAGGCTGAAATATGGTGTTACATTTTTGGAATTTGTGTGAACTTTATGTTTATATTGTTACTTTGGTGTAATTTTGCTAAAGATAATATGTATGAGTTCCTTTACGTAAATGGAAACTGTTAGTGAAAGTTTTTACCCTTATTAAAAATAATTTCGTGGGGGTGGGTGCGATCTGATTAAAAAAAATTAAAATCAGAATATGTTCCGCCATAGAACTGTAATTTTGGATGATGGTAAAGTACTCTACATTAACTAACTTTGCGTTAAAACACGTTTGAACATCTAAAATTTAAATAAAAAATCGCCTGCGGCATTTTTTCTTTCCCCCCACTTTTTTTGTGTCGATCCCTGTTTGCTTTTGGAAAAATCAAGTGTTGCCAACCCTTATTGAGAGGGGCGACAAACTTGGAGACCGCCCCGGGTGGCACGAACTCTACGCCACTGGGTCCTGGTTGCCTGAAGAATACTAGTGGAACTCTTCATGTGTCTATAATTTACCAATAATTTACGTAATAGATTTTTGAAAGATTTATAGGCAACGGTTTTTGTTGTACGTTAATTATGCCCCATACCAAAGTCCACCTCGAACTGTAGTAGGTACTACTGTAAACCATTCGCAGAAGCACCGAAAATTTAATAACGTCGGACGATAATTGTAATTTATGACTAGGCAAAAATTCCTTAATGGCGCAGCCGAGTAATTAAGTCAAATAATAATTATATTAAAAGTCAGCTTCTTTATAACGAGTTCGGTCTCAGGTATTATGCAAATATAGTTTTCCCTTCTTCCTCTGTTTAGCACGTATTGTGAGAGTTTTTGCACGGCCACGGTCGGCTGTATATGCCATAGTGTCCAGGATACAGTTATGTACTTCCTTGAACAGGTTTTTTACAATGCCTCCGCCAGATCTGTGGTGTACCTCTCGGAGAATAAAAAACCGCGTAATTTTCTTTACTTTTTGCTATCTCATCGCTTTATGTCTAATGCAAGTTCGCATAAAAAGGATGAACGAACCTTCGCAGGAATTTGTTCTATTAGACGGCAGGTGGTTGATGACACTTCTTGGCTGTTACAAGAATAGGCGCATGCATTGCTCACTATTTAAATCGCTACACATATTATACACGATACATACACCAAATAAAGTTGCTTTAGATGAAACACAGTTACCACCGTGCGACCAGTTTATCAATGAAATGATCAAGATAGTATTTGCTAAATTTATCTCACTTAAATTCCGTACTTTATACAGGATGTTATAAATTCGTGGAAAATTTTAACGTTACGTTGTTCCTTGCATAAATGTAATCCCTTATAAGCGTTCATCGTTTTATATTATGTGCAACAGAATTAAACCGTAAATATACAGAGTGCACATAAATTGATGGACGATCTTATTTATTTATTTTTTATTTAGTCATGAATCCTTCTACTGGTGTAGGACTGTTAAGTTGTGTTGTGCTGACTTTTTTCCATATTTTTATGTCTTTCCATTTTTTACTTCGTCTTGCCAGGTTTTTCTCGGTCTACCTCTTTTGTTTTTTCCCTGTGATCTTGCTTCATAGGCTTTTCTGGTTAACCTTTCTTCTTTCATCGTATAAATGTGACCCAACCATCTTAGCTGTCTCTCTTGTATTTTTGTTTCAACTGATTTTATCTTTAATTGTTCTCCATATGTTTCGTTTCCGATTCTATCTTTTTTGGTTTTTGCCAGTTTAAATAATAGCCCAATGTATTAGCTTCAGTTTAAGCCAAAAATATCTAAAATTAGTTGATAAATATAACAGTTACAAGGAAAATACAAAGTTGTCGTATTGTTGTTCACTCTGTAGACATACTACAGCCAGGGATGGCAAATAGGTGGCACGCGTGCCAAACTTGGCACGCGAGAGATTTTCGACGGCACCCTAAAGAATTCTATGAATAATTTTTTTTTTTTAAATTTTAATTTTTTTCGAAAAGTTTTATTTATTTTTAATTAGTATGCTAATTATCTACAAGCTACAACTACATGTTATTTAAATATCAAAAAATTTAAAATACCAGAAAATAACAACTCTTCTTATATCGATACAATAATTTGTTCATTACTATATCTTCATATAAAATACCAACTGTAGCGATGCACGGAACTTTTGATTGCATACAGTAGCGTAGCAAAGGGGGGGGGGGCGGTCCGCCCCGGGTGGCACTTTTTTTGGGGCAGCACTTTTAGTCTACCCAAATGGGGTAAAAATGAAAATCTCGGGGTAATGAAGGATCAGTAGATATAATAATCAGTTCCCGCACTAGCGCTATTAGATTCATAAAAATTAATTTTAGAAAAAGGAATTCTTACCGAAGTTAGAGGATAAAACGGGCTACTTGACCTTGCTTCACTAAAAACCCGCTCCCTTGTAACGACAGAAATTCCAAGTTTCTAATAAAATTTACGATACGGTACCAGCCATTCAATAAAATTTCAAACAATTCATTTATTTTAGGCATTAAATTCCATGCAGTTTTAAACTCTATTGTAACAGGGACTTTTCGCCCTTATTAAAAATAATTTCGTGGGAGTGGGGGCGATCTGATTTTTTAAAAAATCAGAAAAGGTTCTACTGTAAAACTGTAGTTTTGGAAGATGATAAAGTATTCTCCATTATCTAACTTGCTTTAAAACACGTTTGAACGTCTAAAATTAAAAAAAAAAAATCGCCTGCGGCGCAATTTCTTTTCCCCCCACTTTTTTGTGTCGATCTCTGCTTGCATTTGGCAAAAATCAAAAATTAACAACCCTTTATTATAGGGGCGGCAAATTTAGGGACCGCTCCGGGCGGCACAACCCATAGCTACGCCACTGATTGCATATGTATTTAGTGACACATAAAATCATGACGTTGGCAATACTGAACGAAATAACTGACAGTTGTTTCTGGTAGGTAGGTAGGTAGGTTAGGTTAGGTACTGGCACGGGGAAAAATTTGTATTAAATTTTATGTTATTTTGGCACACTGATCAAATCCTATTTGCCATCCCTGTAACTACACTAACATCCGTGTATAATCATAAATAAATTTTTTGAATAAATACACGCAAATTAACACCACAATTGAGCAAAAAGTAAACAAAGATAAGTGTGTTTAATAAACACTTCGAAGTTATTTTTAAGTTGCTGTTTGAATGTGATTTTTGATTTATTGTTGTGTGATTACCATCATTTAATAACGATTTTATTACTAAACTAAATTAAGTAACAAAAACTGTGCTTTAATAGCCTCGTTTCACTTTGTAGGCTATTTATAAATTTATGTAATTAATGAGACATATACAGGGTGTCCAATTACATTTCTTAGCTTTTGGGTTTTCGAAAACTACAATAGCTGTAGAGGCGATTAAATGGACGAAAAATATGGCATCGTAAGCTGATTTTATATTCTCTTCTAAATTTTTGGAATAATTTTACAAAAAAAGGCCATTGTTTTTTCATGTCTCCTTAAGTGTTTTCCCGGCTATAGTCAAATCTTTTTCTTGTAATTTTGGATATTTCTAGAAACCAAAAACAATGGTGTGATAATATGGTTGCATTAAAAACGATATTTTTCGTACAGTAATGTGAAAATACACAGGGCCGGCCCTAGTGAGCGCGGGGCCCGACGCAAGGACAAGCTGCCGGGCCCCCCTTTTCACAAAATAATTATTTCTACATCATCATACAAATAATTTATTTTTTAAATAAAATTTTGAACAAACATAAGCTAAAATAATATTTTAACAAACAAAACAAAACATAAAATTTTACCAATTTACTACAAACGAAGGAAAGCAAAACAACTTATATTTTTATAAACGAAATAAAAACTCAATTGAGATTAATCTTTCTAGATTTAATAGGTTGTCGAAGTCCATCTCCCTCATGACTTCACTTTCAGTTGACTTAATCGCGAGTGAATTTAAACGTTCTTTAGAAATAGTGGATCGTAAATAACGTTTTAATTAATTTTAATTTTTAAAAACTTCTTTCGCCCGCTGAGACTGTTACCGGTATACTAAGGAAGATCCTTAGTGCAATAAATACATTTAGAAACGAGGTTGGACGATTATTACAAGCCAAATATTTAAGTATATTTAAAGGATTGCAACAACTTTGTGGAATAGTTACTTTTAAAGCTTCTATTTCTTCCGCCAACATGAATCCATTTAACTCCACCGATTCGTCGTATTTTAAAGCAATTTGTAACGCAGCAGCACATTTTAGTCTCTTAGGATCGATTGTGAAATGTCCATTAAAAAAAACTAAATAAATCAATGGTCTCTTTTAATTGTTTAAATCGAGTTTGAAGAGACTGCAGTGTTTTATCTAACACTTGATTAAAACAGTTTATTTTGTATGCTTCCCTTGCATCAACAACAGGGTCGTCTGAGGACTTGTATGCAAATTGCCTTTAGCGTTTCCGTAAACGTTTCAACTGAAATTGTGGAACAACAACAAAATCTTTTGCAAGATCATTTGCACCGATTAATACATCTTTAAAACCTTTTTCTTGTTACACTCTAGCCATTTGCACAATTTTTCAAAAGTTAATATTCCCGAAAACAGATCTAAGGTTTCACTTTGTAATTCTTTGCTTACCAAGTTCACTTGGAAAAGCCATTCATGCCAGAAAACTAAAGATACCAAGAACTTTTGATCTTTCATTTGAGCAGCCAAAGATTCTGCTTCACTTTTTGCGTTTCCGTAAACGTTTCAACTGGAATTATTTCACGAAAGCTTTTGTTAATTGATTTGATGATAATATTCGATAAATAATCTATTATATTACTGTGGTATAGATTATTTATTAAGTTTAGTATTTCACTATTGAGCAATAACTTTTTTAAGTGATATGATAGAGAATTGCTTTTTGTTTACATGCTATTAATAAGCATTGTATTTATATTTTTTAGTTTTTGAGAGCGGGGCCCCTTTAAGCGCGGGGCCCTAGGCGAGGGAATCGGTGGAATGTGCTTCAGACCGGCCCTGGTTATCGAGACATCAAGAATAAGAACATGTAGAGTAACACACTGTATTTTATTCTAAATATTTCAGAATTACTGATTTTAAAGGGGAAAAGGTACTCAATTTTGTCCATAATATGAGATTTCATGTAAAGTACTATTGTGTGCACGTTGGCGTTGAATTGTGATTTATAAATTATTCATAAATGCTTATGAGAAATCTTTTAAAAGAAATTAATTCATAATTTAAAAACCCACAGAAATTCCTGTTTACATCAGCTGTTAGTGCAGACCGCAAATGGCAATAGTAACGTAACGACAATTATTTATCGTCGAGCCAATTACTGTTCGGTTGCTGCAGAGCATTGTCAGCGCTTCTATTAATAATTCGAACTTGTGAAGATCGCGCGCCTGCTGTATAATCAAATTTTTCTACCGTACAATTCGAGAGACATTCGAAAAATTGCGTCCACTCCCAAAAATCAACATTTTCCGCGTTCTTCGTGATCGGACCGCGATGACATCGCTGTGGTCACACACCGCACACAATCTAAGCTGCTTCTATGGTCTGGGGGGTACCTAGTTTCCGTAGGGGCAATGATAGCTCCAGGGATACAGGGGGGAGGGTTACGCACTGATGGGCCCACAGGTCGACAACCGGGCAACCCCGTGTCGTGGTGCTGAGAAATGTAGCGTTATATTCCAAACAAACACATCCCTTACCAGGCTCGTACTGTCTGTTTTTAATTTTAGATTAATCTACTAAATGAAAACACACACAAAATCGCGTAATTGTTGCTGCAAATTTGAACGGTGTTAATAAACGTCCCACAGAGAGCTTCGAACAATTATCTGGCACGTTTCATTCATGTATTTAAAAATTAAAATGCTTTAAACCACACATACAGGGTGCGCCAAAAACAAGTACCACTGGAATTTCAAACCACAAGTTAAATTATACCTACTTTTTAAATTATTAAATACCTTCATTGCATTTGGCGAAAAAAAACTCCTTGCGAAACAGTTGGACATTTTTACGAACTCTTATCTCATTAATGAGTTTTTTGAATTTACAAAAATAAATGGATTTCCATGTTTGCTTTAATATTTTGTTTCAAGATAAACTAAAATTAAACAAAGCAAGCTAGCACTTGGAATAAATATCTATAATTTCTAAAAATACGCTTTAATAATAACATCTAAGAAGAACTTCAAGAGTTAAAAAAAATCCAATTTGCATTTTTCATCCATATCTAACCTGAGCAGGATTTAAAAATATTGATGTTTGTTTAGGCTTTGTTAAAAATGATCTTTTCTCTTCTCAAAAATGTGTAGATTAACAAATTTACTTTGATATTTAATCTAAAACACTATATTAATAACAGCATTTGTTACTGTGAGTATACAGGGTGGTCCACATAGCAGGGCCGCTATTGGGATCTTGTAAACGGTAAGAGGTTTAATTAGACAAATTATTCCCCTTTCTGAGACCTATTCAGAGATGCTTTAATGTTTTAAAAAAATTCCATGGCACGCTAAGTAATAAAGAGAAATCAAAATTGGCATTTTTTTAAAAATCGTTAATAACTCGATTATACTTGATGGTACCAAAAGGTTTTGGGGGAAAAAATTGTATATTTTTTTACGCACTGTAAAATGAAAACATTCATTTGTTTTAATATTGTTTTGTAATTTTGCTTTGTAGTATTTCTCATTTTTACTGATTTGACCATGTCTCTATCTCTTACCGTTTACTAGATCCTCATGTATTGCAAGCTTATTCTGCATTAATATAAAAATACCAGCGCAATTTTGTTTCTAATAGTTTATTTTAAAGTTTTAACGTTCAACCAATGATGATTTTGTTGCTTTCATGAATCAGTACACTTTTCCGATTGGGAAAAAGCAAATTCTACGTATGAAATATGCCCTAAAAACCCTAAAACTCTGTATACGCGGCCGATCTAATCAACGAAAATCTGTCCCTGTTCGAAGACCGCCACAAAAAAGCAACTTCGTTCGCACGGCATTATTATCTGAAGCGCCTAGAATTCACAGTTACTTCTAATTATCAAGCCGTAATATTTCACGCAACTCCTTAAGTGCCGCGGTTTTTACCAAAATTCGTGCAAGGGTTCTGATTATCGGTTGAACGTTAATTTAGAATAGACACAGCAAAAACATTAAATCTGAACTATCAAGACCGCCATTCGATTTACTACAAAAACAAAAGTAATCACGCTTGCCGGGTATTTTATTTCGAATAATAATGAATGAACTCGATTAAAAATGTACTTAGACGTTAGTTCACACAACAGCAGAACAATAATAACAAAGACTTAACCACATATAAAACGCGAAAAGTTAGAAATCCATGCATAAACACGCCGAATAGATAAGAGTTTATTAATTGGAAATTAGAAGCTCCTAAGAAAAATTAAAGAAGAATACGAAAAAGCGGGGCTTTCAATGAATATGGAGAAAACTAAATACCTTTGTATTGGGGGAGAATCGGGGGACCTCGAGTAAGAAAGAGGAGAGAAAATATCTAAATGCAATGGCTAATTTTTGTTCTGATTTTAAATATTGTGAAACTAAATGGCCAAGCTTAAACAAATTTCTTTTCTTTCTTGAACGAATCGTCTTGTACCTTTCGGTGTCGGAGTGTTTTCCTAGTTCTTTATCATGTTTCTCCGCCTCTTTTTATCGTTGGTTAACGGTGGTGCATCTCTCCAGTCTCTGCCTCACTTGGTTTTCCCAATTTTTCTTGGTCTTTTTCTACTGGGTTTTTTCCCAATCTTCATATTCCATCCATTTTTTGCGTACCTACTTACTGACGTACGTGTTAGATGGTAGATGTCCCAGCCATCGTAATTGGTTTGACTCCATATTTTTCTTCATATGTTCCTTTTCTAGGTTGTTTCTAATTTCATCATTGCTAGCCTTACTTCTTAACGTACATCCCCCTATCTTTATTAAAAATCTTATTTTCTGCAACCCTATCCTTTTTTTTTGGTTTTCCTGCTAGTGTCCAAGCTTATGAACATCCAACAAGGGAGGGTCACGATATGTTGTCGCTAGGATCTGATCAAGGCTGTGTTTATTTCATCAAGAACATCAAAACTAAACGTTTTGCAGAGTTATACGTGCCACTGGCCAGTTGCTTCGGAAAAATAGGGGAAAGACTGTAAAGTTGAATAATTAAGGTAATTTTTGCGATCGCGTCGGCAATGAAACCGTCAGAGATAAAATCGAAATTCTTCTATTTGCCAACTCGCGCATCCTTTGCAAGTAAAAGGGTGTAAAGTTTTCAAAAAAATCTTTAACGGTTCCGGAGAAAAATGCGAAAAACGAAGCCCTTGTAAAAACTGTTTTCCCCATGTTAAACGCCTATGCAAGTCGCATAGATTTAGTTAGATATACCACAACTTGTCAAATCATAGCGCTTATGCAGGGGTTTGGTTTTTGACGTTTTTCTCCGGAACCGTTAAAGATTTTTTCAAAAACTCCGCAACATTTTACTTGCAAAGGATGCGCGAATTGGTAAACAGAAGAATTTCGATTTTATCTCTGACCGTTTCATGTCCAACGCGATCGCAAAAATTACCTTTATTATTCAACTTTTCAGTCTTTCTCCTATTTTGAGTGTTCTACGCTATAACCATTGCGTTTGTCTTGGTTACATTAATGGTCATATTGTATATTTTTGTTGTCTTTGCCTATATATCTAGACTATACTATACATTTTTTACGTTTTTATCATACCTAGTAGCACCAGATCACCTGCAAAAGCCAGTTCTGTTATGGGTACTGATTCCATTCTATTCCATCTCCATTAGGCTTTTCTGTTATTTCTTTTTACTTCTTAATTATTATCTCTTAGTATTATTAGACATATTTTTACGTTATAAAATAAAAAGTTCTAAATAGTTGTGTAATGTGATTTCAGATAAAACCTTTTCATTAAAATTATACGTAAAAAAATCAAAAACAAAGTGAGTGCAACCGACTTAAGTATTTATAATTTTTCTTCTTCAACTTCTTGTGTTACTTAAATATAAGTAGCTTCGTTTTGTATTATTTTTTCACGGACATTCACTGTATCGAGCGCTGGCGTTATAATGCACGCGTTTAACAAACCTCTAAGGCCGATGGTTCCTAATTCTATCTTTTAAGGATCGCATTATATAACATAGCTCTTTATATTCAAGAACTGTTTACGTCAGTTGTCTTTCATTTCATTTTTGTTGCAGCTTAAATTACAGCTAAACTACGTAACGTATCGGTGTTGCACGTGAAAAAAATGTACAACAAACAAACGATCAGTTTGCAATACAAATTAGAACCACGGTCGTACAGCTAACTATGGAGTTAGTTGCAAGTACCTGTTGGTAAACTGAATAAATTAGCGAGCGAGTAAGAATAAATGGAAACTACGCATTTTTGGAAAAAAATAACGACTCATTTTTTTTTAAATGAATGTTGGCATCTTGTGTTAATGAAGGCATTTAAACTTCCCATACACCTGATGATGGTAAAACAGAAGGCAACCTGTTGTACTTTGTGCTGACCTTGCGTTTCGGCTTCGAGTCACGGTGTTGCATAATGCGCCCCCTTATTACCCCACCCAAATGTACTCTTCCCCACCTATGAATACAACAAATGCTAATTATTTCCGCTAATGCACGGTCGTCTCTGTTCAACAACACAGAAAACCGCTAGAATCCGTCTCTGTTTGACGTTCAGTCGACATGTGCATCAATTTTAAATGGTAATATGCATAAAACTGACTTAAGTTATTCAAAGTAAGCTAACAATGCGGTGAATTTATAATAAACTTGTGATAGAATTAAATAAAAATAACTGTACACTTACGTACGAACATACAAAAGTATGATAAGTTCACTTATTTGTGCTGAGAATCTCTTTTAAAAAAATATCTAGATTAGTTTGGAGACTCCTGCCTTTTCGACAGTACCTAGATTTCTGCCTTATTTATTTTATTCTTATTAACTTATTTGTGAATTTAATATCTTTGTGAACGCCATTCATACAATTCAGGAACTAATCTAGAAGTTTTTCAGCAATGATTTTTCCTACAAAAATCAAGCAATTTTATCTTAACTGGTTTACATTTGGATACACAGAAAATGGCCACTTAAATAATTCAAACTTTTAAAATTTTATAGAATTTGTTGGCACAAAGAATGTACAGAACGTAAAAAAATCTAATTAACATATAATGTACTTAAATAATAAATATGTGATCAGCAAATAGAAACTAAATTTTGGTTTTTATTTAGGGCATTTGTAAGGTTCATTGTTTTTGCAACAAAACTCCCTTCCTGCTGACAAGTTTGTGTTGTGCCACGTAGTACCGTAATTTTTCACGAACAGATGGGCCCTTTCTTTGAGGCAATCCCTATCAATCGACGCGCATATGATGTCGGAACTTTTACTCAAGTGTTTCAGAATCTGAAAAAAATAAGTAACAGATTACATCCAATTCAATGCAGTCGAGACATTTAGAGTCAATTTTTATTTAAATAGAATGCCTGGTGTATTTTTACGGATTTGGAAAGAGGAAATTTTTCTGTTATGTAAATAAGAATTGTGGGGATTATTTTTTACAGTTTTGGAGATATCGGGCAGTTTTTAATGATTTTTGAATGAAAAAACAAACAATGTTTTTGTCTAAATGTGTTTTAAGAATCTTAGAATTTCCTTTCTGGCATCAGTTTGTGTCAGTATTGGTATTTGTTGATCTGTTTAAACGTTTAAAGCCTATAGTGTTACTGTGGTTTGTTTAAATGAACAAGAACTTCGTTAATGGTGCTAGTATTTGGTGACCCATGAGTTATAAAATAACCACTACAGGCCTAGACGACCCATGCCTTTCTGCTCCACAACTTTCTCTTTTGAACATATCCTTTTTAGTGGTGGAATTTCATGCTCTATTGAAAAGCTTCAAGGTATTTTACGATAAAATTGATATTTTCGGCGACAGAGCCTTTTAAATGCAGAAGCGTAAAAAAAAACAAGTAAGTGTTGATATCTGCTTAGCATTTGATTTTAGGTCCTCTATCACCACTTAAAATATTTGCACCGATAACGGGGACACCCTGTATAACCATCTTTTCTTGAAGCGTCCTCTTTTTGTCATTCAATCGTTTGATGAGTGCCATCTTGGAAATTTTCAAAAATAAACCCCACAAAACGTATTCCTGTTTTCAAAAATATACCAAAAAATCCAAAGAAAATTGATTGTAATTGAGTCGTTCTGGAACATTTTTCTAACCCTTTATATGAGTCGACAAAAAGCTGAATAAAGAATGAGAAGACTACATTGTTTTAAACCATATGTCGTACAAAACGAATGTTTAATCGTTAAAATGTTAAACAAATTTCACTGTGCTTGAACACGGTGGCGTTCCAAAATTATACTTTACCAAAGAGGAAAGATAAACTCCGTCAATATCAATTCGTCGTGCGTTGTTATTCGAAGAAAATTACAAATTAAACCGAACAAAAACTCGGTTTTGTTTAGAGTTAGTCACGCAAAAATAAACAGTTGGTTTACAGTAGTGAACGTTTGAGGAAGTCGATCGAATTGCACCGTCATAGAACCATGTACAAATTCTATTAGACGGGGTTCGGGACTTACGCAATAGAAAAATCCCAGCCTTAGATAATAAGAGAATAAAACAACACATCCACTTACCAATTCTAAACATTTATTCATGCATTGTCGATTTCCCATGGCATTATTCATAAAGTGCGTGTCCATTTCCTGCGAAAGGGCCGGGTTTCCTTTGGGGGGTTGTTTCGAGCCCTTGACGAACTGTCCGCTCAAAAAAACACCACAAGTGCACGGGCTGGGTCCGCTTTGTGTGGTGATTTCTATGTCGTTTTCTGATTCTTCTCCATTTCCGGAAGCAAAAGATATAATTAACAACATAGCGAACCAGCAGTATCTGGGATTCATCCTGAAGACGCACCAAAAACGTAATTTTTAGTCTTAATTCTCGCCTTAAATTAAATAGCTCGCGAGCTGTATTGAACATTTAGAAAAATTTATATACTTTATATACCAGCGTCTGTTTAATAAATATTACTGCTTAATAAGCAAACAAATGGTTGATATAATAACTTGTTTAACAACACTGAAATACAAGAGTATTGCAAACCGGAAATATAAAAATAAATCATTTACTTAAGGTATTTTACAACAACATTATAGTTCCTAAAACTTTCATCAATTAATAATATTTGTACATTTTAATTGGTTTATCCATTGTTTTTTATTATAATGTATTATTATTATTTGAGCGCTATTTTAGCCATTAACGAAAAATTAATAGCCATTTTTTAACTCTAATAATCCTTAATTTGGCCATAAATAACGTGTATAAGAAGTTATTAGGCATTTGCTTTAGTTTAAAGAAAATCGATTTTTTTGTGGAAAAAAGTGCAAAGACTATACCTTTGTACTTTTTCCATTTTTCACGAAAAATTAAAAGTCATTTTTTAAGTCTAATAATCCTTAATTTGGCCTTAAATAACGTGTATAAGATGTTAAAAGCCATTTGCTTTAGTTTAAAGAAAATCGATTTTTTTGTCGAAAAAAGTGCAAAGACTAGCCTTTGTACTTTTTCCATTTTTCACGAAAAATTAAGTCATTTTTTAAGTTTAATAATCCTTAATTTGGCCATTAATAACGTGTATAAGATGTTTTAAGCCATCTGCTTTAGTTTAAAGAAAATCGATTTTTTTGACGGAAAAAGTGCAAAGACTCTATCTATAGCCTTTGTACTTTTTCTATTTTTCACGAAAAATTAAAAGTCATTTTTTAAGTCTAATAATCCTTAATTTGGCCATAAATAACGTGTATAAGATGTTTTAAGCCATCTGCTTTAGTTTAAAGAAAATCGATTTTTTTGACGGAAAAAGTGCAAAGACTATAGCCTTTGTACTTTTTCCATTTTTCACGAAAAATTAAGTCATTTTTTAAGTCTAATAATCCTTAATTTGGCCATAAATAACGTGTATAACATGTTTTAAGCCATCTGCTTTAGTTTAAAGAAAATCGATTTTTTTGACGGAAAAAGTGCAAAGCCTTTGTACTTTTTCTATTTTTCACGAAAAATTAAAAGTCATTTTTTAAGTCTAATAATCCTTAATTTGGCCATAAATAACGTGTATAAGATGTTAAAAGCCATTTGCGTTAATTTTAAGAAATTACAAAAGTGTACTCATATGTACCTACATGTCATCAATAAAATTTAATAATGCGTAGGACATGCTTAATTAATTTTTTAATAAATATTGTACGTTTAGCGAATTGTGTAAATCGCTCTAAAATGTTTTTATTAGTTACTCCTAAATTTTGAAATTTGCTGGAAATTAATAATGCATCACTTTAGCACTTTTCTCCTTGATCAAAGATTTTTTTATATATTTAGCTGATCGATACAGTTGCTTTATTTTAAAATTATTCGATTTTTCATTGAAATAATTGCAACGACTATATTTGTGAATACTCGTTTAAAACTTTTTTTTAAATCATTGTTTCAGAATCTCCATCGATCTAGAGCAGCATCTATACCTACCTCGATCTCCGGAGCAGAACAGCAAGACACACCACGGGTATGTTAATTTTTTTAAAAATCGTAATTACTGTATGTTATTATGAATCGACTCAAACCCTTGCTATTACTTGAGGTCGTCCCGTTGATGAAAGACGATGATATGATAATGCATTTTTAGATTTGAGTTTTTGTTAAGACCTACAGGAATTGTTTCAAAACTTCATACTTTGACATTTCTCTTTTTAAGTAATAGATGCGCTTCTTTTTCGTTATAAATCTTTAAACTTAATTGTTTCAGAATCTCCATTGAACCAGGGAGCAGCATAGTCTTCGAGCTGCCTGAGGTACTTCGTACTCCCCAGATAGTAATATGCAAGTGTATTTGTTGTGAAAATACGAGTGCATCGGTTGTGAAAATGCGACTGTATTTGTAGTGAAAATCTGTTGGGAAAATAGGAGTGTATTTGTGGTGAAAATGCGAGCGCATCTGTTGTGAAAATGCGACTTTATTTGTAGGGAAATGCGAGTGCATAATATGTTGAAAAAATAGGAGTGTATTTGTAAAAATGCGAATGCATCTGTTGTGAGAAGGGGAGTGTATCTGTTGGAAAAATGCGAGTGTATCTGTTGTAAGGTATGGAGTTGCACGTCGGGTGTGTTCTTATTCACTTTCTTTTAGAATTTTTTGTTTTTGTTACAGATTGTTACAGCAACCAATGCAAACCATCAGGAAAATCAACTACCAGACAGATTGTGAAATAATAAATACAACTGTAGATATTTTTACTTAAGATATTTATTATTAAAATGTAATCAATCATATATACATTATTAATTTTATACTTATATAACATTATTCTTAAATATATCATATCACCCTTTCGTCTTGGAATATGTGACGCCTCTCACTACCAACCAAAACAGCACCCTTCCAAAAAAAATTATGAAATTAATGTAATGAATAACATGTACGTGTTTGTTTAAAATAAATGTATATTAACAAAACTGCATTTTATTTACTATTTACAGATAGCCTACTAGATTCCTAATACACGCCCAGATAAATAACGTGTACTACAAGTTGCAAGCCATCTGCTTTAGTTTAAAGAAAATCGATTTTTTTGACAAAAAAAGTGCAAAGACTATATAGCCTTTGTACTTTTTCCATTTTTCACGAAAAATTAAGTCATTTTTACAGTCTAATATTAATTAATTTAACCATAATCAATGTGTTTAACAAGTTTTAAGTCATCTGCAGTAGTTTAAAGAAAATATAAAGACCATCGCAAAACAACCGAAAAAGGTTATAGTCTTGCAATTTATTGAAAAAGTTTGAGAGTCTATAAAAAATGTTTGAGGCCTTTTTTGAACAAACCAAAGGTGGAAATGCATTGCTTAGGGTGTCCTTAACATATTCCGAAAATATAAAGACCATCGCAAAACAATCGATTTTTTTCTGAAAAAAGTTGCAAGGTTATATATAGTCTTGCAATTTATTGAAAAAGTTTGAGAGTCTATAAAAAATGTTTCAGGCCTTTTTTGAACAAACCAAAGGTGGAAATGCATTGCTTAGGGTGTCCTTAACATATTCTGAAAATATAAAGACCATCGCAAAACAATCGATTTTTTTCTGAAAAAAGTTGCAAGGTTATAGCCTTGGAATTTATTGAAAAAGTTTGAGAGTCTATAAAAAATGTTTCAGTCCTTTTTTAAACAAACCAAAGGTGGAAATGCATTGCTCAGGGTGTCCTTAACATATTCCGAAAATATAAAGACCATCGCAAAACAATCGATTTTTTTCTGAAAAAAGTTGCAAGGTTATATATAGCCTTGGAATTTATTGAAAAAGTTTGAGAGTGTATAAAATATGTTTGAGGCCTTTTTTAAACAAACCAAAGGTGGAAATGCATTGCTCAGGGTGTCCTTAACATATTCCGAAAATATAAAGACCATCGCAAAACAATCGATTTTTTTCTGAAAAAAATTGCAAGGTTATAGCCTTGGAATTTATTGAAAAAGTTTGAGAGTCTATAAAAAATGTTTCAGTCCTTTTTTAAACAAACCAAAGGTGGAAATACATTGCTCAGGGTGTCCTTAACATATTCCGAAAATATAAAGACCATCGCAAAACAATCGATTTTTTTCTGAAAAAAGTTGCAAGGTTAGTCTTGGAATTTATTGAAAAAGTTTGAGAGTCTATAAAAAATGTTTCAGTTCTTTTTTAAACAAACCAAAGGTGGAAATGCATTGCTCAGCGTGTCCTTAACATATTCCGAAAATATAAAGACCATCGCAAAACAATCGATTTTTTTCTGAAAAAAGTTGCAAGGTTATAGCCTTGGAATTTATTGAAAAAGTTTGAGAGTCTATAAAAAATGTTTTAGTCCTTTTTTAAACAAACCAAAGGTGGAAATGTATTGCTCAGGGTGTCCTTAACATATTCCGAAAATATAAAGACCATCGCAAAACAATCGATTTTTTTCTGAAAAAAGTTGCAAGGTTATAGCCTTGGAATTTATTGAAAAAGTTTGAGAGTCTATAAAAAATGTTTCAGTTCTTTTTTAAACAAACCAAAGGTGGAAATGCATTGCTCAGCGTGTCCTTAACATATTCCGAAAATATAAAGACCATCGCAAAACAATCGATGTTTTTCTGAAAAAAGTTGCAAGGTTATAGCCTTGGAATTTATTGAAAAAGTTTGAGAGTCTATAAAAAATGTTTCAGTCCTTTTTTGAACAAACCAAAGGTGGAAATGCATTGCTTAGGGTGTTCTTAACATATTCCGAAAATATAAAGACCATCGCAAAACAATCGATTTTTTTCTAAAAAAAGTTGCAAGGTTATAGTCTTGGAATTTATTGAAAAAGTTTGAGAGTCTATAAAAAATGTTTCAGTCCTTTTTTAAACAAACTAAAGGTGGAAATGCATTGCTCAGGGTGTCCTTAACATATTCCGAAAATATAAAGACCATCGCAAAACAATCGATTTTTTTCTGAAAAAAGTTGCAAGGTTATAGCCTTGGAATTTATTGAAAAAGTTTGAGAGTCTATAAAAAATGTTTCAGTTCTTTTTTAAACAAACCAAAGGTGGAAATGCATTGCTCAGCGTGTCCTTAACATATTCCGAAAATATAAAGACCATCGCAAAACAATCGATTTTTTTCTGAAAAAAGTTGCAAGGTTATAGCCTTGGAATTTATTGAAAAAGTTTGAGAGTCTATAAAAAATGTTTCAGTCCTTTTTTGAACAAACCAAAGGTGGAAATGCATTGCTCAGGGTGTCCTTAACATATTCCGAAAATATAAAGACCATCGCAAAACAATCGATTTTTTTCTGAAAAAAGTTGCAAGGTTATATATAGCCTTGGAATTTATTGAAAAAGTTTGAGAGTGTATAAAATATGTTTGAGGCCTTTTTTAAACAAACCAAAGGTGGAAATGCATTGCTCAGCGTGTCCTTAACATATTCCGAAAATATAAAGACCATCGCAAAACAATCGATTTTTTTCTGAAAAAAGTTGCAAGGTTATAGCCTTGGAATTTATTGAAAAAGTTTGAGAGTCTATAAAAAATGTTTCAGTCCTTTTTTGAACAAACCAAAGGTGGAAATGCATTGCTTAGGGTGTTCTTAACATATTCCGAAAATATAAAGACCATCGCAAAACAATCGATTTTTTTCTAAAAAAAGTTGCAAGGTTATAGTCTTGGAATTTATTGAAAAAGTTTGAGAGTCTATAAAAAATGTTTCAGTCCTTTTTTAAACAAACTAAAGGTGGAAATGCATTGCTCAGGGTGTCCTTAACATATTCCGAAAATATAAAGACCATCGCAAAACAATCGATTTTTTTCTGAAAAAAGTTGCAAGGTTATAGCCTTGGAATTTATTGAAAAAGTTTGAGAGTCTATAAAAAATGTTTCAGTTCTTTTTTAAACAAACCAAAGGTGGAAATGCATTGCTCAGCGTGTCCTTAACATATTCCGAAAATATAAAGACCATCGCAAAACAATCGATTTTTTTCTGAAAAAAGTTGCAAGGTTATAGCCTTGGAATTTATTGAAAAAGTTTGAGAGTCTATAAAAAATGTTTCAGTCCTTTTTTGAACAAACCAAAGGTGGAAATGCATTGCTTAGGGTGTTCTTAACATATTCCGAAAATATAAAGACCATCGCAAAACAATCGATTTTTTTCTAAAAAAAGTTGCAAGGTTATAGTCTTGGAATTTATTGAAAAAGTTTGAGAGTCTATAAAAAATGTTTCAGTCCTTTTTTAAACAAACTAAAGGTGGAAATGCATTGCTCAGGGTGTCCTTAACATATTCCGAAAATATAAAGACCATCGCAAAACAATCGATTTTTTTCTGAAAAAAGTTGCAAGGTTATAGCCTTGGAATTTATTGAAAAAGTTTGAGAGTCTATAAAAAATGTTTCAGTCCTTTTTTAAACAAACCAAAGGTGGAAATGCATTGCTCAGGGTGTCCTTAACATATTCCGAAAATATAAAGACCATCGCAAAACAATCGATTTTTTTCTGAAAAAAGTTGCAAGGTTATATATAGCCTTGGAATTTATTGAAAAAGTTTGAGAGTGTATAAAATATGTTTGAGGCCTTTTTTGAACAAACCAAAGGTGGAAATGCATTGCTCAGGGTGTCCTTAACATATTCCGAAAATATAAAGACCATCGCAAAACAATCGATTTTTTTCTGAAAAAAGTTGCAAGGTTATATATAGCCTTGGAATTTATTGAAAAAGTTTGAGAGTGTATAAAATATGTTTGAGGCCTTTTTTAAACAAACCAAAGGTGGAAATGCATTGCTCAGCGTGTCCTTAACATATTCCGAAAATATAAAGACCATCGCAAAACAATCGATTTTTTTCTGAAAAAAGTTGCAAGGTTATAGCCTTGGAATTTATTGAAAAAGTTTGAGAGTCTATAAAAAATGTTTCAGTCCTTTTTTGAACAAACCAAAGGTGGAAATGCATTGCTTAGGGTGTTCTTAACATATTCCGAAAATATAAAGACCATCGCAAAACAATCGATTTTTTTCTAAAAAAAGTTGCAAGGTTATAGTCTTGGAATTTATTGAAAAAGTTTGAGAGTCTATAAAAAATGTTTCAGTCCTTTTTTAAACAAACTAAAGGTGGAAATGCATTGCTCAGGGTGTCCTTAACATATTCCGAAAATATAAAGACCATCGCAAAACAATCGATTTTTTTCTGAAAAAAGTTGCAAGGTTATAGCCTTGGAATTTATTGAAAAAGTTTGAGAGTCTATAAAAAATGTTTCAGTTCTTTTTTAAACAAACCAAAGGTGGAAATGCATTGCTCAGCGTGTCCTTAACATATTCCGAAAATATAAAGACCATCGCAAAACAATCGATTTTTTTCTGAAAAAAGTTGCAAGGTTATAGCCTTGGAATTTATTGAAAAAGTTTGAGAGTCTATAAAAAATGTTTCAGTCCTTTTTTGAACAAACCAAAGGTGGAAATGCATTGCTTAGGGTGTTCTTAACATATTCCGAAAATATAAAGACCATCGCAAAACAATCGATTTTTTTCTAAAAAAAGTTGCAAGGTTATAGTCTTGGAATTTATTGAAAAAGTTTGAGAGTCTATAAAAAATGTTTCAGTCCTTTTTTAAACAAACTAAAGGTGGAAATGCATTGCTCAGGGTGTCCTTAACATATTCCGAAAATATAAAGACCATCGCAAAACAATCGATTTTTTTCTGAAAAAAGTTGCAAGGTTATAGCCTTGGAATTTATTGAAAAAGTTTGAGAGTCTATAAAAAATGTTTCAGTCCTTTTTTAAACAAACCAAAGGTGGAAATGCATTGCTCAGGGTGTCCTTAACATATTCCGAAAATATAAAGACCATCGCAAAACAATCGATTTTTTTCTGAAAAAAGTTGCAAGGTTATATATAGCCTTGGAATTTATTGAAAAAGTTTGAGAGTGTATAAAATATGTTTGAGGCCTTTTTTAAACAAACCAAAGGTGGAAATGCATTGCTCAGGGTGTCCTTAACATATTCCGAAAATATAAAGACCATCGCAAAACAATCGATTTTTTTCTGAAAAAAATTGCAAGGTTATAGCCTTGGAATTTATTGAAAAAGTTTGAGAGTCTATAAAAAATGTTTCAGTCCTTTTTTAAACAAACCAAAGGTGGAAATGCATTGCTCAGGGTGTCCTTAACATATTCCGAAAATATAAAGACCATCGCAAAACAATCGATTTTTTTCTGAAAAAAGTTGCAAGGTTAGTCTTGGAATTTATTGAAAAAGTTTGAGAGTCTATAAAAAATGTTTTAGTCCTTTTTTAAACAAACCAAAGGTGGAAATGCATTGCTCAGCGTGTCCTTAACATATTCCGAAAATATAAAGACCATCGCAAAACAATCGATTTTTTTCTGAAAAAAGTTGCAAGGTTATAGCCTTGGAATTTATTGAAAAAGTTTGAGAGTCTATAAAAAATGTTTTAGTCCTTTTTTAAACAAACCAAAGGTGGAAATGTATTGCTCAGGGTGTCCTTAACATATTCCGAAAATATAAAGACCATCGCAAAACAATCGATTTTTTTCTGAAAAAAGTTGCAAGGTTATAGCCTTGGAATTTATTGAAAAAGTTTGAGAGTCTATAAAAAATGTTTCAGTTCTTTTTTAAACAAACCAAAGGTGGAAATGCATTGCTCAGCGTGTCCTTAACATATTCCGAAAATATAAAGACCATCGCAAAACAATCGATTTTTTTCTGAAAAAAGTTGCAAGGTTATAGCCTTGGAATTTATTGAAAAAGTTTGAGAGTCTATAAAAAATGTTTCAGTCCTTTTTGAACAAACCAAAGGTGGAAATGCATTGCTTAGGGTGTTCTTAACATATTCCGAAAATATAAAGACCATCGCAAAACAATCGATTTTTTTCTAAAAAAAGTTGCAAGGTTATAGTCTTGGAATTTATTGAAAAAGTTTGAGAGTCTATAAAAAATGTTTCAGTCCTTTTTTAAACAAACTAAAGGTGGAAATGCATTGCTCAGGGTGTCCTTAACATATTCCGAAAATATAAAGACCATCGCAAAACAATCGATTTTTTTCTGAAAAAAGTTGCAAGGTTATAGCCTTGGAATTTATTGAAAAAGTTTGAGAGTCTATAAAAAATGTTTCAGTCCTTTTTTAAACAAACCAAAGGTGGAAATGCATTGCTCAGCGTGTCCTTAACATATTCCGAAAATATAAAGACCATCGCAAAACAATCGATTTTTTTCTGAAAAAAGTTGCAAGGTTATAGCCTTGGAATTTATTGAAAAAGTTTGAGAGTCTATAAAAAATGTTTCAGTCCTTTTTTGAACAAACCAAAGGTGGAAATGCATTGCTTAGGGTGTTCTTAACATATTCCGAAAATATAAAGACCATCGCAAAACAATCGATTTTTTTCTAAAAAAAGTTGCAAGGTTATAGTCTTGGAATTTATTGAAAAAGTTTGAGAGTCTATAAAAAATGTTTCAGTCCTTTTTTAAACAAACTAAAGGTGGAAATGCATTGCTCAGGGTGTCCTTAACATATTCCGAAAATATAAAGACCATCGCAAAACAATCGATTTTTTTCTGAAAAAAGTTGCAAGGTTATAGCCTTGGAATTTATTGAAAAAGTTTGAGAGTCTATAAAAAATGTTTCAGTCCTTTTTTGAACAAACCAAAGGTGGAAATGCATTGCTTAGGGTGTTCTTAACATATTCTGAAAATATAAAGACCATCGCAAAACAATCAATTTTTTTCTGAAAAAAGTTGCAAGGTTATAGTCTTGGAATTTATTGAAAAAGTTTGAGAGTCTATAAAAAATGTTTCAGTCCTTTTTTAAACAAACCAAAGGTGGAAATGCATTGCTCAGGGTGTCCTTAACATATTCCGAAAATATAAAGACCATCGCAAAACAATCGATTTTTTTCTGAAAAAAGTTGCAAGGTTATAGTCTTGGAATTTATTGAAAAAGTTTGAGAGTCTATAAAAAATGTTTCAGTCCTTTTTTAAACAAACCAAAGGTGGAAATGCATTGCTCAGGGTGTCCTTAACATATTCCGAAAATATAAAGACCATCGCAAAACAATCGATTTTTTTCTGAAAAAAATTGCAAGGTTATAGCCTTGGAATTTATTGAAAAAGTTTGAGAGTGTATAAAATATGTTTGAGGCCTTTTTTGAACAAACCAAAGGTCGAAATGCATTGCTCAGGGTGTCCTTAACATATTCCGAAAATATAAAGACCATCGCAAAACAATCGATTTTTTTCTAAAAAAAGTTGCAAGGTTATAGTCTTGGAATTTATTGAAAAAGTTTGAGAGTCTATAAAAAATGTTTCAGTCCTTTTTTAAACAAACCAAAGATGGAAATGCATTGCTCAGGGTGTCCTTAACATATTCCGAAAATATAAAGACCATCGCAAAACAATCGATTTTTTTCTGAAAAAAGTTGCAAGGTTATAGCCTTGGAATTTATTGAAAAAGTTTGAGAGTTTATAAAAACTGTTTCAGTCCTTTTTTGAACAAACCAAAGGTGGAAATGCATTGCTCAGGGTGTCCTTAACATATTCCGAAAATATAAAGACCATCGCAAAACAATCGATTTTTTTTTGAAAAAAGTTGCAAGGTTATAACCTTGGAATTTATTGAAAAAGTTTGAGTCTATAAAAAATGTTTGAGGCCTTTTTTGAACAAACCAAAGGTGGAAATGCATTGCTTTGGGTGTCCTTAACAAATTCCGAAAATATAAAGACCATCGCAAAACAATCGATTTTTTTCTGAAAAAAGTTGCAAGGTTAGTCTTGGAATTTATTGAAAAAGTTTGAGAGTCTATAAAAAATGTTTCAGTTCTTTTTTAAACAAACCAAAGGTGGAAATGCATTGCTCAGCGTGTCCTTAACATATTCCGAAAATATAAAGACCATCGCAAAACAATCGATTTTTTTCTGAAAAAAGTTGCAAGGTTATAGCCTTGGAATTTATTGAAAAAGTTTGAGAGTCTATAAAAAATGTTTCAGTCCTTTTTTGAACAAACCAAAGGTGGAAATGCATTGCTCAGGGTGTCCTTAACATATTCCGAAAATATAAAGACCATCGCATAACAATCGATTTTTTTTTGAAAAAAGTTGCAAGGTTATAACCTTGGAATTTATTGAAAAAGTTTGAGTCTATAAAAAATGTTTGAGGCCTTTTTTGAACAAACCAAAGGTGGAAATGCATTGCTTTGGGTGTCCTTAACAAATTCCGAAAATATAAAGACCATCGCAAAACAATCGATTTTTTTCTGAAAAAAGTTGCAAGGTTAGTCTTGGAATTTATTGAAAAAGTTTGAGAGTCTATAAAAAATGTTTCAGTTCTTTTTTAAACAAACCAAAGGTGGAAATGCATTGCTCAGCGTGTCCTTAACATATTCCGAAAATATAAAGACCATCGCAAAACAATCGATTTTTTTCTGAAAAAAGTTGCAAGGTTATAGCCTTGGAATTTATTGAAAAAGTTTGAGAGTCTATAAAAAATGTTTTAGTCCTTTTTTAAACAAACCAAAGGTGGAAATGTATTGCTCAGGGTGTCCTTAACATATTCCGAAAATATAAAGACCATCGCAAAACAATCGATTTTTTTCTGAAAAAAGTTGCAAGGTTATAGCCTTGGAATTTATTGAAAAAGTTTGAGAGTCTATAAAAAATGTTTGAGGCCTTTTTTGAACAAACCAAAGGTGGAAATGCATTGCTCACGGTGTCCTTAACATATTCCGAAAATATAAAGACCATCGCAAAACAATCGATTTTTTTCTGAAAAAAGTTGCAAGGTTATAGCCTTGGAATTTATTGAAAAAGTTTGAGTCTATAAAAAATGTTTCAGTCCTTTTTTGAACAAACCAAAGGTGGAAATGCATTGCTTAGGGTGTTCTTAACATATTCCGAAAATATAAAGACCATCGCAAAACAATCGATTTTTTTCTAAAAAAAGTTGCAAGGTTATAGTCTTGGAATTTATTGAAAAAGTTTGAGAGTCTATAAAAAATGTTTCAGTCCTTTTTTAAACAAACCAAAGGTGGAAATGCATTGCTCACGGTGTCCTTAACATATTCCGAAAATATAAAGACCATCGCAAAACAATCGATTTTTTTCTGAAAAAAGTTGCAAGTTATAGCCTTGGAATTTATTGAAAAAGTTTGAGAGTCTATAAAAAATGTTTCAGTCCTTTTTTGAACAAACCAAAGGTGGAAATGCATTGCTTAGGGTGTTCTTAACATATTCTAAAAATATAAAGACCATCGCAAAACAATCGATTTTTTTCTGAAAAAAGTTGCAAGGTTATAGCCTTGGAATTTATTGAAAAAGTTTGAGAGTGTATAAAATATGTTTGAGGCCTTTTTTGAACAAACCAAAGGTCGAAATGCATTGCTCAGGGTGTCCTTAACATATTCCGAAAATATAAAGACCATCGCAAAACAATCGATTTTTTTCTAAAAAAAGTTGCAAGGTTATAGTCTTGGAATTTATTGAAAAAGTTTGAGAGTCTATAAAAAATGTTTCAGTCCTTTTTTAAACAAACCAAAGGTGGAAATGCATTGCTCAGGGTGTCCTTAACATATTCCGAAAATATAAAGACCATCGCAAAACAATCGATTTTTTTCTGAAAAAAATTGCAAGGTTATAGCCTTGGAATTTATTGAAAAAGTTTGAGAGTGTATAAAATATGTTTGAGGCCTTTTTTGAACAAACCAAAGGTCGAAATGCATTGCTCAGGGTGTCCTTAACATATTCCGAAAATATAAAGACCATCGCAAAACAATCGATTTTTTTCTAAAAAAAGTTGCAAGGTTATAGTCTTGGAATTTATTGAAAAAGTTTGAGAGTCTATAAAAAATGTTTCAGTCCTTTTTTAAACAAACCAAAGATGGAAATGCATTGCTCAGGGTGTCCTTAACATATTCCGAAAATATAAAGACCATCGCAAAACAATCGATTTTTTTCTGAAAAAAATTGCAAGGTTATAGCCTTGGAATTTATTGAAAAAGTTTGAGAGTTTATAAAAACTGTTTCAGGCCTTTTTTGAACAAACCAAAGGTGGAAATGCATTGCTCAGGGTGTCCTTAACATATTCCGAAAATATAAAGACCATCGCAAAACAATCGATTTTTTTCTAAAAAAAGTTGCAAGGTTATAGCCTTGCAAGGTCTTGGAATTTATTGAAAAAGTTTGAGAGTCTATAAAGAATGTTTCAGTCCTTTTTTAAAAAAACCAAAGGTGGAAATGCATTGCTCAGGGTGTCCTTAACATATTCCGAAAATATAAAGACCATCGCAAAACAATCGATTTTTTTCTGAAAAAAATTGCAAGGTTATATATAGCCTTGGAATTTATTGAAAAAGTTTGAGAGTCTATAAAAAATGTTTCAGTCCTTTTTTGAACAAACCAAAGGTGGAAATGCATTGCTCAGGGTGTCCTTAACATATTCCGAAAATATAAAGACCATCGCAAAACAATCGATTTTTTTCTGAAAAAAGTTGCAAGGTTATAACCTTGGAATTTATTGAAAAAGTTTGAGTCTATAAAAAATGTTTGAGGCCTTTTTTGAACAAACCAAAGGTGGAAATGCATTGCTTTGGGTGTCCTTAACAAATTCCGAAAATATAAAGACCATCGCAAAACAATCGATTTTTTTCTGAAAAAAGTTGCAAGGTTATAGCCTTGGAATTTATTGAAAAAGTTTGAGAGTCTATAAAAAATGTTTGAGGCCTTTTTTGAACAAACCAAAGGTGGAAATGCATTGCTCAGGGTGTCCTTAACATATTCCGAAAATATAAAGACCATCGCAAAACAATCGATTTTTTTCTGAAAAAAGTTGCAAGGTTATAGCCTTGGAATTTATTGAAAAAGTTTGAGAGTCTATAAAAAAATTTTGAGGCCTTTTTTGAACAAACCAAAGGTGGAAATGCATTGCTTAGGGTGTCCTTAACAAATTCCGAAAATATAAAGACCATCGCAAAACAATCGATTTTTTTCTGAAAAAAGTTGCAAGGTTATAGTCTTGGAATTTATTGAAAAAGTTTGAGAGTCTATGAAAAATGTTTCAGGCCTTTTTTGAACAAACCAAAGGTGGAAATGCATTGCTCAGGGTGTCCTTAACATATTCCGAAAATATAAAGACCATCGCAAAACAATCGATTTTTTTCAGCCTTGGAATTTATTGAAAAAGTTTGAGAGTCTATAAAAATTGTTTTAGGCCTTTTTTGAACAAACCAAAGGTGGAAATGCATTGCTCAGGGTGTCCTTAACATATTACGAAAATATAAAGACCATCGCAAAACAATCGATTTTTTTCTGAAAAAAGTTGCAAGGTTATAGCCTTGGAATTTATTGAAAAAGTTTGAGAGTCTATAAAAAATGTTTCAGTCCTTTTTTAAACAAACCAAAGGTGGAAATGCATTGCTCAGCGTGTCCTTAACATATTCCGAAAATATAAAGACCATCGCAAAACAATCGATTTTTTTCTAAAAAAAGTTGCAAGGTTATAGTCTTGGAATTTATTGAAAAAGTTAGAGTCTATAAAAAATGTTTCAGGCCTTTTTTGAACAAACCAAAGGTGGAAATGCATTGCTCAGGGTGTCCTTAACAAATTCCGAATATATAAAGACCATCGCAAAACAATCGATTTTTTTCTGAAAAAAGTTGCAAGGTTATAGCCTTGGAATTTATTGAAAAAGTTTGAGAGTCTATAAAAAATGTTTCAGTCCTTTATTGAACAAACCAAAGGTGGAAATGCATTGCTTAGGGTGTCCTTAACATATTCCGAAAATATAAAGACCATCGCAAAACAATCGATTTTTTTCTGAAAAAAGTTGCAAGGTTATAGTCTTGGGAGTGTTCTTATTCACTTTCTTTTATAATTTTTTGTTTTTGTTACAGATTATTACAGCAACCAATGCAAACCATCAGGAAAATCAACTACCAGACAGATTGTGAAATAATAAATACAACTGTAGATATTTTTACTTAAGATATTTATTAATAAAATGTAATCAATCATATATACATTATTAATTTTATACTTATATAACATTATTCTTAAATATATCATATCACCCTTTCGTCTTGGAATATGTGACGCCTCTCACTACCAACCAAAACAGCACCCTTCCAAAAAAAATTATGAAATTAATGTAATGAATAACATGTACGTGTTTGTTTAAAATAAATGTATATTAACAAAACTGCATTTTATTTACTATTTACAGATAGCCTACTAGATGCTTAATACACGCCCACATAGCATACTAGATTCGTTAATACACGCCCACATTGCATACTAGCCCACTTTACTCTCCCTTAGTGTATGCCCCGCCAAAAACGTTAAGAAAATATTACAGTTGCTTACCACTTTCAAAGAAATACTTTCATATAGATACTACTGAACAAAAACATTTTTGCAATCGAAATAGGGCAAAATAATATACAGGACGTTCCATTAACAGTAATCCATAATATGAAACATGTATTTTGGTATCTTTATTTACAACAGAACTATGGAATTAAAGATAACGGGACAGTAAAAATATTTTTAACCAGGAAACGACCAACAAAATTATTACGAAGCAAATCACAGAAGTCTCAAATCACAAAAAAAAAACATTTTAATCTCTCACCAGGATTATTCGAACCACGCCGTGCGTGTCATCTTGTCCCAGCAAGCACAGCACTCCGATGATGCTCGACGTGTAGAGCAGGCTGCAGCATCCAGTCATCAGGTCCAACAGTGACCATATCTAATTGGGTGTCAAATCCTCATGGGATATCCTGAAATTAAAACAACATTAGTAAAATAATAGTACCTTCACAAAAACATGGTATTCTTTTCAACCCCAAACATCCAAAAACATGAGTTACTGGATTTTGGTACGTCCTTTTTACCTCTTAAGATTTGAAAATAAAAAGATACTCCAAATTACGCTAGGATACCGACTTTAAGTTTAAAAAAGTTCACACTCAAATTGAATAAAAATAACTGGATTACCATAAACACTTCAGCCAAGGGGCAGCTGCTCTGGAACTCTTCGAGATGTGTGTGAGAAGCATGCCTCCGGGGAAAACAACTCCAGAGAGAAAATACTTAAGGAACAAAGATTGGCAAAAACTGAAGAACACAAGCCCCGAGGATGCTCACAAAATTAAGTCAGCGCAACGTAGGATCTTTTAGTAAAAAAATAATAAACCCGTTTGAGAACCAGTAAACCATCATTTAATTTAACTTTATTAAAAAACAACCTTATACAACTTTACGCAATTGCAGTCTTATAAATATTTTAGAGGCTATTTACAGACTATTAAATTGGCATCGCCGTACAATACTACTTTACTATGTTCCTCGACTTCACAGACAAACTTAACTTTCACGATTTTACGATCCTGAACGACACTCACGGTTATTTTTACAGTTTCGCCCGAGAAGCACTTGTTGGGAAAATGAAGATTTTGAGAAACGACTAAAGTGCCAGGCCCAGGTAACTGCGTACCAATAACTCCAGAAACAAACCCATTCAGCAACGCACCGTGCACTACGGCCCTATTTGATCCAGTTTCACTGTGTACAGGATTCGAATCGCCGCTTAATTTTGCAAAGTTATTAACGTCTTCGGCCGTAATTTTTTTAAAAACTGTTACGCTATTTTTAACAGCAGAATTTACCGCACGAAACTGGTTGTTAAAGTTTGCAAAGGATTTTAAAGACCTACAAAACATTGTCACGTTGGCAAGGGTATATTGGATACTTCCGAAATATTTGCCGTTTTAGCGAAATTTACTTGATCGGGAGTACAAAAGTCCCGCAAAAATATCAGAGCTACGTTTTTTAAACGAGTATTGCAACTATTTTCGTAACGTAACACTTTATTAATTATTTCCGGACTGGTTATACTCGGCTGAGTATCCGGCGAAATCAAAAATATCAAAGCCGTCAGTGAATTTAACACGACTTCTTCATTGGCATGCAGCAAATATTGTGAGAGCAAAAATATTCCGTTGCTCTTGACGATAGTCTCCGCGACCTCTGCACCTGCAACAACACAATTTTTAAAGACAATTCAAAATGTTCTCACCGCATACTTACATGGGCTTAAATTACAAAGTCCTGCAACAGCATACTCCACCAAATTATCATCAGGTTGTGACAATTCTTGTACGAATAGATCGACGATGCGTAATTGTTTTATGTAAATGTAATTAATAGGATCGTACGCAAAATTTGCTAAATTAGCCAGGACCTGTTGTCTTGCTTCTAAAAACAAACAATTATCACAATTTTGGCAGAAATTTGTTGGTCATTTTACCTTGAGATGGGGTTTGATAAAACTCCTCGGTTAGAAGTTTCAAAAACTGGTATCTTCCTATGCCGGTTGGGCCTGTTTTCTTGAGTAAATGTTCTTGTTTACTGAACATGCCTGTAATTAAAACCTTCTTTCACTAAAACGCAGCCAATAACTTCATATGCCAACCAATTTAAGATGCACAAACGCTATTTCTGCTACATGCTGTAATCGACGGTTACGAAACGTCACAAAGAAGTTCAAACGTCCACATCCTGGAGGTACTTGAACTACACCACTTTACGTTTTTAAAATTCAATTTATAAACAATACGCACCACTTAAAACTTATTCACACGTATACGATTAAAAACTTGGAAAACTTAACTGTTGGGTTGGGTCAACAAATTTTGACAAAAGTCATGTAAGTAAAAGTAACGTAATAAGATGGCAAACATTTCCAAAGACTAATAACAAAAACTACAGTTAACTCGACTTTTATTCACTATTTTAGTAAAGATTGCAAAATAGCACATTTTTATAATAAATAAGTTGATCCCTATGCACAATATTAAGCTATATATAAATAAAAATCCACTGTTATAATTCCCAAATCATTTGTGTATTATTTATAACGTCACGACAACTAGATTGTTTATGGAACATAAAGTAGCCCTGTATTTGAGCCGGACTCACGTTTTTCTTAAACGCGACGACCTTATCTGCGAATTCTTTAGCGTTGACTCGAGCTTGTTCGCCCCTGTAAAACCGTAAGAACATATTTTCGATCTGATAATACGAACACCAACCGATGTATTCCTTAACGTCGACCCTACCAGGTCTTATCAGGGCCGGATCCAACCTAAATATAAATTTGTGGGTGAATATTAGATTTGCGTATTTCTCGAGGGCTAAAAGTTTACCTTTCTAAATAATTTGTAGTCATAAAAACTATCCTGGCTTCCGTACTTGCAACTCCATCTAGGCAATTCAAAAGTCCGCTGAATGTGACGCGATTCAAGCCTTCGTAGGCCGATTTTTGTTGTGTCGCTTCTTCCCGTGACACAAAAGCTGCGTCTATATCCTCTAAAAGTATAATGCTCTGTTGCGGGGCGACACTTAAAAGATGATTTAATCGATCGTCCGATAGGCCGCGTTCAGAAAGATTTAAAACGCATATTCCAAACTCCAACTGGCCCGCTAGTGCAGTTATGTACGATGATTTTCCACAACCGGGAGGTCCATGTAATAGATATCCTAACAAAATATACTTAAGACTTTTGGCATTCATTATGTACTGTGTATAAACCTCGTCTGTAAGGTATTCCCCTTTCGGTGTACCAACTCGGATTAGAAATAAAGTCGTTGCAATCTTCCACGATTTTTTCGCTTATTCCCGCATCTAAAACGACTGACGTTAACGGACGACGTTTCCTCGGATGACCGAATTGCCTCCAATCGCTACCAACTGCCGAGTACATAATCGTTTTTCCTTCATGCTGCTTTAAGGCCATGTACCTTGCTAATAAATAAGCCCAAAGTTACGCGCATTCACGTAAAACACAACTAATTACGTATTAAAATTAGTAGTTAAGTACCTTCCTCTAATATATTAAAGTACAAATTTTTGTTCCTTCCGAACGCAGTTAAAGTAACCGTCTCCCAAGGCACACCCATGTGTAAATCTAACGTATGCTGCTCCCTCGTCCTTTCGACGCGGATCCACGTACTCCCATATCTACACAACAAACCCAACTCAAAAATTTAACTGCACGATTTGGCTCAATTACCTGAAAAAGTGTGTACCTATGCTCGGTATGAAATCGTATTTGGTTTTGATGTATCCCGTTTCTTTTTGCTCGAAGCTCGTTTCGACACTCAAATGTTGCGTTTTCTTGGCACCTTTCTGCGTGATCCAGTGGAGCAGCCACTGGTAAGATTTGTCGCGGCAAGGGACTTCTAAAGTTATCATGTAGTGCCGCCTGAAAAATATCGAAGAGGCCTGCAAACCTTTACGGAGTATAGCAGCTCCCGCTCCCAGGCCGAATAAACCAAATCCAGCCCCGAAATATGGATTGTCCGATAAAGCCGACACATATTCAATCAGTGTCATATTATTTACAGCACGCTATAATTTAGGGTTATATTACTTTGACAGTTACATCGCTGGTACATTGAAGCGACCACAGAAGTTCCAATGACTCCATCTCCGGTACATTAGAGCGACTACAGAAGTTTTAATGACCCCGCTTCCAGTACCTTGGAACTACTGTACAATGGAGAATGCGCAAAACTATAAACAATTTTGTTCGACTACAAAATATTTTGAAAATAAAACTGTTAATAAACTTCGTTAAACAATACAATTACCATAAAATGCTGATCTTATTTTGTATTACATAAAAATAAAACAACTTTGCACTTGATGACTAAAATGTATATACAAATGTACAATTTCTACTAGGCTTTCAACAACTAAACAATTTTTTTTAAAAATTTCATTACGTACAGAGGACCAGATTTGTGAATATCATAACTGGGGCTAGAGGGGGGGATCTGTCGCCACTTTAGTCGGGAGGAATGACTAAAAAACAAACAAAAAACTAGTGAAAAACTTTTAAAAGGTATTTTAAATTGGGATAAAAAAAAAATTGGGGACTTAATTGCACCTCCTTCTTTGTTCCCGTCACTAAATTTATGCAATTCATTACGTACTAAGCGCAGTTTCATGGGACACAGGGATTTGAGGCCCCAAATTGAGGCAATCCGGAAAAACCAGGACGTCTGGCAACCCTTTTACGTCTCTAGTTAAATCGTTTAAATAAGAAGTTTAGAATCCTAACTGAATTATTACATGTACAAAGAAGTTCTGATTTTAAATAAATCAATAATATAATTCAGTTTAATTTATAACACATATTCCCTAATGCTCGATTTTTTAATGACATAGATTTTACAGTATCTGCTTTAAATATCTAGGTAAGTTTGGCTAATATAGCTGTACCACCATGCGCACCATATGCTGCTTCTGGCTTTTATTAAGTGGGGTATTAAACTGTATAGCACTACAGCGAGTATGTCACACCACCATAGGGGTAGCACGCGCCTTAAAAGTCGCAGAGGGTGAAATGGTCTAACTATGGGATATAATATCTCACACAACCCAATGGTAAATTATATTTCAAATATAATGCGGGATTCTCACGCAAAGGTAACAAAACACATCAAATCATTACGGGCACATTACAACCATTGTCGAAACTCCAAAAGAATCGATAAACTTTATTAAGCTAGGCTGCTAAACGTGTGTTAAATTTGCAAAACACGTCCTGAGAAACATTAAAATTCTTCGTGCCTAAATAATTTTATATATAAATATGACTAAGAAGCAGTTTTTCTAATGCTTCAAAAACCGGAAATAATAGATAATTTTTGAAAATAGAAAAATATGTCTTAAAAAACTGCACATTTTTGGTAATTTAACCGTTTCTCAATCTTGACTATTAAGGGAGATAGCCATGTAATCCCATCGAATTTGGACCACCCTGCACACGTGAAGACTAAAAGACTTCAATTGCCTAATTGGCCAGCACGGGAATAAAAGTGACTAAATTTCAATTAATAAGAAAATTCTTAATTCCAAAGTTTACGTTCGTTAGCTACTTATGAGTTAGTAATTTTTTCCTGTTTAATCTGTTTTCATTTCCTGTTAAATTTAAAACACGTTTTGGTTTATCCATCATCCACTTACATTTATTTGTTAAAAATGTTAAGATATAATAGTTTAAGAGAATATGTACAAATAAATATAAGCAGTATGAAATTAATGTAAAATTAGCTGAAAGCTAAATAAAGATTTATTATTATTATTATAAACATATTTTGCATTGTTATAATTATAGAAAATTCGACAATGTAAACTACTATTTAAAAATACGAAACATTCTTGTGTGTGGGAACAACACCTCGGCAACCTTCTATTAGGATCTATTTTAGTTAAAACTTTTAACTATCTGTACCAACGCAACGTAGCGAAAAACAGAACGACAAATGTATCAATTGCAACTTTTTTCGCGTATAACCCAAAAATAATCTTCTGTTAATGAGGAAGTCGTCTGCAACTACCGAAGTTACACGAAATTTATGAGTGTAACTGATACCGCGCTGTTACTAATATTGAATTACCTAAAACACAAAAAAAATTATGCTTAGATCACCTTGCTAATTGTTCGCTTATATCCAGTCGTGCGAGATATAAATCGCTTTCATTGAAAAAAACACATCATTACGACATTAAAATGCAATACTTTTATTTTGTCACCAGCAATAAAAACAAATGTTGAAACAATTTTGGGTGTTTTATAAAATTATCACGTTCTTTTTTTATTAATCGTTTTAGAAAAATTACGACAAAATTACTTACCACTGATTCGAACATAATTTTCGGTTCTTAAAGCGTGATGTAATATTTATATATGTTTTTTATTACTGTTAAAAAATACAATAAGAGAATTCTGCCTTCCCAACTATGGGGTGTCATGAGACACCCCCTGAATTTTAAAAATGAAAGTTTTTATGAAAATTGGAGTTCTGAGCTATTGTCCAATTACAGGGCATGCGGTTTGTATCCTTTTCTACAATTTTCGTACTCAAAACCTTGCAAGTTTTATAATTACATGAAAAAATGTATAATACTTTGTGGAAGTCACCGCGCGCGACGGTACCATGTGTTAACCTCCTTTCGACAAACATATTCCCAAACAAGTTTTCAACCGCTTAAGATTTTGACTTGAAATTTTCAGGATATGTTTATAACGCTTATCTACAACGGAAAAATAATTTAGGATACGATCCAATATTTTGTTTGTAAGAGAGTTCAAAAATTAAATCAACAAAGCAAAATTTCCTAACTGTTAACCTACTTTAGACACAAGTATTCCTGAATAATTTTTCAACCGCTTGAGATATTGACTTGAAATTTTCAGGATATGTTTACAATGCCTATCTACAACGAAAAAATAATTTAGGATACGATCCAATATTTTGTTTGTAAGAAAGTTCAACAATTAACTCAACAAAGCAAGATTTCCTTACTGTTAACCTCCTTTCGACACACGTGTATTCCTGAATAATTTTTCAACCGCTTGAGATATTGACTTGAAATTTTCAGGATATGTTTATAACGCTTATCTACAACGAAAAAATAATTAAGAATACGATCCAATATTTTGTTTGTAAGAAAGTTCAAAAATTAACTCAACAAAGCAAAATTTCCTTACTGTTAACCTACTTTCGACACACGTATTCCTGAATAATTTTTCAACCGCTTGAGATATTGACTTGAAATTTTCAGGATATGTTTACAATGCTTATCTACAACGAAAAAATAATTTAGGATACGATCCAATATTTTGTTTGTAAGAAAGTTCAAAAATTAACTCAACAAAGCAAAATTGCCTTACTGTTAACCTACTTTCGACACACGTAGTCCTGAATAATTTTTCAACCGCTTGAGATATTGACTTGAAATTTTCAGGATATGTTTACAATGCTTATCTACAACGAAAAAATAATTTAGGATACGATCCAATATTTTGTTTGTAAGAAAGTTCCAAAATTAAATCAACAAAGCAAAATTTCCTTACTGTTAACCTACTTTCGACACACGTATTCCTGAATAATTTTTCAACCGCTTGAGATATTGACTTGAAATTTTCAGGATATGTTAACAATGCTTATCTACAACGAAAAAATAATTTAGGATACGATCCAATATTTTGTTTGTAAGAAAGTTCAAAAATTAACTCAACAAAGCAAAATTTCCTTACTGTTAACCTACTTTCGACACACGTATTCCTGAATAATTTTTCAACCGCTTGAGATATTGACTTGAAATTTTCAGGATATGTTTACAATGCTTATCTACAACGAAAAAATAATTTAGGATACGATCCAATATTTTGTTTGTAAGAAAGTTCAAAAATTAACTCAACAAAGCAAAATTTCCTTACTGTTAACCTACTTTCGACACACGTATTCCTGAATAATTTTTCAACCGTTTGAGATATTGACTTGAAATTTTCAGGATATGTTTATAATGCTTATCTACAACGAAAAAATAATTTAGGATACGATCCAATATTTTGTTTGTAAGAAAGTTCCAAAATTAAATCAACAAAGCAAAATTTCCTCACTGTTAATCTACTTTAGACACACGTATTCCTGAATAATTTTTCAACCGCTTAAGATATTGACTTGAAATTTTCAGGATATGTTTATAATGCTTATCTACAACGAAAAAATAATTTAGGATACGATCCAATATTTTGTTTGTAAGAAAGTTCAAAAATTAAATCAACAAAGCAAAATTTCCTTACTGTTAATCTACTTTAGACACACGTATTCCAGAATAATTTTTCAACCGCTTAAGATATTGACTTGAAATTTTCAGGATATGTTTATAATGCTTATCTACAACGAAAAAATAATTTAGGATACGATCCAATATTTTGTTTGTAAGAAATTTCAAAAATTAAATCAACAAAGCAAAATTTCCTTACTGTTAATCTACTTTAGACACACGTATTCCTGAGTAATTTTTTAACAGCTTAAGATATTGACTTGACATTTACAGGATATGTTTATAATGCTTATCTACAATGAAAAAATAATTTAGGATGCGATCCAATATTTTGTTTGTAAGAAAGTTCAAAAATTAACTCAACAAAGCAAAATTTCCTTACTGTTAACCTACTTTCGACACACGTATTCCTGAATAATTTTTCAACCGCTTGAGATATTGACTTGAAATTTTCAGGATATGTTTATAACGCTTATCTACAACGAAAAAATAATTTAGGATACGATCCAATATTTTGTTTGTAAGAAAGTTCAAAAATTAACTCAACAAAGCAAAATTTTCTTACTGTTAACCTACTTTAGACACACGTATTCCTGAATAATTTTTCAACCGCTTGAGATATTGACTTGAAATTTTCAGGATATGTTTATAACGCTTATCTACAACGAAAAAATAATTAAGAATACGATCCAATATTTTGTTTGTAAGAAAGTTCAAAAATTAACTCAACAAAGCAAAATTTCCTTACTGTTAACCTACTTTCGACACACGTATTCCTGAATAATTTTTCAACCGCTTGAGATATTGACTTGAAATTTTCAGGATATGTTTACAATGCTTATCTACAACGAAAAAATAATTTAGGATACGATCCAATATTTTGTTTGTAAGAAAGTTCAAAAATTAACTCAACAAAGCAAAATTTCCTTACTGTTAACCTACTTTCGACACACGTAGTCCTGAATAATTTTTCAACCGCTTGAGATATTGACTTGAAATTTTCAGGATATGTTTACAATGCTTATCTACAACGAAAAAATAATTTAGGATACGATCCAATATTTTGTTTGTAAGAAAGTTCCAAAATTAAATCAACAAAGCAAAATTTCCTTACTGTTAACCTACTTTCGACACACGTATTCCTGAATAATTTTTCAACCGCTTGAGATATTGACTTGAAATTTTCAGGATATGTTTACAATGCTTATCTACAACGAAAAAATGATTTAGGATACGATCCAATATTTTGTTTGTAAGAAAGTTCCAAAATTAAATCAACAAAGCAAAATTTCCTTACTGTTAACCTACTTTCGACACACGTATTCCTGAATAATTTTTCAACCGCTTGAGATATTGACTTGAAATTTTCAGGATATGTTTACAATGCTTATCTACAACGAAAAAATAATTTAGGATACGATCCAATATTTTGTTTGTAAGAAAGTTCAAAAATTAACTCAACAAAGCAAAATTTCCTTACTGTTAACCTACTTTCGACACACGTATTCCTGAATAATTTTTCAACCGCTTGAGATATTGACTTGAAATTTTCAGGATATGTTTACAATGCTTATCTACAACGAAAAAATAATTTAGGATACGATCCAATATTTTGTTTGTAAGAAAGTTCAAAAATTAACTCAACAAAGCAAAATTTCCTTACTGTTAACCTACTTTCGACACACGTATTCCTGAATAATTTTTCAACCGCTTGAGATATTGACTTGAAATTTTCAGGATATGTTTATAATGCTTATCTACAACGAAAAAATAATTTAGGATACGATCCAATATTTTGTTTGTAAGAAAGTTCAAAAATTAAATCAACAAAGCAAAATTTCCTCACTGTTAATCTACTTTAGACACACGTATTCCTGAATAATTTTTCAACCGCTTAAGATATTGACTTGAAATTTTCAGGATATGTTTATAATGCTTATCTACAACGAAAAAATAATTTAGGATACGATCCAATATTTTGTTTGTAAGAAAGTTCAAAAATTAAATCAACAAAGCAAAATTTCCTTACTGTTAATCTACTTTAGACACACGTATTCCAGAATAATTTTTCAACCGCTTAAGATATTGACTTGAAATTTTCAGGATATGTTTATAATGCTTATCTACAATGAAAAAATAATTTAGGATACGATCCAATATTTTGTTTGTAAGAAAGTTCAAAAATTAAATCAACAAAGCAAAATTTCCTTACTGTTAATCTACTTTAGACACACGTATTCCTGAATAATTTTTCAACCGCTTAAGATATTGACTTGAAATTTTCAGGATATGTTTATAATGCTTATCTACAACGAAAAAATAATTTAGGATACGATCCAATATTTTGTTTGTAAGAAAGTTCAAAAATTAAATCAACAAAGCAAAATTTCCTCACTGTTAATCTACTTTAGACACACGTATTCCTGAATAATTTTTCAACCGCTTAAGATATTGACTTGAAATTTTCAGGATATGTTTATAATGCTTATCTACAACGAAAAAATAATTTAGGATACGATCCAATATTTTGTTTGTAAGAAAGTTCAAAAATTAAATCAACAAAGCAAAATTTCCTTACTGTTAATCTACTTTAGACACACGTATTCCAGAATAATTTTTCAACCGCTTAAGATATTGACTTGAAATTTTCAGGATATGTTTATAATGCTTATCTACAACGAAAAAATAATTTAGGATACGATCCAATATTTTGTTTGTAAGAAATTTCAAAAATTAAATCAACAAAGCAAAATTTCCTTACTGTTAATCTACTTTAGACACACGTATTCCTGAGTAATTTTTTAACAGCTTAAGATATTGACTTGACATTTACAGGATATGTTTATAATGCTTATCTACAATGAAAAAATAATTTAGGATGCGATCCAATATTTTGTTTGTAAGAAAGTTCAAAAATTAACTCAACAAAGCAAAATTTCCTTACTGTTAACCTACTTTAGACACACGTATTCCTGAATAAGTTTTCAACCACTTGAGATATTGACTTGAAATTTTCAGGATATGTTTATAACGCTTATCTACAACGAAAAATTAATTTAGGATACGATCCAATATTTTGTTTGTAAGAAAGTTCAAAAATTAAATCAACAAAGCAAAATTTCCTTACTGTTAATCTACTTTAGACACACGTATTCCTGAATAATTTTTTAACAGCTTAAGATATTGACTTGACATTTACAGGATATGTTTATAATGCTTATCTACAATGAAAAAATAATTTAGGATACGATCCAATATTTTGTTTGTAAGAAAGTTCAAAAATTAAATCAACAAAGCAAAATTTCCTTACTGTTAATCTACTTTAGACACACGTATTCCTGAATAATTTTTCAACCGCTTAAGATATTGACTTGAAATTTTCAGGATATGTTTATAATGCTTATCTACAACGAAAAAATAATTTAGGATACGATCCAATATTTTGTTTGTAAGAAAGTTCAAAAATTAAATCAACAAAGCAAAATTTCCTTACTGTTAATCTACTTTAGACACACGTATTCCTGAATAATTTTTTAACAGCTTAAGATATTGACTTGACATTTACAGGATATGTTTATAATGCTTATCTACAATAAAAAAATAATTTAGGATACGATCCAATATTTTGTTTGTAAGAAAGTTCAAAAATTAAATCAACAAAGCAAAATTTCCTTACTGTTAATCTACTTTCGACACACGTATTCCAGAATAATTTTTCAACCGCTTAAGATATTGACTTGAAATTTTCAGGATATGTTTATAATGCTTATCTACAACGAAAAAATAATTTAGGATGCGATCCAATATTTTGTTTGTAAAAAAGTTCAAAAATTAACTCAACAAAGCAAAATTTCCTTACTGTTAACCTACTTTAGACACACGTATTCCTGAATAAGTTTTCAACCACTTGAGATATTGACTTGAAATTTTCAGGATATGTTTATAACGCTTATCTACAACGAAAAAATAATTTAGGATACGATCCAATATTTTGTTTGTAAGAAAGTTCAAAAATTAACTCAACAAAGCAAAATTTCCTTACTGTTAATCTACTTTAGACACACGTATTCCTGAATAATTTTTTAACAGCTTAAGATATTGACTTGACATTTACAGGATATGTTTATAATGCTTATCTACAATGAAAAAATAATTTAGGATGCGATCCAATATTTTGTTTGTAAGAAAGTTCCAAAATTAAATCAACAAAGCAAAATTTCCTTACTGTTAATCTACTTTCGACACACGTATTCCTGAATAATTTTTTAACAGCTTAAGATATTGACTTGACATTTACAGGATATGTTTATAATGCTTATCTACAATGAAAAAATAATTTAGGATACGATCCAATATTTTGTTTGTAAGAAAGTTTAAAAATTAAATCAACAAAGCAAAATTTCCTTACTGTTAATCTACTTTAGACACACGTATTCCTGAATAATTTTTTAACAGCTTAAGATATTGACTTGACATTTACAGGATATGTTTATAATGCTTATCTACAATGAAAAAATAATTTAGGATGCGATCCAATATTTTGTTTGTAAGAAAGTTCAAAAATTAAATCAACAAAGCAAAATTTCCTTACTGTTAATCTACTTTAGACACACGTATTCCTGAATAATTTTTTAACAGCTTAAGATATTGACTTGACATTTACAGGATATGTTTATAATGCTTATCTACAATGAAAAAATAATTTAGGATGCGATCCAATATTTTGTTTGTAAGAAAGTTCAAAAATTAAATCAACAAAGCAAAATTTCCTTACTGTTAATCTACTTTAGACACACGTATTCCTGAATAATTTTTTAACAGCTTAAGATACTGACTTGACATTTACAGGATATGTTTATAATGCTTATCTACAATGAAAAAATAATTTAGGATACGATCCAATATTTTGTTTGTAAGAAAGTTCAAAAATTAACTCAACAAAGCAAAATTTCCTTACTGTTAATCTACTTTAGACACACGTATTCCTGAATAATTTTTTAACAGCTTAAGATATTGACTTGACATTTACAGGATATGTTTATAATGCTTATCTACAATGAAAAAATAATTTAGGATGCGATCCAATATTTTGTTTGTAAGAAAGTTCAAAAATTAAATCAACAAAGCAAAATTTCCTTACTGTTAATCTACTTTAGACACACGTATTCCTGAATAATTTTTTAACAGCTTAAGATATTGACATGACATTTACAGGATATGTTTATAATGCTTATCTACAATGAAAAAATAATTTAGGATGCGATCCAATATTTTGTTTGTAAGAAAGTTCAAAAATTAACTCAACAAAGCAAAATTTCCTTACTGTTAACCTACTTTCGACACACGTGTATTCCTGAATAATTTTTCAACCGCTTGAGATATTGACTTGAAATTTTCAGGATATGTTTACAATGCTTATCTACAACGTAAAAATAATTTAGGATACGATCCAATATTTTGTTTGTAAGAAAGTTCAAAAATTAAATCAACAAAGCAAAATTTCCTTACTGTTAATCTACTTTAGACACACGTATTCCTGAATAATTTTTTAACAGCTTAAGATATTGACTTGACATTTACAGGATATGTTTATAATGCTTATCTACAATGAAAAAATAATTTAGGATGCGATCCAATATTTTGTTTGTAAGAAAGTTCAAAAATTAAATCAACAAAGCAAAATTTCCTTACTGTTAATCTACTTTAGACACACGTATTCCTGAATAATTTTTTAACAGCTTAAGATACTGACTTGACATTTACAGGATATGTTTATAATGCTTATCTACAATGAAAAAATAATTTAGGATACGATCCAATATTTTGTTTGTAAGAAAGTTCCAAAATTAAATCAACAAAGCAAAATTTCCTTACTGTTAACCTACTTTCGACACACGTGTATTCCTGAATAATTTTTCAACCGCTTGAGATATTGACTTGAAATTTTCAGGATATGTTTACAATGCTTATCTACAACGAAAAAATAATTTAGGATACGATCCAATATTTTGTTTGTAAGAAAGTTCAAAAATTAAATCAACAAAGCAAAATTTCCTTACTGTTAACCTACTTTCGACACACGTGTATTCCTGAATAATTTTTCAACCGCTTGAGATATTGACTTGAAATTTTCAGGATATGTTTACAATGCTTATCTACAACGAAAAAATAATTTAGGATACGATCCAATATTTTGTTTGTAAGAAAGTTCAAAAATTAACTCAACAAAGCAAAATTTCCTTACTGTTTACCTACTTTCGACACACGTGTATTCCTGAATAATTTTTCAACCGCTTGAGATATTGACTTGAAATTTTCAGGATATGTTTACAATGCTTATCTACAAGGAAAAAATAATTTAGGATACGATCCAATATTTTGTTTGTAAGAAAGTTCAAAAATTAAATCAACAAAGCAAAATTTCCTTACTGTTAATCTACTTTAGACACACGTATTCCTGAATAATTTTTTAACAGCTTAAGATATTGACATGACATTTACAGGATATGTTTATAATGCTTATCTACAATGAAAAAATAATTTAGGATGCGATCCAATATTTTGTTTGTAAGAAAGTTCAAAAATTAACTCAACAAAGCAAAATTTCCTTACTGTTAACCTACTTTCGACACACGTGTATTCCTGAATAATTTTTCAACCGCTTGAGATATTGACTTGAAATTTTCAGGATATGTTTACAATGCTTATCTACAACGAAAAAATAATTTAGGATACGATCCAATATTTTGTTTGTAAGAAAGTTCAAAAATTAAATCAACAAAGCAAAATTTCCTTACTGTTAACCTACTTTCGACACACGTGTATTCCTGAATAATTTTTCAACCGCTTGAGATATTGACTTGAAATTTTCAGGATATGTTTACAATGCTTATCTACAACGAAAAAATAATTTAGGATACGATCCAATATTTTGTTTGTAAGAAAGTTCAAAAATTAACTCAACAAAGCAAAATTTCCTTACTGTTTACCTACTTTCGACACACGTGTATTCCTGAATAATTTTTCAACCGCTTGAGATATTGACTTGAAATTTTCAGGATATGTTTACAATGCTTATCTACAAGGAAAAAATAATTTAGGATACGATCCAATATTTTGTTTGTAAGAAAGTTCAAAAATTAACTCAAAAAAGCAAAATTTCCTTACTGTTAACCTACTTTAGACACACGTATTCCTGAATAATTTTTCAACTGCTTGAGATATTGACTTGAAATTTTCAGGATATGTTTACAATGCTTATCTACAAGGAAAAAATAATTTAGGATACGATCCAATATTTTGTTTGTAAGAAAGTTCAAAAATTAACTCAACAAAGCAAAATTTCCTTACTGTTAACCTACTTTCGACACACGTGTATTCCTGAATAATTTTTCAACCGCTTGAGATATTGACTTGAAATTTTCAGGATATGTTTACAATGCTTATCTACAACGAAAAAATAATTTAGGAGACGATCCAATATTTTGTTTGTAAGAAAGTTCAAAAATTAACTCAACAAAGCAAAATTTCCTTACTGTTAACCTATTTTAGACACACGTATTCCTGAATAAGTTTTCAACCGCTTGAGATATTGACTTGAAATTTTCAGGATATGTTTACAATGCTTATCTACAACGAAAAAATAATTTAGGATACGATCCAATATTTTGTTTGTAAGAAAGTTCAAAAATTAACTCAACAAAGCAAAATTTCCTTACTGTTAACCTACTTTCGACACACGTGTATTCCTGAATAATTTTTCAACCGCTTGAGATATTGACTTGAAATTTTCAGGATATGTTTACAATGCTTATCTACAACGAAAAAATAATTTGGGATACGATCCAATATTTTGCGAGGTACGAGGAAATTTGTACTTTTAAAAATAGATTGTAGCTCCTCTCATACCTGGGAATAATTCATCTAATATAAGCAAACCTGCATCTCTTATAATAAGCGATCTCGCTTGGGTATCTACCCATGCTAGAAATGCGATGTTGGACACCCTGTATAGTCTCATTTCTTCGTTATTCTGATATTAAAATTGACACAGTACTTTTTACTGTGTATTTACTTTATTAACAAATGTACCTATCATTCATTTTTTGCAAACGCTTATTGAATTTCTAATCAAAAAGATTCAAAAATATCAACTAAAAATGAGTATTTTATTAATATCGTCAGCATACGAACATGACTGTCCATGGGTTCGCATAACAGGGTAATTTTTTTAATGTCCTGAACAAAATGACCGAATGACACATGATAAAAAATAATTTCTTCCGCGACAATTATTACATTACAAAAATTATTCATCTGCGTGTTCGTGGAAAAATGATTGCTTATGTTTGAACTGTACTACAATCATTACAAAAAAAAAATACAGAACAACGTCACGTAAAACACATTCCTGTGACACAATGATTGCATGTCCCGCATGATGTGTCCAAGTCCATGTCGGTATATGTGACCCCTACGCACAAGACTAATTCAGCTTGTTAACGACAATTGGATCTAATGGATTCTTAATTGGTCCAATTGAGATGAATATACAGACTTGCAACAAGTGTCTGCAACCTACTACATTATTGTGCTAGCAGACTGGCTCAATTTTTAGTTCAAAGTTGTGGGGAAACTTTCAAAAATAATTCTGAATCGTGGCAGTCTTGAATCCGAACGGAAACGCAATTTCAAAACCAATAAACAAAAATCATGTTCCAAATTTTTAAAAACTATTTTCATTCGACAATTACATGTTAAGTAAATTGAAATCGAATTCTATAAATGTTCTAAAAAACATTTTTGAGAGCTTTTTACAGAGTGCCAGAATTCGTTGTTCATCAAAGAACATTTCTTAATCTCGATAAAAACAAAGGTCGCTTAAAAAGGACAAAGTTGACTATTCAATACAGCTTTTGTCAAAAAAAAATAAAGCATAATGTTTCAACATGGTCTAACCAGGGAAGGTCACGATATGTTGCCGCTAGAATCTGATCAAGGTTGAGTATATTGCATCAAGAACATCAAAAATAAATTTTATGCAGAGTTATATGTGCCACTGGCCATTTCCTTTGGAAAAATACGGGAAAAACTGAAAAGTTGAATAATAAAGGTATATAATTTTTGCGATCGCGTTGGCCATGAAACCGTCAGAGATAAAATCGAAAATTTTCTATTTACCGATTCGTGCATCCTTTGCAAGCAAAATGGTGCAATGTTTTTGAAAAAATCTTAAACGGTTTCGGAGAAAGACGACAAAAACGAAACCCCTGCAAAAGCGCTATGATTTGAGAAGTTGTATAACCAAATCTATGCGACTTGCATAGGTGTTTTTAACGTAGGGGAAACCGTTTTTACAAGGGCCTCGTTTTTCGCGTTTTTCTCCGGAATAGTTTAAGATTTTTTCAAAAACTTTGCACCATTTTACTTGCAAAGCACATCGTGACCCTCCATTGTAAGTCAAAACTGCACATTCTAAGAACTTGAATATCTTGGTAACAGTTGTTGTTGATAAAAAAGATGTGTACAAAAAGAAGTTGTGGGTATTTTTATGAACTGTTAACTGGCAATATTAATTTGTTCAACAGTCATTTAATGTATAAGATAAACGATAAAGATATTTTTTTTTGAAATCCACAATTGGTTGTAACATTAAAAAGAGCGTCGTTTGATTATAATTTAAAAGTTGCTTATGGCAAGTCTTTAATTTCGTACACACTACGAAGAATTAACATGTATGAATGGAAAAAATAACCTACTGACAGGAATACTAGTACTGTAGTAGTCTAGAAACACGATTCGTCTCAGAAAGAAAAAAGATTGTTAGACGTTTACATATTTATGTATACTATTTAATTATGTATATTTATTAAATTTACTCATTAACCAATTTGTGTACAAACTAATTAAAAATGTTGTTAGGTGTTTAAAATCTGATTATCTAATTTATGAACATTTTTTATTTGTACCTAATAAGACTCATTCTTCGTGTATTTTTCTCCATTTCTTAAAATCTTCCAAATTGAATGTAATTTTAAAAAGTGTAATAAAAAATAATACTTGATATTGCAAGTGTACCTCTTTTACATTTTTTTTTAGCTAAATACATTTAAGGATTGTTAATTGTTACAAGATAATAAAACACAATAATTAGTTAAGTGTACTCGAAAGATTATTATTTTATTATAAACAATTAATTTGATTAACTTGGCAATTACTTTAAATCGCTAAAACATTCCTAATTAGCAGTTTTAAAAAATCAGATAAGATGCAGTTTTACAGTTTAGTTAGTTCTAAAAAAATGCACAAGCAACAAATAGATAACATCATTTAAAATATTATATAACTATGCTGTATAATTTCACATCAAGTATAATTTTAACGCGCTTTTAGTTTATCAAAACGAAACTATTACAAACAAAATATTATTAATTCACTCAGTGCTACATAAAATTTACTTTCCTAACAAGTTTTTCAAAATTTTTTACTTTAATTATTGCTGCTTTCTTTAGGTTCCCACTTGTCTAAAAAGTCGGTCCAGTTAAATAATTTTGAGCGATGTAAAAACAATCGTAAATACTACTGAAACATTTTTTAACAACGTATGTTTACGCTTAAATCAAAAACAATAACTCACACATACAGGATGTTCATAAATGCGTGCCGTACAACAGTCGAAAGGCTCATAAACAGTTAAAGACAGGTTTGGTTAATAATAAGAAAAAACTATGAACTATGACCTATAAAATATTACAAAAAAATTAAGTACTTTATATCATACGCAACATGAAAATAAAAACAGAAAATTGATTTTTTCCCGATGATTTCAAGGAAACAAAACGTGAAAAAGGATAACTTGCACATTTTCTAGGTATACTTTAACCAAATCTTTATCTCTTACCGTTCACGAGATCTGGACGCATTTACACTTATGTTGGACACCCTGTATTTTAGTAGCTAAAAGCGCGAGGCACATACATTCGAAAAATGTAACAACAAAATGCAGATAGCAACAAGAAAGAAAATTAAACAATACTTTGTCACGTTATTTTATTTTCAAACCCTATAAAAACGGCAAAATTGCAAATTTACATGTCGAAACTCAAAAACACTTTGCAGATTGTCTTTCAGAAAAACAAAATTGATGTAGAAATTAATTGAGAGCTCGTTAATGTTGTCACCATGTTTGCGTATGAAGGCCGATGAACAAACCACTTAAACTAAAACTCAAAACAGCGAAGAACTGCACACAAACTTTTCCAAAAAGCCCCGCAGACAGACTTTCACCCGCCGCCATAATATGGGCATCACACATCAACCCTTCTTAGTTAAAGACCGTATTTGACTGGTGTACATTTAGTGTGTGAAATGTTTTAATAGCAACAATTGGACAATATTGAGTTGGATTGCATTAAGGAATCTGGGCTGTTAAACTAATACACTAATAGCTGCACTAATAGCCATTGTCGCTAATAGGCAAAAATTGGGTAAATTGATAAATTCACTTACGGGTGATTGAGTCAAATGCGTGCGCCTAACGCTTAATATGCCCAGTTAGCTTTCATTACATTCGTTTAGGGAACTAAATGTGTATTCACTTGTGCTTTGCCACAAACAACTTGTTGTATAATTAAAAGTTTATTCATAAAAATACCATTCATTAAATGACAACAGTTTGCCAGGATCCGTACGCTAAAACTGTCGATATGTTATCACAGTCTTAGGAACGCTTGTAATGGATCAAAAACAATACTCTACAAAATAAAATTCCATGAAAACGTTAATTAATAAATACTTCAGAGATGGGGAGCCGGAGTCGGGGAGTCGAGGCTTTTTGGAGGAGTCAAGAGTCTGAAAAACTATCGACCCCTCGACTCAGTGATTCGGTTTTTATCAAGAATGAGAACAAAACAACAACGAAAACAAAATAACAATATTAGCTAAAATTTATTAAAGAACGAAAACGAGAACGACATTTTGTGTTTTTGTTCAGAAACGGAAATAAAATATAAAATATTCAATATCGGTTAATCGTTAAGCGCCATTTGTATCCATATGGATACAAATCATTTTGGCCCGATGACACTAAGTAATGTAAAATGCCCATTTTTCAGTTAATATTTGTGTGAAAACTGCCACCAATATTTGAATGATTGTAATAAAAAATTATTCGCTAAAATTAAAGGATTCAACGTTTAAGAATACAATTCGAATAATTTTCCACAAATTATTCAAACTGTTTTAGAAAATACTTTTATATAACCTCAATGTTTTTTTTTTCAAAACGATTTAATATACGAAATCCTTGTTTTAGATTGTAACTAAAATAAGTTTTTTTTACAAGTTATTAATTTTTTCTATATATTTTTTTAATATCGAACAATTCCTAGGAGGCAGTTTAATATACTTATGACTAATTTAGGAGTACAATTTAGTAATATTGTTCAAATATCTTTGGAACATTTTATTCTATAAACTCAAAAATTTCTCGCAAATAGAGTTTATGGCAAATTTATGAATATAGCTTAAACAATAGGAGTATCATTTACAAAGTGTTTATGCTGTGTTTAAAATGACACCTTAAATGTTTTCAAGTTACTTCAACTTTTCTAGAAAATAGCTTTCGGTAAACTCTAAAATTTCGCGTATATAATAGTCAAATGCAACTATGCCTGCCACAATTATGGTACAACTCTAACAGTTTTTCCAAAATTTGTTTAACGTTTTTTAAAACATTTTCTCATACACTTAAAAATTATTTTCCACAAATTATTCCAACATTTCAACAAAAAATGTAACCCTAACTAACAAATAAAAAAATAATACATCTATTCTACGTTTAAGAGTACAACTTAAATATTGTTTTCCACAAATTGTTTCAATGTTTTGCAAAATATTTTTCCCTTGACTCAAGATTATTTTCCTCAAATTATCCCAACTTTTCTAATACCTAACATATTTACGTTAACTCAAACACTTTGTAAGAATATTTTAACACAACTGTGCTACGTTTAAGAGTATAATATTGGCCACAAATAAGTCCAATTTTTAGAAAACATTTTTTCCTTTAACTCTAGATCATTTTCCACCAGTTACGCTAATTTTTTTACAAACATTTTCAGCGTAACACAAAAATATTGCGTCGGAACGATTTAATATAGGCTATGTGCTACGTTTAAGTGTATTACTTAACAAGATAATATTTTTCAAATACTATATCAATTTTCGGGAAATTTCGCAAAATCTAAAATTTGGCCTAAGCACAGTTAAATAAGACTGTTCAAATTAAAGTTCTCTAAAAGCCTGCATTTGCAAAAGATTTGTGTAGATATGTTAGGGTAAATGCAATAGGTACCTAACCTAGATACCCTCATCTCGATAGCATTTATTTTCCCACAAGAAAAAATCTAATTATACAACAAACCCACATCGTTTTCTACGGCCCAAGCACACGTGACCACCATAAGTATCGATCACATAGACAAAAGGATAACCTGCTGGTCACACTTCGGGCTACCTTTCAGACAGATCTCCATCAACAGCATCTATTCTCGGTCCAGGACGCGACGCCCGGATTGGCCGCGTTTCCCTTCCGTCCCGGTCGCCGGCCAATCGGACGCAACGCAACCCTTAGGGCGCCGACACGATTGGCCGCAAAAACCATATTAATTAAGCTCGTTAAATATAAATTGGTTAAAGTGATAATGTCAGAAGTCAGTAGTACTGCAACAGTGTGTCTAAATTGTGGCCAATTTGCCTTAATAAACGGTACGTTGTTAGTTCGTTAAGCCCGATACTAATCAAATAAATTGGGAAGATTAAATAAATTGTTTTGATTTCACGCTAATTGTATTAAGCCGTTTGATTCCGTTAATTAATCAATGGACTTGTAAAAATTAATCGTAATAGTGTAAGAGTGCGTTTCGATAATAAAATGGAGGGTGGCCCTTTCGAAGACGCCGCTTTCTCAGATTACAGCGGGCAACCCTTGCCGTCCCTAAACTCTACCTTGCTGCAGGGAAAGAACAACCAGGATAACCTGAACGCGCATTCGATCCAGGTCATGTTGGGCCTTCAGCAACAGCAGGATATGTTCAACAACATGGCCTCGGGACTGGATTACAAGACGGGTTCGCAAAAATTGGAAAACTCTCAGATGCACCACGACCTGGGGCCGCTGTTTCAAGGTGGCATGGATAGCGTGAACCAGGTGTCCGCCATCAAAAGAAAAAACGACGACTTAGTTCTCCTGCAATCGCAGAATTTGAGTTCGTCCGAAATCCCCACAACAACCACATCGACTCCGGCCAAGAAAAACGATAAGAAAAAGGCGGACAACAATGGCGTCAAGAAGAAAAAGACGAGGTAAGTTTAATAGCATGCAAATTTAATCAGTTTCCACTTGATATCAAGTGATAAGACAACACAAACGCACAGTGAAAACATATTTTGAATTTAACATCGCGTGAAAGTAGCAAAGTATTGCTAATATTAAAATTAAGACAAAAAGCAGTCATGGCAAAATTTTGAAATTCTTTAAGGCCCAGTTAACCAAGAACACGCTCATGTAATACTTTGTAGGTACATTAGTAGGTATGTATACTCTGTTTACTTTTATTATACATTAAAGTTGGCCATGTTAGGTGACAGATTCCACTCTGTATACAGTATGTCCAAAAGGTATGGAATATGCTATATATCTCAGTAAATATCTACTTTAGGGAAAAATGTTTTGAATAAAAGTTTTTGGTACTTAGCTTTCCACCAAAAGACAAAATTAAATTTTTTTTTCGAATAACAAAAGGGCAATAAAAAACAATTGAATTGTTTTAAATGGCATGGTACCCCAACATTTTACAATACTTTTCTTAAATTTTACTTCAAACAATTTTGGCATTTATAATTTGCAACAGAGCTTTAGTGTAACTAAAATGCCAACATGACAAAACTAAAACACAGAACACAGCCTACTTTAATGTATAATAAAAGTAAACAGAGTATAATTTCCTAATTTTATATACCCACCCGTTCTAAAATAGCTATACTAAAGAAAATTAATTGCTTAAATTCCTGTCATTTTTTTTTGGAAACACCTTACACAATAAATATAATTTTTTCCATGTAGATATACGTTTTATTTAGATCATAGCCATAGCCATACTAAGTTAAAAAAATTACAAAACACGTTTTTCTTCGCAAAGTTACAAGCCAATTCAAAAATCCTATCCCGAATTAGGCAAATGTTCCTTAAAAATCGAAAAAAACTGAATTAAATTCACAATTTTATACATTTCTGAGATCATCTGTAAGAATGACAAGAATTTTGAGATTTTTTTGAATCTAAAAATTAGAATAATGTTCAGTTTGAGATAGTTTTTTGAGTTTTAAAATTTTTCTAGATCATTTTCAGCATAAAATAGGACACCGTGTTGCACAGGTTGATGAAAAAATGTATCAACACAACAGTTGGTCGCAAGTGAGGGTGTCAGATGCCTAATCTATATGGCGTACCACGCGTTATGTCGGTGTTAAAAGCAGATGGGGGGTGCCATACCGGCACACGCGGGGCGAATTTGCATTATACCATCAGATACCGAAGCAAATTGATTCACTATGAATATGAGGTTAAAAAAGTAACATCTTGCTGCTTGATTATCATAACCAACATTTGACGAGCTTAAAATAGAAATAAGATACAAAGCTTTTTACATTTGAGTTGATTGGAATGTGAATTTTTACAAATTAAAATCATCAAACTGCATTAAAGTTAATTTTTAAACATCACAGCATTTCGGAGGCTCAAAATTAGATTTTATAATGCACAAAAATCTTGAATATATAATAAAATTCGTGTTTTAATAATAGTAATAATAATAATGTAATTTATTTAGCATTTTTTGCTGATTATATTTACAATTTTACAACTTATGTATTTGAATATACCTATAACATTTAAAACTTTTTCTTAATAAAACTACTGAGCTTTCGTCTAAACCTTACAATATTAGTTTCAGTTTTAGGTTCACTTGTTAGATCTTATAACATTTCAGTCCTTTATAAAGTAGGGAATTTTGAGTGTAATTTCGTGTCCTGAATGGCACTTTAAAGTCTTTCCAGTTTCTAGTCGGATAATTATCAATATCAGAGTTTTGGGTTATATATTTTAACAAAGAATTTGGAAGCAGTTATTTATAATCTTGAAAATAAAAATCATCGTATTAAAAATTATCTGTTGTTTAATACTAAGCCACTGTAGAGTATCTTGCATTAGAGTCATTTTGGTGTATCTGGAACAGTGCAAAATAATTCTCATAGCCCTATTTTGTAATTTTTGAAGCTAGTCTAAGTCATTAGTATTTGCCAGAAATAAAATACTAGAGCAGTATTCGAAATAGAGTGCTATGATACTTTTGTATATTAAAATTTTAGTAAGGACTGGAAGTTTACTGCTTAATCTACCAAGAAAGCCTATCTTTTTAGAAACACTCGTAATGGTGTTCTATATTTAAAACTCTGGGTTTTAAGGCACAATAATAATAATTCTATCGCAAAATTTAATAATTCCAAAAAAAGACCATGAACACTGAACAGTCATACTAAATAATACGCTTATAATTTACATTTGAAAAGTGTCTAGTAATTAAAACTTTTTTTGTTTAAGTTCAACAACAATAATTCTGTACAGAACTTTACGATTTTGTAAAAAACTAAAATAATTTTGGATAAAGCCATTAAAAAATTTGAAGATTTAATTTCTGTAGGCGCTTAAATTAAAGTTTAATCCAAAAGGCGCAAAAAGTTTGAGTGAAATAAACCACTTTTTAAAACCATTCTCTAAAAATATGTTGAATAAATAATGGTCGATGGGAGGAGAGGGTCAGGGGAGCTCAGAGCCCCGGGCCTGAAAGTAACTTAAGGGCCCAGGAGTCCACATACTTTTTTAATTATGGTGAATTAAATATTCACGATTCACAATTCGTTTTTTTTTCCAAATAAATTTCGATATAATTTATTTAATCGGAGCCCATGTTAATTTTTCCTCCGGACCTGGCGACGCCGCTGTGGTGCCATTTTTATAGGTGTCTTATAGTTAGTAAAATTGAAGACCTTGGTGCAAGAAGGGGATATGTGCAAAAAAGTAAAAAAATTAGACTTGTACAGAAATGGATTTTAAAATTTGCGCTTTTCATATGGTGCAAATGTGGGATAAGTAGGGCTTAGAAAAATAATTTCTATAAGCCCTACTTATCCCACATTTGCACCATATGAAAAGCGCATATTTTAAAACCCATTTCTGTACAAGTTTTTTTTTTTTACATTTTTGCACATATCCCCTTCTTGCACCAAGGTCTTCAATTGTGCATAGAAGCTAATTTTTGTTTTCTTTTTCCGCAGAACAACTTTTACAGCGTTTCAACTCGAAGAATTAGAGAGGGCCTTCGAAAGAGCACCCTATCCAGACGTTTTCGCAAGAGAAGAACTAGCCCTCAAACTAAACCTCAGCGAGTCGAGGGTGCAGGTGTGGTTCCAAAATCGACGGGCGAAGTGGCGAAAACGCGAGCCGCCGCGCAAGACCGGCTACATCAGCTCGAACTCGCCAAACTCGAGCATGACAACGAACTTCAACAACTCCCTAAGCCCTTTCACCCAGACGAACAGCCTCAACACGAACACACCGGTCGACACGTGGAGCTACCAATCGTCCTACGACCTGGGGCCGCACTTAAACCTACTAAACTCGTCGACGACGCCGTATTCCAGCTTCGGCTCGCCCCAGAACGGTTACTCGTACATGCTGAACTCGCACGACAGTCAACTCTTCGGCGCCCCAATGCGTACCCACGAGTACGCGACGCCGCTGGCGAACCAAAGTCCGCCGATGAGCCGGGAGTACTCAATGCTCCAGACGCATTCGCCCTCGGCCGACGAAAATTCGATCGGCGTTAAGATCGAGTACGTCAATCATAATCTGAACGCGTCGCCGGAACGGTACGCGAACATGTCGCCCAAATACGACACGGATCTGATCCACGAAGTCAAACAGGTCGACTACGACGGCCGGATCAAAGATCAGATAAAAACTGAGAACGGTGCCAATCAGAATTACGTAACTCTACCCCCTTTTCTGAATTGATTCGGTTCTTGAACCGGAATTTTATGTGAATCGAGACTTTTTGCAGACCATTAGTGCCTTATTGTTTAGCAAACGAGTTAAGTTACAACGAGTTTGATAAACTGTACATAGTATGTTTAATTATTGTTTTGATTTAATAATTCTGAGTCGATTTTTGGAAACGTTTGCCATTAAAAGCACTAGAAATTGATTTTGAAAAACCATTTCGAATAGACTAAACTTGCAGCTGTTACCACATTCAGGGCGTTTCAAAATTACAGCAACAAAGTTTTCCATGATTTCTAAGCTTGTTTAAAAAAAAGTGCCTTGTATCAGGGTTGGGCAAAATTTGATTTTTATTAAAACATCTAAAAAATCACCTTATTTTTTTAAAACTTGCCTATTTTTACATTTTAAAACTAATTTATGCATTATTCACCCTACATTATATCTTCTATACAGCGTAATTCAAAAAGTATCCACAAATGAAAAAGTTTTTTTATTAAAAATATCTAAGAAACTTTTATTCTTGATAAAAATTAAAATTAATTTTAAGATGAAAAAAATTCATACTATACTATCATAGATTTTAGCGATTTCAAAATATTCCAAGAGCCTTATTTTAAGAGTTACAATAAAAAACTTCATAGAGAAAGATTGTTCAGATTTCAAAAATACGACCAAAGGTGAAATTTGTCGTTAAAATTTCAATTTTTATAGTAATTTTAACATCAAAAAGTCTGCAAAAACGAAAAAACTTTTTATCATTGGTTTCTCAAATAATTTTATTCTTGATAAAAGTTGGTGCATGATCTAAAACTAATTTTAAGTTAAAAAAAGGTCAATATAAATTCATATAGCACTAGATTTTAACGATTTCAGAAATATTCAAAAAGAATAAAGTGCCCTTATTTTAAAATAGTTTTAAAAAAGTTGTTCACAATTTAAAAATAATATTAAATGAATTATCGTTTTCCCTTGATTTTTTTTAAACTCCTTAATTAAGAGCACTTTAATCTTGCGAATTGTTCTAAATTCACTAAAAGCTAGTGTTGTATGAACTTTTATTGAGCTTTTTTAAACTTAATACAAGTTTTAGACCACGCACCAACTTTTTTTAATATTTTTTGAAATGCCCTGTACATGTACAATCCAAGATAGAAGCAAAAATGTATCAATATATAAGTGGTGTATTATCTAAGGGGTTGATCACCTTAAAAAAATCTGCACACTAAATGCCCAAACCAAATATTGCCAATAATTGCATAGGAATTATTACGAAAATTACTAAAAATTATCTTAAGATTACTACAAATTTTTTTAATAATTGCAAAGTCTGTGCAACAAATTAAAAGGTAGTTAACCCCTCAGTTTTACTAGTTTAAATTCACCGAAATGAGCAGTTTCAGTCACTTAGATTGCCGACATCCGAGAATTTCCTGAAAAAAAAAAACAAGTTTATCACAATGTCAAACACTCCTTTAAATCCAAAACTAATTCAACTCAGAAATTATTAACTTAAAAATGTAGATTGTTCTTATAGACAATTACAGATGAATTACTTGTGCCATAATTTTTACTCTATAGTAGCAATAAGAAAAATGTTTAATGTACTTTCTTGCCAAATGATTGCCATTTTTAAACCATTATCTGTAGTAGTAACTATTTTTATAAGTTGTATAAAATATTAAACATGAACAAATATATAACGCTTTATAACTGAAACCGTTTGTTTTAATCGATTTAAATTTGGGAAAAATGCAAATAACAAACAATAATACACGCATTAAGTTCAAATAAAAATAATTTATCTTATTTCCACACAGAATCGCTTCTTGAAGAAATTGTATACCAGTTTCGAGATTTTCCTTCATTCCTCAGTAGATATTTGGTTGTTTGAAAATAATAAGATAATAGAATAATGTACTAATGAGGGGAATAAAATCTCGCAACGGGTACACATTTTTCAGGGAATTAAGCTAGGCGATTTTAGATTAAACTTATGCAACAACCCAATATTTGTTTGGAATTGATCATCTAATTCTAAATAATCCAAACATTTACGTTTTTACCATATCAATGTAATCATTTTTTAACGTTAACTGAATTTGTTTATTAAATTAACATTTGCAGTAACCCACCAGCATCCAATTAAACTTGTTACAAACAAAGAAATCGTTAAATATAATCTGCTAAATTAGTGAACTGTAATTTTTTACGCTAGGCGAACAATACAAATATTATTTGCTTTGTGTGATAAGCATAACAGGGCATTAAAAATTAATTACTTTAATCTTTTTTTGAAGGACCGACTTATCGTCAAAATGCAATGCCAGTTTAAAGGCTCGTCTTTTCATCAACTGCAGTGCGACTTATTTATCTATTCATATTAGCGTTTCTCATATTTGATATTTTTGCTTGTCCCGGGATTACGGCAAGAAATCGGACTTCATCCCTAGATCTTCCGGAGTCCCTGGTTGCAATAAATTATTTCAATATTTTAAAATAAACAACCCGAAAAAGGAAGGGAGCGGTTTATTACTTAAAAACATAGATTGGCTACAAAAAGTAACGCAACTGGTCAATATCTCGTCTTGATAACTTAACAAAAAAAAAAAGTTTTTAATATAAAAGTTGCTCGTGGTCATTTACCACATAACCTTAAACTATTTTCAAATGTACAGTGTTGTTTTTGCGCACCGATACGTCACTTTGTCTTCTTAAATTATTATATGGTGGCTATGCCCCCCGTGAGGCTGAGCCGCTTTTAAGCTTTCTAGATCCTTTATTTTGGGAGGATCAGTCCCAAGTCTATTAGCATAAACTAAGAACAACTTTTCTTCATGCTGTCCTATCTTTTGCTTTTTCTTTCCAATTTCTAACCCCTGCCCTGCCTAGATCGTCTATCACTTCCTGCATCCATTTTGCCCTAGGTCTGCCATGTCTCGTCTTTCCTCCGGGATCCCATTTCAACACTGAATTGATTTGGGTGCCCTCATCTTCTCTAAAGAGATGTCCCAACCATCTCGCCCTGTGCTGTCTTATTTTTGTTATTATGAACCCTTCCTTCAGTTCTTCCTTAATTTCTGCATTTGTTCTAACTCTGCATTCCATATCCGTTACTCTAACTGGTCCGAGTATTGTCCTCACGATTTTCCTTTCGAATATCCTCAAATCATTCTCTTCCTTTTTTGTCATGGTCATTATTTTAGCGGCGTATAATAATATAGGTCGAATCGTTGTGTTGTAGATGTTTATTTAGATCTCTTTGTGAGCATTTACTTTTCAGTTATTTTTTATTAGCATAGAAAGCTTTATTGGCGTTTGTAAATTTTTCTTCATTTCATATTTTCTTTCTCCCATTCTGGATATCATAACTCCCAAATATTTAAATGTTTCCACTTCCTCGAATTCCAGATTTCCGATTTTGCCTCTTCCTGTTGCTTGTTTACTTCCAAATTTAATGAATTTTGTTTTTGCCTGATTTAGTTCCAATCCCATTTTCCTCCTTCATCTATTTTTTTTGTCATGCTTCCCATTAATTTCCTTGTTTTACTTATAATCACTAAGTCATCCGTATATGGAATGATTTTTTCACCACCTGTTCGAAGGTACGTACTCCAGTGCCAGGTTCAATAGAGTGGTCGCAACTGATAAAGAGACGCAAGTCTTAAAACTGGTATCGCATTTCTACAAGACATCCTTCAAAAAAGACAAAAGATTTTTAATTAGGGCGCTCGCTATCTTTCTTATCAGTGGCGGGAATCAAAACATGGTGGCCCATGGTCAACTACGTCAACGTAAGTAGCTGCATATATGTACAAAGGTTATCACATTTTGTTTACAAGCAATAAAATCGAACACTCAAATGAATGAAAACGTCTAAGTGTGAATGATTTGGCACTCCGGGTTTTTCTGGACACATTGTTTTTTTTCCTAAAGTTCGCAACACACAATTAAGTTCGCCGCATTACATAATCAGAAATTAATTTTACGGTACGTTTGTTTATTTTTAAACATCGCTAATGGGAAAACCTATCGTTAAAACATTTCACAATAAATTGTTAATTTTTTTGTGTAAAGAATCGACTAATTATCAAGAACACCTTCACCGAGGCAATGAGTTATGTAGTCTAAAAAAAAACATATTTTATACTTTTCCGAATAGCACTCCAGAACAAATGAATCACTTTATTAAACAAATGATTCAAGTAATAAAATTGACTGATTGCTGAACGGTATTTTTAACTTCTGCATAAACTGTAGCCAAAATCTGTGTTTATAGTTCAAGGTTGCCAAATTTGAAGTAGTTATACAGAAAATTATAAGGGAAAATGTAAAAAAAATGAAACAAAAAAAATACACATTTATTGGTCAAGTCTTTGAAATACAAGGATAATGTAATTAGCACTATGGTCTCATCGTCTTTGTGACAATATTTATTCGTATGTTTTGATGCTCAATGATCTTTTCGATACTACAAAAGAAAATATTACTGATGACATAGGCAAATATATTCTGGATCTTTTGAATACTCTGAAAAGTAAATTTAAAGAACATTTTCCGCCTTCTGTTTCAATAATAAATGGGTTAAGTATGCTTTTAATACATGTAGGTATAGTATATTCGGCCAGTGATGAGGTCTATCGGATTAACTGACTAGTGTATAAATGTAAGTACGTAAGCGGTATGTTTCGATGACACAGAAAAAGACAGAATGCATGTATGTATTTCGTTGCCGCCTTACTGCGCTAATCCGATAGACCTCACCACTGGCCGAACGGACTATATATAGCAATCATAGGGAATGGAAGAGAAGACATAATAAGAGCGATAGATCAACTAGACAAAGAGGCAAAAAAACTGGGTCTGGAAATAAATGAAGAGAAAACAAAATATACGAAGATTGGAAGAGAAAATATGCACACACAAAACGATCTAGAAACAAAAGAATACACCTTCGAAGAAGGAAATCCGGCATACGGCAAAAACAAAACCCTATTAAACAGTAAAACACTAAGTAAAACAACAAAAATTAAAATATACAGAACGCTGATAAGACCCGTCATACATATGCTATGGAAACGATAACAATAAATAAGAAAGAAGAGGAAGACTCAAAAACAGTGGAGAAAAAAGTAATTAGAGCAAAACTAGGACCTAAAGTAACAAGAGATAGAGAAGTAAGACTGAGAAGGAACAAGAAAACTCGGAGGAGAAAATATCATTCGACACATTAAAGCACAAAGATTACGATGGGTAAGGCATATCATGAGAAGGAAACCAACCGAAATGATCAGGAGGATAACACAATGGATCCCTATTTGGCCCAGGAACAAGGAAGACCAAGGAAAAGATGGAGAGACGCCCTGGAGGAAGATACAAAGGCATGAGGAATAAATGACTGGAAATCGAAATGCAAAGATAGGAAAGAATGGAAGAAAATAACGGAGGCAGCCAGGACCAACAGCAAGCTTTGAAAAATCAAAGAAAGAGGACCGATCCACTTCAATAAATGAATTTTAAAAAAAACGCCTCGGCGTTAGCCATAATCCTAAGGAAAATACAGCTCAATGATGATGGTGCCTTTAATAAAGATGTAAAAATCATAAAAAGGGGTCAACCGTATTTTTCGGGTTTCAATAGGAGTCCTTTGTCGTGAAAAGGTTGGGAACCACCGATGTAGACTATTGCCAATTTTTCTAATCACCATTTATTTACATTTACATTAACACTCTAAAAACGACAAAAATCCCAAATCGCGTATTTTGGACAACCGGAGCGAACATATTTTTAGCGCAATCAAGCATTTAATTTGTTGTTTTTCGTGTGACAAACGCCAGTTCGAATTAATTAGCACGATATGCGATTTCCGCTCGCTCACCGAGACGCATTATTCATGTTAGGGAAGTCAAAAATGTCAAACCATGACGAAAGTTCAAACTGCGTTCTGTTCTTAGTTGGTGGTGTTCCGCAAATCGTAGTTTAACGGATTTGTATTGTTGTAAATTTCGGAAAATCCACACATAAACCAAACAAAAATATCCCACAGACATAAAATCGGAAAGAGCGAGTATTCTAAACTGAACCAACTGTATGAATTTTTGTTGCCGGAATTTTTTTCGTGTTTTCAGCAAGACAAAATCGAAAATGCTCAATAAAAAAATGATGCAGAAGAGATCGGGACTAATTTGAAGTTATTTAGAGGAACAGAAACGAAATTTTTGAGGGAAAAATATCGTTTGAGTACCAATATTTGACATTCAAATTTTCTTCCCAAATTTATTTTAGAACAAAAAAAATTATGAACTGCCTTTGGCGAAATTTGCTTGATCTGCCTGTAATGGCCGTCGTACAGTTTATTATATAGGTAACTTTAATTATTTTCGAAGTTACCACCTTATTTTCAAAACAATAAACGATCAATTTTGTTTTATTGTTGGTAATATATTAATCTTAATCTGTTGCCGTCTCTTCTACACTCACTCTTTTAGCGAGTTCAGTTCTCAAAAACGTTTCTACTGATTTCGGGATAATATACTTACGCATCTTCAGGATATTAAGGTTAGAATTGGCCAAAGAACAAAGTAACTAGGGTTACCAATTTTTGATTTGCTAAGAAAGGACACCGATTATAATACCAAGTGTTTCTATTTATTAAAAAAATTATCTTGGGGGAACCTTCCTTCATATGATATTTTAGATGAAATAACGAAATCACTGCATGTCTGGGCACATAATTTTATTACAAAATCCAATGAACAAGATGAAATAAAAGTTGGTGTTTTACATTGTGAAAAACATGAGCAATCGTAGACTGTTTAACCAACACTATCTCAGCAGTTTTTTTGACAAAAAAGTTTTAAAGTTGTTACTGAAAGTTGACGCTTTTAATTCATTTTTATGGGATTTTGAAAAAAAAAATGTACTTAAAGTACATTTTGCCTCAGTTTGAATTGATTTTGAACTTTCATCCACCCAAATTGTTTTTTTTTTTACATTGCGTTACACTTACATAGGCATTTTGGATATTGCAAGCAATTTTGAATGCAACTGCACTACTTTAGTTAATTTTTATAACCTCAAGTAATTTTTGGACGAAAATTAATTTTTTGAGCCATGACCTGATTAAATTAAATCTTATTATGTCAACAATTGTCCGAAAAACGTTTTTGTAAATTTTTACTGACATTTAGGTTACTTTTATTGGCTTTAAAGGTTGCAGAATCGTTTTTTTTTACAGAAAGTCGATTTTTTTAAATGGAATGGTAGTGGTACATGCAATCCCATCGAATTTGGACCATCCTATACAGTTCAGAAACTTGGACACTAACACAAACAAAAACAAAGAATACAGGCACAGGAAATGAGATTTCTGAGAAGAACAGAGGGATGCAGACTGATCGATAAAATCAGTAACGAAAAAATTTGAAAAAAACCTAGGAGTAACAGATATTGAGAAAAAAATGAAGACGAATCAATTAAGATGGCTTGGACATCTACTGCGCATGCCAGGAAGTAGATACGCGAAAATAGGATGGAAAATGCAGATGGAGGGATAAAGAAATAGAGGAAGCAAGAATAAAATGGGAAAAAGAAGTGAGGCAGAGACTAGAGGAAAAAGGAGTTAGCTGAAGAGATAGAAAAAGATATCCTATTAATCGTCGTATACTGTGGTAAATAACAACTAGGTATTACTAAAATTTTTAGATTTGTATTTAATTACAGTAGTTCAACATAAAAACACAATAATTTGTTTTGTTGAAGTTACTTTTTACAAGGATAAGGTTGAAATTTAAAGTTTTTGATCTTAGGTCTTCAGTTTTTTGGCAACTTTAGCAATAAATTATCGTTGTACTTTCCACTTTGATAGCCATTCTTGAAACCATAATGTGTGACAAAGCAAATCTTCAGAAATTACGTTCTGAAATGATTCGATATTTTCAAAAAAACGTAACTTGCTTATCATAAAGCAAGGCCTTTTACCCAAATTTTCCGGCAATAACAAACGACTGTAAATCCCACATACCCAATCGTTAGCTAGAACAATCTACGTTTGTTAAATCTGTAGTGGAACATGCCAATGCATTCATCATAAAGCATAAAATTCAATGCTGTCGTTCGTCATTGACACTCGATCATATAAACCTGTTCTGGTTTCAAACCGAACAGTGCTGTAAGATTTGTTAGGTGAGAAGGTGTTCGACTAACAATCGAGTACTTTCTATTTAAATAATACGCATACACGTTCTATAGGAATATTTAAAACAGGTGAGTAAACATATTTTTTTTTAAATTCATACGCTGTTTTAAATTAAGAATATGCAATTACACGAGAATTTTAAGCAAACATCAGCAATTGATTATTATGTAATTTAATATTAAATAAAACAAAAGAGCTTTGATGACAATCACTTAAGACTTCTTTACATAAAATAAATTCCAAAAGCGTTCTTTAAAATTGGTAATTAGAATTGGTACAATTATTATAACATAACGATTTAATACAAGAACAATTATCGAATCTAAAACACGTTTTCTAACTATTTTCCCACGAACTTCGAACTTTACAGCGGCCTAAATCATTTGTTTTTTCTTATCGCTACTGTTTTGTTTTTAAAATCGCTTTGGCCATTCAAAAATGTCCTGTTTATCGCAAAACACTTGTCGAATATCGTAATAAGTCGTCAATTGGGGTGCTAATTGTCATGTTTATATAAAACGCTTGTTACTTTTGTGTGTTTCCTGTTTCAAGCTCCACAGATAACGTATTTCCGGCGTTTTTATACAGGCAATTTCGCCGTACCAACAATTTTACATTCACTCATCAAATGGGGCTGTAATAATGTCCAATTAACGAAAAAATCGGTGATAATTTCGAACGAACACGGTAAACAGTGAAATCTATTTCTGTTACGAAAGCATACTTGGGGAATCCCTGTTATTGAGCGCACCTGTTCGTGCCAAACATGACAATTGCAGCAAATTTTCACTGCAAATTTACTTGCAAATTAACTTATTTAAATTAGCTGATAGTCTTGGTGAAATGACTCGCACAGCATTGCATTCTATCTTGTTGATACGTACAAAGATTATAGGGTCAAGTTCTTGTCTGCAAAACACATGTATAAAATATCAATTTGTATTCTGTAAGTGTGCCAAGCACATTACATGAGATATTTACAACAAAAGCAAATTAAATTAAAAACCATAGCAGGCTTTTATGACGTGATTCTTTGTGTGTTTCGTTTTAATTTCAAGAAATTACGAAATGGCGAGTTATCACAACAGAAACGCCTCGACGTTCGCGTTAAAAAAAATCACGATCATCTTCCCCTTACTAAAAATTATCGCTTGATAAGGGCGAATGTCCACCGAGGTGACGAAGCCCATAAGCCCATGATCTGACATTTACCTGTTTTTTTTGCGCTGATCAGATTTTAAAGCGATTTAACGCAGCAAAACTTGGGTTTTTAGAGTCGTTATGTATCCAGGGTTGGACAAAATTTGATTTTTACTTAAAAAAAATCAAAAATCATTGATTTAAATTTAAAAAATCAAAAAAAAAACGAACTATTGTTTTTTTTTTTAGAAACTTGACTATTTTCATGTTACCTCATATCACTTAGATGAGTACGCGGCCCAACAATACACAGGAATTTTGCTACAGTTACCAAACTTAACCGTACATAGCTTTCACATCTGTTTATGGTTGACAAAACAATTGTTTTAGTAAAATTAATAGACTCAAACGAAAACTTTTGACACCGGTTAACGATTGAATCACAGACAAAACTAAATACAGGCGAATATAAATTATAAAAAGGACGATAGATTTGAAAATATTGCTAATTTTATATTGTTAATAAGATAAATCATAATTGCTATGTTAAATAAGATTTATTGTGCCTAAGGGAACTTAAATGTTATGTAACATTATGCATTGCTCGTAAACTACACTTCCAACCAAAGAAATCTACACAGGTACAGTACCAACTTACTGGAATTACGTGGCAAATTATTTGGGCTATTAGTTTACGTGTTTTTGTGATTGCTAAGGGCTCGTCTGTTATTATAACGGTACCAAAAAGACCCAACTGTCCAGGTAAATACTGAATTTCAAGCTTAAATGCAGTTAATTCTCAGTACTCTGAAATATTTAGGGAAATGACTAACAAGTCTTTTAACGACTGTCATAAAAAATTAAGTGTTTAATTGATTTTGCAACGATCAGTAGTTACAATACAAACATTTCTGTGTAACTGTTCGTTTGCAAAGTGCTTTTGTTCGATAAATAATTAATTCTGGTAATTTTACGTTTTGCAATCATACAGTTACACTTAAATAATGTGAATATTTTCATACTGTGCATGAATTTTAAGTGTATTTGTCGATCAGTTTGCTTTCATAAAGAGCAAGTTAGTGTATGAGGTCATAAATTGGAAAAAGGGCATGCCGCAAAAAGGTGGTAGCTCCAATTTTATAAATTTTTGAACTAAAATAGACGTTTAAAAATTACAAACTTTAACTTTTTTTCGCTTATTGTACACGAGTTTTCACATAACTGAGCTCTATTAGCATAAAAAAATCTCTTTTGAATTACAGGGCCATGTTTTGAATGTTGGAGCTATTTTTTTCTTGCCACAAAATATATGATTCTGATTTTGCACCAAATTCCATACTACCGTGAAAATATTTTATTTACAAAACCGAAAATTGAAATTTCTTTTTTGCAATCGTCACTAAACTAGCTCAATAAGTAAAAAGGTTATATGGGTCTTAAGTCAACAGTTTTCGTGAAAACTGCATCATCATGAAATCACAGTACTTTCAAAAATTTTCAACATTTAAAAACTACAAAAAGTCTGAAGAAATTCGCTTGGAGATTAGATTGACAATAGATTATTTAACACTTTGCACAACGTACATTTTTAAAATATTATACAGGGGTTTTTTAGCTTGGTCAAACTTGTGAAACTTTAAACATCGATAACTTTTTTTTTTTTTTAATTACAACACCCTATATTGTTTTACATATTTTCATAGAAAATGTTATGGTCCTTCGAAAACATTCAGGCTGTTTTATACCTAAATTGATTTTTTCGAGATATCGCGAATTTGCAGTCAATTATTAGGGCGAAGTAATAATTTCAAGTGGGCTATGAAGGTAAGCAGCGGTAATTTGAAATAAACAAGAAAGTTATAATTTTATCTTTAGCCTATGCAATTTTGACAGTTTTTTATAATTAAGATGTAGTTTTATCATTCTCACGTAAATAGAGGTTTATTAAAATTATTTATGCATTTATTCATTGGACCAGTGTGATAAGACAGTGTCCTAAAACTTTTTTTCTATTCTTAATAATAAAACAGCTATGAAAGAAATACGCGCTAGGCGGACACCCGGTATACTTTTAAATTTAAAATGCATCGCTTAAATAATTCAAGAATTAATCACGAAATTATTTTCTGATTTCTACAATCTCGCTCGACTTTCTTTTGAATTTTAAACAGTGTCTATTTTTGTGGCCACCCATAAAATTATTAATGCAAGTAGAAACATTTTGTCCGGACGTGGGACTGAACGAAATACTTGCTTTATCTGGAGGTATTAAATTGTTTATTCATATTTCAATGGTCAACAATAATCACTAACGCTGGCCCGACGTCCAAGTCGACATAATAAAAGCGTTTAATGGATTAATGTCAGGGTTTTCCCAAGCAACAGTATCACTTTATCAATGGCCTCCAGTGGCGTGCGACATTTGTTACGAGAAATTATGCTAATGGTCAAGAGCGACGCGTACAATTCGAGATCAGCCCGATGGAAATCCAGTAAAAATGTTGGTTAACGTCACTGTGGCGTTATCGTGTTGACGTACTCGTCGAGAAAGTGTTTTTATTAGTGGGTCGGTCTTTGCTACTTTCTCCCGGGTCTCGGAAAGAAATTACCTGCAGTTGCTGTTAACGCGTGTCGCCGTTAATAAGTGTTCGAATTTTTACAGATCACGATGGGGAAGACTCTAGTGCTGGTTCTTGTGTTGGCTGTGAGTTTAAAGCTAAGTGCCCCGCAGTGCCTAACGGTTAATGACATGAGACTACCAAATCCAAATGGACAATTGGGGTTGTACAGAGGACAACAGTCGTTTTCTTTGGCGCTTCTGCAGGCCATCAACAAACTCAACCCCAGGGAGAATTTATTCTTCTCGCCCTATTCGACGTACCATGCTCTATTATTGGCTTATTTCATTTCGGGAAATCAAACGGAAGGATACTTGAAAAAGGCGCTGAGGCTCGATCCATCACAGGTATGTTGATCATTTTTAAATACTAACACTTGCGCTAAACGACGCAACGGCTCTTCCGACAAAATTTTGATTAACGCACACTGCTGCGGAATTTTCTGGTAAAAAAAGATTTTGGCGAACAAATATGAATTAAAGTTTGTGAAACTCGTCCGAAAATTCGGCAAAGACAAGTTAAAATGTGAGCTAGTACATGACCTCTTTTCAAGACAAAACGAACAACAGTTTAATGATGACTGTGAAGATATACAGGGTGTCCCAGATTACATTTCCAGCATTATTATTATAGGATATAGGGGTTCGCTTAAATTAGACGAATTATTCCTTGGTATGAGAGGAGCCACAATCAATTTTGAAAAGTACAAAATTCCTCGTGCTTCAGATGTCAGAAAAAAATACGAAAATGTCGAATTTCTTTTTCCTCTCATAACTTTTTTCTCTTAATCATTAAATCAATTTCATTTGTACCTTCTGCAGATACTTGTTTATGTACAATGTAACCATTATTTTGGATTTTTTTTATCACGTTTCATTTTTGAGATATTATCCCTAACTTCATTTTTTCTTATGGGCTTATGTGCTTTTTTTCCTCTTTCTAACGATATATCATATGTTATATCTATTTTTATAAATAACTGAGAAACTCAAGAAAAACCGTATTTTACCGATATTATTTTAGCCATGAAACGTATTTTTAAACGGAAAAGTTGACTTTGGAATAGTGAAATGTGTTTTTTCCTCCCCCTTCTAAAGATATTTTTGTTGTTGTAGGTATCTATTTAAATCAATAACTCTGAAAATCAAGTAAAACCGTATTTTACTAATATTATTTTAAGTTAGCCATGAAAACATGTTAAATAGGCAAGTTAGCTTTGCAATAGTGAAATGTGCTTTTTTCTCCTCTTCTAAGGATATATCTTTTGTCATATCTCTTTAAATAAGTCAAGATATACCGCATATTATAAAATAATTTTAAGTTAGCTATAAAACATGATATACAGGGTGTAAACTTGGATCACGCAATATAGCAATTTCTATGGTAAAATTTTAAAAGTCGCATATTATCTCCCCTAATTATTTTAGAAAAGAAGTGCACAATTCCAAGGCCCCACAGATTTTTGCCAAAACGCGTTTAGTAATTTTCTCAATTTTCAGTTATTGGAAAACGAAAAACTAATACTGATTATATTTATAGACACAGATTTTTTTCTCTACAAAAAAACCTATGTGCACTTTCTTTCTAAAATAATTAGGGGAGATAATATACGACTTTTAAAATTTTACCATTGAAATTGCTATGTTGCGTGATCCAAGTCTACACGCTGTAGAATAATATTGGTAAAATATGTTTTATTTTTATTTTCCCGGTTATTTATTAAAACAAATATGACAAGTGATATACCATTAGAAAGAGGATAAAAAAAGCACATTTAACTATTGCAAAGCCGACTTGACTGTTTAACGTGCTTCATAGCTAACTTGGAATGATATCGGTAAAATACGGATTTTCTTGATTTTCCAAGTTATTTGTAAAAATATATAAGTACGTATAACATATGATGTTTTGTTTGAAAGAGGGGAAAAAAATCACAACGAACTATTTCAAAGCCAATCAAATTAATTTAATGATAAAGACAAAAAAGTTATGAGAGAAAAACGGAATTCGACGTTTTCGTATTTTTTGCTATAACATCTGTAGTACGAGGAATTTTGTAATTTTAAAAATTGATTGTGGCTCCTCTCATACTAAGGAATAACTGAACTAATTTAAACAAACCTGTATATCCTATAATAAGCGAGATCGCCATGCTGGAAATGTAATCTGGGACACCCTGTATATTTATAAAAGGATAAAAAACGCTTTTTTATATAGTCATGGCCAACTAGGGTTTCCATTAAAAAAAATAGAAGTTTACTTCATATCTCGAAAGTCAAGATCGGTAAAAAAATGAATAAATGTTTTTAAATTAAGCATAAAAATTTGTGTTAAACACCTTGGTAACATTTTGTTCTATTTTAATACATAAAGAAGTTATAGCAAATTTCTTAAAATGATGAAATTTCATTTTTCGTTTATGGTGGCAAAATGGAAAGCCATTTAAAAAAATACTGGTTACACTCCCGTGTCCCGTCTCAAAAAATAGCCCAAGATACCGATATCAGATTTCCGCTAGCTATTACGGTAACCAAGATACATTCGAATTTGGTCCACATCCTGTTAAAACTAATCATCATTTTCGAAGTCCTCAATTTTCGTGTCCATTCTAAAACCACTTGCTTTCCAGGACAAAGCCGACATATTTAACGCGTACAAACTCGACCGTTTGGCAACCCAAATACGAGCGACAAACAATTCCTATGAATTCACGAACGCCAATCGTATATACGTCACCCAACGAGCACCATTACGTGAGTGCATCATGCCAATATTCGGCGACGAACTCCAGCAGATCGACTTCTTCGGAAACCCGGACGGCTCCCGATCGACCATCAACGGCTGGGTGGAAACCCGCACGCACAACATGATCAAAGACCTGCTGCCAAACGGGAGCATCGACAAACAGACCAACCTGGTGCTGGTCAACGCCGCGTACTTCAAAGGCAAATGGGAAAGCAAATTCGACCCGACGGAAACGCGATCAGAAATATTCTATATTTCGCCAAGCAAACAGACCATGGTCGAGATGATGCACGTCGAGTCGAGCTTCAACTACGGTAAAAACCCCGACAAAACCACTCTTGACCGAGTTAATACAATCGTAACAATTTTTAGATGTTTCCGAAACTCTAAAGGCGCACATTCTGGAACTGCCGTACGAGGGAGAAGACATTAGCATGTACATTTTGCTGCCACCGTTCGCCAAAGAGGACGGCATAGAAACAGTTTTGAAACGACTAACGCCAGAAACTTTCAAGGAGGTCGTAAATGGTTCTCTACTACCAAGACAGGTGCAGGTTTCCCTGCCCAAATTTTCTCTTGAACGCACGATAGAGCTAGTACCGGTACGTAACTTATATCTTCAAATAACCCAAAGGTTAAAATGTCTATAGATCTTGAAACCTTCGTGGATACTTCGAAAACGTTTTGAAACATCCGTTTACATCCGGCTTTTGTAAAAGTGTATTTGTATTACATGTTCATTTCGATTCATTGCAATGCCATGAACGTTTGGTATTTCCCGGTAAATCAATGCCGCACGACTCGAATGCAATTGTTTTAAAAGCTGTACCGAGTGATCCAAGTATGCAGAAAATTAAAAAAAATATATTTGTCAATTTTTAAGGGTTTTTCACCTACTAACCAGGGAGAGTCACGATATGTTGATCAAGGCTGTGTTTATCGCATCAAGAACATCAAAACTAAATGTTTTGCAGAGTTATGCGTGCCACTGGCCATTTCCTTCGGAAAAATAGAGGATGGGCTGAAGAGTTGAATGAGAAAGGTAAATTTTGCGATCGCGTTGGGCATGATACCGTCAGAGATAAAATCGAAATTCTTCTATTTACCAATGCGCGCATCCTTTGCAAGTAAAATGGTGCAAAGTTTTTGAAAAATCTTAAACGGTTCCGGAGAAAAACGTCAAAAACGAAACCACTGCAAAAGCGCTATGATTGGAGAAGTTGTGGTATATCTGTTATAACTAAATCTATGCGACATAGGGAAAACCGTTTTTACAAAGGCCTCGTTTTTCGCGTTTTTCTCCGGAACCGTTTAAGATTTTTTCAAAAACTTTGCACCATTTTACTTGCAAGGGATGCGCGAATTGGTAAATAGACAAAATTCGATTTTATCTTTGTTTTATGGCCAACGCGATCGCAAAAATTACCTTTATTGTTAAATTTTTCAGTTTTTCCCCTATTTTTCCGAAAGAAATGGCCACTGACACGTACAACTCTGGAAAGCTATAAGTTTTGATATTCTTGATGCAATAAACACAGCCTTGATCAGATTCTAGCAACATATAATGGCTCTCCCTTTAAAATGTATAAATCTCTTTCCTAGAAAACGTTAGCTTCTTATTGGAATTTCTTTACAATTTAATAATGTTATTCAAATGTTATGAGGCTAATAAATCGAAAGCCTTTTAAATAACGTTCACTAGTTCTCACAAAGTTGCAAGAAACCGAAAAATTACACAATTTTTCAATGCAAATGTCTTTTTAACTGCAAAAAATATATTTAGTGATTATAAGTAGATTTTGATTAAAACTGAAGCGTTTTTTATGTTGGGTGGTTGTTAAGATGCAGAACGGCGAGTGCGTATTACAACTCGTGTTATGTAGCATACTTTTTCTACGATCACATAATACCAACAATTTTAACGGTTTTTTGGCTAATATACACCCAGTAATTACGTTGTCTTGTCAATTTTGACGTCAGCCTACTTTGACAATTCTAGACAAGTGTGCGTTTTGCTTACCGTGCGTTATAACTCACTAACTAGGCATGCGGGAAGTGTTTGACGTGAGTCTACTTTGATCATTTCTTTAAAAAACTGTGCTTTTTGCTTACCGTGCGTAAGGACCCACTTACTGTGCAAGCAGGCTGTACGGTAAGAGTAATTTACATCAGTGGTCGTGGAAAAAACATATTTTGTGATGTTTTACAGCTCCACATTGTTTTTTCAAAGATTTTCTCAAGAGTAAATTTTGCAAGAACTCCTTATCCGAACCGCATTCATTTGTTTTATTCAAGGTTTAAAGATCTATAATCATTTTAGAACAAATTAACCCAACCACTTAATTCTGCATGCGTTGATAGTGTTTTGGGTGATGGCTTTATCTTTATTTTGTGGTAGGTTCTTGAGTTTTTGGGTGTTGGCAATTTATTCCAAGCAGACGCTGATTTTTCTTTGCTAACCGGAGCTCGTGATCTGTCCGTTGGTGAAGGTATACACAAGGCAAAAATCGAAGTCAACGAAGAGGGCGTTAAGGCGGCCGCCGCGACTGCGATATTTTCTTGGCGGATGATGCAGGACGACGTCAACGAAGACATTGTAGAGTTCAAGTGCGAAAGGCCTTTCCTGTTTGTTCTCTTCAATAAACGAAGGAACACGATACTTTTCACAGGGATATACAGAAATCCGAACGAGGCGTCGTAACTGTAATTTGTTGATAGTAGGTTTAGGAAAAGTCAGGCCTATCCCGTTGTGTATTTATTTGAGCGTTTTGCCCGCGGCGGGCAGAACTTGGGCGGGAGTTGTGATTTAAATTTATGTATATATTGTACATTTTATAAATAAAATTATTTTAATAGTGGTGTTGGATTTTGTAAGTGCATGCTCCTGTATATAGTTAACGCAAGCTAAGAGCAAAATAAAGCAAGAAATTGCCACACTTTTAATTTACGTACTAACTCAAAACACATTATTTTTTGCTGTCCCAAAGATTATTGCCATCTTAAATATGTCGTTCATTTCTAGGAACTAGGAACTAATTATACAGTGTGTCCAAAAGGTATGAAATATGCTGTATATCTCAGTAAATATCCACTTTAGGGAAAATGTTTTGAATAAACGGTTTGGTACTTAGTTTCCCACCATAAGGCAAAATTTAAATTTTTTGTTTTCGAATAACAAAAGCGCACTGAAAAACAATCGCATTTTTTTTAAGACAAGATACCCCTATTTTATACTCATTTGATAGAGAATTTTTTTCTCTTTCCTTACAGAGGATATTTACTGAGATATATAGCATATTCCATACCTTTTGGACACACTGTATATTATAATTGGCAAAAAAATACACGCAGTAGCAATAACAACAGCTTTTTGGACAATTTGATAATGTATAAGATCTGTTCGTATTTTTTTGTCAAAAAAAAGCGAATTAGTTTAGTTGGAAATGATCTCTGGGACGCCATGTATAATAATTAATGCAAGCTAAAGCAAACTGTGTGATTGTATAAGCAAAAAACTCACACTTTCAATTTACTACTATAACTAAAAACACGTTATTTTCAGCTGTATATTGCAGTTTGTTGTTAATTTAAAACTTGTATGTAAAACACAATTTTGCACCAAAAGAATTAATATTAGTTGCACAATATGCTCAAAACTAAAATATCTCATATTGCAAAATGTATTACGTTGCTCAAGTGCCACAAGCAGTTTTTAAGTGTCACGGTATTTCTTTTTTTGCACGTCGGTGCACAAACAGTTCTGTTAAACCTTGGTACAGGTATGTTTAGTTTTTAAGTATTGCCAAACGAAATGTTCTCTCTGAAAACTTTTATTTCGCATTTAATTAAATTAAAATAAAATCAGCGAACAATAAAAATCGGGGATATGAAATTCTGGGAAAATATTTTGTACTCAATTTAGGGATAAAAATTCCAATAAATTCAAGGGACTTTCGATAAAAAAATTTGCTTGTGTTCTTAATAGAAATGCCTCATATTTTCACAACTCAAATGTATTTTATTTTTTTATTCCCTAATTGTTTTTTAACATGGATAACTCTTACTCTTAAAGCTAGCTCAGTTTTCAGTTTTTTTTTTAGAATGAGGGACATTTTCAGATAAAAAATACACAGGAGAAAAAGTGTTCTACTATATTCTAGTAATAATTGCAATGGTTCGTCTTTAGTTGCATAAAATACTTCGGATCGTACAAAAAGAACATTTTTATTCGATCCCTACGCAATTTTAATTCAATCCAAAAATTCTGAACGACTCGAAACGCAACCAACATAAATTTGTGCCTGAAGATTTAACCGAAACATTGCAGGTCCCTGCTTTTTAGTGTTAATAACGGTTATTTGCACAAAACAAACGCCCAAGTCGTCTAACATGATAATTACGAAAAATGTACCCGTCCGGTGGCACCAAGCCCTGTCAAAACTAAAAGGACCGTCGAAAATGGTTTCCATAAAGCAAAAACGTTGTTACTACTTTACCAAGAGTTAATTTCGCGTCAAATTTTGACAGAGCTTTATGAAACCGGTGTTTTTTTTTGTAAATAAGCTTTACTTTTAATCTAAGTTAAGTATTTATATGCATAATTAACCTTCAATGCAATTTTTAAAGAGCCTGTACATAGTTTACTGTGAAGTTAGGTACTGTCTGCATGTCTGTCTGTAATATGCCACACACTGAAAGTAAAAAGCGTCAGAAAGTTTTATAAAAATGTAATTTTGTAGGTTTTAGAGTACGTAGGAGTAGGCGACTTATTCCAGCATACTTCGAATTTGACGACGTTGTCGAGCAACGCCAACTTCACTCTAGGAAATGCATTGCACAAAGCAAAAATCGAAGTCACGGAAGAAGGGACCAAAGCTGCGGCCGCGACTGCATTGTTCACGTTCAGATCTAGCAGGCCCCTGGATCCCGTAGAATTCAAATGCAACCATCCTTTCATCTACCTGATTTTCGACAAAACCGAACAGTCGATCCTATTCAACGGCATATTTAGACGCCCCTATTAGCATCCATAAACAACGGTCGAGAATTTTCAGTATTAGCATAGCAAAAATTATTATCCAACGCGCCAAGATTTGATTGACAGATGAGAATTTTTGCGACGCTTCGTCCTACATACGAAATGAAATATTCAATTCGGCACGTCATATCTTATAGCGATCGACCTACTTCGTCAAAAACCAGTTTCGATTCGCAATTGTTCTTTCTTACAATCAAATAAGTGCGGCGTTTAGTTAAAAAAAAGTATACCTTACGATACTGCTTGAATTATTAAAGAAAAACTAATTCCAAAGATACATAGATGAGACCACGATAAATAGAATTCTTTTTGCCACGTGTTCTTTAAGCTTATTTATAATTTATGCACGCCAACTAGACAATCAATAGTATCACAATTCTTTAACCAATCCATGAGAGTAACATTTTTATTTAAAATAAATGTGGGCGGAAGCTTGTAATGTCAGATATGTACAGCGCGTGTATAAATTGGTGGACTGTTTTAAGATAGCATTGTTCCTTACACGATCCTTAGTCAAAATTTATTTTCCAAAAATATTGGCCGGCGCTCAGTTACTCATAGAGAGACCTATAAATATAATTTGGCAACTCCTTTTTCTCAAACATCTGGACTGGTTGTAGAGGTCTTTCCAGATAAACTGAACCGCGAATAGCGCAAAGAGAGGAGATGACAGTTGAAATGTAGACCTTTCTGAAAGCATTATATTACTATAGGTTGTAACTCCGTTGTTGGAATAGACGTATGTTTTTAGGTGGCGCACTAATTAAAGCTTTAGACGAGTTTTGGTTACTGCGTCACAGTTCAGTTTATCTTGAAAGACCTCTAGCAAAAGTTTTTTTTTTAAAAGGACGTATATAAATTCTAATTATCTGTTAAATTTTGAACTGCACAGCAATGGTTTTGCACAAATTTTGTTGATGGTGACTGCTTGCTCTGAACAATAATAAAGTACTGAGAAAATATACTTTTTTGACGTCTGTTAACTATACAGGGTGTCCCAGATTACATTTCAAGCATGGGGATCTCGCTTATTATAAGAGATACAGGTTTGTTTAAATTAGATGAATTATTCCTTAATATGAGAGAAGCCACCATAAATTTTGTATACTGCCAAAAATTGACACAGTTGCTACATATATTTTAAAATTAAGTTTACATCTGTTAGCTTTTAAATTGGAGAACAACGGCATTGCCCGATTAGCCCAATAAAACAGAGAAAATACTTATTATTCTTCATAATTTCACTTTAATGGCTTCTTTAGCCAAAATTGTTGTCCCAAAATTATTGTCCCAAGATGTTCGACATTGAATTAAAGAATTAACACCGATACAAAACTCCGCACAAATTGATACACACCCTGTATAATTAAAAGTTTTAACAGACGCCCACAGAAACGATTTTTGTATTTTGCTTATTAATCATGATCAAACGCAATATTAATTAATTTTTCTTTTAATAATCAGTGACAAATCTGTAAAATAATAATTTTGGATGAATTACAAAAATATGTATTAGTAAACGTAAACCAATGAGCATTTAAGTAAGTTAATCATAGGAAAGTATTGTAAGACTGTCCTAAATGTCCATTATTTCTATTGCAATTAGTTTTAAGACAAATTTACATGAAATTTTCACAGCAAAAAATTGCCACAAAAACAAAAATTTGAAGTACGGCCCTGTGCTCACAATTTAAAAATAAATAATTTGCTTCCACAGCAGCGTGACTTCAAACCGACAATGCCAATAACACAAACACATAAAATTGATTGCCCCACACAAAACTGCAGCAGTGCATATGCACTTATGCGCAGCATAGTGCAGTGGTGCAAGACGGGTTGCCTACCCCACAGGCGTACAAACCTTAAAGTTACCATCAGTTTTTGTCTGTAATCGTACAAACTGCCATAAATAACTTATTCCAGCTATGATTTACAATATTGTAGTTACTGTATCTTTATTTAAAATAATAAAATAGTTCAGAAAAATCACGGCTTTTTAATCGGGTCAGAATTTTTCTGTTTTAAACGATGACTCATCAGTTGTTTTCGGTGTACTTCGTGACTGGGTTTTCCTGAAGTTATTAGTCCGAAACGGAACCTTTGTACGGTCCCGTGCAGCTGTACTTGGATCATCCGATATTACGTCATTCTCGTAGATGCGTAGAAAACCAAAGTTGAGCTTTTACGCGTGGCGCTCTACATTCAAAATTGATCGATAAAAATGGTATATTTTGTAATTGTATAAAATCGACACGGAATCGAGCTGTTTTCTTTCAGGCCAATCGCATTAACAGGGATTTTAAAAATTCACGAGCACGTCGGCGAGCAATTGCCGTTACTACTTAGGCGCTGTGAAGAAAAATTGTTGTGATTGCTACAAGAGACATGGCGTGTTACGTCACGCCACATGTTAAACCAATGCCGTTTGCTTCCACGAGTGCTTTTTAAATATCTAATCTCCCTGCAAGTGGACGACAGAAGTTCGTCGTGGGATGTGGATTAGTAGGTACCTGGGAGCTTCGACGTTTGCAATAAATTACTTATAAACCGACGTGTACTACCATCAATTATTGGTGCCGACGTGTGATTCAGCTGTAGCCCCTTACGTGTCACCACGTCTAGTGAATATAAAAACGCAAATTGTTATTTATTCTATGTTGGGTAAGTACCACAGATCACTAGATTTTTTTTGTAGAATATTAAACTTCCTTTTACTTTTTATCAAGCGAATCATTTCTATTTTTAATTGTCTGTGTCTGTCTAAAATTAGCCTATACAAATGCCACGATGGGTTAGAGACTATGTTGATGTAGGGCATGATTGTTGTAGATTTTTGCCCACCCAATACCCTAGACGGTAATCCAATGGTAGCTATGGCCTCACGGAAACGTACAAGAAGTCGTTCGGAGGACTGCCTGGCAAGAGGAGAGACACGTATACAATTACAAGCCGTAAGAAATCTTTACTATTAATTTATTAAACACATTTGTAAAGTTGCCCAAATCATTCAATTTTCTAGACCCATATGCATATTGAAAAATGATGCAATACTCGTGAAAAATAATGCTAAACCCATTTACCTTCCCTAAAGACATTCCATTTTCTAATAAAGTTGCTTTAAAATGCTCCTTTTTATATACTAGGAGCCTCTAGAGACATATTTAACACAGAACTTGTCCATAATTTTTATTAAGTCTATCTGAAGAAACCCTCTAAAGCAGCATTTTTCAAACGGTGGGTCGTGACCCGGCACCGGGCCACAAAAACAAAATACCGGGTCGTAACAAGCAACACTTCTCAGTAACAAATTATTTGGTTTTAGTTTAATTTCTTTACATTTTGTAACAGTAAATGTTTCTTTATTAGAATCTATGAAAACTGTGTGCACATTCAAATCTGTTTTATTTACCTATAGGCCAGTATAAGTAATAAAAATTTTAATGGGTCACGTAAACATAACCGGGCCACCAAAAAATTTTGGGAAACGCTGCTCTAAACAAAAACATTTTTTAAATAAATTCACAAAATATGCACACAAAACTTTGCCCATATTTTTTTTAAATTTATTTCATTTACAAAAATCCTCTAGGGAAACTACAAACATTTTAAAGTCATTTAAAACAATTTACTCCGAAACTAGCCAGTACTTTAGATTAATTTTGTTTGTCAACTGGCTCAAGGGATACTAAAAATATTTTTTTAAGTGTTTCAAAATGTATACACACAACAGGCCCCATATTTTCGATCACTTCCATCTTAATAAAATCTCTGAATACACTAAAAACAATTTTTTTTTAGTCCATTTAAAAATGTATGTACAGAACTTCTCCATATTTTTGATTTAATTATATCTTTAAAGATGCTAAAAATAATACAAAATGTAATTACTGTTTACCATTGTATATCGAGAATTATTAACCACTACAAAAAGTTGATTGAAAACATGTTATGAGACAGAAATAACACAAGGATAATAAATTATTAACACCCATTGATGTTTCATACTTTTTAACTTGTGCAAACAGCTGTAAATATGACGTTACGTTAAATACAGTACAAAATTATTGAGCAACAAAATTTACTTTTTTTTTTATCAAGGCTACACCTATTAGATAATTATTAAAGGTATTATGACATAGCCCAAAGGTTTTCATGACTATGATGCAATTCAAAAATTTTAACCATTACTGTAGGATAAGTTTTTGCATTTGTATTTAAACCATTATGGATAACTTTTTATTTAGTCTTATCTAATAATAGTGTTTGTCAGTATTTATTTATAGTGGGTAATGTTTTTAAAAATAGCACAAGAATTCCAATTGTTTTGGTAAAAATTGCCAAATTCGTGAAACAATGTTTTAATATGTTCTGATGGATATTATTCGGTTTGCAAAATTTTGTTACTGTCCATTGTTAAGTTCAGCCCTAAAAATTATTTAATTTTAATATTCTTTAGTTGCAAGAAATAATCCATTTTATAATTAAAGTCGGATATCTGCAACTTTCATGAGAATATAGGAAATATTTTTTTTTATTTTCGCCCCTTATTACATCTATGCCCAAATTTATTTTTCTAAAATGTTTTTTAAGTAAACTAACTTAATGAAAAAATATTTATGGCACGGAATGAGTCCAAAACACAGTAACCTTCATATCAGACCACTGATAAACAAAAACTCTGAAAAATATGTTACAAGTGCATCATTTTAACAACACTCATTATTGATAAATAATTAAGTATGTTATTTTGGAATTTGTTTCATGTTTTCTGAACTCGTTCAAAGCCGTAATCAGGTTATTTCACTGTTCAACTTGTTTATGTGTTACAAGTGAAATGTAAATGTTTATAAGCCGGTAAATTAATTATGGTTCTTGCAATAAAACTTCCTGCTAAATTATAATGGCCTATTGTTTAATTAATAGTGCATGCAAATTTATATACGAGCAAAAGTAAAGTGTGCCACTTAAAATACGTGAATTATTATAATTAATTTTCAGTACTTCTCGTTGTTTTGTCGATTTATCAAAGAATGATTTAAACTGTTCGTTAATTTACTTTTTTCAAGAAAACTATAAATAAAAACAATGCGATAATTTTAATAAGCATGGTGATGAACTCGTCTAAAATTAAATATATTTGTTGATCTTGAAATATATCTTTAGTCAATATTGGTCCAAGCCGCAGATATGAGCGTTTCAGTACGTAATATACCTGCCTTATCTTTTATCAAACGTGTCTTAATTATTTTCTTGCCCGTATACGACACACTGATCTAGTAGGCATGATTCATTTCATACACACAATGTTTGTATTAAAATTTGCCTGTAGAAAATGAAGCCTGAATTGTCAAACACTTGTCAAATTATTTCATAACAAATAACTTTATTTAAACACAATTTAATTGCTTTTAAAATGTCCGAATACATTCATATAATGTCGGTACGTTTAATAATAAACTAACTTAAATTATTATGAAATTTAATTTAGTGATATTATTTTTCAAACTGTCAAATTATTTAAGAAATGATAATTGATTTTTTTTATCTTGAATTTTAATATAGGTGTTAATCATTGTTACAGTCGAATTGCCGGCCTGCCTTGTATAGCGATGAGCCAACAGCATTGCAAATTCTGAGTCAATGTGATTATAGCAAGATAACGTACGAAATGGCTCGTAGTGGAAGAACCCATAGACCTGTAAGAGTGTACGCCGATGGAATTTATGATTTATTTCATCAGGGACATTCCCGACAATTAATGCAAGCCAAAAACCTATTCCCTAACGTGTACCTTATCGTTGGAGGTAATTATGTAATAATTAATATTTGATATTTACGAATATTACGCAAGTGTTAATATGTGCGTGCATGGGCGTCCGCTGAAAAATTTCCAGGGGGGGGCAAAGCATAGAGACAAATAATAATATACAGGGTGATTATTTGAGACCGGGAATATATGAAGAATGAAAAAGGGTATGGATCTGAAATTTTGGTTATGACCATAATGGCATCTGATCTGTTTATTGAAAATATTTTCAAGATGGCGACATTTCCGGAAATACCGGAAGTTGACGTCTACTTTCTTATTTCAAATACAATGGGCTAGTTTTTATTGCATTTTCGGATTCAAAACGTTATTTTAGAGGGACTTTTGTTAGCATTCCCTATACCTAAGTGCAGTAATTTATTAGATTTTTGGACTTTTTTGAAATTTTTTTAATTTTCAATATGATGCTTAATATTATCTAACGCCGCCATTTTTGAAGAAAAATTCTTAAATTTAGACCATGCCTAGAAGAAACCCTGGAGTACATCCTAGAATTTTTCCAATCGATGCATTACTTACAGGGTGTCCAAAATTTAATTTTCTTTTAATACAACTTACAACTTCAGACCACTAAAGCTCGTTTTTTTCAAATAGAATGTCCAAACTTTTTTTTCATTTTCTAATGCAAAATTACATTCTGCATCAATCTGTATTAGCGTTTCCTATACCTATCTGCAACAATTTTCGAGTTATTAAAAATTTTTGATAAAGTTAAGAGAAATTGCAACATTTTTAAATAGTAAGCCTTGGAAATGACAGCAAGTGCCAATATTAATAACTGTAAACCACTTTTATTGCGTTTGTCTGAAGTATCCATGAAAATGTAAATTCAAGAGTATTCCAACACGAATATTTTGAACTTATTTAATATTCATGAAGAATGTAACAAGATCATTGAAAGAACTTGCTGTGTGTTCAGTGAGAGGTATCCTCATTTGACTGTAATGACCAGAAAGAAATTTCAATGAATAGAATCAATTTTTTTAGGATATACTCCAAGGTTTCTTCTAGGCATGGTCTAAACTTAAGCGTTTTTTCTTCAAAAATGGCGGCGTTGGATAATATTAAGCATCATGATGAAAATCAAAAAAATTTCAAAAAAGTCCAAAAATCTAAAAATTGACTGCACTTAGGTATAGGGAATGCTAATAAAAGTCCCTCTAAAATAACGTTTTAAATCTAAATACGCAATAAAAAATATACCGTTGTATTTGAAATAAGAAAGTAGACGTCAACTTCCGGTATTTCCGGAAATGTCGCCATCTTGAAAATATTTTGAATAAACAGATCAGATGACATTATGGTCATAACCAAAATTTCAGATCCATACCCTTTTTCATTCTCTATATATTTTTAAGTACCGGTCTCAATCAATCACCCCCGTTTGCCCCCTCTGCGGACGCCCATGTGTGCGTGGATATTAAATTTAGGCGTCTGTTTCAGTGTGCAGCGATGGCCTAACACACAAAATGAAAGGCAAGACCGTGATGAACGAAGTAGAACGATACGAAGCCCTCCGTCACTGTCGTTACGTCGACGAAATTGTACGCAACGCGCCGTGGGTCCTAACCGAAGAATATGTAGCCGAACATAAAATAGACTTCATAGCCCACGACGACATTCCGTACGGCACCGACGACTGCAACGACCTCTACGCTCCGTGGAAGGCGAAAGGCATGTTCGTCCCGACGGAAAGGACCGAAGGCGTCTCGACTTCCGACATCGTGTCTCGAATCGTACGCGACTACGACGTGTATGTGCGTCGCAACTTAGCCAGGGGATACTCGGCCAAAGACTTGAACATCTCGTATCTAAGCGAGAAGAAGATCAAACTACAGAACAAGATGCACGAACTCAAGGACAAGGGGAAGAAAGTTATAGATTCGATCGGCGAACGAAAAGACGACATAATCTCTAAGTGGGAAGAAAAATCTCGAGACTTTATCGAAAGTTTCCTGTTGTTGTTCGGGAAGGAACGACTCACGACGATTTGGAACGAATCTAAAGGAAGAATTATGAGCGCCTTAAGTCCGCCGGGATCGCCGACACGCGAAGGTTCGCCGGATTCGCATAATGGTGATTTTTACGATTTTGAAGACAGCGCTTCGCCGCCCATGAAAAGTGCGAGATACGAAAGTCCGTCTCCGTCTAGCAGTCGAGCTTCTTCTAGCCAAATTAAATACTACAATGGTGATTTTAGTGACGACGAGGCGGCGGGATAGGGACCATAACCAACGCCAAATGTTAACAATATGCAGAGCTAATTTCAAAAAAGGTTTTCAAAATTCTGTGTCAAACTTTATTTTTGTAGCGGTAATTAAAATTGCCAATGGGAAAAATTTATTGAATGTAGGTACGGTGCTAAAGCAATATGTACATACATATTATTACTTAAATTATTATTATTGTTATAGGTCGACCACAATAATTTTTTTTTAAATTATGAAACGTTTTAACGTCTGTTATTACTTACTTATTATTATTGTCTGTATATTTTCGTTATATTTTATATTTATTTATCTAGTTGCACTTCAATAAATGTTTTTTCAGAACGGGTAATGAAGACTGAAAGAACTAATCCTTAATGTGGCTTTTTATTGACTACTTGTAGTCGAAAGTGATTTTTAAAATTGTAACAGTAACTATGATGTCGCTTAAAAACTTATTTAAATGCCTTTAATTAATTTTATTGCAGTGCACAACTGAATACTTATATAGAACTACATATTACATAAGTCTTGCAAAATGGGTTAGCTAAGTAATTTGTGAAATATTAAAAAGTTAACTTATCTTGCAAGTCTTATAAAATTACCCATTTTTAATTTTAAACAGTGAGTATTATACATCATATTTTTAAATTTTTGAGCACAAGTTGTCATATAATGTACAGGTTGTTTCATTTAACTATGAAATCAGAGACACGAATATCTTATTTGACACTTTACTGTTTAAAAAAAAACTATTTACACTAGTAGTCCATTTGTCTCTGTAGTTGTCAAAGTTAAATGAACTACTTAGTAATAATATTTACAGATTTAAACAAACTAGGTTCTAGTTTTTGTAGTTCATTTAATAGGTACTAATGTATTAGTACTAGTTGTTGAGCTTGTGATAATATACCCGTTTAAAAAAAATGTATTTTATTAAAACGGCTCACCGAATTTTGGATATATTTGAAACCATTTTTTGCCGCGAACCCTCGAAGATGACTCATTTCTTCGAACGGTTAAATCCAAGGAAGTTACCCATCATCTGGCTCACGAGGATTTTGCAGTCTGCTTGCACCTGAGCACCTTTCACTAACTAACTGAATAACCGGTTACATCTACACACATGTTGTGAAGATTGAATAAGACGTAACGGCCGGATAGTAATTTTTGTACCTGTCGGTTTTGAACGGATTACCGTTGGCCAATCAGATTTCAGTATTTAACTTCAAAGTTTTGCCGTGCATTTTTGTACCCAAACGATAAAAAATTGTTAAAAATATGTGCGGGACATGCTTTAATTACGTAGAGACGTTTTATTTATTTAACAGTGTTGTTTTAATGTATCTATAAATAGTTTTTACCTCGATTTAAACTGTGTAAGCTGTGTTTTTATGCTGATGTTAATGATTGAATCTCAAAATGGACGAAGTCAATAATATGCTCGTACATCAACAATCAACTGTGAGCTGTGATTCCACTGCTGAAGATCAGATTAAAGCGGAGGGTAAGTTTTCCTAAATATGCAGTAAATACGATTCACGGTTTTTACGGTGTAGTGAAAGTTAGGTTATGTGCCGTTGCCTCAAGGTTAAACTAACCAAACCTACATTTTATTTGCTTGATTCAAAACATTTATGCAATAATTTATGACTTCAGGCAACTCTGCAAATAGCAATAAACGAATATGCCTTGTTGGATCGACTGCGAACGATGCGAGTATTTGTGCATCAGCTCAAACATTTGGCGTTCCGGTCGCTATATCAGACAATGGACTCGACTTTACAGACGACAAATCGTGTACAACGCTCTTCGTTCTGGACAGTTTTGAAGGAGATCTTTACAACTCTTTGTATAAATCACGGCAACCTCTTTTAGGGCCCATGGCCCTACAACAATTAGCCAACAAAATGGAAAAACTGCCCGATAACACTCGGCCGCTATATAATCTGGCAATGAGCGGCGTTGTCGTGTGTTTTACCGGATTTAGGAATAAGGATGATTTAGTGAGTTCTTACACGAATTATAATCGCATAATTATGTAACGGCCATCGTTGTTACAGACACGATTAGTGCCTTTGGTTCATCACATGGGAGGATCGATACGAAAGGATATGTCGGCCAAAGTTACACATTTAATAGCTAACGTTACCGGAGGTGACAAATACCAGTACGCCTCCACATTTAGGTTACCTGTTGTGCACCAATCTTGGGTGCTCGCGAGTTGGGAACGTCGCAACGATCTAGGATTTACCGCAACAAACGAATCGTTCGTTGTAAGTTGCCGAGCAAATTGTAAATCGATAATTATTTATGTTCCGTGATCTCTTTTAAGCTCGAACATAAACTAAAACCGTTCTATGGTGCCAGAGTGTGCTTTATTGGGTTTCCCGAAGATGAAGAGATACACATGACCGAAGTATTAGAAGCAAACGGGGGCTCTACCACGAATTTAGAAGATTCATCGTGCACGCACGTTGTAAGTAACGCTTTAATTGTGTATTATTGTGGAGCTTAATTGACAAATTGCTTATTTTGTGAAGTTTTTGAAAAAAAAGTGTGTTTATGTTATTAATTACTCAATAATTATCTATCAGTAACTTATCATTTATTTGCTGAATAAGTATGATGAGCAAATTTTATCGATATTGTGTACTTCAGGGTGCTTAAAGCTATCTTTCAATGATTTTTTTAAAGTGTATTTCCAGAAATATCAAGTTTAATTAAAATTGCAATTATTATTTTATCAATTAGTAATAATACAATGCTCAAATTATTTTTATACGGTAAAACACTCGAAGACAAAATGGTTTTATCAAAATGTATCATCTATACCAGTGGTTTTCAACCTTTTTTCTTAGGTAATGCCCTAAAAGTGCCAACTATTTCTCAAGCACCCCTAAATATTATTTTATAATATTAGCATAAGTTTTAATATTGCAAAAAAAAATAATTTATTAATGACTAGGGTTATTTTACAAAAATAACAATAAAATTGGCAAGCAATATACAGGGTGATTCTTAAATATTGCGAAAAAATTCGGGTGGTAATTCCTTATCAAAAATTAAGGGGGGGGCTTTTGTATATTTTTTTTCCTTAAGACGTCTCCTTTCGGAGTTACCGCCCCCTAAAGGAGAGAGCTAAAATTATGTTTTTATTTTATTCTCAAGTTTGGATATATGTAGGAGAAATGTTTTTTACTTATTAAAAGGTTTCCCATAGTAATATTGTCAGTCAACTCCCACCTTCTCAAGGGGCTGATAAGTGCGACCCCCGTTGGTTTTTTAATCAGAACTTTTTGGAGGCTTGAAATTTTGCAAGTAAAAAATTTTGCTTTTAAAGCTTGATTTATTTAAAAACTTTATCATCCTTCAACTTGTGCTGCAAAACCTACACTTTTTAAGTAAAAACTAAAATAAGTGAACAAGAACCAATAAATATTCTATTATAAAACGATTGTTTTGGCCAAAAGTTAAAGAATAAAATAAGTTGCTAAATATATCCAGCTTTCAAAGAAAATTTTTAAAATTGCAAAATATCAAGCCTCCAAAAAGTTCTGATTAAAAAAAACAACAGGGATTGCACTTTTCAGCCCCCTCTGAAGGTGGGAGACGATTAAAAATATAACTATGGGTCACCTTTTAATAAGTAAAAAACATCTACCACTTATCGTTCTCTACATTATTTATCCAAATTTGAGAAATTAAATAAAATCCTCATTTTACCGCTCCCCTTTAGGGGGGGATCTCCAAAAGGAGAAATCTAAGGAAAAATATTATAGAAAAGGCCCCCCTTAATTTTCGATAAGGAATTACCTGCGAAATTTTTTAGCAATATTTAAGAATCGCCCTGTGTATACCTATTTCTTGGGTAAATGAAATCATAAAATATGTATATTATTAACAAAAAAGGCATTAACAATGAAAATATTCATAAAATGAACAGAATATAGTTTTTTTTTTTGTAAAGTAACTCAGGAAAATTTTAAAAAATACGTGGGTAGAAAAATAAAAGCAAAGGGGTACCCTTTGGCACAACCCCGTGTACCCCCGGTTGAGAACCACTGATCTATACAACTTCAGTAATTTTTTTTGTGTATTGTTGTAGCTTTATTAATTAATGGTGCCTTCTATAAATAATTTAAACTCATTGAAGCAAGTTCAAGGTATTTTGATGATTACTCAATTAAAAGTGTTAAAAACGTGATAAAAAGTTTGATAAACAATTGCTGGCGTCAGCTTATTTTGTTTTGCTTTGCTTTGATGACCAATGCATTTTTTATACTTTATCAATGTTGTTCTAATTAGTTTCAAGCACACTTGTTAAGCTAAATATGCAAATCTATCCTATTGCAAATTAAATAATTGACTGAACATTTAATTTAATATGCTTGATTATGACTTTTTGGCGTGAGTATTAGACAAATTGATAAAGTGATTTAATATCGGTGTTAACATACTATTAAATGTAATAGCATGGTGTTGGATCGTGATTTGCAGGTGTTCGAGCAAGCCGAGAAGTACACGCTGGAATCTGCTAGTGCTGCGTTGTCTCCTAAATCCAGTTCCGACAGCGCCGTACCATCACCCATAGCTAACATACCCTTCCCACTAACCGCGATCAGAGCGTCACCCCTAACGGACAATAACTTCACCCAACCAAGAACGCCGTTAAGTCACAGGACGATGTCGATAAACTCGTCGTTTTTGGAAACCGTCCACGAGAAATCGCACGACAATTTCGATGCCGATCTGAACGACACGTGTTTCGATACAACGATAAATTTGAACTCGACCGGCTCGTCGTCGAAACGCAAACGGAAAATCGTGTCGTCGCCGGAACGAGCTGTTTTGGACCCGAAACGGAGACGCGATTTTAGTTACAGCGACAACAACCGGAAAAAAATTTCCAGTTTCTTTAAAACGCCCATGGAGTATCTGGCTAACCGGAGACGCACTTTCAACGGTGCCAGTTTCAATCAAAGTCTCAACGACAGTGTCGTGTCGGCTTCGGGAATTTTCGACATCGAAACGAGCGAGAATCTCACGATATGCGGGCAGTCGGATCTGAATTCGTCTCACAATAAAATCAAAAAGAACTTGTTCAAGCGGACGTTCAGTTCGGCCAAGTTCGGTAGACGCTCGAAAAAAACTAAAAAGGTTGACTTGAACGCGAGTAGGGTCTCGATCGGTGACGCTTCTGATTACGACTTGAATGTTAGTTGCTTCCCTGATATTCTAACACATCCTGTGCATAATACCGAATCACGGCTTCGCAGCGTTTGTGGATCGGAGCCGTCAGGACCCTCTATACCTAATATTGTGGTACTAACTTCATTACACTCTTTACCAGGACTGTTCGCGTTTTAATTCTGCCCAAAAATTTCTGTACAGGGTGGCCTATTTTCAATGCCCATGCAGGGTATCTCGGTTATTATCAGAGATAGAAAAAAACTAAGTACGAAGTCTTTTTTTGGAGAGGAATTCATTGCCTTAAACAGATTTTTGATATCTTTTTTAATTTTCGAAATATAGCCAAAAACCGATTTTTGGCTAAAACTTGGTTTTGTTACAAGTTTTAAGCTAAATAATTTGTAAACAGTTGAAAGATCTAAATCTATGTTCGTTTGTTTCTAAACAGTTGAAAAGCCAGGTCTATGTGTTTTTGTTTCTTCATAGCTAAAAACAGTTCTGTTATGAAAGATCTAAATCTACTTTTGTTTGTTTCTAAACAGCTGAAAACCTAGGTCTTTGTGTTTTTGTTTCTTCATAATTAAAAACTGTTCGTTTGTTATGAAAGATCTAAATCTATTTTTGTTTGTTTCTAAACAGTTGAAAACCTAGGTCTGTGTTTTTGTTTTTTCATAGTTAAAAACAGTTCTTTTGTTATGAAAGTTCTAAATCTATTTTCGTTTCTTTCTAAACAGTTGAAAAGCTAGGTCTATGTGTTTTTGTTTCTTCATAGTTAAAAACAGTTGCTTTCTTATGAAAGATCTAAATCTGTTTTTGTTTGTTTCTAAACAGTTAAAACCTAGGTCTACATGTTTTTGTTTCTAAACAGTTGAAAACCTAGGTCTTTGTGTTTTTGTTTCTTCATAATTTAAAACAGTTCTTTTGTTATAAAAGATCTAAATCTACTTTTGTTTGTTTCTAAACAGTTGAAAACCTAGGTCTTTGTGTTTTTGTTTCTTCATAAGTTAAAAACGGTTCTTTTGTTTAAGTAGATTTTTGGCTATTTTCAAAAATGTTAAATATCTCGCTTAAATGAAAAGATAGGGAAAAACTTTAAAGACATTTTTGGCATGGTTTTTTGTTCAAATCAAAAATCTGTTTACTTAAGGCAGTGAATTCTTCTCGAAAAAAGAAATCGAGACTACATACTTAGTTTTTTTTATCTCTGATAATAACCAAGATACCCTGTATGGGCATCGAAAATAGGCCACCCTGTACATACAAATCTTGCCGAGTTTTGCTTTATGCAATTTTTTAAGACGCGAACAGTTTTAAACCAAAAAATTGTACCGGTGCTGTTAAACGTGCACAAATAAATGTGCAATTTTTTGGGTTTTGGCACTCTTTTTTTTTTAAATGTGTATAATTTCAAAATTTAACAAAATCGAGTCAAAACAATTGAAATCTGCTTAATAAACAATCGATTTTTATCACAAGATTGTTGATATACGGTTACAAAATTTATGTTGTGTATTTTTGGACTTTTAACTAAAGCTGTACGCATTAGAAAAAAGATTTTTGAAATTATACACAATTATTGCCCGTTTTGGCCGTCATCAGCAGCTCATTTATGGTTTTGCAGAATAAATAATTATGAGTAACTAATTTTTGTATGATTTAGGTGGTGGACGAATCTTCAGTCGCCGAGAGACCTGACACGTCTTCCAAGGCACAAGTCGTTAAAGCCGAATGGTTTTGGACGTCAGTACAAAAAGAGACGTGCCTCGACGAAAAGGAATATTTATTCGATGACGTAAGTCGAAAGACCCTTTAAATTTCATTATTGTCAATGTTTTTTTGTGTTGTGTTTAGTATATCGAGCAAGTTTTGTCTCCCAATGCGAGAAGAGAATCTCATCAAGCGACTCCGAGCAGCGCGAGCAGGCGGAAACGGAAAAGGCTGCAAGAAACGCTCTCGTCCCTCGCGCAGCAGCAATCGCCGGCTTTGCACAAGCGAAGATCGTCGGTTAGTGATGCGGGGCTCCTGTCGGTTTCCGGCTCTTTCCTGGACTGCACAACGAGTCCGGATAAGGTGCTGATCGACGGCCCTGAAGCGGTTCCCGTGATCGACACACCACGCAAAGGCCTAACGGCACGACAGCAAGTCTTTCTAGAACTAGTACAAACGGAATCGAATTACGTCAACATCCTGCACACAGTTATGACCGTAAGTGAATTTTTTTGCAGCCCGGTCGTAGTTTAACCCCGTGATTTCTCGCCCAGCTCTTCAAGAAACACCTGGAGGACATGCCCGAGGAAGAGGCGCTCCTGAACAACACCGAACTGAAGATAATCTTCGGCAACCTGCCGCCGATCTACGAGACGCACCTGAAGATGTTGGACGAGTTGCGTTGGACGTCGAACCATTGGACAGAAGAACGCAGCATCGGCAATATACTCCTGAAGTACTCGACCGATTTGCTGAAGTCGTATCCGCCGTTCGTGAACTTCTTCGAGGAGATGAAGGAAATGCTGCTGCAGTGCGACGCGATCAAACCCAGATTCCACGCGTTTCTCAAGGCTTGTCAAACGCGACCGGAGTGTGGACGACAGACGTTGCAGGACCTGCTCATAAGACCCGTCCAGAGACTGCCTAGCATTAGTTTACTATTAAACGGTAAGTGACAACCTTTATTAAACCACTATACAGGGTGTCCCAGATAACGTTTCCAGCATGTACTCTCTTGAGGTACTTTTTTATATAACTTCTATTGTTTCATTTTTTTTTATCACTTACCATTTTTGAGGTACTACCCCTAATTTAATTTTTTCTTATGGGCAGTCAAGTTGGCTTCGGAACAGCCGAATGTGCTCTTTTTTCCTCTTTCTAATGAGACATCACTTGCCAAATCAATTTTTATAAATAACTTCCAAAATCAAGTAAAAGTGTATTTTCCCAATCACTTATCAAGCTATCCATGAAAATTAAAACAAAAAACAACTAACTTAATGTCAAATGACAGTATCAATTGTCTTTGGTATTATTTATTAGTATTATATAAAATTGTTGTGTAATTCGACAGTCTTTGTAGTAATTGTTATAATTATGGCTTTATTTACAAATAATGAAAAATTTTACATTTAAATATGCTAGAGGTCTTTCAAGCTAAACTGAACTGAGACTCGGAAACCAAAACATGTCTAAAGCGTTAATTACTGCGCCACCTAAAAACATACATCTATTTTAACAACGGGATTATAACTTATACTGATAAAACGTTTTTAGAAAGGTCTCATTGCGCATTTCGCGGTTCAGTTTATCTTGAATGACCTCTACATTCTTTACCAGAAAAACAGTGTAGAAGCTGAGCGAATGTACTTAGGGCTGTATCCTGAGAGAAGGCAACCAAGTGCACGTACGTACAGAAATATGGAAATAAATTCAAAATAATATTTGAAAAATCAATCCGAAATCCAAAACAAATCAATGAAGAATAAGATTTAGCTGCTTCTACACAGTTTTTATGGCAAAAAAATTAGCACCTCAACATGTGAAATTTTTCCTTATTTGTGAACGTAGCCATAATTATAACAAAATTACCACAAAGACTATCGACTTCCACAACAATATTATATGATACTAATTAATGATACCTCAGACAATTGATACTGTCATTTGACATTAAGTTGGTTGTTTTTTGTTTTTATTTTCATAGATAGCTTGATAAGTGATTGGAAAAATACACTTTCACTTGATTTTGGGAGTTATTTATAAAAATAGATTTAGCAAGTGATGTCTCATTAGAAAGAGGGAAAAAGGACGTTTGACTATTCCAAAGCCAATTTGACAGCCCATAAGAAAAAATAAAATTAGGGGTAATATCTCAAAAAACGAAAGTGATAAAGAAACTTAAACAATAGTTGCATTCTACATAAAAAAGTACTTCAGGAAAGCACAAATAAAACTAACGCAATGATTAAGACAAAAACGTGATAAGAGAAAAAGAAATTCATTATTTTCATTTGTTTCAACCGGATTTTTTTTGGTAGATATTTTAAAACACACACCGAAAACGAACTCAGACCACAGTGCCTTAGATCAAGCTCTTGCCGCAGTACGTGAAGTTATGACACACATAAACGAGGACAAACGAAAAACGGAAGGGCAGCGTTTTATGTTCGACATATTTAACGAAATCGATAATTGTCCTGTGAGTACCAAATTTCGATCAGCGCGAAAAACAACTAACAATCGTTTTTTCCTCTTTTTTTAAAGCCCGATTTGGTGTCATCGCATCGTAATTTCGTTGCGAAATCGGAAGTGATCGAGATATCGTCGTCCGAGGGCTTATCCGGCAAGGGCAACCCGCTCGTCCTGTTCTTGTTCACCGATCAGCTCGAGGTGTGCAAGAAACGGTCGAAAGCATTTAATACGTTGAAGAGTCCGAACACCGTCAACGGTTTTCATCAGAAGTCGACGACGAAACCGTACAAACACGTGAAACTGATGCCTTTAAGTACAATAAAGAGGGTTATAGATATTAAGGAAACCGAAGATTGTCAAAAAGTATTTAGTATAGTATTTAGAAATAGTGATGAACTGAAGGAGAGATTGTTTTCGTTCGCTATGACTGATGAGGATGCCGATAAGGTGACGTTTTTGCGGACGTTGTGTAAACAGATGGCCACAAATGCTTGCACTGCCGATTCGGTGAGTAAATTTTTTTCAAAATGCCACTCTTTTTAATACCAAAACTTGGTTTTGTTACACGTTTCAAAGGTAAATAAGTTGTAAACTGTTGAAAGATCTAAATCTATTTTTGTTTGTTTCTAAACAGTTGAAAACCTAGGTCTTTGTGTTTTTGTTCCTTCATAGTTAAAAACAGTTGTTTTGTTATGAAAGATGTAAATCTATTTTTGTTTGTTTCTAAACAGTTGAAAACCTAGGTCTATGTGTTTTTGTTTCTTCATAATTAAAGACGGTTCTTTTGTTATGAAAGATCTAAATCTATTTTTGTTTGTTTCTAAACAGTTGAAAACCTAGGTCTATGTGTTTTTGTTTCTTCATAATTAAAGACGGTTCTTTTGTTATGAAAGATCTAAATCTATTTTTTTTTGTTTCTAAACAGTTGAAAACCTAGGTCTATGTGGTTTTGTTTCTTCATAGTTAAAAACAGTTCTATTGTTATGAGAGATCTAAATCTATTTTCGTTTGTTTCTAAACAGTTGAAAATCTAGGTCTATGTGTTTTTGTTTCTTTATAGTTAAAAACAGTTCTTTTGTTTAAGTAGGGATTGTTATTTGTTTTGCAGGATAAATTTTTAGCGTTCCTAGAGCCCCACCAATTGGATATAGACACGAGTGAAGTAAACAACGGTACATTATCCAAAGCCTTTAAGTTTGCAAACCGAACAAGACTGAAAGTAGGCCGTGCCTTTTCGTTCAACAAAACACCATCAAAACTTAAGAGAGCCATGTCTTCCATGATGTCGCCTTTTGGCAGCTCGACTAACCTCACGCCCGCCTCGCAACTTGCCCAAATGAGATTGGCCAGTTATAATAATATCAACGTAAGTAGCAAAGGTTTAAAATCTTAAATGGTCTGAATATTGTTGTGTTGAATTTCTGCAGGAATTAGGACACGCGAATAATGCACCTGAATCTCCGCCGGCGGCCCCCATGTCTGTGCAACCGACTCGCAAGCTTAAAGCTTCATCGCTTAGTACTGCAGCTCTCAAACGACTTTAATTAATAAGTTTTACCTTTATGATATATTTTATTGATCCAAATATATTTGTACATATTAAGTTCAGTTGTAACTGCTATGAAAACTATTAAATATATTTACTTTTCTTTAATTTTGTTTTTGTTGTCTTCCACTCTAGAAAAACAGATTTAATGCTATGGACTTCGGAATTCTGAGAAAAAATGTCGGCGAGTTATTAACAGGGGTCTAGTTAAAATTATTGAGCTTATAAGCAAAATTTGTAGGCCCCAGCTCTTGGATTGAAAATTAATCAAATTGTTTTTTAAATATTAAAAAATTACCTTTGGCACCAAGAGGCTCAAATTTATTTCGTTTATAGGGCCGATTTACACAATAAGCTAGACCAGCTTTAAGCTTAGGGGGCTTCTCCATTTGGAAGGGCCTCACAAATATGGTTTTAATTAATAGTGAATTATGCTATCAAATTTTTATGAAAAAAATTGTAATTTTGTTTAATTACTCCAAAAGGGGCCCCATTAGCTTAGGGCTTAAGGCAGTGGTCTCCAACCCGTGGGGCGCGCCCCCCTAGGGGGGCGCGAGACTATTGCAAGGGGGCGCGCAACTGTTACCAAAATATCATTTTTGAATACAAACAAACAAAAAGAACTTTCTTTATACAGAATATGGTGTATTGTTTTATAGTCCATTAAATAATTCTTATTTATCAGAACAGTATTTATAAATTAGATTGTAACGAAAAGTGAGGGGGGCGCAAAAAGTTTTCTATAAAAAAGGGGGGCGGAGGTACAAAAAGGTTGGAAACCACTGGCTTAAGGTCTCACTCGTCTTAAATCCGGCCCTGCTCGTTACTTTTGAAACTATATAAGCTGGCAACCCAAAATGCACCTCTCTAGGTGGGGTTCCCTTTACTAAATGGGCCCAAAAGCTGTGTTTGCTCTTACAAAGTCGCTATTAATCGATGTTTAATCCACAGAAGGGTGTTAAAGGAAAACAAGGAATGCCAATTTTTATTGGATCTTAACAATTAAATTTGTAAGATTTTAAGTCCACTATTTTTTTGTTCAGAGCTGCATCAACCAAACTTTATTGTACTATGGATTTATATTACTATAAATGAGCATCAATCGATGAATGTGAAAAATAATTTTTATTGAAACTATAATAGTTAGTTCAATATCTCCAAATCGGTTAAAAATGATGTTCATTGTTTTCCCCCAACACCCATCAGGCTTCAATTTGGTGAGGTGTTAGTAGACAGGGGCGTACTGGCCCATGCCAGTGAAGAAGATACAATACATATTTAATTCTAAACGTTAGATTAAGCTTGTTATTTTGGGTACTTTATATTTAAAAAAAAATTAAGTTTACTTAAAAAAATATACACACAGGGTGTTTCTTAAATATTGCGAAAAAATCGGGAAAAAATTCCTTATCAAAAATTAAGCAGGAGGCTTTTATGTAATTTTTTTCCCTTAGACGTATCCTTTCGGAGCGGTAAAATTAGGTTTTTATTTTATTTCTCAAATTTGAATAGATGTAGGAGAATTATTTGGTAGATGTTTTGTACTTTTGACGTTTGACCTACACCTTAAACTCTTTTATATAAAAGAACAACTAAAAATGGACGATTTTTTTTCAGTGGTAAATAATTCCGTACGTTAAAACCAAATTCTAAATTGATTCCTGTAGATATTTTGAAGCAGAATAAGGAAAAATGATCTAAAAACTTATGGCACGCACATTCGATTTTTGAGTAATACGTAACTTGACTTTTTTAAATGGCAACCATAGTTGCCTAGGGTTCATTAAAAAGCTTATTTTATACTGATTTCAAAAAGTTATGGGTTGTTTACTAATTTTTATTACTTTTCCCAGAATTTGCAAAAAAAGAGTTATTAATAATAGCCAAAAAGTATTGTATTTGTTATCGTTCAATTAAATAATTTTTACTAGTAGTTTCAAGTTGGTTCTGATTATGAGATGTAGAACAAGAAAACGTGACATTTTTGTTCAAATCCAAGGCACCCTTGTACGAATAATTTCGTTTTTTTTTGCAAAATCTGAGAAAAACTACAAATAAAAATGACAACCCACACATTTTTGACATCAGGATAAAATAAGCTTTTCGATGAATCCAACAATGGTTGCCTTAAAAAAAAAGTGAAGTTTGATTTATTACTGAAAAATCGATGCCATGACTGTTAAATTTTTTTTTTTTAAATTTTACAAAAATATATACAGAAATCAATTCACATTTTTAACATAGGTGACTATGGACTTGTTTACCATTGAAAAAGTCGTCTGTTTTTAGTTTTCTCAAAATATTTAAAAAAGTTTAAGGCGTAGGTCTAATGTCAAAATGGCATTAAATTCGTCTTAAAATTCTGCACAACTTTGGTAATTTTACCGATCATGTAACTCTTATAATAACAAAGTTACCAATACAAATGTAGATTATCGTAATCCTGCATGTAACAAATTTTAAAGTCCCACAAACCTGAATATGTTAAAAAGATGAGTTATTTTAAAATTATCAAAATTTAAAATATTATTTTTACACTTTAACAACTTTGAACTAAATAAAAATGTATTAAAAACAAACAAGACCATAAAATCACTAAAGTTTAAAATTCTTTTAAGTTTTCTGTAACAAAAACCGTACCATACTACACTTTATAAACAATTAAATATTACATTCTTTCAAGACTAGAGGTAGTTTTTAAGTGTTGCAAAACCTAATTTTAAAACACTTTTTTAACTGTGTGCATACAACTTTAAATAATCACGAACCAAAAATGTTTAGCTCACTTTTATTTGTGTATGTTTCAACATGCAACTCTTCAAAGATAGGTTTTCTACTAATAACACATCTGCAGGAGTGTACACAGGGAATCATCAACAATCTTTAAATGCCAACAAATTTACAAAACAACCTACTTACAAAAGAAAGTGAATTTGTAAATACAATACTTCAAAACAGATGTAATGGAGTTGGATTATGTCTAAGCCATAAATAAGACACTTTATTATTTGTTAGTCAAATTTAGTTCCACAGAGACCTTTGGTAAATACATTTATGGTAATGTTTGTTATGATTTTGCAAGCTAAAATTGAAAATTGTGTAAAATTCTTCAGAGTACAGTAAAAATTAAGACACAAAATGTTAATAATAATCTGCTTTTGGGTATGTGGTAAGTAATGAAAATAAGGTTTTTTGTGAAAAATATTCGTTAAAATCTTTTCATTAGTTTAGCCCTAAATAAAACTAAAAAAGAATCTTTTTCGAAACAAAAAAAACTAAACCGTCAGTGGTTTCATAGTTATTAAGATAATTGTTTACCCAAACAAATATTATATCTATATATAATGACAGTATTTAAAAACCTTATTTTTGTAAACATAATGTCTATACAGGGTGTAGACTCGAATCACGCAACATAGCAATTTCAATGGTAAAATTTTAAGTCGTATTCTTGCTCCCCTAATTATTTTAGAAAAAAAGTGCAAATACGTTTTTTGTAGAGAAAAAAATTCTGTATCCATAAATGTAATCAATATTACTTTTTCGTTTTCCAATAACTAAAAATTAAGCATTACAAAACGCGTTTTCACAAAAATCTGTACTGCCTTGGAATTTTGCTATGACAACTGCTCAGCAGCGGCGTGCGGTCCATGGATGCGGTGGATGCGGCGCATCCCCTAAAATTCACGTCAAGAATATTTTTATACCGTATCATATTTGAATTTTATGTAGCTTTATTTCGCTTTGAATTATTTTTAGTTACGTGTTATGATATAATGTTTTGCTGCTCGAAAAATTTGCATTAATCCATTTATTTCCAGAGAGCGGCTGACTACTGCGAAATGTGTGCGATTCGTAGCGCTAGCTAGCACATGTGAGCATGACTAAGGGATGCGGATTCGGAATTTGCTTCCTTGGCGCATGCGCACTGCGATGCAGTCTATAGTCTATTGCCCGTATCGTTGCGTACTTAAGATCTACGGTGGATGCGGTAACTCCGTTTGCTTCCATGGGCAGCTCGCACTCGATTAATATTTCCGCACGCTACAAAAATAATCATTTCCGTTGTTTAAGTTTTTTTTTACTTTCTTTGAATCAAGCTTCTTCTGTTTAAATCAGCTATACTCTATTTTTAGAGCACTGTTTCGCTACATACAATTTTGATTATTATTTAACACGACGCTTAATATGGATAACCAAAGTAACGATGAAACTGTGGTTTATAATAATTGCAATTGTTTGATTGAAAATTTACAAAAAAAAAGGAGATCTGCTTCTCTCCCGTATAATGAAAAATAAATTATTGTTAGGAGCTCAAAACCCACACCGATATTAAATATACAGTCAAAAACGAAAACATTTCAAAGATATTTTAATAGAGAAAAATATGAAAAAATTGCGTGGATTTGTGGCTGCTCTCACTAACTTATCAAAATTATTCTGTTGGGTGTGCATTTTATTGTCGCAACAAGTACAGCATTCTGAACCTTATAAACTCTTTCAATTAATACAACTAACTAATCGATTTCGAGATATGAAAAAATTTTAATTTATGAAACTTTTCAACATCAGTAAATTTAAAGAATATGAAAAGAATTTTCCAGATTTCCTGTTACAATCACTTTAGCTAACTTATGGAAAATACTTTGATTTTATGAAGTTAAAAAGTGAATTAGTACGACTTTCATTTAAAATCTATAAATTGCATAAAAAAATTAATTGTGAAAGATGAGCTAAAAGATGTTTTGACAGAAGTATTTAAATTAATACAATTAATTTGCACTATACCTTCCACCAGCGCATCGGCTGAGCGATCATTTTCGACAATGAGAAGAATAAAAACATTCACCAGAAGCAGCCAAGTGACAATAGACTGTCTGCTCTCGCTTTAATATCAATTGAAAAACAAAATAATGCTACATATGAAAAATGCAGAAAATTGTATGATATTGTTTTAGACGAATTTTGTAAAAAAAAAGAGCGTAGAAAAAAATTGAATTTTAAAAAATAAATTGGTCGTTTTTTGGACAGCATCCCCTGGTTGAAAAGTCACCGCACGCCACTGCTGCTCAGCCTAATGTCACTTATACTGCCACTTTGACGCGAAATTCATTCTTAAAATCTTTATATTTTATCAAACATTTATTTTACACAGTTAGTTATGTTTTCATTCCAAGATATAATAAAAATGATTATTATGAATAAACTTCACGTCAAAGTGACAGTATAAGCCTTGACTATAATATCCTTAAGGATATTATAGTCAAGGGTATAAGTGACATTAGGCTGGGCAGTTGTCATAGCATAATTCCAAGGCAGTGCAGATTTTTGTCAAAACGCGTTTTGTAATTGCTTAATTTTTAGTTATTGGAAAACGAAAAAGTAATATTGATTACATTTATGGATACAGAATTTTTTTCTCTACAAAAAACGTATTTGCACTTTTTTTCTAAAATAATTAGGGGAGCAAGAATATGACTTTTAAAATTTTACCATTGAAATTGCTATGTTGCGTGATCCGAGTCTACACCCTGTATAAGTGTACATATAATAAACATACATTAAATAAATACTAAAGTAATAACTGTTTCATTGAAAAATTAGATGAATTTAGATATTTAAATTTTTTTTTAAATTTAGCTTATTAAATTTTAGTTTGCCATCTGTTCGATATATATCCTTAACAGAATTAGCCTTTACAGATGATGTGGTGCTATTAGCTAAAAGCGAAAAGGACTTGCAATTCAATCTAGACGTATGGGCAGATACATTAAGTATAGATATAATATGAATATTAATATAAAAAAGACAAAGGCTATGGTTATAGCGAAAAATCATGAACCAGTTACAATTATGCTAGACCAAAAGAAAATAGAGTAGGGCAAAATTTAATTATTTAGGAACAATAATTGCAGAGAATGGTAAATTGGAGGAAGATCTGAATAACAGAATAGCGGCAGCGACGAAATTTTACTACGCCACTAATAAATGTTTAAAAAGTAAGAAGGAGATATCAAAAGAAACAAAGACGCTAGTTTTTAATGCAGTGTACGTACCCATTCTCACGTACAGTTCAGAAACTTAGACACTAACACAAAAAGAAAGAATACAGACACAGGAAATGAGAGAGGGATGTAAATTGATTGATAAAATCAGTAACGAAAAAATTCGAAATAACCTAGGAGTAACAGATATTAAGGAAAAGATGGAGACGAATCAATTAAGATGGCTTGGACATATACTACGCATGCCAGAAAGTAGATACGCGAAAATAGGATGGCAAATAAAGATGGAGGGAAAAATAAATAGAGGAAGACCAAGAATAAAATGGAAATAGGAAGTGCGGCAGAGACTAGAAGAAAAAGGAGTCAGCTGGAAGATGTGCCACAATTAGCGAACGATAGGCAGGAGTGGAGAAACATATTACAGAAATAGAAAAGCATACCTCGACACCGAAAGGTACAAGAAGAACCGATTAAGAAGAAGAGGAAGTATACAGATAATAAACATAAACATACCTACATTAAATAAATACTAAAGTAATAACTATGAGGCGCCGTTTGTGTCAAAAAGAAATTTGCAAAATAAATAACATTTCGTACATAAATATACAAATATAAAAATATTTAGTCAATTTCACATTGAATTTTTTTTTTTTTTATATCGGTAATATTTTATTTATCAAGAAAATATTTTTATTTATTTCGTGTACATTCCACATTTATATTTTTTTAATTTTTTTTTTTTGATACCTCTGGTTAATAATTTATTTTTCAAGAAAATATTTTTATTTATTTGCACACCAAAAATTTGTTTTTTTTTCACTACAATTATGTACGCTATTATACAACAGATGGCGCTCTACCCAACATTTGTGTTTAATTTTGAACTGCTGCGAAGCAAATTAACTATATTTGACGTTTGCGACTTCCAGTTTAAAGTAAGTACTTATACGTATACTCTTTGCAATTTTTTAAGGTAATTGTAACTATTTTTTTCACAGCATGTCAACTGGAAGACCACAGCTGCCTGCATAAGCAGAACAAATTACCTTCCTTAGGAAATCTCGTTTAAAATGGACAATTATTTCTAAAATATTAGGTATTTCCAGAAGCACACTATAGGTATAGAAGAAGCTTATTAACATTTAATATAATTGAACAAGCAGCAGTTCATAATTAAACACAAATGTTGTGTGGCGCGCCATCTGTTGTATAATAGCGTACATAATTGCAGTGAAAAAAAAAATTTTTTGGTGTGCAAATAAATAAAAATATTTTCTTGAAAAATAAATTAACCAAAGGTATAAAAAAAAAAAATTAAAAAAATATAAATGTGGAATGTACACGAAATATATAAAAATATTTTCTTGATAAATTATTACCGATGTCAAAAAAAAAAAATTTAAATGTGAAATTGACTAAATATTTTTATATTTGTTTATTTATGTGCGAAATGTTGTTTATTTTGCAAATTTCTTTTTGACACAAACGGCGCCTCATAAATAACTGTGTTATTGAAAAATATGCTGAATTTATGATATCTCCATTTTTTCAATTTAGCTTATTAAGCTTTAGTTTGCCATCTGTTCGACAGTCCCAGTTTATGAAGGGCTTACAATTCCTTTTTAGCACTTTATTCTCTATTGCAATTTTGTTATAGGCACTTTTGACTGATTTTATTAATATTTGCTCCACCCATAAACAGCTTTATACTTTAATTATACATAATGTGATAGAAAATTTCAACAACTTTTAGACGATGCATTATAAATTGATATTGCCACTACTTGAAAAAAAGAATAAAATGAAAAAAAAATCCCAAAAACATTTTTTGTTTATTATTTCTACATTATTTTAATTATTAAAAGTTTGTCGAAGATTTCTAATCATGTTGCATTTAATACTTTCAGTCCATTTCATACACAGTAAAAAGTACAGTGCTACTTCTTCTTAATCAATTCCTCTTGCACCTTTCAGTGTGAAGGTAAGCTTTTCTATTTCTGTATTAAGTTTCTCAACTCCTGCCTATCGTTAGCTAATTGAGGCACGGTGCTAAATGTAACACCAAAAAGACACGGAATTTAGACTAAACAGCGTAATTCAAAAAGTCCGCTACAAATGCAAAAAGTTTTTTATTGTCGATTTCTCAGAAAATCTTATTCCCAATAAAAGTTGGTGCATGGACTAAAACCAATTTTAAGATAAAAAAAGGTTTGGCACAAATTCGTATCACACTAGATATTAGTAATTTTAGAAATATTCGCAAGAGTGGAGTGCCCCAATTTTGAAAAAAACAAAAAAAGTTTATTAGAAAACGATATTTTATATTTATTTCTATGAATTCCAAACTAATTCTTTCTATAAACTTTTTTTTTGAAGGGACACTACTCTATTTCTAAAATCGCTTAAATCTAGTGTCACATGAGTTTTTATAAAACTTTTTTCATCTTAAATTTAGCTTTAGGTGATGCACCAAGCTTTAATAATAATAAAATTCTTTGAGAAATCGATACTATAAAACTTTTCCATTTGTTGCAATTTTTTGAATGTTAAAATTACTATATAAATAAAATTGGAAATTTAACGACATTCTGCAATATTATTTTTCAATTCTAAACAACTTTCACTCGTGATTTTTTTTTGTAACTGCTAAAATAAGGATACTTCTAGGATATTTTGAAAATCGCTCAAATCTAGTGTAATATAAATTTTTATTGAACTTTTTCTTCTAAAATTAGTTTCAGGTTATGCACCAACTTTTACCAGAAGAGATATTGAAAATAAAAAACCTTTCCATTTGTTGTTCTTTTTGAATGACACTGCATATTCACTAAAAAATGTTATTTTGTCTTAAAAAAAAATTGATTGCGTACCAAATTTTAACATTTTTGGAACACATTTTGATTATTATTAAGTTAACTTCAATAATATCTGTGAAAAAATTACCTCTGGATTTAGTGAATCTATCAAATAATTGTGTTGAATTTGCTGTATTTAAGATTAAGTATCTAATATTTAGAGCATTGTCACACAATCATAAAATTCTAGATAAATTGCTTAAGTCATTTAATAACATAGACATTTGTCTATGTTTAATTAATTTAATTTCATTTAATGAAGTTTTGCTACCAATGTCCATAGAATTTATCTGCGTCTTTAGTCATTTGTAATTTATCTAATTTTCAGTGTTATTCTTTTAGAAATTAACACACCCCGAATTTTTTCTATCAACAAAAAGTGCCAAAGTATCAAATAAACACGATATAAAATTAAAACGAACATTTCGTCCAAGTATTTCAAGTCTTTTAACATCGGTCGATTTATTTTCAACTGTGTACTTAGTTTCTTCACATGCTTCCATGATTCGTCTGTGTTGACTTCTTTCATAAAAAAAGTTTGTCGCAAAATACACTTAAATTACCTATATGTATATCATGTGATAAGAATTTCAAGAGCTTTCAAATCATGTTTTTGAAAGTATGGGGCGATGAAAGAGAGTTCAAAGCTCGAAAACGATTCTATTTTAAAGGGGCTGGTGACCCTTTAATATTTTGTTATAAACTCGCAAGACGTATCTCTTAAGAAGTTATATAGCTGGGGAGTTCTTTTTGGTACAGCCTATGTACCCCGTGCGAACAATAACAACAGCACTAGGTGACCGAGTAGACAGTAGTTTACAACAACAAAAAAACTGATAGAAATACGTGAATATTTAATAAGTGTGTTATGTGACACGAACGTATTAGTAATGCAGTCGCTCATTACACGTAGAGGCAACATGTTGGCACCATTTTAGCCCACCAGAACGTCGCCAGCCAACGTCCCAACAACTGGTTCTTTTAAAAAACGTTTATTTTCAACCAACTAGTACTAACTTATAAATAACAAGAAAATAAAAACAAATACAAAATTAAGGCGTTACTCCCCACTCCACTAGCATTGCTGCAGAACTCCCTTTCTCCCCCCACGAGAACGCGACTTCCACAGCCAACTAGGAGCACAGCTAAGCTGCAGGACCTCGTCAACCAAACTGCGCCGCGCGCCGTCTATTCGCAAGTGCACCGGCTAAAGTAGCTGCTGATAGGAGTTGATAACACCGATAATGGCAACAAAACCTGATTATCAACGAACTTACGGTGAGTAGATAAAATTTTATATACATAGATTATTTTATCGTAGGTTGGCTGCCTGTAATATTTGCTCTTTTTTTATACACACAGTGTTACAATCGCTTTGCTTGGGGATGTTAAAAACGATACGCTCGCTCAAGTCAAAATACAAAAAAAATAATTTAAAACGTCTTTACAACAAAAAGTTTTAACAGCTTTAACTCCAAAAGAGTTCTTTTTAGCTTGGATGGCCATACTTTTTTTTCAAATTTTTTTGGCCCGCTTACTTTCACAAGAAGTGATAGGCGAACTTGCCAAATAAAAAAATTTTGTAAAAAAGGTTTTGGTTTTCTCGCTTTAAGTAATATTTTGTTGCTTTGACCAGAAATATTGTTTTAGTTTTCCTGAAAATCACAAAAGCACAACCTCTTACACCCACGTGTTAAACAATTCATCTTTTTTTTTTTTAATTTTCGAACACCGCACGAAAATTTTGTTTCATGTTAACATAAAGCGCTGTAGGTACTTTTTATTCTTCTATAAGTGTTGTGTCGCTAAAAACCCGCTGTACTTCCCTCGGCTAGTTACGGAACATGAATCAGAAATGATATAAACAAATCGAATTGAATTCCGAAGATAATTCCTATCTCTAATAGCACTACTGTAAGTGTGATATGATATTCACCCTTTATCTATTTTGTTTTAATCCTGCTGCACTCACGCGTCCATAATTAATTTCGATCGCGTTTCTTTTCGAAATTACTGTACCGATTTTTCTAGCTAATTAAAAAAATAAATATACACATAAAATTAATATGAAATTGCTGTACCAAGCGATCGGGCAAAGTCTGAGTAAAGGTCATAAGTTCAGTTTAGAAACGACAATTATGTCTTTAGAATTTGTTCAGGAGCTTATATTTTGTTATTCAATGTTTATTGTACAAATAAAATATTGACGAATTGTCGGGTATTGTTGTTTGTTCATTTAAGTCCGAGACGTGCTGTGAGAAGTGATTCAAACGTCGATTTTTGAAAAGTCCAAAGAGATTTCAGTTCGATAAAAATAAAGTAAATACTGATATTGGAATTATAAATAAATTTTATTTTAAACATTGCGTTCAAAAATTATTATAAAATGTAAAATTGTAACGAAATTTAATTAAAAAAGAAGATACACAACGTTAAGCAGTGTATTTGTGAATTTTTGAATCATTTAAGTGTATCGCTTTGAATATAAATGTATAGGTTTGATTAAAAAGTCGCGTTTTGAAAAAATCATTATCGGTTTTGCGCCTTTTTGTCTCTTCGTCACTACATTATTTCCTTAAATTAAAAAGTTAAAGGGAATAACCAAGAGACGATAGTCTCAAAGCATAGTTTTTTACGTAGAAATAAGTAGTGTTTCTTCTCGAGAATTTTTTATCGAGAAATCTTTTTGATTTCTCATTTCTTCAGAAATTTAGTTTTTTCTAGAAAAAATTTTTTTTTCGTTCAAGTGAAACAGTGTAAATGACAAAAATAAAAATATTCAGCAAGAATTAAATATATTATTTCAATCATCATGTACAAGAACCAAAAATTTAGAACTACTCAGGAATGCTTTATCCACAATAAAGCCTACATCGACACAGAACGAACGAAATTTTTCTGTTGCCAACGATTTTGTTACAAAAAAAAAAAGATTGTCTAGTACTACTTTAGATGCTCTGTGTTTTTTAAAAAAATATTTTAAATCTGTACCCAAAAATAGTATTTATAAATATAATATACAAACATAATATATTTCATATGAATTTTATTTGTTTGGAAATGCGGTAATTATAGTTTTAGACCTTTTCAAATTTTTGGGGGGGATTTATCCCCCCCTTGCGTACGCCATTGCTGTGCATGATGGACTTTTTTTTTCAAAAAAAACAGCTCAAAATTGTCACATATTTGGTGGCATTTCATAATATATTTACTCAAAATTAATTTTTCCCACAATTGATAGCATTTTCTAAAACATCTTTCGATTTACTGGTGGTAGAGATTAATCTTAAAGCGGATTAATCGCATCATTACAAAATTCCCAACAAATCAATAAAGATATCTGAAAAAATGGCATCTTCATAGCTGTAGTACGTTTTTTTCCGCAATTTTTTTCATAATTTAGTTATTTTATCGAAGCATTTAGAATGGAAATCGGTTATCTGGACTTTTTTCTTACCATCCAACCCGGTAAATCGAATCTGCTGTTCATAAAAAAAAAAAAAAACTTTTCCTTTCAATAAGCCCGAAAAACAATTGATGCAACGCAGAATGTGGACGTGTGGTGTTAATTGAAAATGCAATTATGAAATTAATAATTAACTAGAATTAGACATTAGACGCTCATCAAACAAGAAATTAATTAACGGGAACTGATCAACACCTGTCATCCATACCTACACTTTTTCAACAGTAAAAAAACTGTCATAGCACTCACTATCACAATTTAGATTATAATCGTGACAGCCTTGATTTTTACGCAATTATTATCACTTACGCGTTTTTAAATAACAATCGTGCTCATAAACTTTTGGATACAGCAAAAGACGTTACAAAAAAACCGACAGCAATTTTATCTGACGGAAAAATTTATCGGGTTTATCGTTTCCATTTAGATCCGCGAAAAAAAAAAGTTCTTTTAATTAAGGTTGTAATAAGTTTGTGATGAATTATTACGTTGTTTGTATAATAAATTGACTTTTAACCTCTATACGGCTTTACAACTGGATCACTTTGCCTCTAGAAATATAAAATCTCGTCTCAATTTACAAAGTAGTAGCAATAATGTTGAATTTTTGGATGTTTAAAGGAACAGAATTATAAATAAAGGCAATGAATTTTGGGATTTTTTTTAAACAGTGACATGGGCCCTAGATGTTGTGACATTTGAGGTCACTATTATTCAAAAATTTTGTTTGTATTGCATTAAATAAGAGTACCAAAATAACTTTTTGGGTTCTCGAAATTTGAAGCGCCCAGCAAGTGCCATTGTCTTGTTTATTAAAGTTGAATTTTAGTCCTTCTATAAGACCCTAGACCAGGGGTGGCAAATCTTTTTATGTCCGCGTGCCAATTTTTCAAAATTTTCACATTTTAAAATGCTGGCGTGCCAGGTAACTTTTGCAATTAATGAAAAAAAAAACATTACTGATTGTGAGGAGATGAAGAGTGAATATTACAATATTTGTATAAAATGAATATTTTTGTATTGACTACTAATAGAAATTTGTAATTAAACAACAACTAAAGATAGGTACATTACTAAATTTTAAAAGAAATATTAAATATTTTACCAATAGAAAGAGACATAATTAGACAAAAATGATGCATGTGTTTACTTTTCAAACATTAATTAAGTAGGTACCTACAATAAGAATTAAAATATGAGTTTTTAATGAGATTTTTGTTGTTGAATGCTTTTTGTTAAGTTTTTTAACGAGGTTGGTATTTCGTTACTTTTAATAAAATGCTTGCTGAATGAACTAGATTCACCCATTAATGTAGTTCTGAATTTATTTTTTATCAAATTATTTGTGTAAACAGTGACTCACATGCATATGTGGAAGAAAATATAGTTAAAATAGCCGGCGATTTGAACTCTTCTGGAATCGTTTGCCAGGCATTAATAATTTTGCTTTTTATTATATATTTTTGCCCTCCAAACGTTCCCTTTCAATAATCTCAAAATTTTCCTTAAAGTTAATAAACTTTTGCCTCCTAATTGCACTTGATTGAAAATCAATTAATTGCGTTTCAAAGTTTTCTAATTTTAACTATTCAAAAATTTCCAAATCAAGTTTATCAACTTTGATTATGTCTGGGTCAATGATGAATTTTGAAATTTCCTCGAAATTTTTAAAGTGAGAAAATTTCGAAGAAAATTCATCTATTATTAATTCCACAGCTGTGGTTAAATCTTTAGTCAACTGAATTTGATTTATTTCAATTTGACTTGTCGGATTTTCTAATGTAAATTACTCTTACCGTACAATCTGCAATCTGCATGCATAGTAAGTGGGTCCTTACGCAGATTAAGCAAAAAGTACAGTTTTTTAAAGAAATGATCAAAGTAGACTCACGTGAAACACTTCCTGCATGCCTAGTAAGTGAGTTATAACGCATGGTAAGCAAAACGCACACTTGTCTAGAAACGCCAAAGTAGGCTTACGTCAAAATTGACAAGACAACGTAATTACATGTGTATATTAGCCAAAAAGCCGTTAAAATCTTAGATGTTAAGATGTTATGTGATCGTAGAAAAAGTAAGCTACATAACACGAGTTGTAAAGCAATTACGCACTCGCCGCTACGTGGCTCCGTGTGCAACTTTTCCACTCGTGCCTAATATACTTCTTACAACTCTTGTTATGTAATATAGTATATTAAAATTCTTCATTCAGTCGATAAAACGAAACTAAAATAGACAAGCGAGCAACTCAACGTACAAAATGGAACGCCTTAAATTACAAACGAACTGTACAATGATAAACCCCAATTAAATACAGTAACGAAAATAATCTTCAAATACAGCACACAATGATATCAAAATTATTAATTTCTGACAACGTGTATTCAAAAAAAGCGAGATTAACACACATACCTACTTTTAAAGGCATTAAGTAAACTGATATAATTGTTATTTTAAAAGAACTGCAAAAATTAGTTAAAATATTTGTAATCTAACAGGAAAATTTGCGAAATTTAATTCGTTTATTCTTCAATTACTGACGATTTTAAATACACAGGCCTAAAGACATATTTTCTTGCTATAGCCAGGGCCTTTCCGAGTAAATGCGAGGCCCGGGGCGAACAATGTTTTTGGGGCCCTTCAAAATTAAAAACTGTGAGGGAAAATATAAAATCTTGATGGTTGTTCGATGTTATAAAACTGTTATTTCAATTACAAAAATATTATGTATTTTTTCTAACAGATCAAGTTAAGTATTGAGGCCCCCCTTCCCCCCCACTCTGATAAGGCCTGGCTTATTAATGTCGAGTATTAAAATTTTATTTGTAAAATTATTACAGAAGAAACGATCGAAGCATCCTTCGAAGGCCTACTCATTACTAACAATTTTAAACTATTTATAACGCTACGAACTTCAGATATCAGTAACGATGTTATCTTTTAAATAAACAACCATAGATTTGTGTATTCAAAAATGTTAAAAACATTTATATAGCAAACGAACATTAACTTAGTTGTATTGAAACAGAATTAACAACATTTTTATCAAGTTTAAAAGTAAATTTGGATTGCTAATTTTATGTTAGATGTGGCATTTATAAATCTGAACTGTCTCAACTGGAAAGGTTTTCCCAAGCTATGTTCCCCGATAAACCTAAAATAAACCGTACTACAATTTTTTTAACGTTACATAACGTTTTCTTGGCCACACGTGGCTACAACAAAGACTTACAAATATTTACACAGTTGTGCCAGATATTAAAAGTAAGAATGATTCATTTTTTATGGCAGTAATCCCTTTTCATTGTATATTTTAAGTTTGTCACACAAACTTATGTCGCATCGCATAATTACCGCAATACTTTCAATGCACTTTTTAACAAGTAAGAGATACTAAAAACTTAAAATTTAATTGCCTATTACTTGAGTCATGGAGTAGATAATGTAATTAAAAATGCACTTTCTGTTTAATTAATGTTTTAGAAGGTACAAAAACGATAAGGTAAAAAATGGCTCGCACTAGAAACTGAAAAAAATGTGCGATATTTTGTAAAATATAAATATTATGTGGCTTCAACAAATGTCATAATAAAATACACACGAAATGAGTTGATAAATTACTACATAGCTACTAATATGAACGAAAAAGGCGTTGCTTCGTTATATTTTATGTTCAATACACTCTTCTAACGAGAATATTAAAATTTATGCCGCTAATGCTCGGTAATATTAAAACTACGGCTATTAATTCTGAATTAACATTCTGCGTACTCTTACAGCAAGCAAAGAACCTACGTTTTTCATGGTTATTATAAATCTTATTGTTCCTATTAAACGATCTACGTTTTCATGTCGAGGTCACTAAGAATTGCAAGCATACACAGCAGCTACCGGAGTTTAAAAATATTGACATAAACCACATCTGAACAAGAAACTGAACTTTTGAAAGTTCAAATATTGTTGCAAACACCTACAAGAACAGATTTTTTTATATTGCTAGACCAAAAAACACCATTTGTATTGCATCGGGTATCCAATGACTTTTGCTGTAAATGTAACAATACTATTTAATATTTACATCAATGACATACAGCATTGCTTTCTTAATTGTGAATACCTACAATACGCTGATGATTCAAAAATATTTAGAACAATAACAAATATTACAGATTGTCTACTGTTACAAGAGGATCTCCACAGATTGGATATATACTGTCAAATAAACAAACTTGCCTTGAATGTCAGTAAGTGCCATAAAATTAATTTTACACGAAACAGAAATATAATCCAAGATAACTATTCTTTATGTAATTCAACTCTTATGAACACCACAGTTGCAAAAGATTTAGGAATAATTCTATTAGACTCTAAACTTTTTTTTGCTGAACATTTATCGAATATATCAAAAATAAATGCTGGGTTTTATCATACGCTCCTCAAAACATTTCAATAATGTTAATTGTATTAGAACACTGTATTATTCATATGTTAAACGCATTTTAAATTTTGTCTCTATCATATGGAACCCACAATATGACACCTACGCTAGTAAAATCGAGGAAATTCAAAAGAATTTTTGCACAAAAAACGCAAACTTCCAGAGAAACCATACGAACAACATTGTAAAGATCTAAACATGCCCTCCTTAAAATCTCGTAGAACACTTAGTGACAATATTTCGTTGGGCAAAATTTGATACTTATTAAAAAAATCAAATATCATTGATTTAAATTTTAAAAAATCAAAAAACTTGACTTTTTTCCCTTTTTACAACTAATTTATTGATTATTCACGATACATTATAGCTTTTATACAGTGTCATTCAAAAAGTATCGACAAATTATAAATTTCTCAAATAATTTTATTCTTGGGAAAAGTTGGTAGGTACGTGGTCCAAAACCAATTTTAAGTTGAAAAAAAAGTTCAATATAACACTAGATTTGAACGATTTTAGAAATATTGGGAAGAGTAAAGTGCCCTGATTTTAAGAATTACGTATATAAAAGTTAAAAAATGGTTTAGAATTTAAAAAAATTAAATAAAAATTCCCTTGAATATTTTTTTACACTCCTAAAATAAGTGCACTTTACGTTTGCGAATATTTTTAAAATCATTAAATACTCATGTCATGAATTTTTTTCCACCGTAAAATTATTTTTAGGTCATACACCAACCTTCATCAGGAATATAATTTTCTGAGAAATCGATAATAAAAACTTTTCCAATTGTTGCAGACCTTTTGAATGACGCTGTAGATCTTAAGACCCTAAAATTAAAAATTATTGCGAAAATGTAAAAAATAGATCTACCGGAATGCATCTATAACAAAAACAGAAAATTCTTGTAGAGACTTTATTTCTCTCTCCGAACTATCAATAGTCAATAGGCAATATTTCCGAAGTATGTATTTTACTAGCGGTTGCTTAAGCGGGTGGAAGTAAAACGTGCATTTAATTTATAGATACAGTGTGTCCAAAAGGTATGGAATATGCTATAAGTATATCAATATATCTCATTTAATACTCACTTTAGGGAAAAATGTTTTGAATAAAAGTTGTTTGGTACTTAATTTTCCACCATAGCACAAAATTTAATTTTTCTTCTTCCGAATATCAAAAGCGCAATGAAAAACAATTGCATTTTTTTAAATGGCAAGATACCCCTATATTATAGATACTCATTTGATAGAATTTTTTTCTCTCATTTTAATGATGGGGTCACCTTAAAAATTATATGCTAAGAGGCCGGAAAATATCGAAAATTTAAAAGATCGTATTAGAGAAGAGATGAGGTCTATTACACCTGAAAAGGCTGGGAATGTTATAAACGGGTTTAAAAACCGAGTTTATCATTGCCAAGCTGTAAACAATTCACAGTTTGAACACTTATTGTAGATTTCGTCAAAAAAAATTTAGTTGTTTTGATGTTTTTAATAGAAATAAATACTAAACAATTAAAATAATTTTGTTTTTTTCTCAAAAAGTTGCTCAAGTAAGGGTACTAAAGTTTTGCATCACTGAAAAGAAAAAAAAATTCTCTATTAAATGAGTATAATATAGGAGTACCTTGCATTTAAAAAATTCAATTGTTTTTCATTGCGCTTTTGTTATTCGAAAAAATAGAATCTAAATTTTGTCTCATGGTGGAAAACTAAGTACCAAACAACTTTTATTCAAATCATTTTTCCCTAAAGTGGATATTTACTGAGATATATGCCATATTCCATACCTTTTGGACGTGTGACGTGACGTTGAATCGTGAAAATAAATAAAGTATGATTTAAATCATGATTTTAATTTAAAAAATCAGCTGATCTAAATCATGATTTAAATTGTGATTTAAATCACTAACCGATTCAAATGATTTTTTTTAGTTTTGCTATTCCACATCATTATTAATAAGTGGAAGTGGTATACTGTCATTATTTTTTTTTTAAGTAGAAGACAATTTTACAAAAAAAGTTGTATTGAAAACAAAATATTAAGGATTTAAACTTTTATGCATTGAAAATTTTATGTTACGTTCATGCAATTAAAACTAGACAAAAATTGTGAAGCAACTACTACAACTTCTACATACATATAGTTGTTATTTTGCGTAAATAAAGTAACACAAATAGAACTCGATGGTATTTATGAATATTTTACGTTTTTGCACATTATTACACTCATTTAAAATTACCAGATAACAGCGCACGTCACCGTACAAGCCCATTCCAATTATTACAGCGATGTATCATATAAAAAAACTGTTCCAGTAATGGTAATTACACCTTAAAAAATAAGTTATTTTCACGACTGTAAATTATTAAAATAATGCCGACTACGTAATTAAAAATAATATATTAGACGTTACATAAAATTGCACCGCGAGTAGATTAAGTTCCTATAAACAATGAGGGATATATTTTTTTCCTGATAACAGCGCAGGGTGAAGGCAACCGGCTGATAAGAAATAATGTGCATAATGAAATGTCCGGCCTTAATTGCTCGCTTATCACTTTCAAAAAGTTATACATGTCTTTTATTTTTAAAATTGGTGCTACTATCGATGGTACGAGTAATAATATACAGGATGTCCCCTACATTTTGTGCGCATAATTAACTAAGTACACGACGCCCGCGAATTGGGCACAAAACCATGCAAAATTAATTAACTGTGAAGTAACACGACTTATTTTTACTTGTAAGTCGTTGAGTTTTGCATTTTGCTCCATAGCTTACAAAACTGGCAAAGTTGTTGCTAGTCTAACTAGTAAAAAAAATGTTTAGCCTTGAAAACTGCATAAATTTTTACATATTTTCGAGCAGTATTACTGAATTTATAGTCGCGTAAGAGTTATTTTGTTCCATACGCCATTTTGCGGAAAACTGACTTATCAAGATTATGTTTAAAGTGTTTGCTATCCTTCAACATAACCAAAATTTCAATTCGTTACATATACAAAGTTCTGAGTGTTAACTTTGTTCCATATCAAAAAATCTGTTAACGAATTGCGGTTTTATTTGTTCCATGCCCAAACATGTTTTACGTGTTAGTTGTTCGTTAGAAAAATAGGTAGGGATCAACTTTAAAACAGTATTTGCGTTATTTGTTTTGGTTTGCAGAATGTGTTTGCTTTACGTAAAGCGTTTTTTTTTTTTTTTTTTTCTATAAACGTACATATAACTGCTACAACTTAAGCGCATAACCACAGATCGAAGAGCTGGACACAATATTACCAGTGCCCTAATAAAAAAATTTACATCAAAATACCCTCACGTCAGTCATATTATTTTCTGTCAGATTTATGTGTTCCTCAAAACAGAAACAGCGTAATGAGTACCGCTCTTTTCAATTTTATTTTAAACTAATGTGATTCATCGAGCAAAAAATTTTCAGAAAGAACTGAACTTGTACAAGAAGTGCATGCCATACACAGTAAAATAGAAAAGCAGCTGCGTTTAAAGTTTATAACCCAAATTCATTAATTGGGATTATTCTTGCTTCACCGAAAACCAAAGCGCTATTGCAAATTGTGCAAATGTCAAAAAGAAATTGTTTAGTTTTAAACTAACAAGAAGCTTCGTCTCTTCGTTTTAATAAAATACCTTACCTATACTAATTTAATGGACAATTTACTCCAAAGATGACTACTTTGTTAACTTCAAAAAAACATTTGATCAAGAATTTAGTTAAATAAGTTTGGGTAGAGAGTCTGAAACGAAACTAGAAAAAAAAAATCAGAAACGTTTAATCTACCGAAAATACTAAACTGCTGGCATATATTTACTTTAACTGACCAAAACAAAAAGATATGTTGTCTATGTTAAAATATATTCCAGATGTTGATAAAGACTTTTATAATACAATTCTGAAATAGTTTAGTTTTAAGTTTTTAAGAATTAATTGCGTTGTTAAGTTCATATAATACATAACCATGATAATTTACTTGTTTACAATACTATACTGTTTTTTATACTATTTTTACAGTTCTTTATTAAGAGAAAATGTTCATGTTGAAGTTTTTATTTAAAAAAATAGTTCATAATTGTAAAAAAGCTAAACTTTCATCATCGCAATTTGGTTATCCTTATTAAAGTTATTGTAATCTAAATAAACTTAACTTTTTATCTAAATACATGATAAAACAAATTAATTAAAAAAAAAGTAATAATCAGCTTAGTAGGTTGTTCCATATCCATTTTGAAAGTGGTAGTAACTCAAAATTGGAATGAAATTTCATAATTTTGAATTTATTATTATTTTAAAGCTTGTTCAGAAAAATTAAAGGCATACATATTTTTTTTAATTAACAGAGTGATAAAAACAGAAACTTTAAAGCCGATTTTTTCAAAACGATCTACATGTGATATGCAAAAAAATAACTCAGGCAACGATATTTTATATACGGCAAGACAATGCGGTTCCAAATAAATAAATAATATTGAAGAGTGTTTTGCCACGTTCTTGACACTAATCTAAATATTTAAAGTTGTCGGTTATTCAAAATATCTGTGTCTGATGGACTAGTGTCCAATGCCAGACAACTCACAAAAAAAACCTTTGCACTGTACATTATTTTTTATACCTAGTAACTTTGTAAGTCGAAACTTATTTTAGGTTTAAATTTCAAATAACTTTAACAAACCAAGGTCGGAAAAAGTAAAGAACCAATGTTTTATACATGAACAAATAAAAAAACTAATTATTTTAAAGTGTAAAGCTTCGTAGGTGGTCTAGAAATTTAAAACGATAACGATTATGTAATCGAAAAATCAACAATTCGATCTTTAGTTCCATAGATTCTGCCACAAACGATTTGTGCAGAATGTGGTGGAATTTTCATGGTAGTTAAAAAAACTATTTGCATAAAAATAGCCAAGTTGACACACTTCAAGTTAATAAAAATGATTTTGATACCCACATGAGGTATTTTCAGGAGTAAGTCACCGTTTTCCAGTCAAATTTCGAAACTAGCAAATTATTGCAACATTTTTTTTTAAACTTTTGCAACCTTCAATAGTTATATTTTCAAAAATTAATCAAAAAATCTTTATTACTCATTTACATTTTTAACTCAAAAATATTTTAAAAGCTTTGGAACCTATATCAGTTGCATGTTCAAAAATTCTTTATTATTTATTTACATTTTGAACTCAAAAATATTTTAAAAGCTTTGGAACCTATATCAGTTGCATGTTCAAAAATTCTTTATTATTTATTTACATTTTGAACTCAAAAATATTTTAAAAGCTTTGGAACCTATATCAGTTGCATGTTCAAAAATTCTTTATTATTTATTTACATTTTTAACTCAAAATAATTTTCAAAGCTTTGGAACCTATATCAGATTGCATGTTCAAAAACTAGTCAACATAATTCATTAACTGTTCTCATTTCAAAATTTAGCAATGTTTCCAAAAATTATTTTTGTTAAATTTTTACCATGTAATATTGTTAATCACATATGAAAATTTATTTTCAAAAATAAGTCAAAATGCATTTTATTTTTTATGTAAACTTCCAATTCCGGCTATTTTGCATCAATAATTTTTGTTACTTTTGTATCGGGAATGATTTTCAAATCCACAAGAGATTATAGTTTCAAAAATAAATCAGAAACGTCTCCATTGTTGTTGAATTTTTCAAATATAGCAATTTTTGCGAACATTATTCCACTTACTAATGCACTGAAAATAATTACAATAAGTCTAGAACCACCTCAGAATTTTTGAAAATTTTGAAAATTTGTCATTTTTGCATCGAAAAATTTTGGGGCACTAAATTGCATTTTCAAGACAAGTCAAAAGGCGTCATAAGTGTTAAATTTTCATTACAAACCAAATATATCAACGTGACAATCAAACACGTATTTACTTTAAAAATGATTTTTCGAATTTAAAAATTATCATTTTACCACGCAATGTTTTTAGTGAAATTCTGTTGGAATTTTAAAACATCCTTTAGTCATGGATTTATGGTAATATTATTTAAAACAAATTTTTTTGAATGTAGTACTATCTCAATTTAGGGTAATTAAAAGCAAGTATAATTTATTTGCATACAAAAAAGTCACGCAGCCATACATAAAAAGTTGCTTCAAATTTCAATGCCTAGCAAGTTTTGTACAATAATTCCTGTTAAAATTGTTCTGGAAAAAAGTTTGGGACCCTACGAAGTTGTTCTAGAACAATAAGCTCAAGAACATCTGAATAACTGTCATTATTTTTTAGTTTAATTAAAAATTAAAATAAAAAGTCACGCAGGCCATACGAAAAAGTTGCTTCAAATTTCAAAACCCAGCAAGTTGTGTACAGTAATTCCTGTTACAATAGTTCTGGAAATAATTTTGGGATCTTACGAAGTTGTTCTAGAACAATAAACTCAAAAACATCTGTGCAACTGTCACTTTTTTTCAGTTTAATTTGAATTAAACACGTTTGTATTAAAAATGGACTAGTTAAGACAAAAATATTTTATTTAAATTCCCCTAAAAATGTCCTTCGCGACATTATTAAGGCTATGTTTACATTTAAAATCTTAACCATTGCTTTATGAAAATCTTATTTAAAATAATACATGAATGGGGAACTTTTTGAAGTTAGGATAATTAAAATACAACTAAAAAACTATACAGATAATAAAATGGCCTGGCGAACTAACAAAAGTTTGCTTCTGATATGCAAGCGTTAGCAGGTTTTACAAAAATAATTTTGGTGCTGTCTTAGTGGAATAATTTTGGAAATTGCTTTCGAAAATCGTTACAAAACGTCTTCAAAACTGTCATTTTTTATTTAAAAAAAACAAAATATGTGATTGCGATAAAGGTACACCTACATGGAACACGTTTCCTTTATATTAAAAAATAATTTGCGAGTTTAAAAGTTATTAGCATGGATATATGTGTTAGGCCCCAAAAAAATTGCCCAATATCCCAAGTCACGTTTTGGGGACTACGTTTTTTGAAATTAAAGTGTCCGTCAAGGATCTATGAAAATTTTACTTTAAAAAAAGTTGTACTACTGAAGTACTTCTTCGATTTAACATACAAATACATATGTATTATCCAGCATAGCTTTGCCCTAGTTTAACAGTAAAAATATGCATGAAAATTACTGGCATTCATACATTACAGCAGCGTTATCGCTTCAAAATGGCGCACGTAATGAACGCGGAAGAAAATATTGACCAACGCGCACACACAACAACCAAAAAAACATTGTTTACGGAACGTATCAAAACTGCGCTCCATAAATCCATTTACTCGACTTGTACGTACAATGTTTTCGTGGTCGACTTTGTTTTATGATTATTTACAACGGCCTGCTCGACATAAGTTTCCGTGGGGACAGTCAACAATAATTCCACATTGTTTATTATACTCCGCTTCCTCCAATTACGTCGGTACGATTCCGGGAATCAAAAAAAAAAAGCACGAAAGTTTAGGTTCGGTTAAAAAAAAAAAAAAACCGAGTCTTGAATTTTACAACCGCGCACCCATTAATAAAACAATGGACCGTTCCGAGTTTTATTTGTTTGTTTAAATCATTGTTGATACGTCATCTGAGTTAGCTTTGTTCGTAGTCCGATCCAGCGGAAATGAAAATACAGTCGCGAGCTGCGTGTTTCTTGAAGTTAACCGAGTCGTGGTTATTTCCATTGGTCTGGCAATTTCCGCAGTTTGTTTTTATTCTATATTGCGTTTAGTATGAACGAAGCAACGTTTTGCCCAGAGCACTACACTGAAATCCAAGCGCACCTCGCGGATCCGCCCCGTGCGAGACGTGATGGACGCCGTCTTCAGAGGCTGCACTTTCTAAGTGTCGGTGCGAGCACCTACGAAAACCACGGAGCACTGGTCGCTTTTCTGATACCCTAGTTGAGATTAAATTATCGCCCCCTTCTCTGAGCCGATAGCAAAATTCATGGCGCGATTATCAAACTTGTGATAAAATTGTATACACTTCGTCATAATAATAATATCTTTAGCGGTACGATAATATTGTTGATATGTTATCACCTTAGCTATTTTGGTGCAATCAGAGGCATGGAGTTATCAAGAGTATGCGGTTACAATTACCTGATAACGGTCATTCATAAGCGTGGAGATGGTATACGCGGGGGTGGGAATCTTGGGACAGAGCTACACGTACTTATACCGTGCACACGTGCTCAAACACATGTGGAATTTAAATTATTTGTAGTCACTCACGACTTTTATCAACATTTTCGGACGAATGATTTCATATGCGCGCCTGTACGATATGCAATAGGAGTTATGAACACCTGGGGACGCGTTACGGCGAGAAAACGCCGGGCATATCCGCGAGGATATGGTTTAAAACTTAAACATCTATGTAGGTCAATAAAGTTAAGTTTGCCAAGACATTTTTTCTACGACCACTAATGTAAATGACTCTTGCCGTACAGCCTGCAAGCATAATAAGTGGGTGCTTACGCACGGTAAGCAAAAAGCACAGTTTTTTAAAAGAATTGATCAAAGTAGACTCACGTTAAACACTTCCCGCACGCCTAGTAAGTAAATTATAACGCACGGTGGGTAAAATGCACGCTTGTCTAGAAACGTCAAAGTAGGCTTACGTCAAAATTGACAAGACAATGTAATCACATGTGTACCTATATTTGCCAAAAAGCCGTTAAAATCGTAGGTATTATGTGATCGTAGAAAAAATTAGCTACATAACACGAGTTGTAAAGCAATTACGCACTCGCCGGTACGCGGCTCTGTGCGCAACTTTTCCACTCCTGCGTAATATGCAACTCTTGTCATGTAAAATTACTTAACATGTATAAAGTAGTTTTACATAAAAAGATTAATAATTTACATCCAATTTCTGAGGGGCAATTCTATTTACTGCTTCCATATTATTCGAGAAAATGTTACGCAAATAGTAAAATTAACGTATTTTAGTAACGTATATGGTAAAATCTATAAATTTACACCAATATTTGGGTGATATTTGAGTAGTATTATAACTCCTAACTGAAAAATTCAATTATATCGACGAAATGGGCGCTTTTTCACGTCGTTTCGAAAATGCCTAACTCGAAAACCGACCGAATAGTAAAAAAATTGACTCACCATTCACCAAAAATAAACAAATAATCCTAGCTACGTACTCCGCACACCTACCTAAAACAAAAAGTGATTTTTAAAAACAAAACCACACAGAAGTGTAATCTACAATATATACAGCTTTTTTCTTTAAAAACAACATCGTTGATACTTGAAAAAACAAAATATTTACCTTTATGTGCAATAACCGGGCGCTTCATTCCTGGAGTTTGATCATGGGCCTAGTTCAAGCTTAACCGACTTGCCAACCGCTCGTTATCGTCCGGCATTCTTAACTTAATAAAAGTGTCAGGCTTTCTTACGCGAACAAATCGATTAGACCTTTCAATTAAACCAAATCCTTCCTTCATAAGAAAGGTACCTCGCTGAAAAAGAAAAAAAAAATTTATGACACGATTTTAATTTTTTTTTTAAATATTTTGATTCAAAAAACATAAAAAATAATTTTTGTATTATACAATTTAAGATAAGATTCAAAATTACTCTTAAAAAAACAACTTATTACAAGAATTTGGTTAAATTCAAAACATAACTGAACATATTGTGCGAAAAAAATGATTTCATCCGCATTGTATAAAATACATGGTGTAGCACAGATCACAGATCACAGACCTACTTAGTCAAGTATGACCTTTTTACGCAGTTTTTCCGCCAATGAATAACAATATTTGCAAGGGTTATTTCGCAAACTAACGAGAGATTCGGGGTGGTAATGGTATTTTATACATTCTGTATTAAAAACGCCATGTTATATTATTAATAATTATCATGCTTTTACAAAGGTACAAAATCAAAATTAATTTAATTCGATTAACTGTTTTTTTACACAACAGAAATCCAAGCTGCGCCAAAAACATTTAAAAACCGAATATAAACAATAAGATTTAATAAAATTTAAACTTAGGTTAGTTTAATAAATAAGTAATATATACAAAAATACCTTGCTAAAACCAAAAATCTTAAAAAGGAATCCTATGAATAAAAAATTTAAGTGCAGATGATCCGTATTTTCATGCAGCTTTAAACCAATAACATGTCTAAATTGATCTTTTTAAACTTTTAAAGACCGCACATTTCTTTATTAATACATAAAATTTCATAGAGAACAAGTTAACGAAATAAAACGCATACTAAAACTGATCTTATACTATTCTATTTACTTACAATGAATTAAAAATCAAAAATTGTGTTTTTGGTGACCAACACTAACACAACACTACAATAATTGTAAAATGATTTAAACAGTCATTTTGTAATATACAGTAACACAACTACACGGTATAACGACACTTTGAAAGAAATTGTGAACGGCTTCAATGCTTATCAAACACATGTTACCTAAAATTCAATAAAAACTCTTAAAATGCAGTTCGAAATTTAGCTTAAAAAGCGCATAGCAGTTGTACCTCGAGTTACAAGGTCGTGCTATTAGACAGAGGAGTACTCAGGAATTTTTAATAAACCAGAGTTGTATCGGCATTTTCTGGACCATCCGATCTACATAAACTAAGATATATAAGATTGCTACTTGCGAAGTAACAGCTTATAATTTCGGAAAAAAATGTAGCTTTTGTGGCATTTTGATGTGTTAAGACTTCACCTAAAGTCAAAGATTTATTTCTTTAAGTGCAAGTACAATGTAAGGCTGTAAACATCGAGTAATTTTACAGTACTTTATGTAATTTTATTGTAAGATTACTTTCACCCTGTAAAATGCATGTAAAGTTTATGAAAACTTTGTATTTATACCATTAAACGAATGGAATAAAGCAGTTACATTGTTTTTGTGGTAATTCTTATGTAAACCTACATATTGGAAAATGTAACTAAAAGAAAATAACTTTTATGTTAGTTCTGTAGAAATGTATTTGATAACATTGGTTTCTCCTGTTTCTTGATTAGGTTAAATTAAACTATGGTTTGCTGGTGACTAACAGTTTTTATAAAAATTTATTAAAACATGTAGGACATTTAATTAAATTAAAAAAAAAAAAAAAATGTTAGAAACCAGCAAACCAAAGTGAAATGTATTTGATCAAAAAATCATCATTTTGAAGTTGTTTAAATTTCACGAAACGAAAACAATACTAAATCAGAAAAGCTCTTGTATTAATATTTTTTAGCCTGTCTGTCGCAATCCAAGTTTCAAACAAATTGCTATTTATTCACGTCAAATTTCGTGATTGTTTGTCAAAGATAGGTCTGTTTGATCCTCAATATCAGCACGTGGGGTTGTTTTTAGGTCCTTGCCTCCACAAATCATGTATATTTAGGATGTAACCATTTGAAATATACCCTAATAAATAGACTGCGCAACTTTTCAAACAATGCTGCGAAATATACCTGGTTTATAGCAAACACATTAAGGCGAAAACAATACCTTTAAAATAAAAAGAAACACGTTGGTGCTTTGATGTTGACGTCAGTAGAGACACACAAACTTCGAACTCGATTGTTTGGCTAATACTTTTCGTTTTTTTAAGTGAGCGAGTGATTTTTTTCTTTAACGTGGTATACATATAGAAGCAGTTTTCTATTAAATTTGCAACATGCTGTACTCTACAAATTTACATCGTAGTACTAATCTTTTTAGCATCATTTAGGAACACTTTCGTTAAAACATTGGTCCCTTTTTACGACTAAGACCAACTCGGTTTTAATGCTGCTTACACAGAAACAGTTTCACTGCTATAGCAACAGTTCAGGTGCGCATGTGGGAGTAAAATTTATTAACAGGTGTTTGGGAACACCGAGATGTAGTTCGTAATAAGCAATAAGGAAGTTGTACAAAGTACAATGACGCATTCCATAGTTTTATAGTCGATGTAGGGTACTGAACTGATTTCTTTTGAAATCCGATACCTTTGCTACTGGTAAGTACTGCTAGGTTACGCTTGCTCAGACATGTACGTACTGTTTCGTTGTTTCCATGGCTAGGCCTATATTTTCATTTTCTGTATCTCAAAGGATAAAAAAATTATTTGTGACGTTAGAATTTCTCAAAAAAACCTTCAACAATTATACAGAGTGTCAATATTCTACATGTGCTGCATGGGTAACTTTGATATATTATAAGAGTTGCAAAGTCGGTTAGGTAAATTAGGAAAATTTCGAGACAAATTTAATACCATTTTGACATGTGATCTACATTAACCTTTTTAAATATTCCGAAAAGATTAAAACACAATATTTAATGGTAATAATGGTAAATAATTCCATAGCCACTTATGTTAAAACCAAAATCAAATACTTTTCTTGCAGAAATATTAATTGGAAAAAAAGTCGTTTTTCTCACTCACAATCAGTTTTAAAATGTTGTTACCTATGTATCTGTTAGTTTTTAAGTGTTTTAAACGTTTGTAGTATGCAAAAACATGTTGAACAAATTTTAACATAGTAAAAAGAACCTAGTGCATAGATAACTGTTTATAAATAATTTTTAAGAATGATTGTAATACTCATAAGAGATGGTTGGACACGTATTGGCCAACATGTCCTGTTTTTCAAATAATCTGAGGCTAATCAACCTTTGCATATGGGATGTAACAGAGAAAAAACTATGTAAGTAGGGATAACTTGGGAACTACGTTTAAAAAAAAAATGCAATTATGTAGTTTAACGAAATTTATAAAAAAAATTGCCCTGATGATGATTTCAAACCGAATCGTCGAAAAGTGTTGAAAATGTTTTTGAAAACGTTACATTAAGAGACCTGTTTTAAACCAGCAAAACTCTCTTTTATTAGATTCATTAAATCTAGAAGTAATTTTCCCTTAGAAATGCTTGAAATTGACTAAATATTAATCAAAACATCTGTGCCAAATTGTTCAAATTTGACGCACAATTTAAGGCAAACAATATCTTCTTTTTTTTAGACGAAATAACACCGTTTTTAATTTATAATTTTATATCTACTATTATCCAAATGGCTAGAAATTCTTCGCCCAAAATTTTTACAAAAAGATTTTCGACTTAAAATTCATAAAAAACAACACTAAGTTAAAAATTTCCATTCATTTATACATTCCTTGTGAATTTAAAAAAAAAACGCAACTATAGTTGGCATTTAAATGACACAGCTTTGCGTCATAAGTTGGAAATCGGTAGATAAAACTATTTCTTTTACGTCATTAGATTAAAAAAACAGAGAAATTATCAACTTATATAAGGTATGTCAATATCTATAATAATAAAGGAGATATAACACACTATTATAACGGGAAAAAAATGCAATGCCTCTGCAACCGATAATGATATTAAAAAGATTATAAACTGCAAAACTTTTCAAGTATTTGTGTCAGAAATTTGCAAAATGTATTTTAATTTAGTAGTTTTTTGCTTAAAAATAACAAAAAAAAAGAAATTTTAAACGACACTAATTAAATTTAGTGTGCAAGAATCTAAACCGAAACAAAAAATGTTCGTTTCTGATCTCTTAGTTATTAAATTATAGCAAAAACCATGGATATTTAATTATTAAATTTTTAACTTGGTCTACGGAGTTTACCCGCGTAATATTTGCATAATATGCTCGACGTTTCGGCAAGCTCTCCCTTGCTATTATCAAATTATTAAAATGTAAACAATACGGACTTTGAAGGAGTTTATCTAGAATTAAACAAACAAAAAATACACCTGAGTAAAACTTCACAGCTGTTATTTAAACTTGCCAAATTTCGTTTACAAAAAACCGCCCTCAAATACATCAAGTTACCATGTAAAAAAACACTTGAAGAAGTCTTTCAGAGCCGCAATCTGTGCCCGCCGCTTTACGCTTTCAACAGCTTATAAAATAAACCTATCCAACAACTCATTTTTCAGTTAATATACATTCAACATTAACGCGAACTACACACGTATAATATAAAGCTGTCTATCGGCCCATTTTTCAGTTAACGAACACTTGAGAGCAATATTTAACTAGGAAATTAAAAAACGCGGGTCCCGTAGATAAGTTTCGGCAGTTAAAACGAAGTTCAAAAGTTCACATCGGAAAAGACATGCCTTAGATATTATTAAGAAATACTAGTTATGAATTAAACCCTAGCAGAGACCATCGGCTGGTTTACAGAGATAAGGATTATTTAAAATTTATCTGATAAGATCACAGGTCGTAGGAGGCTTGGGACTAGGAAAAAAAGAGGTCGACTTGTTAAATATGAGATAACCATGGTTAAGTTTAGGGATTGGGTGTTAATGTTGATGCTATTACTAATAGTTTTACTGCCTACATAAAGGGTTTGTTTTACCTGATCATTATTAGTGTTTGTTTTTGCTAAACGGTTTTATAACTGGAGCTTTATTTACAGAAAGTCACGATAAAAGTTAATTAATGCGATATTTTTCCCACAAACATTGTTGCTAAAGTGTTTATCTTTCAAACTCGGGTAATAAAAATCGAATTCGTAACTGGAAAGTTAACATTTGTATGCAGGGGTTACAGTACGTAAACAGTAAAATAAATTTAAACTTGGATATAAATTATGTAAATAATAAAAAAGCTTTTTTTTCGAAGTATTTTTGTCTTAGTGCAAAACTACCACTCTACCACTTACAGTCTTAAAATTAGTCTCAAAATAGGAAGTGATGAAGCAACAAACGGAAGTCTTAAAAATGGCTTTGCAAATGAACAAGAAATACTTAAAAAGAAAAAGTTAAGTAATTTTCAATAAGGCTTACTCATTAAAAATTAAGTCTTTTTGTTACCAAACTAAATTGTTTCAGATTATCTATAAAATGAAAACATCTTGCTCGATTTTAATAAAAAAAACCTTTTATAGCCTGTACAAAATCTAAAACAATAAAAATTGTAAAAAGTTTTTAGATTTCTTTGATAATAGATAATAATAGTATACAGGTAGAGATTCAAAGCACAAATTGATTAATTGTATTAAAAAAAGTTTTAATTGTTAACTTCCAAATGGCACCCTATACTTTAACACAGCTCGGTTGGGCAAAATTTGAGTTTTATTAAAAAAATAATAAATCATTGATTTAAATTTAAAAAAACACGTATTTTTTGTTTAAGAAACTTGCCTATTTTTTTACAACTAATTTATTCATTATTCTTCCTACATTATATCTTCTATACAGAGTCATTCAAAAAGTATCAACAAATTAAAAAGTGTTTTTATTAAAAATTTATTAGAAACTCTTATTCTTGATTAAAGTTGGTGGATGACCTAAAACTAATTCTAAGATGGAATAAAATTCATACGATACTAGATTTTAGCGATTTGAGAAATATTCCAAGGGCCCTATTTTAAGAGTTACAAAAAAAACTTCATAGAGAAAGATTGTTTAGATTTCAAAATACGACCAAAGGTGAAATTTGTCGTTAAAAATTCAATTTTTATTTTTATAGCAATTTTAACATCAAAAAGTCTGCAAAAATGAAAAAAACTTTTTATTATTGGTTTCTCAAATAATTTTATTCTTGAGAAAAGTTGGTGCATGATCTAAAACTAATTTTAAGTTAAAAAAAGTTTAATATAAATTCATATAACACTAGATTTTAACGATTTTAGAAATATTCGGAAAGAGTTAAGTGCCCTTATTTCAAAAATTTAAAAAAAGTTGTTTAAAATTTAAAAATAATTAATAAATTATCGATTTCCCTTTTTTTTTTTAAACTTCCAAAATCGGTAAAAGCTAGTGTTGTATGAACTTTTATCGAGCTTTTTTAAACTTAAAATAAGTTTTAGACCATGCACCAACTTTCCTCAAGAATAAAATTTGCCGATTAATCGATAATAAAAAACTTATCTATTAGTTGCAAACTTTTTAAATGTTGACCCTACTATCAAATTCGAAAATGAAATTATAACGTCAAATTTCGTGTTGTCATATTTTTGATTTCTAAAAAATTTCTTCCCCTGAATTTTTTTGTAAGTTTTTAAATAAGGCACTCTACTTTAGGGAATACTTATTTTTAATATACATACTCAAAATCTGGTGTCATGTGATTTTTTTAAATCTTAAAATTAGTTTTAGGTCATGCATCAACTGATTTGTCTGGAATAAAAGTTTCTGAGAAATTTGTAATAAAAAAACGTTTTCATTTGTTGATTCTTTTTGAATGACGCTGTATAGAAGATGTAATATAGTGTGAACAATGAATAAATTAGTTGTAAAAAAGAAAAATTCTTGCAGACTTTTTGTATGAGGCTGTAGATCTTTCGACAATAAAATTAATTATTACTATGAAAATTTACAAAGTAAATCTACCGGAATATGTCTCTAACAAGCAAATTCCTGTCAATGTTCTGTTCTGTTCTTCTGTTTTTAGAACAGTCATGATTTTATAAATTAATTATAGATACAAATTTTCAAATTTCAACTAGATTTTGAAAGAAAAAGATTATGTTGTTACCAATCCAAAAAGCTAATGTTTGCCTGTCTGATGGTGCAAAAATCCAATATGGCGGCCATAAGAAATAAAAAAGTTGACTATCGCAACTTGAAATCTAGAACGCTTAGAACATTTCTATTAACGTCATCAAACCCAGGATGGCCAAAAACATAAAGCTGCCAAGTTTAAGTGAAATGGCGTCAATGGTGGGGAAGATAATAATATTTTTCTAAAATCACATTTTTCAGTTTTTTTTTGTAATAAATCAAAAATAAATCAAAATATCCAGGATTTCTTTTCAGATTCTCAATCGCCATAAAAATTTGCTACTTTTCTCTAGATTAACCGACCTTGTATCTCTCACCATTTCCAAGATAGCAATGGTGAGCATCGAAAAATGCACTACCCTGTATAGCGGTGCGAAAAGTTGAAAAAACTGCTCTAGATAGATTGTATGAAATACCAAAGCTTTTAAAATAAAGAACTTCTAATTGCAACACTTAGCATGATCAATATTCAAGCAGAATTTCTTTCATTTTAAAGTAAAACTTTTTTTAAACAATTGCGTACATAACTCGTACGAGTTTAGAAATTACGAAACGGTTTTGTTAAAAGCAAGGCTTTCCAGTCATTTTACTAACCTATATTTCAATGTAACACATGCAAATTTTGCAAAAACACGTACACTCGTCACGAGTTTGCTAAACAAAATGAGAAAATTCGCATTCCGGAAGTCATCGAAGACTTCAAAACTCACAACACAATACTCCGGTTACGATTTGCGTGCGCGGAGGTCAAGTTACCGTGAACAATTTTATTGCTTCGGCATCCACATGCATAAATTGTTGGCTTATTCGATAATCGCGAGGTGAGTAATAGTTTAATTATTAATTGGAACTCGGTGTTTGGGATTCAAAACTTTCCGAGCGAGATGAATTCGCTGTCGAGTGTTCGTTTTGTCTTTTAACGAACACTTGTAAGACGCTAACTTAAGAATTCTGATAGAAAAAACTGACGTGGGTACTGTTAAAGAGATTTACGATCGTAGTATAGGGGTATTTTTTTAAATACAAGAGCTTACTGACAAGTTTCTAGTCTAGCTTCGAATAAAACTGCGTATCTGCAAAGTACTATTATTTTTTCCACGACCACCTCTGTAAATTACGATTTTCTACGACCACTATTGTAAATGACTATTACTGTACAGCCTGCATGTATAGCAAGTGGGTCTTTACGCACGGTAAACAAATAACACAGTTTTCTAGAAATGATCAAGGTAGGCTCAATTCAAAATTGAACGGTAACAGCGTAGGTACAAGTGTGTTTACTATCAGTCCAAAAAACCGATAAAATCGTATGTATTATGTGATCGTAGAAAAAGTATAGTACAAAACTCGAGTTGTAAAGCAATTACGCACTCGTGGAAATACGCAAAATTGTTCCACTCGTGATCGTGAGTAATATGCTTCTTACAACTCTTGTTATGTAAGATACTATTATTCAACGTAATCACCCTTCAAGTCTTTGTAGTTAACACAACGTTCTAACCCTTTCAAATAAATTATTTCCTTGGCTTTACTTATTTATATTACACGTAAAATGAATCACTTAATAATTCAAACATTGAGATGGTTGTTTCTGTTTATATTTTGAATTTATCGACATTACATTAAGGTTTAAGGCTAGAAGTTTGCAATGCATTTTGAAAATAATGCACCAAAATATCTACAGTCTTTCTTATCTCTTACACGTTTTTAAACATCCACTGTGTTTGTAACAAAAACAAAATTAACATGTTCTAAGCATCTCGTTGGTCCAGCTGGGCTTATCTGTCATTCCCAGGACGTCCGCTGCCTGTTTCCCAGGATAAAACAGTTTCGTCCGTTTCGTATCTTGATCAACATCAAATATTAAAATAAACAACACCCGTTATCACTTTTAACATTCAAAAATTGAGCAACCCTGTTATCGCTTGCATGTCACATTGCTATTCGTACGTCACGATTTATTCATGATTATTTTTAAACCGCAAAATGTTAATGCAGAGTACGTTTTCAATGTTGTTGAACCAAGTCGGTCGACCGCATGAAATAAATATGAAATGGAAAATGTATTAAGTAGATTAATAAGCGTGCATTTGAAAAAATCCAATCTCATTTTACTACCATTTAGCGTAGCGGGAGTAAATCATTTATTATTTTCGATTTCCTCTAGTCGAAATGTCTCGGTAGCAGCTCACGATCCCTGACCCCAGCTCGGTTAGAACTAAGAAATTAAAAGGCTCATTTAAAGCAACCTTGCTCGTTAACACAGGACAATAAATAATATTTTTTCAGACGTCTCTACTGTTATATATTACTCGTAGAATTTAACAAGTGTTTAAAAGATTATTAAAGGGTTATAGAGTCGATTTCCTGTTGGACGTAGGGTTGGAAGATTTGTTAAACAAAATTTGGTCTAACAAGTTCTTGGATTATACAGGGTGGTCCACTTTTTTGTAGCAGGACTTTAACAGTCGATACAAAAACTTATTTTGAAGCGAATATTACATATCAACATGGGCCCAAAAACGCTTCAATTTAAAGATACAGGGTGTTGAAATTTTCGAAAAAATATCGATAATTTTTAACCATTTCCCAACCAGAAGATATGTTTAAACCAAATTTGGTATACAGCACCACCTTACAGGTTACCACATTCGGTGAGAATGTCAAGCCCCACAAGCAACCAGTGGCGGAGTTGTGGGGGTTCAGTTTCAATAATTTTTATAAAAAACTAGTACGACCCTGTTCAAAATCCAGTTCAAACTTGTTCTTGGGTAGAGCATTTTATTCTAAACAAAAAGTGTCACTTAACTTTTCTTCGTATCTACCACCGTTTGGCGCGAAATTTGATTTATTTTACTATTCTCGCGAAAAATTCGTTCTAAAAATATCGCGAAAAGCAGAAAATAGCAAATTGCAGATGGAATGCTCATTAATCGTTAATTTACAGAACTTCTTCCCTCATTATTAGCATGTTCTGTTATTGAAAACTTTAAAAAATCGGTAATTACTTTTTTATTTCGAATATTAGCGATATTTTTAGATCGAACTTGAGAGCAAATTTTTCGCGAGAATAGTAAAATAAATCAAATTTCGCGTCAAACGGTGGCAGATACGAAGAAAAGTGAGTAGACACTTTTTGTTTAGGATAAAATGCTCTAACCAAAAACAAGTTCAAACTGCGGATTTTGAACAGGGCCATACCAGTTTTTTTTTTTTAATAAAATTTATTGAAACTGAGCCCCCACAACTCCGCCACTGGTTGCTTATGAGGCTCAACATTCTCACCGAATATGGTAACCTGTAAGATGGGGCTGTATACCAAATTTGGTTTAAATACACCTACTGGTTGAGAAACGGTTAAATTTTCGATATTTTTTCGAAAATTTCAACACCCTGTATCTTTAAAATTAAGCTTTTATGGACCCATGTTAATATGGAATATACACTTTAAAATAAGTTGTTGTATCGTCTAAAACTTATAAAATTATTCTCAACAAAAAAAAAACGTATTATCTTAATTAACTCTAAATGATAATCCTTCCTTAACTCTTAAAACATATTTAATACGACTAGTTTGGACAACTAACACAGCATTGCTAAAGTTCCTTGATAAGTCATGGGGATTTCAGAAAGTAATATCGTAGATACATTTGTTAAATGGCACAAAATGTATGTACATAAGTGTGGTGATTTTTTTTCCAGAAAAAAACATGGTGTAGGTACTAAATTTAATTAAAAAACTGAAACACCCTCTTTTTTATTGTACCCTTTAGTGGTTTAGTGTAACATAAATGCTATCAAAGATTTAAAAAAATAGGTCCAGATCTTTTAAATATGTCTAAAGATATCATAAAGTCTATTTAACAACTTTTAACTAAAAAATCTTAATTTTTCTACCGTCTGCGGGTTATACTTCACTAAATAAAAACTTCTGGTAAATTTATTTAAGTATTTTATTTAGCTACTGCATTATACAATTTTCAAAACTTATTTAAGAAAACACCTTTTTCGTAGCTATTCATAATTTTTCTCTTGCTTAAAATTGCTTTACGGATGTTTATTTTTAATGTTTAACATTAAATCCATGAAACAAAAAAAAATACTGTTTTAAATTAAAAAAAAAACTCTTAATTTTATGCTCTAAACTTATACAATTTTAAAACGATTAAGAATTATGTACTAAATAGTCCTAATTTTTCTCAATTGCATTATTTCCTTTTTCCAGTAGTATTAATAATATTTAAACTGAAAAAAAAAACGGTTCCCTTCAGTTTTGAGCCCGTAGCCAGCAAGCCATGCTTTTTTAAAAACATACATTTTGTTACCTAATTTTTTACATAACGTACATTTAATCCCATTCAACCAAACTTTTATCTATTTCAGTTATTGATATGCCCAAAGCAGACGAATTTTGAAAATGTCTCCCAAAACTTACTGTCTTTAGATCATAAACCCCAAATTGATAGCGGCTTATTTTTTTCGCATATTTCAAATGTACGAAACAATTTATTTACAATAACATTTTATAAGATCAAAACATGTCCCATAGCAACATTTTGAAAATTATAGCTTTGAACTTGGTCGTTCGTTAAACTGACAGAGGTCAGGGTTGGATAAGGTTCACTCGTATCCTCAACTAATTCACTAATATTAAACCTCGCATGACTCTGAAAAGTGATCTTATTTGCGTTTTGATAACACAATTTACAATTACTGCTATTATTCTGTACAAAATTGCAACATTATACGAATAAGTATTAAAAAGTTTTAAAATTGTGTAAATAGATGAACACGAAACATACAGGATGTTCCAGAGATAATTAACACCGAATCTCAAATGTTTTGAAAAATAACTCCCATAATCTACATGTTGTATGTGTAACTTTGTTATTATAAGAGTTACATAGTAGGTTAAATTAGCAAAGTTGGGCAGCATTTCAAGACAAATTTAATGCCATTTTGACAATTGACCTACACCCTCAACTTTTTTAAATATTTTGAAAAAACTTAAAACTGGCGAATTGTTCAATGTTAAATAATTCCATAGCCACCTATGGTAAAACCAAACTATAAAATGATTCCTGTAGATAATTATACGTAGAACTAGAAAAAAATATCTAAAAAGTCATGTCACACTCGGTTTTTGAGATATAAACCAAACTTGCTTTTTTTTTTAATGGCAACCATAGTTGGCTATGGGTTCATTAAAGGAGCTTATTTTTTTCTGATTTAAAAAATGTATTGGTTGTACTATCTATTTTTATTAGGTACTTCATCTCTTAAAATTTGCAAAAAAAAAACAAAATTATTACTAAATAGTATAAGGGTGCCCAAGATTTTGACAATAATGTCAAGTTTTCTTGGTTTATATCTCATAAGCAGAAGCAATTGAAATTACCAGCAAAAATTGTTAAACATGTACAGGGTCTTTCAGAAAAAACACGAGCCCCGGGGCAGTGTTTTTAAGCTTAAAATAAAATTTTATGGGCTTACTCAAATTTGGACAAATAATATGTCTCAATATATTGATACCTTACAAATTTTAACATATTTCAGGAAAAAATTATAATCAACAGTATTAAAATGCTAACAGGAAGGAAAAACAGAGCCACATTCTACATAATTTTGCTAAAAAAGCAGTGTAATTTGAAAAACACTTTTTAAATACATAAAGACATGTATTTTTAAGCCACTATTCGCAGATTTTTTCAACACAAGGTTTGCCGAGTTAATTTCTAACAATAAACGATATATTTAAAGCAATTATGACCTCTGGGACTCCCTATATTTCAAAATATTTTCAGATAGTTATGGTGACTTATTTTAGTACACAATTCTAGTCTAAAACATCTCAACAAAGTAAAAACCAATGTAAGTTCTATACATACATTAGCATCGCAAACACATGACTAATGTGTAGCTATATAGCTCAAGTAAAAAATGTACAATCACCTACAAAGTTTACTTCTTTGTAAAATATAAAAAATCAAAAGCAAAAATCGGCATTTGCACTTTAAGTTTACAGCAAATTCGATCATATATGAACTTATAACCAATCAGACACAAATAACCGAGTAATTCTATAAGCAATAAATCTTGTGTTACGTTTGTTCGACAGTTTAGAACAGTCGTCCTCAAACTTTCTTGACTGTGGAGCGCTATATAGCGTAAAAGCTTATATAGAGCCCTACGATTCTGTGTACAAGGCGTTTCAAAGTATTTTTCAACTTTTTGGGGACTCAGTTATTATAAGATCTACAGAGATGGTTAAATGTACAGACTTTTATGGAATTTTGAGCACATTTTAAATTCTCTATACGTCAAAATGTTCCGAAAATGAATGGAAATACGCTTTTTTTGATTTTCCTTTACATGGGTTTTGATTTTAGGAATTAACCTACAATTATGGGCTTTTTCATGGTACTGAGCTACTGAGGTACGACGAACCGAAAAAAAGCATTTGTTTTTTGATAATTCTTCAGAGTTTTTTGTTACTTATTTATTTAAATACGTAGCAGTAATTTACTTGTTTGAAATAAAAGCCTAATATTTTGGCACAGTTTTAGAACCGCTGTAATAGAAAACATAGTAAGATTAACAATAAAGTTTCGTCCCTGCAACAACGAAAAAACAGTTCTTAAACGACAACTAAGCGCCATCACACATAAACTATTCATGCACACAAGTCATTGCCATAATTTATTATTTTCGATATTGTTATCAAAATTAAACTGAAATAGATTGTCTAGGTCATGTTCAAAGCGATAGGTAGGCATTATCAAACAAATAATGTTAATGAGTTTATTTACTATAACGTTTAATTTCAAAATTGTTTGTAAATGTTGTGGCCTTACATACATCATAGTGGCGTTGTTGTCATCTCGATTTTTAACATTGCAAAGAGTGTCGACTTCGCTGACGAAAAATTCTGCGTACGCTTTAGTGGACACTTTGCAAATTTTAAATAAATGGCCTCGAGACAGAAATGCATATTTACAAAGTTTAAGTGTTGGAATACGACTTAAAAAAACAATTGAAGACGCGCAAAAACAAAAAATAATTTAAAACCATGCCAACTTATATAAATTAGTTTTTTTTTTAAATCCTATTATCTATGTATATTTCGAAATAAGAATTGACTACTAAAAATTGTTTAGGATTTTTGTGTTTACTTCCCTTAATTTTGCCTAAAACTGTATAAACTATAAAGGTTTAATTTTAATGCTTAGAGTATGCATTAGACTGAATGCAACGCCAAATTTATAAAAAAATAAGGGTTTACAATATTGTTTTGAAAATCCGTCACGTTTCAATGGTTTTAACCAGCCTTAAAGATATAAAACGAAACATCTTGTACACGAAATTTTCTTTTAAGGCTTAAAACGCGTAGGTACTAGGATTCTACGCAGTATCGGTATGGTGTTCCAGCACAGTCTCTGATAGTTCACTGGACGGTTAGTCAGCTGTTCCAACTGTTAAAAAATATATAGGTACATGAACTAGTCAGTGTACGGTCAAAACAGTACGTGAATGAAGGCATGTACTAGCGCATGGATTTTTACACGCATGCGCTGTTCATAACTAAAGTGAGCTCTGGTAGCTATGCATCGCCCTCCCAATCCCATTTAGTACGGGATTCTTAAGGTGTTTACCCTTGCGATGCGCTCATTTCTATTAACCCAATAAACACAATTATTGTCATTTACGGTTACGCCAGTCGTAAAAGCGTTCCCACAACGGCTAATACTGGCCAATACATACGAGGTCTGTCTATAAAGTAACGGGACTGGCTCTGTAGCTGCCTTCGAACACAACGAGGGTCAAATGACAGCCCAGAGACGGTGACCTTGGACGTCTCTGAGCATGAGCGTCCGCAGGGGGGGACAAATGGAGCACTTGCCCCCCCCCGGATCGAGTAAAAAATTTGACAAATTACAATCGTTAAATTAAAACTTTAGGTAATCTTTAGAAAGGTCGGAATTTTATGATTGCAACATAAATTGCGCCCCCTGGATTTTTTTTGCGGACGCCCATATCTCTGAGCCTGCAGAGCAATCGGACCCTCAGACATTCACCACCAGTCGTGGTTAAGTGTGCTTGCATTTCACCTCGCTGTTAAGTTATAAAATTGAACGTGTGTTTGAAATTTTTGGGGAAATTAAACAAAACACCGAGAGAAAGAGTTAAAAAAGCGCCCAAAACTCTGGCAAAATGGTTTCATTCTGCATCTAGGCAGTGCTCCGCACACAGAGCTCTCCTGGAACATCCTTCCTATTGCCCTGACTTAGCATCCTCTGACTTTTTCCATTTTCCAAAAAAAAGAAACCCGTTTTGAGTCATTGGAGGGTGTTAAAAAGAAAACGTCACAGCCTCACAGCTATTAAAACAGTTATCAGAAAATGAACTGCAACACGCCTTCGAGCAGTGAAAAATAAAAATGAATCGATGTGTGAGTGCCAATGGGAACTACTTCGAAGTAAATAAATATCCTTTTATGAACCAGTCCCGTTATTTTATAGACAGACCTCGTAGTGCGAATAAACCAGTTCATGTACTTATACATGAATTCGTTTTAAATCGCTTGTTGGAACAAACTCATAATAAACGACACACACTGTACATAAATATTCACTTTCAAGTCTTTAGATATCCTTTACGATAAAATACAACGCAAATTTTTTAAAAAGAAGCGCACATCAATTTTTTTCCGAAAATGTTGATGGTCCTTCGTGACGTGAATTTTTCCGTTTTTTCGCCAAGTTACGCGGTTTTTGTATGCAACCCAACTAACAGCGACGTTTTTTTCAGGCGTCGATGGTTACGGAGACGACGTTACACAATACAGTCCCGCCTCTCAGCCCGAAGGGGCGGAACCTTCGCCCCATTCCCGTGCAGCGACGCCCCTGGAGTGCTTGTCCTATGCTGAATCCCAAGAACAAGACAATTACCCTACGGCAATGCGTGCAGACGGGGATTATCTCCTCTTCAACAGCAACGAGGTAATTTTTTATTTTTTTTTAACTAAAAATTTAGTTTACGTTCGAAAAATTTTCCAAAAATTATAACAATTTCAATATCCTTTAAGATTTAAACTTAATTTATTTAATCTTAAATTTGCATTACAAAATAATTTTAAATTGTTAATGTGCCTTTTATACCATTAAATTTGCCAATTTGTAAGTCCAAGTTTAAAGTTTCTTTCATGTAAATGTTTTATCCTTTACTTTACAAAAAAGGGGAGACCTTTTGGATTTGAATTGCAAACATTAAAAATTTAAAAATTGTTAGTACTTACATTTGCTAAAGGGCCCCCCTTTTTTACACAATAAAGTCACTAATAACATTCTTTGTAAGTGGGATGTATAAATTACTTTAATTATATTTTTATTTCGTTAATTGCTTACGTCAGCGTCGGAGACGGCGTCCAGGTATGGCACTAAACCCTCAACGAGTTTTTACCCTAATAAAATTTACAAATTTTCAGGTACACATCGAAGAACCAGGTACACAATATCTCCAGTTAGACACTGTTCAAGGGGTAACGACAAACTCTCCCCACGGTAGTGGAGATTCGAGTCCTGGTTCGCCCAGGAGAGTAGCATTCACACATCTAAATACAATATCACCAAGTGACCACCACGGCACCCTGGAGGGCCCACAGTTAACGCAACTTTCCAACCACATCAGCTACTCGGGGACAGTGGACACATCACAAAGGTGAGAGAATTTTTATCGTATTCATTAATTAAAAACATAGTGAATTAAACAATGTGTGGTTAACTGAATATACTATAAGGAATACGATTCTAAAAACTATTATTAAATAAGAAGATAGCCCCGCATTTTATACGTTTATTTTTCATACATTTCTTCATCCAGTTTCCTAAAATAATCCCCAATTTTTGTTCTGGATGTACTGATTAATGAAGTGTAAAATAATCACTTTAATGTACACATTTCGCTTTGAAATGACAAGAGTACGTAATAGGTCGAATCGAGAACAAAAAGGTTACTACAATAACCATTTTAAATAATAAATTATTGTTTTTTTACGATAAACGCTCATTAATCTGTAAATCTTGGAAAGATTTCACTGAGTTTTTATAAACTGTATTTTGTACTATTACAGTAAACATAAGCGATAAAAAAAGTTTGAGTTATGCATTTTTTTGCTAGAGTTCAAAAGCTAAAAGGTTTCCGTTAATTGGTTGATCTCCAGTTTATTAATGATATCTGTATGAAAGCGGATAATATAATAAATAATTTTGTTATCTTAAGGCGCTCAACTTTTTTTACATTGAGGTACCGGTTTAATTGCTGTAATTTTTTTTTTTCGATACGTTTTTGAGTCGCATTTTAGACGGTATAAATCCACAGTAAATCGAATCGACTCATCATATGTACATATTTGCATATAATATATATCTTATCTTGTTACATTTTTACGATAAGACTATATATGTTCTACAGAAATCTCAAATAAAGGATGTGTTTTTACCCTCTTACTAGACACCAACGAATTTAAGTAAGTAATTTAAACGAATTTATAAATATTCAAATAAAATAAGTTACTATGATGGAATCAAATCAGAATAAGTACCAATTTCCCTTTTTTTTGACAAAAATTGCATTAACAATACCATTTCAAGTATCTCACAAAATGTCAACCAACCCACGTCAATCTGTCTGCCCGAATGTCCACTTAAAATGGTCTGGACGATAAAATTTAATAAATTAATATGATTTAAAAAAACAATAATCATTTTAAAACTTACTCAAAAATTGGTGCGCTTCTGTTTTTATTGGATTTTTTTTTTGTCTGCCAAAATCTGAAAGAAAATAGAAAGTCATACGTTAATAAACTGTTTACCAATGTTTCCTGTATAAAATTTTTAACATTAAATTCAACAAAATGTAAATAATGTTCTTATCTTTATCTAGAATCGCAAAAGATAAATTTGTTTAGACTGTATTAAAAATGATGAAATATAAGCAACAATCTTTATATTTCAATTCAGTCTGCGGTGCAATTAATAAGTCTTTTGCTTTTCAGTATGAAAAAGCAATATTTTGTACAATTACTTCTACATAAAAACAAAAAAAAAAAACGTTTTGTTTTTAAGCTTGTTCATTTTCTCAAAGATATTTATGTATATTTTGATTCAAATTTGAGCCCATTGCGCTATTATTTACAGAAATTTATGCTATTTAAACCCATGAAATTTAAATTTCGTCTCAATTATTCAGCTTCTTTAAAAAAAGTACGGATAATGATAATTCAATATATTTTCAATGTCTAAAATTTCATCATTCTGTATTATATTCCTGGGATTCAAAAAAAAAGTCAGGAGAATTAGAAGGGTCTGGTAACGTTTCCCAGTCGAGTTTTGAACTGCCTATGCCTCATACAGTTGTCAAGAGTCAAGAAAAGGTGTCCAATGCCCAAACTTTTCATTCATTTTATAATGCAAAATTACATTCTGCATCAATCTGTATTAGAGTTTTCTATACCTATCTGCAACAATTTTCGAGTTATTAAGAATTTTTGATAAAGTTTATAGTAATTATTGCAACATTTTTAAATAGTAAGACTTTGAAATGACAACAAATGCCAATATTAATAACTGTAAACCACTTTTATCGTGTTTGTCTGAAGTATCCATGAAAATGGAAAATCAAAAGTATTGAAACACGAAATTTTGAACTTATTTCATATTCAAAAAGAATGTCACAAGATTATTGAAAGAACTTGCTCTGTGTTCAATGACAGGTATCCTCATTTGACTGTAATGACCAGACAGAAATTTCAATGAACAGAATAAATATTTTTGCAATTTAGAAGAGTGAAATCTGCTAGTATTCGACCTAAGCGTGCGACAAATAATGAAACTAACAAAGTTAACATCCTGGGATATTTGAATGACCATCCTCAGCGGTCAATTCGATTGGCAGCGCAAGACTCGGGTTTTAATATACTATGCTGTACAAGCTACATTAAAAATGCACAACTATTCGTTCGCACTTTCAATAATCTTGTGATATTGTCTATGAATGTAAAATAAATTCAAAATATTCCTGTTTGAATACTCTTGATTTTCCATTTTCATGGATACTTCAGACAAGCGCGATAAAAGAGGTTTACAGTTATTAATATTGGTATTTGTTGTCATTTCCAAGGCTTACTATTTAATGTCACAATTTATCTTAACTTTATTAAAAATTCTTAATAACTCGAAAATTGTTGCAGATAGGTATAGGAAACGCTAATACAGATTGATTCAGAATGTAATTTTGCATTAGAAAATGAAATAAAAAATTGGGCATTGTATTTGAAACAAACGAGTTTTAGTGGTCTGAAGTTGCATTAAAAGAAAATTAAATTTTGGACACCCTGTAAGTAATGCAACGATTGCAAAAATTCCAGGATGTACTCTCCAAGGTTTCTTCTAGGCATGGTCTAAATTTAACCGTTTTTTCTTCAAAAATGGCCGCGGTAGATAATATTAAGCATCACGATGAAAATCAAAAAAAATTCAAAAAAGTCCAAAAATCTAACAAACGACTGCACTTAGGTATAGGAAATGCCATCAGAAGTCCCTCTAAAATGACGTGTTAAACCCAAAAATGCATTAAAAAATGGACCATTGTATTTGAAATAAGAAATTAGACGTCAAATTCCGGTATTTCCGGAAGTGTCGCCATCTTGAAAATATTTTTATTAAACAGATCATTATAATATTTTTATTAAACAGATCATTATGGTCATAACCAACATTTCAGATCCATACCCTTTTTCATTCTTCACATATTTTTAATGCCCGGTCCCAATCAGTCACCCTGTATAAACAAGTGCTACCGATAACAACTTGAAAAATATTCATGGCAATCTGTAGTTAAAAAAAAACCGCACGAACTTTTTTGGTTACCTGATAGCTGCTTAAAAATTAAGTATTTTACTTAGTGTCAGGGTTTTATAAGGAAAAATTAAAGCATGAGTAATAATTTTTGTACAGGATATAAAATGTCGCTTTGTGACATTTATTTATTTATCTCTTATTTTGTCGTTTAAAAAGGAACGAGGAAAAAGGTTTCGAAAACTGTTCCAGCACAGTAATTATTTTTAAAAACCTCTATCGGACTGAACATTTCTACGCGATTACAATCGACAAATTGGCTGACAAAGCGTTAACGATTCTCGTGGATGTTAGACAATACAAAATTTAATATCTCGATTGTGTATCATAATATTTATATGATGGCGATATTGAAGACGGCTAAGATGTAAATATAAGATGAAAAAAATTGTGTGGGCGGCATTCGTCACACGGCTATTATGTAATAAGAATTAGTACGGATTTATTACTTTAAATGCAGGCGCTGCATTCCGCATTTTCTAGCTTATTGTTGTCTCAACTTACTTAGCCAACAACAGATATATTAAATTACCACACTTGGATGCTCGACTTTTTCAAGTCACAATAAACAAACAGAGCTATTACTCGCTCAAACTTATTTATTTACCAACTAATTGTCGCAAGTTTTAACCTGAGTTGGAGCCACAACTGTAAGCTCTCTTGCAAGACAGCGGTTCTCAAAACTTGCCCTTTGCAGGGCCCTGCTGGTCTCTTAAAAAATATTTAAAAGCTTTTGGTAGTTTGTGCTTAGCAGTGTGTGTGTGTGTGTGTGTGTGTGTGTGTGTGTGTGTGGATAATTTTAACGGATTGTTCCTAACATAATGCCAAGTAGAAAATCTTACAAAAACGTTGGCTAAAGGACACCACACACTCCAAAGGCTTCCTTACATCCAAAAAAGATTTTATTGTGTGTTTGGTGAACAGCAGCCGGAATCGACTATTATGAGTTTTTGGAAACGGGCCAAACCATCACTGCTTTGTTGTTTTCAGCGAGTATAAGCAGCACTAATCCAGAAACAGCCTTCTTTGATCAATCGAAAGAGAGTGCTATTTTTACAGGACCGCTAGATCTCATACCGCAAAAGTGACACGGGCAAAAATTTGCTGAACTTCGCTGGGAAACGTTACCAGACCCTCCTTATTCTCCTGACATTTCGACAAGTGATTACCACCTTTTCTTGCCTCTTGACAACTGTATGAGGCATAAGCACTAGGCAGTACAAAACTCGAGTTGATGTAATACATTTTTTTATTCAAAATTTGTGGATTTCCACAATAACGGAATACAAAAATTGGCGTCACGTGGGCAAAAGGTCATTGGGTGTGATGGTAATTATTTCGAGAATAATAATTTACTGGTTTCTAATACATTTTTATATTTTACCTTCAAAAACCGCCCAACCTTTTTTGGTTACCTGATATACAGTAATACAGTGTCCAAAAGGTATGGAATATGCTATATATATCATTTAATATCCACTTTAGAGAAAAATTTTGTGGATACAACTTGTTTGGTACTTAGTTGACCACCATAAGACAAAATTTAAATTTTTTCGAATAACAAAAGCGCAACGAAAAACAATTGAATTTTTTTAAATGACAAGATACGCCTATATTATACTCATTCGAAAAAGAATGTTTTTCTCTTTTTAATGATGCACAATTTTAGTGCACTTACTTAGGCAACTTTTTGAGAAAAACGCAAAAAATAGTCTCAAATTATTTTAATTGTTTAGTATTTATTTTTAACAAAAACATCACAACTAAAATTTTTTGCCGAGATCTACAATAAGTGTTCAGACTGTGAACCATTTACAGCTTGGCAATGATAAACTCGATTTTTAAACCCGTTAATAACATTCCCAACCATTTCAGGTGTAATAGACCTCATCTCTTCTCTAATACGATCATTTAAATTTTCGATATTCTCCGGCCTCTTAGCATAAACTTAATTTTTAAGGTGACCCCAAAGGAACAAGTCTAACGGACTTAAATCCGGCGAGCCAAAGAATTAAAAAAATAAAATCAAAATCAAAATAAAATTGAGAGTATATTTTTGCGTTTTTCTCAAAAAGTTGCTTAAGTAAGGGTAATTAAGTTTTGCATCATTGAAAAGAGAAAAAGTCTCTACCAAATGAGTATATTACCTTGTCATTTAAAAAAATTCAATTATTTTTCATTGCGCTTTTGTTATTCAAAAAAATATTTTGTTTTATGGTGAAAAACTAAGTACCAAGCAACTTTTATTCAAAACATTTTTCTCTAAAGTGGATATTTACTGAGATATATAGCATATTCCATACCTTTTAGACACACTGTATAATACGCTAATATTAAAGTACTGAAAACGTTAAAAAACGTGTAATGTTTTGCTTAATTTTGATGAAATAAGTTAAACTTAATCTTTTTTGTTCCAAAAATCAATTTTTCTGTATCAACTGATATAGTATTGGACATGTTTATCTCTTTTAATCAGTAAAGGGTTTGACACATATGTTTTACAATTAATTGAATTATGATTAAAACGATCTAAGTTAAATATTGTGCAATAGGTATTGGCAAGCCGGTGTTTTTAATGAACAATAAATGAACCAAATCGTACATCAGTTGAAAGAAAAAAAGTTTCGTTAATTGTTCATCTTTTACAACCTGCACAACTCTACACTTTAAAACCAAATATAGTGAATCGGTGATTCACTTTTGACTTTGAAAAATTCTCATCGCCTTTTAGAATCATCGTTAAAAATATTATTAAATATGGTCAAAAGAATGACAATAATGTATAGCATTTTATCACGCCAAGGTCAAATGCAGATCTATTTATATGTTCTAGAAATAATTTAGCACTATCGGACTAAAATTTCAAAACTATACCACTTTTAAACCAGACCGTTATCTTCGAACAAGAAAAAAGGTAGTTTGTTATCAGACATTTATTATAAAACTGTTAAATATGGTTTTAAATCATAACATTAATAAAATAAACAAAGATTAGTAGTGTTAAGGATGAAATATACATATATGAGCAATAGATTATAGTTGTAATTTAATAAATTTTTCTATTATTCAAGTGATTCATTCTAAATATAAAAAAAATATATCAAGGATTGTAAAAAAATATCCAACTTATGGGAGATACAGCTCTGTTTAATAAGATCCAAAAAAAAAACTTAAAAATTTTTTACAGCCTGATTTTTTGTGGTAAACTTTCCTCACACTCAAATTTCCAAGTGTACCGTCTTGCAATTTTTGTTCATATACAAATCCTAAAGTTCCGGGTCCCTATTTTAAACTTTAACAACTGTGAATGTACTAAAGTGCTAAGCACTTCTTTGTGTGTAATTACAGTTACACTCCTAAGAACAAAAACGCAGTCGTCTAGTTCTATTGACCGATGTAAGTAATTAAAGTTTAACATATTGTCGCGTGTGCATCCACGAGCGTCGACCACCGGTTCTTTAAAGTAAATCTTCATGTAAAAGACACAATAAGTAAAGTGTCATGTACTTTACAGCACGTGTTTGTACACGTGGAATCACCCGAGCGCGCTACTGGTTTCCTTCCGTTCGGAAAAATCCCCAACAGCACGAGGGGACTGGACTTATAGCCCGGTTAAAAAAATGTATTTTCTGTCGATGAATGTATAACAATTTTCAAGGCGTTGTACATATAATTGTAACAGGAAAGTGGCGCTGATAAGAGACTTCCTGTTATGTGTTTTAAAAACGCAAATTACTTCCAAATACTAGATTTTACTGTTTTTTATGAACACATTTAGTTAATAAGTTCATTTTTTGATAATGGTCAAGTAATTCTCGAAAAAATTAACATAAATTTAGTGTTTCTTCAAGCAATAAAGAGAGTATATCGGTTCTGTATTATATATTCAAAAAATTTCAACTAAAACTGTTTATTCCACGAAGTTTAAACATAATTTATTACATAAAAATCAGTTTTTTATATCGGGATAGCAATCTGTTTCTCAATTTTAGTTTTTAAGCATTAAGCCAAAGGTCTTTTATCTAAAAACCTTATTTTAATTAGAACTATTATTGATAGACAGTGTTATTCATAAAGAGAAGTTTGTTATCGGTTACCCAAAAAATGATTCTTGATAAATACGTATAGTCTAAAACTACTTTCAGGATTAGAAAAATTCCATGCAAATTCATATAGCACTCAATTTTAGGGTGAGCTTGCAAGAAACTTTTTATTATTTTAAAATTAGTTCTAGGTCAATAAACTTTATGATCGACACGGTATATAATACAACATACATATAACATCAGCTGCAACAACTTACAAACTCTGTCAAAGAAAATTGCAGAATTATTTATACACTTGGAAGTTTTTGAAAAAAAATATGATGGCCCATAAAAACATTAGGCAGTATTCAAAAGAAGTGAAGATAAATGTTTATTAGAATGTATAAGGTTTAAATAAGTTTAAAGAGCTGTTATAATTCTTTAAGCGTTTAATCATGTTAAACGAACTTTATGTAATCGAAAAATTCCTAAGGAATTGCAGCTAAACGAAAGAAAAATTCGTTTCTAATAACATTTGCCCAATTAATTTTTCATTTTCCTCCCGCACGGTAAAAAATTATCACAATAAAACAAACTACAAATATTTTTTTTTAAACCGCAATCGCGACTATGAATCTAATTTCAAGAAATATGAATCAAGTACAACAAACCTAGAGCTCGTGATATATCTCCCAAACACTTATGTTTGTATTAAATAAAAACAACAACAACAAAAATTGTCAGTGTTTGTTTGCTATTAGTCTATACCTTCCAGGTAAATACATGATACCGTTCTTGACCATGACTTTTCAATTTCAGTTGTTGATATTTAACGTGTATTACCCTCTGGGGTTAACGATCTGCAGTAAGCGAAGGAAAATAATTCCACGCTCGCTTCATATACGATTGCACAAACTTGCTCGAGATTTTTGGTCAAATTGCTCTTGGAAATCAAAATTTTATAAATCTCGAAAAACGTTACTTAGCTGTTAACTTAAAACTGTTGACAGAAATATCTGTTGTTGGCTGATTCGCGATTAAGTCATGTTTATTCCAAGAGCCTCGAAATTGTAGCTTCTAGTTCAAAAGTCAAAAATTGCGTTATACGGAAACGCCCAGGAGCTTAAAATAAACGAAACGTCTAATATTAAATCTAATTAGGTCAAAAACGTTAAAATAAAGTAAAAAAATTATATTTCACTTAAACGGTTGACTTTGTGCCCTTATCTCATACATTATTGGAAGTAAATTTTAAGAGGGATCCAAAAATATAAAAATATACAGCGTGTTCCATTTAAAATTTCAAAGTTTGAGTTCGTTTCCGGTTGAACCGGAAGTCTTATTGCAACCTCAATATTTTCATCGAATCCCAAAAATAACATTACGCTCAGATAACAAATTTCATTGTAATATCTTCAATAGTGTTCCAGGTATTTGTCTGTTTCCATACTTTAGCGCAGCACTGTATAAGCAAAACCCTACACAAATGCTAAGCATTTGTAATAAGGTTAGAAATTAATTAATTACCAGCTCAATTATCTAATAAATGAGATGAAATCTAAACATTAAACCATGAAATTATGCAACAAAGTTATTTCCGTACAGTTTGTACCTTATACTTGGTAACCAATCATTCCTTTGAGGCTTCTAAACTTATCTAAGCCATAAAAACAGCAATGCATTGACACAGTAACGTGTTTTGTCTCATGCTGTAATAGATTCTCACATTCAAGTATTTGCAAATTGAAGTTTAAAATCGCGGTACGAAAATATGCCGTTTACTCTTCACCAGTGACGGACTGGGAACAAAAACCGGCCCGGGCATTCAGATTATAGAGGCCCACAGCCAGGGTTGGTCAAAATTTGATTTTTATATAAAAAATCAACAATCATTGATTTAAATTTAAAAAATCAACAACTTTTGATGTTTTTTTTTTTTTAAACTTGACTATTATTTTTCCTTTTCACAACTAATTTATTCATTTTTCACGTTACATTATATTCTCTAAACAGCGTCATTGAAAAAGAATGCAAAAAATGGAATAATTAATTGTTTATTATGAATTTTATTGTTAACTTTTTTAGTTCTTTATAAAAGTTGGTGCATTACCTCAAACTAATTTTAAGATGAATTTTTTTTATAAAAATTCATACAACACTAAATTTTACCTATTTCAAATATATTCACAAGAGTAATGTGCCCTTATTGAAGAGGTACAAAAAAACCTCAGGAGGAAAGATTATTTAGAATTAAAAATAAAACCAAATGTAAAATTTAACGTTAAAATTCCAATTTTTATTTTTGAAGCAAGTAATTTTAACATTAAAAAAAACTGCAACAAATGGAAAAGCTTTTTATTATCGGTCTCTCAAAAAATTTTATTCTTAGGAAAAGTTGGTGCATGGTCTAAAACTTTAAGTTTCAAAAAAATACGGGCACTTTACTCTTGCGAATATTTCTAAAATCGCTAAAATCTAGTGCAGGTGTTCCCAAAGTTTTGACCAGGCGGGACAAATGGTAAACTTCGAATATTTGGCGGGCCAAAAAAAAAATGTTTTTGAGACTTTGATTTGTGGAGAACCAACAAAAACTCGAAATGTCAAAACATGTAGATATATATAATTTTTTTGTGAAAAGCAAATTATCTGGTATGAATTCAATATGGCGGATTGTCTGACATCGCGCGGGTCGTATTTTTAGGGTTCGCGGGCCGCATTTGTCATCTAGTGTCATGAATTTTTCTTGATATTTTTCCAGCTTAAAATTAGTTTTAGAGCATGCATCAACTTTTACTACCCACTAAAAGCTTTATATGGTAAATACTTACACAGACTTAATAAACTCGCATCAATATATTTATTACGAATCTATTTGTTAAACAATGTGTTTTATAAAATAAGCAGATTATGAAACTACTATTTACATATGCACACGCCATCTATAGCTATAGGCTTCAGGGTTCGGATAATATCGGGACTATTTCTGAAGCACGAGTGGCGCGATCAAACATACGACGCTATTGCGTATTGTGGAGCCCCAGAAAAATATTAAGATTGAATACGGCCCGTATTAAACGGGCAAATGTTATAATCATAATTTTTGCGCTCCTTATACTTCAGCGCCGAACTTATTAATCCCGTAGCTTAGACCGGCCCATTCGGGCACCGGCCCTTCGGGCATTTGCCCGAACTGCCCGATGGCCAGTCCGGGCCTGCTCTTCACGTACGTTTATTTTTGGTGATGCAAAAATTGACTGAGTTAAAGGAACACAACATTTTGATTCTGAAAACATGGGGCTGTGATTAAGTTAAAATTGGGAACATAATTGTGCTGTAGATTTGGGTAACTTTGCCCTTCGTGATTACATAACTCAACCACTGATAACAATTTTGAATAGTTTATTACTAGAAATTCGTAGCAATCTCCACGATGTAATCAATACAAACGCTTACATAGTTAATGCGTTATGATGCAATGCAAATGTGGAATATAGAAAAATTAAAACGGGGCCCATACGCAAGAATTAATAATGATAAATAATGCAGCTGATGTGGTTAAAACGTTAGCTGTGAAAATGTTGTTGGTTATGCGAATTAAAAAAGTTTTTTTTATGTAGTAGATTCATTTTAAAGTGAAACGGGGTGATAATTAATGATTTTACAGTAGAAATGGCTTAGTTGTGTTTAAGTTTCGTTACCATGAAAAAAGGACTGTGCTGCTTTTTGGCCATCAACACAATTACACGAGTCTCTAGTATTCAGTGCTGAATTTTTCACCTAAATATGCTTCACTATTTACTAAAGCATTAAGAAAATTGCATTAAACCTTACATATTTCGTTATAAGCTACAAATAATAGTAAATTTACATTCAATTGTATTTTTTTTTATAATCCAGAGATGAAAAAGTAAACTGAAAGATGCAAATCAAAAAATGGCACCATTTTATTTATTTATTTAGTCATGAGTCTTTCTACTGTAAGGTTTAGGACTGTTGAGTTGTGTTGTGCTGACTTTTTCCATGTTTTTCTGTCTTGTGCTAGCTTTTTTGTCTTTCCATTTGATGTTTCTATCTGTTTTTTAACTTCGTCTTGCCAGGTTTTATCGGTCTGCCTTTTTCTCTGTGATCTTGCTTCATAGGTTTTTCTGGTTAACCTCTCTTCTTTCATCCTATAAATGTGACCCAACCATCCCAGCTGTCTTTCTTGTATTTTTATTTCGACTAATTTTGTCTTTAATTGTTTTCTATATGTATATGTTTCATTCCTGATCTTTTTTGGTTTATCTTTGGATTTTTCTTTGAAACCTCATTCCAGCTGCATTCACTCGACTACTATTTTTGTTTGTGAGTGTCCACGTTTCACTTCCGTATAAAAGTGCCGGAATTACTACCTTTTTGACCACTTTCACATTGGTTCGTTTTGGGACTTCTCTACTTCCAAAAAATGTTGTTCTTAAACTGTTAAATACTCTTCCTACATTTCGCTTATTTCCTTGTCCATTCCTCCATTTTTCTCTAAGATCACTCCTAAACATTTGAAGCTTTCCACCTGTTCCAACCTAAGCCCATTTAAAGTGACGTTATGCCCTTTGTTTTCTGTTGTAAGGATCATAATTTTAGTTTTTCCGGTGTTTATTTCCATGTAAATGTTTTCCAATTCCTGCTTTAGAGTTTCTAGATTATGTTGCAGATTCTTTTCTGTTTCCGCGACTAAGACCATGTCTTCTGCGAACATTAGCTCAGTTATGTTTTCTTAAATTCATTTTCCAGTTGCCTAGGTGATACGGTCTCATTTTTGTTTTACTGTAATTACCCCATCTATGACTACTGAGAATAGTAAAGGGCTGAGCACGCATCCTTGTTTTAAGCCCCCATTGTTTATCAATCTCTTCGGATTCTTCATTTTGTGTTCTTACAATATTTACCGTTTTCTCGTACCTACATCGCTTTTATTATGTCGATCGTTTTTATTTCTATTCCCTTCCTTCTTTTACCACCATTTTATGATGTAATTAAACAATATATTGGAGTTAGATGCAAGGCAGTATGGCGAACATTAAACTCTAAAAATATGGACTTAATTATAACGCGATTAAATTCTAATTGGTAGTGGGTAGACTGACGGACAGGTATGTTAAATCCTAAAATTTATCGATGTTTTACGACGTAATTATTTATTTAAGTAACGCCATTTTGACCAAGGAGCAGTATTCTAAAGTGTACAGCAAATAAATGGTTTTAAAATTGGTAAATTAATAATATTTACCGTTTTTAAATAAAACTTTTATGTATTTTCTGCAACTTAGTAATGCTTTTCCGCCAGCATTAATAAACATGCGGGTTTTCTTATCGAAAATGCAGGGTAATGTGCCGGTAACACACCAAACTGATAACAGTTACATACACACATAGGATGTCATCGATTTACAACACATTTGCAGTTTTAACGTATAATTTTCTATATTCCGTCTCTGTTTCTGTCCGTGGCGTCGTACAAGCGGCCTAGTCTTTTTTTTTTAAATCCCAATTACGCATTAGACGGTTCTAAATGATTTCTAATTGCCCGTAAATGTTAAGTGTATGTTCATTTCTTGTGGCACGTTTGTTTATAAAGGTGTCGTGTCTGTCGCTTGGAACGTGCATGAAGCTATTAATTTGTTCTACATGCTGGAAGCGTGCGTATTCCAACCGTATACATGTTTAAGTTTGCTTTAAATTCGATTAATAACAGCTCTCGAATGTTTAAACCCGCAAGGTCATTTGTATTTTATGGCAAATCTGCCTACAATCGGTATAAAGTTACGTACATATTTGTACCGCCTGACTTTTAAGATCGCGCCAAGCAAAACGAACATAAAATAAATGAAAAAATGGCATTTTATAACTTCCAACTAGCAATAAGATATGACCAGATAATTAATACATTTAAAAAAAGTGCGTTTGATATTGTTTTAAAGATGCCACTACAAAGTGGTCAAAAAATACCCCGTGCTTTTTCATTTTGTTTAAAATTTTTTATTTGGGACGCGATTTTTGCAAATTTTGGCTTAAACTTAGGGCAAAACCCAAGGCATACTTTAAAACATTTAAATTTTTACTTGCTGTACGTAAATCATGATTTTTTAAAACACCTTTTAAACTATTCAATTTTTTTAACAGTTTTTCAATTTTTGTAATAACCTCATCATTCATGATCCTAAAAATCAGTGTTTTGGATTTTTTCCCCCAGTATATCAGAGATTATTTATTTATTTAGTCATGAGTCCTTCTACTGTTAGGTGTAAGACTGTCGAGTTGTGTTGTGCTGACTTTTTTGCATGTTTTTCTGTCTTCTGCTAGCTTTATTAAGTCGTTCCATTTGATTTTTCTATCCGTTGCTACTTTTTTTACTTGGTCTTGCCAGGTTTTTCTCGGTCTACATCTTATAGGCTTTTCTGGTTAACCTTTCTTCTTTCATTCTATAAATGTGTCCCAACCATCCCAGCTGTCTTTCTTGTGTTTTTGTTTCGACTGATTTTATCTTTAATTGTTCCCTATGTTTCATTTTTGATTCTTTTTTGGTTTTTCCTTGGATTTTTCTTAGAAATCTCATTTCTGCTGCATTCACACGGCTACTATTTTTGTTTGTGAGTGTCCACGTTTCACTTCCGTATAAAAGTGCCGGAGTTACTACCTTTTTGACCACTCCCACTTTTGTTCGTTTTGGGACTTCTCTGTTTTCAAATTCTTAAACTGTTAAATATTCTTCCTACATTTCCTGTCTTTTTGCTTGTTTCCTTGTCCATTCCTCCATTTGTTTCCATGATCACTCCTAAATATTTGAAACTTTCTACCTCTTCCAACCTAAGCCCTTATCAGAGATATGCACAAAATATTGCTTTATTAAGGAATTAAAAAAAGAACTGGTTTGGTGATACTCTATGAACGATTTTTCTACAAAGTAGTCCAAAAATACATCCATTCTGATGATATTTTTTCTAATTCCAATCTAATTTGCTCAACTTTTGACTTTTATTTTAACCAAAACATAGAGCTATCATTGAAAACATTAAAATTTCTACCACTTGATGGTACAAAAATGTAATCGCACCTAAAAATCATGTTTTTTAAAACACTTTTACTTCAAAACCATTTCGCAATTTTATAATTTTTGATAGCGTGTTCATTAGCGATTCTAATAAACCCAAGATTTCGAAGATCTGTTTAGAACTTCCAGAGTATATATATATATAATCAAATTCCCATCTACCCGTAGGTGTAGGGATTGAGTAATGCACAAAATTGTAAAAGCTTGCTTATCTAATCTAATGGCGGCTAAAAACGGCCTAACTTCAGTACAAACCAGTAGCACACTGTGGTTGATAGCACTGTTACAATCAGTTGCGGTTGAATTAATACTATTTCAAGCCTTTTACATCACAAAATCGCAGTTAACTACACACGAAGTGCTGTTAACCACGGAACATCACTGATTTACGTTGTATCAATGCCTTTTTGAGATCGTAAATAGCGTTACAATTGCTTTTTATAATGTAACTTTGGAACTACTGAACGGATTTTCAAAAATTTGGGTTAATTAGACTCGCAAAGATTAAGTCTATCACAGTATTGTGAAATTTTGGAAAAATGTTGTTCCACAGCCAACACGATTTTTCAGAAAGCAATAAGAATCTTAAAAAGTTAAAATTTTGCGATTTAGTGTTTTAAATAAGAGTCCCATATTCAGTCAGTAGGTACATGTCAATTTTACCAACAAGAGAATTATTGAACATGAATCAACTTAAGTGACAAATTCCATACTCCAACACACTGGACGCTAAGCTACGCTGGAAGGCTCGTCAAGAAAAAAAGCGAAGAAATAGGTATCAAATATATAAAAAAAATACAGGCTAATCGGGAGGAATTCCTCTCTGTCCCTATATAACAAACTTTTGCCATACAAGCAAATTTTAAAACCTGACATATGGGATACAGCTATGGGGATGCACCAAACAGTAATATTCAGATCATCCTGCGATTCCAGAACAGAATACTAACGGTACCTGTCCACGTGAGAGTAAACAACTCTCGATAGCAGCGTCGCCAAGGATACAGCCAATCGCGAGTTACTCTCAGGGGCTGTATCCTTGGCGACGCTGCTATCGAGAGTAGTTTACTCTCACGTGGACAGGCACCATAAGGAACATCGCTGATGCACCTTGGTATTGCGGAAATAGTGACACACATCGGGACCTCAACATGGACACTGTAACCAACGGCATTAAGAAGTTTGCCAAGAGCCACGAAGAAAGGCTCCATCAACATGTAAACGTCGAGGCGATCCAGCTCCTGGACGCTACAGGATTAGTAAGAAGACTTAAAAGGGTTGGACCTTTTGAGTTAGTTTAAGCAAAAGTTTAAAAGCAGACTGTGCGGTAGTGTGCACGTAAATAATTGGTGTACTTATATTATATTAGCAAACTAAGGACTTCTATTGGGTAAACCTTAGACTAAGTTTAAACTTTATTAATTTAAGCTAGAAATAAACTGCTCATTGGTCTCAAAGACCAGATTGCATTGTTATTAACTCTATTAGGGTGGGGAAAAATATTTTAGCGACAGTTTGAGCGAAGCATCCATCGATAAAATGGGATGGTTATTAAAAAAATTATATGCAACATAAAAATTGCTTATTTTTTTGTACGTTAAAGGTTGCAGAGGCTTTTTCCAGGGTTATCGAGGGGTTTTCCCCGATCTCCTTCCTAAAGTTCTCGTGCTTCAACTGTTTTAGCACATTTTTATTGTTTGTGTTGTACTGCGAAGGAAGTGATATAAAAAAAAAGTTAAAAATACTTCAGCATAGAGGAATATTGCTCATTTAGTGGTTAAGTCTTGCGATAATTACACTCATACAGCTGTGACGTCACGGGGCTGTGAGCACGTGACCACGTTGAGAAGGCCAGTGTTTTTAAGTGGATGGGGCGGACCAACAATTACTGTTCTGATTGTTAGTGTGACATATACCAGTAGCGAACGCGGCATGTGACTAAACAGACAAAATCGCTCTGTGATTATCCATAAATATACTCAGTTGTTTTTTTTTTCGATACTGACTGCGTTACCTCGGCGCGAACACACCTGGTACCCAGACCCAAAGTGAGTGTCCAGTGTTTTTTTGTTTCTTACCATTTCTCCGCTTTTAAGAGCGTCTCTCGCAGTGCTGTTAGTATCAAATTTGTCGATTTTGCGCACATATTTGGCCTCTATTTTTTTGTGCGACGCGTTTTTCCAGTTTTTACACCGCGTAGCCGAATATCTCGCGGGTATCTGAGAGATTATTGTTCAGTTTAGATGAGAATAGTTCACGATATTGTCGATTAAATAGATCATTGGTGCAATCATGAATCAAAGCCGTATGCTTTCGATACTTGAAGAGCTTCTGGTGGTGTACGTTAAGTTATTATAATTAAAACAGTTTTAAGCAAATGCGCACACGTTTTAAATATATTAAGATACTTTTTTTATCGGTAAATTAGAGTTTTGTTTGTGCCAGACGGATCGTTAGCTAACTCAAAGCCGTCTACCGGTTAAAAATAGTTTAGGATAATTGAATAAATGTTTTTTTTTGCAGCCCGTTGTACTCCAGAGGCGTCAATTCTTACACAACCACGATGCCCTATTATACAGCTGGATCACCAGAACTGGCCTCACCGTCTTCGCAGTTATGGCCCAATACTGGTAAGTTACAAAAAAAGTAAAATTATTTCCAGGCGTAGTTTCAGTACAAAAGCAGATCGACTTAGATTGCATATGTTTAAAACTGTGGCTAAAATTTATTCCTACCGCTCAACGGATTTAGCAAATTATCGGCCTTTGAGCCTCCGTTTTAAATAACTTGTCATCCCAAACCGTGTTGAAATTTTAAATGGCGTTTTGTGATTTAACAAAAAAAAACTAAAACTATTTGTATGATTTATTTGCTAAAACCAGGGGTTTGGAGCGGAGCACGGAGCTGGAGCACGGAGCAGTGGAGCAATGGGTTTCTGCCCGGAGCAGGAGCAAACAGTTTTGATTGCTCCACTGCTAGACGTTCATTACTTACTACATTTTTTTTTCTTTTTTCAACGTTTGAAGATCAATAATTTGTTTTTGCAAACAATTATTTAACTTCACTTGTTTGTTAGGGTCAAATATTGTTATTTTTGACCAACTTCTATATCCGATAAAATTAAAACTTTGTTTCTAAAAACAATTTTTTTAATCAAAAAACTGTTTTTTAATGTTAACAATATTTGGAGCATAGAGCGGAGCTGGAGCAGGCATTTTGATGTCGGAGCGGAGCTGGAGCGGAGTAATTAAAAAATTGGTCTGCTCCAAACCCCTGGTTAAAACAAAAAAGTTCAACTAAAAATCGCATATCTTTTTTTTTTAACGATTTCTTGTAGAAATGTTGGTCCAATTTCGCGAAACGTCTCTTCGTTAGTAACAATCTTATTTGTTTCGATTTTTTGTCCAGTGCAATCTTATTTATTTCCATGCATTTAAATAAATAAATGCCCCTGACGAAGAGACTGGAGTCTTGAAACTGGTTTGGCGTTTCTACAAGTTAAGTGATTTTGAATTGAACTTGCATGTATTTAAAAAAAAGGTTACATTTCAATGATTTGCCAAACACATCGTATCAAAATAAATCCCAAAATAAAATTTGGTTATTTTGAACAGTTGTTTAAGCTACTTGCAAGCAAATTATCAATGCAGTGCACAAATATGGCACTAAGATATAAGTACATTGACAACACATTTATCACTTTTAGAGTGATAAGCCTGCCTCACGTCACCTTAAAAAATTATTTTCGTTAAATTGATAAAACCGTCGAACAATTACTAATAATCGAGAATGCGTCTTGCTCAGAACTTTATGTGCAATTGGCTTCAATATTTTTTTCGCTTATCCACTCATCTTAGTTTGCGAAATAATTAAGCCCTTATCGCGAAGTATTTTTTTAAATATTCGTAAACTCCAGGACAATAACCTCCCATTATTTTGCGTTTAACTTTAAAAATGCACGTCAACAAGTGTTTTCAATCGCATAGTTTTACGAGCGAATCCCGACAACAAACGTTATAAATAAAAACTGACCTACGAAAAACACTATAAACAAATGAATCAAGACAGCGACGAATGTTAGATAAAATTGTGCAATCGTCGCAGAGGGTAGTTATCGCGACTGCAACGCGACCTACCTGATAATTCTCGCGATAACTTTTTAAATAGATTGATAAACTGTCGCGCATTCATCTGTTTATGCAGATGTACAAATAATAAATGATTTTTATGGTTGTTTTTTGTTTTGTTTAGGTGTGAATAGCGCGGGCGGCTTGCAACTTTCGGAGGATTATCCAAAGGTGTCGTCTTCTGGTGCTGGTGGAAGTTCTCTACCGGCGTTTAACAGACTACCAACGGCTTACCACGGCGGGTCCCGTGGCCATAGAACCACTCCTTACACTCTTCCAAGCACCACAGGGTACTCCGACTGGCAATACTCTTCAGAGCCCACCAGCACCTTGCAATATGGACTCATGAGTGCTCCAAATCCGGGCAGAAACCCTCCACCTTCAGTAACATCCTTATCAGCGGCTGCTTCGCTATCAGCAAGTAAGTTACTTGGCGTACATAGTTTTTTTTTTGTCTGTTTATGGTGTTCCGCTGTTGTTGTTACTTAGCAATTAAGACGATTGCTTGTAACTGATATTAATCCGCGTTTAATTTCTAAAAGCATTTAACTGTTCAACCTTCCGTTGAAGAAGTGAAACACGAATGTTAGTTGTTAAGAAGTATGCAATTGGAAAACTTTGATAGGGGTGCAAATTAAAACTATCATTGGAAATGTGAGTTTAAGCTTAGAGCTATTGGGGGAAAAAAATAGGGCAAGATACAAAATGATTGGCCCTGAAGTAATTATTGTTCAAAAAGAATGCAGTAATTATTTTGAAATAGTCATTACTTTATACAGGGTTTCCTGCACTTTTCTACTTTTTGCATAAATCGAATGTTAAGGACATAACACGTTTTTAGCAACAAAATGTTTTTTGATGTGTCCCTTCATATACAGGATGTGTTCCAGTTAAAGTGAACAGAATGGGGATCTCGTAAACGGTTGGAGATACAGAGTTGGTTTAATGGACCAAAATGATCTATCATTTAAGAGCAACTGTTCTATATAAAAAATAACTTGAAAACAATTGTTCGTTTTTGCGCTATTGAAAAAAACAAAAGACATCAGGTTTTTGATTTGATTTGCACAGATCCGAAATGTGTCAATAAATTTTACCTATCTTCATTTGTTTTTGTTATTTTAATATCAGCCGAATTTAAAATAAGAAAGTTGATGATAAAAATCCAAAAACAAAGGTAAAATTTGTTGAAAAATTTCAAATCTACGCAAAAATGTGCGCCAATAATGTCGAGAAACATTTTGAGTGTAATAAAGCAAGTTATAAGCAAAAATCAAAACCCTGATGTGTTTTGTTTTTTTAACAATAGCGCAAAAACGATTAATTTTTTTTCAAGTATTTTTTTTTATCCATTTAACCAACTCTGTATCTCATACCGTTTTTAGAGCTTTCCATGCTGTTTACTTAAACTGGGACTAGAAATGTTTTATTTATGTCCTAAACATTCGATTTATGCAAAAATTTGCGAAGGCGTACCTTGTGGGACACCCTGTAATTACTAGTAGTATGAAATTTAATAACTACACAAAAAAAGTATTTGAAAATATTTCTATACCTTTTTAAATCTTCGATTTTAAAAATTAATCGAAAAATTTCCAATTAAACCACCCTTTATAGACTAGTTATAAAGACCTTAAAAAACAATAATGTACCTTCAGTTTGGCCAAAACTATATAAAAATGTCTATAAAAAAATCGAAAAAGTGCACCGGTTTTGATAAAGAAATCAAAAAGATTTCAAACTAAAGCAGTTAGGTAATCGAGTTAAAACTTCATAAGTACATTCTAATTTCCAGATAACAATTATTCAATCCCAGTTTTTTTAAATTGCTATTAAATTTTTTTAAATAAAACTCAAAACTTTAATACCTTGCACTTTTTCGAGTAAAAATCAAAAAATTTTCATAACGTAAGTATGTAATTGGCTTTAAACTTTATATACACGTTATTTACATCTTAAAATAATTCCTTTAAGTCAACTTAAGACTTCAAAGACGATTTATTTACACAATCATTAAATAACAATTATTTGATCGTACGTCTGCCAAATTACTAATAAAAAAATCCGTCAAAAACTGTAAAAATTCAAAGGCACATTTTTGTTATGTAGCTAAAACGATGAGGGTACATATTTTAATAAAAACCCAATGTAGAAATTAATTAAAAATCCATACAGCTACGAGGTTAAAAGGTTGGTTTGTTTAATTTTTATTATTAAATTAATTAAGAAAATTATAATAATGAATGTGAGTCGAGCACAGATTAAAATTGCCCAACGTATGAGAGAGTTATTCATTATTAAACCGATAAAAAAAGCCATAAGATTACATGGTAGTGATAACTTTTAACTTTGCATACACCGGCAGCAGTAGAAAAGACATCTAATTAGAGAAAAATATGTACAAAAATTAATCATTATAGTATTGTGTAAATTTTTTAAACTAATAAAATCCAATTTTTTTTTTTAACAATATTTATTGTAATTTAGAAGTCATTAACTGCTCAATATCTCGTTTATTTTTAAAAATAAGCCTAAGAAAACTTATATATTATTAAACATTGGAAAATTTTATGTATGTTGGTACATGCGTGTCAAAAAGGTATTGAATATGCTACATAATTCAGTAAATATCCAATTTAGGGAAAAATGTTTTGAATAAAAGTTGTTTGGTACTTAGTTTTCCACTATAAGACAAATATTTTTTTTTTCGAATAACAAAAGCGCAATGAAAAACAATTGAGTTTTTTAAAATAACAAGATATCCCTATATTATACTCATTTGATAGAGAATTTTTTTCTCGTTTCAATGATGGGGTCACCTTAAAAATAAGTTTATGCTAAGAGGCCGGAGAATATCGAAAATTTAAAAGATCGTATTGGAGAAGAGACGAGGTCTATTAGACCTGAAATGGTTGGGAATGTTATAAAAGGGTTTAAAAACCGAGTTTATCATTGTCAAGCTGTAAATGGTTCACAGTTTGAACCCTTATTGTAGATTTCGTCAAAAAAATTTAGTTCTTATGATGTTTTTGTTAGAAATAAATACTTAACAATTAAAATAATTTGAAGAGTATTTTTTGCGTTTTTCTTAAAAAGTTGCTTATAAGTAAGTGCACTAAAGTTTTGCATCATTGAAAAGGAAAAAAAATTCTCTATCAAATGAGTATAATATACTTGTTATTTAAAAAAATTCAATTGTTTTTCATTGCGCTTTTGTTATTCGAAAAAATAGAATAACATTCGAAAACAAAAAATTTACATTTTGTCTTATGGTGGAAAACTAAGTACACCAAACAACTTTTACTCAAAACATTTTTACTAAAAGTGGATATTTACTGAGATATATAGCATATTCCATACCTTTTGGACACACTGTATATCAAAAAGGAGTTGTTTAATTTTTTTTGTTTTAAATTTCGAACTGCATTGTCTTTTCTGCCATTTAATAATATACATGCTACGTTAAATTGTTTCTTATAACAATGGAGATGAAAATTAAGTGTTAAATCCTTTTATTAAATGGACTAACAATTTTTTTTTTAAATTCTAAACCACTTATTTATTTCAATTTAAACCAATACTTTTAAACGAGTATATTTTAAAATTGTCTTAAAAAGTAACGAACTAACCTGCTTTTTTATTTTGTTTAAAAAATATACATTTCATGGAGTGTATTTTTAAACTGACTTAAGTACTGTTGAAAAGTACTTTACTCATCGACCTGTTTTGTAACGAAATATTGATTGTGAAGTCGTTGTCTTGTCCTAAAAATGGTAGCAAATTATTATCGGAAAGAGTTTTAAAAGTATAGTCGTGTTTACTGAAGCTTTTGTTCGTCGAAGATTACTCAAGAATGTGTCGTATGTCTATTTTGATAACCATAAACAAAGTGTGTACTAATTTCTCCCTCGAGACCAACAGACCAGTCACCGGACGAAACTTTTCCACCGCAACTTCACAGAAATATCCAACAAAACAATATTAACACTAAGATCGCGATTTGTTTATCGCGCGCGCGTGATTTAAGATCACATAACGATTAATAAGAGTAAAGTAATAGTTAACTACATGTCATTATAACCGCAGCTAAGGTGACCTTGTGAAATGAACGAAAAATTTTTAAGTTCATTGTCCAGACGATAGTTTCAGACCGATGGAGGTTTTACTAATGTTGTTTAACTAAGATTTAATCGATTTCTAATGACTTCATCTTGCGTCGACTTATTTATTGTTAAACAATTTGGAAAACGCTTGTAATCTATCAATTAAGTCGATACTAAACTTGATGAACAAGCAAATGATCGCTGATAATATAGTCTTAGTGACATCTCCGCGCAGCCTTTAGAAAACACTTTTCATCTTTGCAAAGTTAAAGGTATTTAAACACTTTGCAATCTCTCTGGAAGTATTTATTTAGTCATGAGTCCTTCTACTGTTAGGTGTAAGACTTTTGAGTTGTGTTGTGCTGACTTTTTTCCATGTTTTTCTGTCTTGTGCTAGATTTTTTATGTCTTTCCATTTGATGTTTCTGTCCGCTGCTGCTTTTTTAACTTGGTCTTGCCAGGTTTTTCTCGGTCTACTTCTTTTGTTTTTCCCTGTGATCTTGCTTCATAAGCTTTTCTGGTTAACCTTTCTTCTTTCATCCTATAAAGATGACCCAACCATCCCAGATGTCTTCCTTGTATTTTAGTTTCGACTGATTTTATCTTTGTTCTCTACATGTTTCGTTTCTGATTCTATCTTTTTTTGGTTTTTCCTTGGATTTTTCTTAGAAATCTCATTTCTGCTGCATTCACTCGGCTACTATTTTTATTTGTGAGTGTTCACTTCCGGATAAAAGTGCCGGAGTTACGACGTTTTCGACCACTTCCACTTTTGTTCGTTTTGGGACTTGTCTATTTTCAAAAAAATGTTCTTAAACTGTTAAATATTCTTCCCACATTTCCTGTCCTTTCGCTTATTTCCTCGTCCATTCCTCCATGTTTCTCTATGATCACTCCTAAACATTTAACGCTTTCCAGCTGTTCCAACCTATGCCCATTCTAAGTGATGCTATGCCCTTTGTTTTCTGTTGTAACGATCATTTTTTAATTTTTTCGGTATGTATTTTGATCTTAATTTTTTTCAATTCCTGGTTTAGAGTTTCTAGATTATGTTGCAGATTTTTTTCTGTTTCCGCGACTAAGACCGTGTCGTCTACTAACATTAGCTCAGTTATGTTTATTTTTTTCCATTTTACAGTTGCCTTCTTTGATAAATTACACTCAAAAATAATTTAACTACAACAACATTTCCCAAGTATTAATAAATCGGTTTAAATACGCATTAATAAATGGCTTTTTAGCAATACATTTATAGATAAATTCAGCCACCGCACTTGTTTAAATCGTTCCTCTACGTTCGTTTTATTGAAAAACGCAATTTTCCGCCATCTGATTCTCAACTCCATCGTTTAAATCGTCAGTCGTCGACGTCACTTGTTTTTTTTCGCGCAATGTAATAAAATTTACTTTGTAATGCGTGTAGTGTTGTTAGCTACAACGTTTTTGTATTACTAATACGTGTTAGTGTTGCATTAAAAAAAATGTTATAGCGTTAAACAAGAACTAAAATTGAATTACTTCGATGTACGGCAGTTTTCTAAATAAAAATCTTAATGTTTATAAATTTTTTAACACGATTTTAAATTCGCAGCGTGTCGCAGAGACGATTTTCACCTAGAATGATGTTGTTTCTAGAAATAACACCAACAAACTTTCTTTTTGTTGTATTAAAGTACGGTTTAAAGCCGAAATAATTTTAGCAGTCAAGCAAACATTCTTAATAAGGCAAAAGAAAGTAGTTAATCCAATGGTCTTTAAGGTACTACCCTGTGAATGTAAATTATGAACAGCAAAACACAATTTACAGTCAGTCTTTATATAGCAGCGATATTGTTTTAAACACAACTTCTGTTAGTCATATAGTACACATGTTGCCACTTAGGAATACACATCCAAAGAGAATGTAGCATAATTTGTACGGAGACAGCAAAAAATTCACCATACACGCTTAACTTGTAAAAGATACGGCATTAAGATCCCGTGGGCTTACGCCCCTTATCTGTTTTCTATCACTCAGCGCGCCACACATCGGGCTGATGTACCCGTATCGTGACACACATCTACCTGACACCATTGGCAGCCGAAAAGGCCTATATTTCACAGCAGTTTTGGCATGTGGGATTAAAAGGGCATGAAATATTCTCAAACTAATTTATCAATAAATGTTCGGATACTAATAAATCAAAACCAAGCTCCCACATACTTTGAAACAGCAAAGATATTTAAAAAAAAAAAACAGCTAAGGGCCAACTGGTGCCTCTAAAACTATTTTGGATAAAAACGTATCACTTTAGATCATCATTTTTGTATTGGAAATGCACTTATATAAAATTAGCTGGGCAATTATTGGTAAAATTAGTCTTTTTAAATTAATTCTCTTATTAGTTTTTTTTACATATATCCGTTCAAATACTGTTCTAATTTTTTTAAAGCTAATTAACAAACCGATTTGAATAATTTATTAGCTTAGCTTTCAACGCGACTATTTTTATTACTAATAAAGACCTATCGAGATAAGACCAAATGTGGTTTAAAAAAACCATCGTAAATGTAGCAAGTGCTGAGATCAATGTAACTAAAACAAAATGGTCATAAAGTTTTGTACACAGAATCGGCTTAAGGAATTATTTAAGAACACTAACTAATTTCTACAACTTAAAAATCCTAGCGAGTTAAGTATTTTTGGTGTTAAATCATGGTTTAATATCGAAATAGTTTGCATGCAAATTTTTACCCCTAAAACGTAGATTGCATTTTAAACGAAAAAAGTGTATGTACCGTTTGGTTCAATTTTCCTTTGCGATATTTTGTGCAATCTGTTTCAAAAGCATTTATTTAAAACAAAAATTAAACTGTATGAGATAAAACAATCACTTTAATCACTTATATAGTGTCTAAAAGGTATGAAATATGTTATATATCTCAGTAAATATCCACTTTAGGGAAAATGTTTTGTATAAAAGTTGTTTGGTACTTAGTTTTCCACCATAGGACAATTTTTTTTTTGAATAACAAAAGCGCAATGAAAAACAATTGAATTTTTTTAAAAGACAAGATGCCCCTATATTATGCTCATTTAATAGAGTTTTTTTTCTCTCTGTTCAATGATGGGGTCATCTTAAAAATTTAGTTTATGCTAAGAGGCCGGAGAATATTGAAAATTTAAAAGATCGTATTAGAGAAATTACACCTGAAATGGTTGGGAATGTTATAAACGGGTTTAAAAACCGACTTTATCATTGCCAAGCTGTAAATGGTTCACAGTCTGAACACTTATTGTAGATTTCGTCAAAAATTTTTAGTTCTGATGATTAGTTAGAAATAAATACTAAACAATTAAAATAATTTGAGAACATTTTTTGCGTTTTTCTCAACAAGTTGCTTAAGTTAGTGCACTAAAGTTTTGCATCATTGAAAAGAGAAAAAAATTCTCTATCAAATGAGTATAATATAGGGGTATCTCGTCATTTAAAGAAATTCAATTGTTTTTCATTGCGCTTTTGTTATTCGAAAAAATAGAATTTAAATTATCGTGGAAAACTAAGTACTAAACTACTTTTATTCAAAACATTTTTCCCTAAAGTGGATATTTACTGAGATATATAGCATATTCCATACCTTTTAGACACACTATGTGCAAAATTGCTGTTTTATTAATAGTTTCTTGCTTTATTATTGCTCATTTATTTGTGAAATGTTCTTCAAACAGCGAGTGAAACGTCTGGGGTCTGCTGCTCTGTTCTTTGACGCACAAGACCGAAACCCATAATGCTGAAGACGTTTAGAAGTGTCTCAATATTTATGGGGTTGTCATCCCTTCAACTTCTAACCTTCGTGGTTTAGCAAAAAGCATAAAAACTTGGCGCCGTGGTTAACCCAGAGTCACATTCTCAAATTTCATCTTGTGTGGCTTTTAATGCTCACAGCTTAGAAGCACCTAATAATGATAATGGCTACCAATAGACGAGATTAGTTTAAAATTATTTGCTTGGTGTACACGGTTCATGTTTTTAATTAAAGCAAACGAAATAACTTAATTATTGTGTAATTACAAATTCACTTAACTTATTTCCAAGAAGAATCTTTTCTTGAAGAAAATTAATACCAGTTTCAAGACTCTACTGAAGAAGAAATAAGAGTCTCGTAAGTGGTACAGATTTGCTTTTAACTTGTATGTGTTTATATATTATTTCAATTAGTTCCTATGTTTTTCAAACTTTTGTTTTGTGAGGGATGTATCAGGGTGTTTGGCTCAGGGTGACGTTATTCGTTGTTCTGTGTTTATAAAACATGAAATAATGAACAGTGCAAAACACAGAGGTTCTTTGAGAATGTCTCACGGGCATTTGCTGACGTCATGGTCATAGTTCCTGGAACTGTCAAGGAATGCACGCACCAAAGTCTAAACACCTCGCGAGACGCAACATCCGTGTGGGAACAATATCTAGATACCATTGCTCGATACAGATCTAACGAAATCACTACATCTAGATAAAAATTTTAGAGAAGACGAATAAGTTTTTTTTTTTTAATTTTGAAAAGGTTGACTTCAAATAACTTCGAAAATTGAAGAAGTCAACTTAGAGAGAAACTCAATGACGTTCAACCCTTTTAGTGATTCAAATTTAAAAAAAAAACAACTATGGTCTATAAAAGTTAAGCCTATACAGGGAGAACCAAATTCGGATGTTTTAAGGGGTATTTCGGTTACCCTAATAATTAGCGAAAATCTGATATTGGCTATTTTGTTGAGAAAAGAACGCGTATGTGATCAGATTTTTTATAGCACTTACCATTTTGGCACTAAAGACGAAAAATAAAATTTCATCATTTTTGAAAAATTGCTACAACTTTTTTATTTATTAAAATAAAACAAAATGTTATTAAGGCTTTTTATACAGGATTTTATGCTTAATTTAAAAATGTATACAATTTTGTTCTATTTTAATAAATAAAGAAGTTATAGCAAATTTTCAAAAATGATGAAATTTCATTTTTCGTCTGTAGTGCCAAAATGGAAAGAGATATAAAAAATCTTCTTACATAGGCGTTATTTTAACAAAAAAAATAACCCAAGAGACCGATACCAAATTTCCGCTAACTATTAAACCGAGATACCCCGTAAAACATTCGAATTTGGTCCACCCTTTACAGGTTAAATCCAAATCTTTCACAACCATTTGTGTATTGTTTATTATTAGTGATAAAGCATAGGTTTACATTTGGCTAAGTTGCTAAATTTAATCAAAATAGGCTTCAGATATCTTCATTGTTAATTCGCAGCTATTACAGGTTGCTGTGAAAAAGTCCTTAGAAAATTTAAAAATCTTCACAGAGAAAAATATGACAACAATGAAACAAAGAAAAGGCAATGTTTCAAACTTTTCCAGTTTTCATAAAAACAATTGGAGATATTTGAAGCCTATTAATTTTTAAGAAATCAGCATATAATTAACAATCTTTTCCATGATAAAACCTATGCTCCATCTCCAATAATAATCAGCCTGTATGCGCATAAAATTTACTGTTATATTTTCTTTGTTTTCTTGACAAACAAATATAAAAATCGGCTGTCAGTGTCAACTATCGCAATAACTAATAAATCTTCGAAGATAATTTTACTTTAAAAATACTATTTGCAAAGTCAGCTGGATTTGCAAAGAGATTAGTAGGCACGGGCCGACTAATATAAACATAATAGCATCGCTAATGACAAATAAGCATGAGTAATAACTTATTAATCGAAAAAAGAGCATTCACTGTTCAACTATTCTAAGTGTTCCATGGACATACAGACCTATAAATGACAAAACAGCTACGTCGCGCATTATCAGCAAATCTCGAGCGCAGTTGGCTAGATTTTTAAATGATTACTAGCAGAAATGCTCATTGATAACAATGGCTTATTGTCGACACAATGAGCGTTGTATAAATAGAATGGTTTTAGATTAGTAGGTGAAATTTTTGCAACCCCCAAAGAACTGTTTTTACGGTACTAATAACAACCCAGCCATGTACGTTTTTATTTTTGATGATAGAGATTTAATGCTTGTTGCAAAATATTTTTCAAGTACGCCTTTAGAGATTTTTTTGCATGCTACTTTTATTAATTAATTTTACTTCTTTTGTAGAGTCCCTAGCTAAAGATTAATTAATTACCTATAAATCACGTGAGAGCAAATTTAGTAATTTTTTAATAATACGGGTTGCCATTTAGGCAATTTTTTTTAAATCCAAAATTGTATACCTCAAAAACTGGTGATTGTGAATTCTCGACGTTTTTAGATTCTCGACATTGAGAATTTTTTTTTAGCAATTTTGAGAATCTCGAGAATTAGAGAAATATTTGTCACTTTTTGGTTTTTGGGCGAGCGCGGAAGTGGAATTTCAGTCTTTTTCGATGCTCGTTGCATTTTGTGAATCTTCTGCAACTGGTGATGTAATCCTGTTATTGAAGAAGCTTTACATCCAAGTGTTTTTGGACACAAAGTACAAGTAGCTTTATCCACGTTTTTTTTTAAATAGTTCCATACACTAGAATATTCGTTCATTCTATGCCCTAAGATCGACACCACGGGTCTAGACGAATACATGACTCATGCATAACATGCGACTACGATATTTCGGACAATGATTTAATTAAGAATGCAACATATAAATAAGTGAAGATTTTGTAACATCTTCAAGATTCTCGTAAACAATTTCTCGAAATTTCAAAATAAAAAATTCTCGAGAAGAGAATCAAAATTATTCAGAATTTCTCGAGATTTCTCGATCACAATCCCTACTCAAAACGGTCCGATTTACGTAAAATCGTATCTAAATAAGACTTGCGGCCTTCCAAATGTTTTGTAATCGATACCAAAGCTCCATCTGTTAAAATAAAAAATGTACAGGGTTGAGGAATGAGGAGTTCTTTCTGGGCATTGAAAAATTGTATTAACGAGATTGCTTCGTAATTACCTGCAGGGTTCACGAGGTATTTTCCTATTTACACGCTCAGTATAAACGGAAACAACAAGTTAATGGGCTTAGGTACTAGATACCGGAAATGTTAAAGCGTACAGTGATACCACCACTTAAACCTGAGTACTTACAGACTTTATTATCTATACAAACGCGTGCCAACTAGACAACTTACGTGTGGTTGAGTCTTGGATGGTTTTTGAAGTAGTTTTGTGTGGTATTATGCAGCATAATTTAAAATAAATATAAATTTAGTAGGTTTTGATAAACACGGTCTGGAAATTGGTGGAATATTTTAAAGTAATGCTCCTTGCGTAAGTATTAGTCGAAAATCACTACAAAAATGTTGGCCAGAGCTTAGTTAATTTTTAGAAAACGTTTTTAAGAAGTACGTTAAGAAAACCTCTTTCTTTTTGTCCTAAATGGTTGATTCTTGATTATCTCAGCCATCTATTATCACTATAAAGTTATGATAAAATGCATTTTTTTCCATAACTTTACACATGGTCTAGCGATGGTTAACTATCCCTGGGTCAACATTTTTGACTTGATATTTTGCAAGGAACATCACCACGTTAAAATTGCATGCACTCTGCATTTAAAATAAGTGCATATCTCTTGCACTTAACTAAAAACAAACAACTGCTTAACATAAGCATAGAAAACACAAAATTTACACACTGAATGAAGTGATAAAAAACGAAAAATATCGGAACATCGATGTAAAATTATCAACGTTAAACTTAAACAAATACAGCCAGACATTCAAAGACATGTGAGTCAAAGTTTCTTATCTAAATACACGTCGCGCTTTTGTACTTGGCTATTGATGAATATACATAATGTATATAGATTGGGCCGTAAAAGTCACCTATAGAGATAGGTTGCAAGAAAATTTCAATGAACATTGTGTTAGGATGCCTTTTTGAATACTTAATAACTGGGGCGTTAACTACTTTAGTTTACATGGTTCGCATTATTTTACTTACAAGTTTAGTGTTATTTATTATAAACACATGTATAATTCTAACAAGTTATACTAAAGACTGTCGAAAGTGTCCCCCGCAAGGGGTTGCGTCTGGCCGACACATAACATAAACAGTCTTGGGTCACCTTACCTGCCTCCAACGAAACCAAGAACTAAAACGCAACATACTATCTTTGTTTAAATGTAACATATGCTTCAGTGTATAATGATCGTAATTATTAGCATCTTAAATCCAATAACTAATTTATCTTAGTTTATCGAATATCATAAACAGAAAATAAAGGTAAAATACCTTAGACAAAATATGAGCCTTTCAATTGAAATTTTCCATATTACAGGTACTCGGAACATTTATTTTAGTGACAATAATAACAAATTATGTGTCTACATCACTGTTAAAATATGCGGTGAAAAACATAGCTTTTTTTAAACGCATTTTTCTTTATGCTTGTATTCAAAAAAATATAATAAAAATTACGTTTTTCAAATAATAATCCCTATAAAACTGTTTAGAAACAAACTATTGGTATCTGCGCTAAATCATTTATCTTTAAACGAATAATAAAGACTTGTTATTCTATAACTTTTCTCTAATTATGAGTGTGCTGCTTATCTATATTATAAATTCTTCATCATAAACCACAATTTTCTTGATTATTAAAAATTTATGTAGATATATCTTGCTAATAAAATGTACTAGAAGCCGAGTTAAAGAATTCTTCTGGGTCTGAGTCAATATCTTCATGGTTTATAAAAAAAAGTTCTACGAAAGGGCAATTTCCAATGATCTTAGGGAAAAACTTTGCTACAGAAGTTGGAAGAAAATGGTGGATTTGGTTAGAGTTGTCTTGTTTTTGGAATAATAATTGGCTGGTGTTGTGTTGACTTGTTGCAGTATAATTGTTCAATAAATCATTTATTTGGGCATTCTAAATCCTAATCCAAATGTTATTGCTAAATTATATACAGGGTGATCCACATAAAAGGACCACTATTGGGATCTCGTAAACGGTAAGACCTATTAAGTGATGCTTTACGTTCCATGGTACGCTAGATAATTACCAAAAATCTAATTGGGCATTTTTTTTAAATGGTTAATAACTTGGTTAAACTTGATGGTACAAAAATATTTTTGAGATTTTCTTGCGCACTGTAAAATGAACACATTCAATTGTTTCAATATCGTTTAAATTCATTGCACTTTATAGCTTCACAAAGACTTTTTGATGAAATTTGTTTGTTTTGAGCCCAAATATCAAAATAAATACATTAAAGCTTTTATTACTGCAAAAAAAAAGCTTTTTCATGAGGTCATAGCCCACTATGATTTCCATTTTTTTTTAAATTGCAAGTTTGTAATTTATTTAAGAATTTAAACAATATTGAAACAAACAAGTGTTTTTATTTTACAGTGTGTAAAAAATTGTACAACTTTTTCCGCAAAGATATTTCTGTACCATCTAGTATAACTGAGTTATTACCGATTTAAAAAAAATATATTATCTAACGTGCCCTGGAACTTTTTTAAAACATCGAAGCATCACTGGGTAGGTCTTAGAAAGGGGAACGATTTGTCTAATTTAAACTTCTCTGTAGCTCTTACCGTTTACGAGATTCCAATAGTGACCCTTCTATGTGGACCACCCTGTATACTGCAGTAGCTTGATCGTCTGCAAGACACAAGCTTCAACTAAAATTCTTGATCTTTTCAATAAATGAAGTGTTACCTTGCACCAAGTAAATGCAAGACAATTTGAAGCAGAAAGGCACTACAATAAAATCCATGATTTTGGTTGACGACTGTTGTCAAATCCAACATATTCCTTGTTGCTTAAGTGTTAAGATCATTGGAACATCACTTTCCCGAAAGAATTTTTGTAGATCATGAAGTTGCTCGAGAAAAATTCTTCGAAAACTCCTTCATTGCATGAGCAAAACGTACAGAGTTTGGAAGAAATGTGGAGAAAATTTGTAGACAATGTTGAAGAGTGTACAAAAATTGGGTAACCGTTTTTTTTCTGTTGCAATTTTTTTAAGGTAGCGATAAGTTTGTCTATAAACAATTCTCATTGATAGTTGATCCAAGGGCGGCAGAATATTTTACTGAAGGCCGAGAATGTGTTAACTGCGGTGCCATCGATACACCTCTTTGGCGACGTGACGGTACTGGGCACTACCTCTGCAATGCCTGTGGCCTTTACCACAAGATGAACGGCATGAATAGACCACTCGTGAAGCAGCCTCGCAGACTGGTATTAATTATTAGCCAAACTTGTTGACAAATGTTTACAGGAAGATAAAATAAGCAAACGGATGTACAGTGCCTTCGGTTATAATCAGTAAAACGTTGTTTTAAACAACACAGCTCAGAACTTAGTAACGGCACAATATCCGATTGTGTAACAATTAATGGGGTTGTAGATTTTTTTGATAACAACGCATTTTATGAGATTAACATCACCTAACACAGATTTAAAAAAAGTTGTGCCTTTATAATGGCAAAATTTAGCGAGAATTTTTGAAATCACCCTGTTGAAAAAAATATTATCTTCATGTAAACAGATAAGATTAATTAGAAACACCCCGTGACGGGCGACGCTGCTACAATAATGTATATTAATTTACACCCCCCGTGTTAGTCGTTGCATGCTTAATCCTTAACCCTTCTCTTGCGTTCCAGTGGCGGCGGAGCCGGGGCACGGGGGTGTTGCCGATTACTACAAGAACTACTACCACGGGTATAATGGGGCCACACGTGCCCCCTTGCACACCACTGAGGAAAAATCCAGCCGACGTTTGGTAGGTTAACAAACTAAAAGCACCCTGCTACTTTCTGTCTTCTCAAAAAAAAAAAAAAAAAATATCTTTAATCTCAAAATTATCTTTTGTTTTGAGTAATTTACCTATCACTTCTTAGTAATTGTAGCACCTTAATTGTTGTATTGCACTTGAAGTTTTTTGTTTTGTTAAGTCCACCTCTGTTTTGTCTTTATTTACAATTTGGCTGAGGTTTTGTTTGAATTTAATTAAAATTTTGTGTGCGGGTGGCCCCATCATACCCAGGACCGGAGCAGTGCAGGTTTGTGATAGTTGAAATAACAACTATTTCAGGATCTTTGTTCATTCCTGCCCTGCTCCGGTTGTGCATTTTCACTTAACATGCATGTCTTTTCATTTTTCCTCGACATTCACGCTTCATTTTCCGTTCGCCTGCTCTTCAGACTTTATTAACTGAACTTTAATGATGTTTTAGAGTGCTTCGAGACGTGTTGGTTTAACGTGCACCAACTGCCACACGAGTACCACGTCTCTGTGGAGGAGGAACGCTTTGGGGGAACCCGTCTGCAACGCCTGTGGCCTGTATTTCAAGTTGCACGGGGTTAATAGACCACTGGCTATGAAAAAAGACAGCATTCAGGTAAATTTTTGGTAGCGCCGGTAGCGCGACATAGGTGTTAAGTACCGTTTTATATTTTATAGACAAGAAAACGTAAACCCAAGGGCAGTAAAGATGTTAATTCTTCTGGAAATGGCCTATCAAGTCCGCTAACAACTTCCAACACGGGCATTAAATTGGAACACAACCTGACAGGCATCAAATTGGAACATGCATCACTAGGTAAGAAACATTATCCCCAGAGATTATTTACCAGTAGAATAAAAAATCAAAAATCAAGGACCTACATAGGTAACAGAAAACTAAATTTTGAGACTAAAGCTATATTGCCTCAAATAGTTCATGCACATTATTTGCACCCCAATCTTTATTAATCTTAAGTTTGTTCAAAGCACGACTAAATTAATTTCTGAAAAATTAAACTGCTAAGATTTTAAAAAAATTAAAAATATACAGGGTGTTGTATTTACAGTAAAAAAGCTACACATCTGTGCGCGGTAACGAAAAAATCAGTATAGCTGAAAATAATTTTAGTGTTGTATCTCATTGGAGAACAGGACAAGTTTTGGTCAGACGATAACTAGATTTAAAAAAAATTATTATGATATTCATTGTGCACAAAAATTAATCTTTCAGTTTTAAGATCAAAATATAATTGTATTTGACATTTAAAACAAATTTTCGAGATATTTCCAAAGCCCACTAGATTAATGCTGTTAAATATTGTGTTTGTATCAGTAAATTGTCAAGAAAACCGTTGTAACTCGAGAAATACTCAATTTAGACATAATTGACCTTTATTCGTTTTTGAAGATAATTGCATTATCAATAAGAAAATGTAAAAATATATAGGGTGTTCCATTTAAAAGAACTGACATGCGTGTTTGAATTTTGACTAAATGGACCGGGCATAAGAAACGCCCTGTGTATTGTTTTAAAAGTTTAACTACTCAAAAATTACTATGATACTATTGTCCTACAAAGTTTCAAAGGAATTCGTTCTGACATAGCTAAGTTGTGAAATATCAATATTTTTTTAGACTCCTGTTTCTGTCAATATTTTTATAAAAACGTAAATAACTCAAAAACAACTGATTTTAGATACATAAAACCTATATATTATTGAAAGAGGATTCAATTTCACATTTAAAAATTATAAAATATACTGGGTGTTCTATTTGAAAAAAACAAAATGACGTATCGGTGCGCAAAAACAAAACACTGTATACTTATATATAGGTACTATTTCTTGGAGTTGTTTTAACTTACACTTGTTTTTCATTACCTTTTCTTTTTGAGAAGTTGTATAACTAAATCTATGCGACTTGCATAGGCGTTTAACATAGGGAAAACCGTTTTTACAAGGGCTTCGTTTTTCACGTTTTTCTCCGGAACCTTTTAAGATTTTTTCAAAAACTTTGCACCATTTTACTTGCAAAGGATGCGCGCATTGGTAAATAGAAGAATTTAGATTTTATCTCTGACTTTTTCATGGCCAACGCGATCGCAAAAATTACCTTGATTATTCAACATTTCAGTTTTTCCCCTATTTTTCCGAAGAAAATTGCCAGTGGCACTTATAACCCTGCAAAACATTTAGTTTTGATGTTCTTGATGCAATAAACACAGCCTTGATCAGATTCTAGCGACAACATATCGTGACCCTCCCTTGTAAGACTTTTTCCCAGAAACGAACATTATTTAAACTAAACCAATTGATTAATACATAAACTTAAGATTTTTTTCATTAACAACTGCAAAGAAAATTTACTGCACTAACTTTTGAATCGAATAAGATTTTTTTTAAAATATTGTTTTTTCTCAACAGATAATTACAACGATCTGCGTTCAGTGTCCAGCATTGGTCATCTCCAGCACACTTCAACATCCAGCGCGTATGGTTACAACAACAGCCAAAATCAAAGGATGTCTCCTTACGCCACATCACAACCATCGCCGCAGCTGGGCGTCTACTACGACATGCTGCCCCAGACCAGTCCGAGTCCGCCATCAACTACCCCCAGTCCAAATTCACCCCACATTGTTAACAACAACAATAACAACGCGAAGGTGATTATGAATGGAGAACACAATTTAGATAGACCAACTGTAGTGTCTCTCTCCTCATAGACGTTTTATTATTAAACTGACTACAATAAACCACAACAGAATATTTGCAACACTCGAATGAAATTTTTGTTTTACGGTTTTTATAAAAAAAAAATTAGTTACCAAAACAATTAATGACCACAGTATTTCAAATGTGGTATATACATCAATTCTACAGTTTAAAAATAAAATGGTTATTAAAATTCTAAAACGCATGACTTAAAATGCGCAATTGTTAAGTTAAATACATTTTAGAATATTGTTTATTTAACCCTGAACCACATTAAGGGACCAAGGCCAGCAATTTTCGTATTTTTAGTTCACATTCCTGAGTGATTGGGAGCGGGCATTATCAATTTCCTTTCGCATTTTTGGGTGATAAAAATAATCTTACGTACGTGTCAAAAAATTCGACTTTTAGGCAAAAAATCCAACATTTTATTTAGCAGGATATCATTATATTTTATCAAAGAGATTTTGATTTATTTATATTAATGGTGTGACGGATTTTCTAGCCTCGATTTAAAGGTACGAATATTGGGAAAAGAGTTAGTTGACTTTATGATCTGATTTTCAACCTAAATGTACTACATTTCGAATATCCACAGTACAAAACATAACAATAAATTCAAACGTAAAAATATTTTGCACCATTTTTTTTTAAGGCTCCTAAACTTCTGTAAACCAACAACTGAAAATAAGGCTAAGTTAATTAATATATAAATTATGTTATAGTATTAATTTTTATTCCATGCAAACGCTGAAGTTAAATTAAGGAAAAATTTAGCACATTGTATACGACTCCTAGAGCCAAGTAATTTTTTTTAAGTAGGTACTCCACGCTTAGAACATTCCCGAAGATTTCATGTACCAAAGACACATTTTTTAATCAAACCATAATAAAATGTTTAATCTCTGGTATGAAGATCTAACCTGTATATAATTAATTTCTTATTTACTATAACTATTTCCATGTACAAATAAAAGTGTGTACCACTTTATTTAAATATTATTAGAAATATTTTCTAAACCAACATGAATTTTGTAAATAGTTAAGTTAATGTTATGTTTTAAATAAAACTAAGTGACATCGACTGATTCATTAGCACATCTTTTAAAAACTTTTGATCTATTGTGATCAGACACAGAGTGTTGATTCTAATCATTTGATTTTATTTGTTAAGTTGTTAGCAATAACTGAATACTGTTAAGCGCACATTAAAATTTATGTAAATACTTTTATTGTTTATTTTATTTTTAATCGCTAAGTTAAGTTGCTTCTTATATAGGTTTATTTTATAAGCCGTTTTTGTAAATAGTTTATGAATAATAGATATAAGTTTTTGTTATTTCTTTTTGACATTCACCTTAGTTACCTTTTATCTATATTATACACTGTTTATATAATTTGATAATAAAATTTTAGTTGCAAATTTCGTTGTTTGACTTAAGTCCCAAAAACTATTTTAAAAAAATCGAGAAATTGGCCCTATAAATTTGTGTTATACAGGGTGACAATAATCTACATGTGTTGTATAGGTAACTTTCTTATTATAAGAGTTACATGGTCGGTTAAATTAGCAAAGTTGGGCAGAATTTCAAGCTAAATGCCATTTTGACATTGGACCTACACCTTTAACCTTTTTTAATATTTTGAAAAAACTAAAAACACGATAATTTCAATGGTTAATAATTTCATGGCCACCTGTTTTAAAACGGAAATGATTCCTGTAAACATTTTTACGTAGAGTTAGAAAAAAATATCTGCAAAGTCTTGACACACTCGATTTTTGAGATATAAGTCAAATATGATTTTTTTTTTAATGCAAACTGGGTTCGTTAAAAAATTTATTTTTTCAAATTTTCAAAATTATATGGGTTTTCATATCTATTTTTATAGGTTTTCTAAAAAAAACGAACTTATTACTACATAGTCTAGGGGTGTCTTGGAGTTGGACAAAAATGCCATGTTGTCTTGCTTAAAACATATCATCACCATCAGAAACAATTGCAATTGCAGGAAAAAAATATTAATTGGCAATAACAAATAAAATACTTCAAGGCTATTAATAACTACGTAGATAATAATTAATATGCCTATAAATTAAATCAATAATTATAATAATGCTTCATTCAAATGGTCTCCTTTTTTTTGAACACGAAATTGGCACCATTTTAATATTTCACTTTCCACTTTTAATAAAGTTATATGTCTAATTTCTACAATAGCTGCTCTTTTCTTTGCAAACTTTATCTTTGGTAGTTCCCCATAGAAAAAATCAAAAAGGATTGGGTCCGGAGACCTGGGAGGCCATGCTATGGGACTTCTGTTACCTATCTAGATAGGAAATCATTCTAATAAATAGTTTGATACAGATTAAGTATAGTGAGCAGATGATCCATCATACTCAAAGTAATTCAAATGTTATGTCTGATGATGAGATAAAAAGCAAGAAAACAGGACATTTTTGTTCAAATCCAAGGCACCCTCAGACTATGAAGTAATAATTTCGTTTTTTTTTGAAAATTCTAAGAAAATTGATAAAAATAGATTTGACAAGGCAAACATTTTTCAAAATCACAAAAAAAAAAAATTTGGAATGAACCCATAGGCAATGGTTGCCACTTAAAAAAATTAAATTTGACTTATATCATCAATTTTTAAACGCAAAAATAATGACGAATAAAAAATTATTTCAGCAATGAAATTTTTACTTCTGCTGAACTCTTAAGCTGCGTTTTTTAAATTTGTAATTTTCATAAAAATACAAGACCAAAATCTAGGTTGCATGTTCACTTTTCAACATTTATATTCATTTTTAAAGATGTCGTTTTAAATTTAGCTTTTAGCTATTGATTTGTACAAATAGTCACCATATTTTCACAATACAATAACATAAATTAAAAATTTTCTCTTTGCTGTAGGTAGATTTTCCTGATTTTGTTAAATTGACAATAATTTTTTGCAAATGTTTAAGCACTATTTTAAACTATCACATTTAACTTATTTATACTAATTAAATAATTCAATTAAACATTTTAAGCAATTATAAAAATATACGTTCTTATATTTAAAATAAATCACGTAAATAATTCACACATCAAACATGAGCTTTTTATTTTGAAAGTGGCGTCACTTTTTGCAAAAAAATGAGTTAAAGCTGTTTACGATTACAAAAATGGATAAGGATAAGGAATGCGGAGTTAGAACAAATGCAGAAATTAAGCAAGAACTGAAGGAAGGATTCATAATAACAAAAATAAGACAGCACAGGGCGAGATGGTTGGGACATCTCTTTAGAGAAGATGAGGGCACCCTAATCAATTCATTGTTAAAATGGAGTCCCGGAGGAAAGAGGGGACGTGGCAGATCTAGGCCAAAATGGATGCAGGAAGTGATAAACGATCTAAACAGAGAAGGGGTTAGAAATTGGAAAGAAAAAGCAAAAGATAGGACAGGATGAAGAAAAGTTCTTAGTATATGCTAATAGACTGGGACTGATCCTCCCAAAATAAAGGATCTAGAGAGCTTAAAAGTGGCTCAGCCTCACTGGGGATATAGCCACCATATAATAATTAATTTTGAAAGTCACTTTACAGTAATGAAAAATGGCGATTCGCTAACGTCTGTGAAATTGTATACAGGGTGACAATAATCTACATGTGTTGTATGGGTAACTTTGTTATTACAAGAGTAACAAAGTCGGTTAAATTAGCAAAGTTGGGCAGAATTTCAAGACGAATTTAATGCCATTTTGACATTTGGTCTACACCTTCAACTTTTTTAAATATTTTGAAAAAACCAAAAACAGACGATTTTTTCAATGGTAAATAATTCCACAAAACCAAAGTGTGAATTGATTCCTTTAGATATTTTTACGTAGAATTATAAAAAAATATTTAAAGTCATAGCTCACTCGATTTTCGAGATATAAGCCAAACTTGACTTTTTTTAAATGGCAACCATAGTTGGCTATGGGTTCATTAAATAGCTTATTTTCTTCTGATTTCAAAAATGTATGGGTTGTCATATCTATTTCCATTAGTTTTCTTACAATTTGCAAAAACCGAAATTATTACTAAATAGTATAAGGGTGCCTTGGAATTGGACAAGAATGTCATGTTTTCTTGCTTTATATCTAATCATCAGAAACAATTGAAATTACTAGTAAAATAATTTAAGTGAACAATAACAAATAAAATACTTCGTGGCTAATATTAATAAACTACTAACATAATAATTAATGACTAAAATTAAATAAAAAATTATAATAATGCTTCAAAGTGGCCACCATTTTCTTGAACACACAGTTGACACCGTTTTAATATTTCACTTTGCACTTTTAGTAAAGTATTATGTCTGATTTCTGCTACAGCTGCTCTTATGTTGGTTTTCAGGTGATCAACACTATGGGGCTTTTCTTTATAAACTTTATCTTTAATAGTTCCCCATAGAAAAAAATCAAGAGGCGTTAGGTCCGGAGACCTGGGAGGCCATGCAATGGGACCTCTGTTACCTATCCAGTTAGGAAATTTTTCTAATAAATAGTTTGATACTATTTGTGCATTGTGAGCTGGTGCTCCATCATGCTGAAAGTAATTCAAATTTTGAATCAAGTTCAATGGAAGATCGTCCAACATTTCTTCTAATTGATTTTGTAAAAATAACAAATAGCGCTCTGAATTTATATTTTCCTCATAAAAATAAGGACCGAGTATTTTTGTACCAAGAATGGCACACCAAACATTGATACTAAAAACATGTTGATCACGTCTTTCAACCGTTAAGTGTGGATTTTCCCTCGCCCAGTAAATATGATTTTTTCTATTAAATAATCCATTGTTTGTAAATTTTGCCTCGTCAGTAAATAAAATTGATTGAGAGAAGAGTTCGTGTCTTCGACTTTCTTCTACGAACCATGTAGCATAGTTTAATCTTCTATCCAAATCTGTTGGGTACAACGTATTTCCAATATGATGATGATAAGGATTAAAATTATTTTGTTTTAAAATTATTCTTGCTTGTTCTCTGGATACGTTACACTCAAGTCCGATTTCTCGTACAGATGCAGTTGGTTTAAAAGTATTGTATGCCAAAACAAGTACCTCTGTATCTTCATTAAAATTTATTTTGGCATCTTTTGGTTTAGAAAATGATCCATACTGTTTTAAATTAGCTTCGAGTTTTGCAAACAATCTTTTATCTGGCTGCCTTCTTTCCATGTATGTTAGTAGATATAATTCCGATGCTGCGTTTACATCACGATTACAACTGTAGTAGCAAAATAACATATCATTTTTTTCTTCACTCGAATAAGCCATATTTTTTATTTTTTTAAACTTTTATCACAAATACTTAACACATTCACATCAGTAATTAGCAGCAAAACAGAACTTAGTTTGACAACTAATTAAAAAAAAACAAAAAATGCTCTCCAGTTCCAAGGCACTCACATACTATTTAGTAATAATTTCGGTTTTTGCAAATTGTAAGAAAACTAATGGAAATAGATATGACAACCCATACATTTTTGAAATCAGAAGAAAATAAGCTATTTAATGAACCCATAGCCAACTATGGTTGCCATTTAAAAAAAGTCAAGTTTGGCTTATATCTCGAAAATCGAGTGAGCTATGACTTTTTAAATATTTTTTTATAATTCTACGTAAAAATATCTAAAGGAATCAATTCACACTTTGGTTTTGTGGAATTATTTACCATTGAAAAAATCGTCTGTTTTTGGTTTTTTCAAAATATTTAAAAAAGTTGAAGGTGTAGACCAAATGTCAAAATGGCATTAAATTCGTCTTGAAATTCTGCCCAACTTTGCTAATTTAACCGACTTTGTTACTCTTGTAATAACAAAGTTACCCATACAACACATGTAGATTATTGTCACCCTGTATACTAAGAAAAATATAAGTAACCGATATAACAAACATAAGTAAAATTTCTCTACAGTTAAAATAAACATCTTTATGCACATTAAAATGCAAAACATTTGATCTCTCAAACTAACACAAAAATGACTTGTGTCACTTTCAAATTAAACTGCTCATGACTGAACGTTCATTTCTTCATTGGTTAATTTTTAAATACTGTAACATTGCTATAAACAAAAAAAATCTACCATAAAGAGACGAGAAAATCATCAAGAAAGGATTCAACTTACAAGAGAAGTGAGTTTTTACCGTAGTAAAAAAGGTTACATTTTATTCCACTAAGTATTCAAACAAAAAATTTCAGGAAATGCAAGTACACGTCAAAATTTTCAACTTGTTTCTCGACCAAATTAGTTACTTTACTTTGAAAACAAATAATTTTGCTGCTGGATCCATGATTTTATATTTGCAAAGTTTAACATACTGTACTGGTTTGGTACTTGTGATCATTACAACTGTGCTGAGATCATTTTCACATCAAAACCAAGATTTAATGATTCGATTCTGCATCAAGTTAAACTTTAGACAACACAATTTTTTCTACTGAATGTTTTCTAGTACAAAATATTTTTTAAAAATCAGGCAGCTGTTCAAATTTAAAAATCCAGTGGCGTGCAGTTTCCACATTTACCCAAACCCTGCCTCACCGATACAATACAATCTCAAGTTATTGGCCCAGTTCTAAACTGGAACAAAGCATTTTAATTTCTGTCCAAACAACCAAGCAAAATAAACAAACTCAGGGTTACTTTACGCAAAACAGTTTTCATAATGCAACACACATATATCTAATCTGCTCCTAGATAATGTGCTCATCACTTAATATAATTATCTTAAAACACCTGACGTAACCACGATTACAAAACACATTCCACCAGGATTCGAAAAATCTGTTTAAAATTTACATCGCACGCAAAATTTGCAGAATTTTCACACCGGAAGGCGCTTTTAAGATGGCGTCGTTCATCAATCATTTGACGTCACACCTTGTTCAAACAACACCACCCTTCGATTATGATAAGTCGAGAGCTGCCACGTCCAAATCCAGACTACATACGCACTAACAATCTGTTAAAATCGTTTTGTGTATGAAGGTAACAGCCCACAACTTAACCAGCCTCGTCCGGCCATAACAAGCACACACCGCTGAGGTAAGGATAATTTTTTTGCAAAACGAGGCACTGTTCACTGCACAATTCCGGCACAATTTTGCTTTTTTTTTATCGCTCGTAGTATTTTCATAGTTATCACTGAGTTTACTGGTAGTGTTATCCGGAGGACTGGATTTTTAACTGTTAACGTATCATCTGTGATTAGGTTGCCATAACTTAACCAGATATACCTGGAGAATCAAACAGACAACAATAATATCATCTAGATTATACACTGATAATGGAAAAGATTGTTTAACAACATTTACATCCAAAAGATATGAATAATCGCCTACTATGAGGAAGATAACTAACACTACGTTATCATCTTCATTGAGTGAGAGAAAATGCAAATTTTCAAAAGCTTCGCCACTTAACTGTGTGGTCAAGAATCGTAAAACACTGCTCATCCAACCCTTTTACGAGGAAGTCCCTAGGGTGTTTTTCTTTTTGTTAAGCAAGGGCTCGTTTTTCCTTAGCAAGAGCGATCTAGATCCCGTTATTTTCGAGGGAGCATTGTACTGATACACATCTACAAATCTACCCTACCAAGAATAATAAGATGACGATAATACTGTTGACAAAATGCGTGGTTTATTATACAACAGATACAGTATCAGACATTTATTTAAGGTTAAGGACGGAGATACATTATCATCATAATATTTAAAAAGGAATCTCTCGGAGCACGACCGCGATAAATCCAAAAATAACCCCGGCGTTTTGGAAATTCCTCGGCTAATTGTAAATTCGCCCAACGCCATTACCAAAGAACGCTTTTGGTGTGGACAAGATGGCGGAACCGCACCTCTATCACGTGTGTATATGATGTATGTAATTCCTTTATACGGGGTATGATCGACATCCTAAGGTACATGTGTAGCGTACGTACAGTTTTATCAGTTGCGTCTGAGACCTTCCCAAGGTGTGATGTGTTTTAGCTTATCTGATAACTGTTTGTTTAAACAATCATTTCATGTGCCGGCATATAGCGACGAATTTAGATCATTACTAAGGTAATAACACATTAAATATCGTTTATATTTAGCGTGGTAAGATTGCTTGAAAAAAATGGCGCTAAGGAAAAGACGCGCGGAATTTTTATTTAATTAGCTTCGTCACGTTCGGACAAACATGAATTGTGTAACTTTGTTACTCTATTTGTACTGGTACTTCTCTGAAATATTTATTTCAAATGTAACACAATTACGGTGGTATTAAACATTTTGTATTTATATCGAAAATTGTATCCTTAAAACGTGTAATTTCATAAAATACCTATAATTGTACAGATAGTTTAAGTATAAAATAGTTCTTTCTTACATACTTTAGCTAGGTATTCTATAGAATACAGGCTACGATCTATGTGTAAAGGGTTTAATGAAATAATTTTCGCGTTAAAAACGAATCCTACGTTCACAAATACCTAACGTAATTCTGTTTACTTAAGTAACTGCGGGTTGCGTTAAATGTTGGTTAAAAGTGTTTTCAACAAATAATGAAAATGAGCTTAAAACGTTCGTTTATATTTAAAAAAAAAGCTTAAACCAACCTTTATACTGACCCTCGTTCATTTGGTCAGTAATAGACGGCCAGGTTAAACGTTGTTTTAAACTTTCTCATTTGGTATTTTGGGAGCCTAGTACTACATATCAATGTAATCAACTTTAAACAGTCTACCCAAACCTATCCAGTTCCTTCGGCCTGTATCTATTTATTTGACACTTTATTTTGTGCAATTTCTAAAGGAGGGTCACGATATGTTGTTGCTAGAATCTGATCAAGACTGTGTTTATTGCATCAAGAACATAAAACCAGAGGAAAAAACTGAAAAGTTGAATAATAAAGGTAATTTTTGCGATCGCGTTGGCCATGAAACCGACAGAGATAAAATCGAAATTCTTCTATTAACAAATCCGCGCATATTTCACAAGTAAAATGGTGTAAAGTTTTTGAAAAAATCTTAAACGGTTCCGGAGAAAAACGCGAAAAACTAGGCCCTTGTAAAAACGGTTTTCCCTAAGTTAAACACCTATGCAAGTCGCATAGATTTAGTTATAACAGATATACCACAACTTCTCCAATCATAGCGCTTTTGCAGGGGTTTCGTTTTTGACGTTTTTCTCCGGAACCGTTTTTCAAAAACTTTGCACCATTTTACTTGCAAAGGATTGGTAAATAGAAGAATTTCGATTTTATCTCTGGCGGTTTCATGGCCAACGCGATCGCAAAAATTACTTTTATTATTCAACTTTTCAGTTTTTCCCCTATTTTTTCGAAGGAAATGGCCATTGGCACGTATAACTCTGCAAAACATTTAGTTTTGATGTTCTTGATGCAATAAACACAGCCTTGATCAGATTCTAGCGACGACATATCGTGACTTGGTAAGTAATTACTAGGTATTGACTACAATAACTGGCTAAAATATCAAATAATTTTAATATTCTATTCCACCGAAACCCGGCATTTCATGAAATAGCTAGGCATTACATGAAATACCGACATTACACGCTTTAACAGTAATATATACCTACACCAAAAGATGCAACAGAACATTATTAAATAAAATTGGAAATACATTAGTAAAAATTGGTTAAAAAATTGCGTTTTTCATTGGAGATTATAATTTACCGACTCCAGCGAACAATATTATTTACTACTGTTTTTTTCACTTAAAATTAAAAGTTAGCAACATAATCCTAAACAAAACTTTTTGCAATATTGCTATTGACTGTTGTAGCATTTGTACAAAAGATTCTTCATGAAAAATTCTGGAAATTGTTCAACTTGATTACCTAGAAACACTTTAACATAAACATTGTACCAAAAAAATAAAATGTATAGAGTTTAAATGAGTTAAAGTTATTAGTAAACAACGAAATTATACTGTAATACTTTTAAAGATATTAAAAGAAAAATATTGTATGAAATAAAATACGCGAATAATCTCACTTAAATTTTGGTTAAAGCATGAAAAATCAAGTAAATACACAACATTGCCAAAACTTAGTGATAAAATACTGAATTGCTTTATATTTCCTTATTGTTTGTGATATCATAGTTATCTTGAGACAAATAATTCATTTGCCAAGAGCGTGTAATTAAAACAATTATGTTATCTATTTCAACTAGACCCTGTACCTTTGTCTAAACTAAAAATGAAAGAATTTGAACTTTAATTTTATTTAAGTTTCCCTACTTAAACAGAATTTTAAGTTAACAAATGAGTTTTATTATAAAGCACTTGATTTTTTTAATGGCTAATCTCTTGCAAAAATGCTAGGCCAGTTGTTAAGTCTCTCATAACTTCGTCAGTAGCAAGCAATCTTCTTTACAAATATTTTAAATTTTTTTGTAGAAAAATTTTAACTCAATTTCGAGACTTTTCTGGCACCAAAGTTTTTGAAATCAGTAAATCGTTTAAAATAATTGATTTTTGGTTGTTTCGCGAGGGGCTCCTGTTTTTAGTGGACCCTTTAGCTTTGGTTAATCTTCATAGACGGTAGCTATTAGCTATTAGGGTTTCTCATACTTCACAGTTTTGCTTGCCCTGGGATTCCGGGAAGAAATCGGTTTTCTTCCCTGGAATATATTTTAACATAGACGTTATATCCTTTTTTTTCCGTCAGTTAAAAATAAAAGTAAATTTATGCCTGCAGTATAGTATTTTCGGTAGATTATACATTGATGATTGTTTTATAGTTCCGTTTGCAGACTCTCTAATTAAACGTCTTTAACTAAATTCTTCATCAAATAACAAAGTAGTTGTCTTTAAAGTAAATTATCCGTTAATTTAGTATGTAAGGTGTTTTATTAAACCAAAGAGACGAAGCAGCTTTTTGTTAGTTTAAAATTAAACAATTTCTCTTGACATTTACACAATTTGCAATAGCGCCTCGGTTTTCGGAGAAGCAAGAATAATCCCAATATATGAATTTGGGTTATAAACTATGAACGCAGTTGCTTTTCTATTTTACTGTGGAAGGCTCCACTTCTTGTACAAGTCCATGTCTTTTTGAACATTGGTATCGCATAAGCTGAAAATAAAATTGAAAAGAGCGATACTCATTTTGAGGAACACAAATCTGACCAGAAAATAATATATCATTTAAAACAAATTCAATTATTTTTCATGGCGCTTTTGTTATTCGAAAAAAAAATTAAATTTTGTCTTATGGTGGAAAACTAAGTACCAAACAACTTTTATTCAAAACATTTTTTCCTAAAGTGGATATTTACTGAGATATATAGCATATTCCATACCTTTTGGACACACTGTATTTACGTTTAAAGGTAAAAATCTACGCGCTTTAGGTAAAGCAAACACATTCTGCAAACCAAAACAAATAACGCAAATACTGTTTCAAAGTTGATCCTTAACTATTTCCCTATTTATATTTATAGGTGTAGTTATAGTTATATTTTGAATAACGAACAACTAACACGTAAAACATGTTTGGGCATGGAACAAATAAAACCGCAATTCGTTAGTAGATTCTTTGATATGGAACAAAGTTTAAACTCAGAACTTCGTGATTAGGTAACGAATTCAAATTTTGGTTATGTTGAAGGATATGAAGCGCTTGAAACATAATCTTGATAAGGCAATTTGCCGCGAAATGGCGTATGGAACAAAATAACTCTCGGGCGACGATATAGGTATATAATAAATTCTGATATTTATGGTTTTAATGAAATTATCATATTACAAAGATAATAACACAAAATAAACGAAAATAAGAGCTTTTACATATCCCGGGATTTTCTGAGACAATGGACTCGGATCCCGGGAACCCGAAATCCCGGGAGAGAAACCCTAGTAGCTCTATCAAAGGAATAAAACAATTCTTTAATTTTCTTCATTATTTCTTAGTGGAAAAATTCATTTATTTGTTACATTATCTTAATTCAAGTATACGGACAATATTTTAGGTAATTTTCACAATCTGTGATTGCGTACCTATATACGTAAAAATTAACCAATTCCTACAACAAACACACTCCACTCGACAATACAGGTGCGACTCGTAATTACGAGAACACGCTTAACTTGTACTAAGTGACTCACTGTCTTCCTAAAAAGCCCATTCATTGACAAAATTTAAAATACGCTTAACGGGAAACGGAAATTTTATTTAAACAAGTCTACATCACCTTCCGATGCTTAAACCTCGCACCTACCACCGTGACGTCGAAAGTAGACCAGCAAAACAATGAGAGAAAAAATTCACGAGAGCGCGTACAACGATTTGCGTGAACAACTACAACAGGCAAAAGTACACGGCGCACGTCTTGTGCAAATATGCTCAAGCTAAAACAAGACCCACAACGTTAAAACTCTTTCCTTATCTCGGTTTTAAGAAAATGTAACACCCAGAAAGAGAGCGTTATACATTCGTGCATAACTCGCCCAAGTAATGTTGTTAGATAGTTAAACAATTGCTTCCCTTCTCTCGGTCATTGGTTTTTCACTTTTCTTAAACTGTTTCAATTTCATTCATGGTCTAGTCGTCTTAAATTCGTTATCAGCAACGCGCGGATCCAAACTAGTCGAGTAATGTTGGCGGTTAGTTATGTTAATCCTCAACAATTGTTTGTAGAAGCAAGGAGGAAGATGGAAGAACAAGCGACGCGTCCGATGGTATCGTCAAACGTCAAGAGAGATTCGGAAATCAAGAAGGAGTCGGATGTTCCTGAGCAAACTTCGTCAGTGATAATCCGCAGGCAGATCACGACGGCCGGCACGATCGAAGAAGAACCGAAAATCGAGCAGGTTGCCAATGAGGAAGTTGTTAAAACTTCCACATCGCCGCTTGATGGAAGTCCTCAGGCGCAGACCCCCATCTCGCAATCCGCAGAAATCCAACAGTACGACGAGCAGAGTCAAGAAGTGGAACAAGCGACTTACGTGGTCGAGCAAAATTTTGCCGACCAGACCATCGTCTCCGCGGAACAATACCCCGCGTCAACGCAAAGTTACCAGACCACCACGGAACAGCCGATCGAGTACACCACGACGGTGGAGGTGCCGATTCAAGGAACCGTGCAGCACATCTCGATCGAGGGACAGTTCGTCGAACAAGCAGAAGAAGCAAAAACGGTGGTCGAGTACACCAATCTAGAAAGCGTTCCTTCTTCGCAGTACGCTTCTGCACAACATTTCAACAACGACGGAACGCAATATCTGCACCAGCAGCAGTTCCAACAGTACACGTACGGAGTACAGCGAGGAGGCGAGGAGAGCCCCCCTAATTCGGTGATGTACAAGAACGATCCGAACTTGGCTTCTTCGAGGATGTACCCGGTAAGTCTTTACACTTTTATAAGAACTACTTAAGAACAAAATAAGTTCAACACATGCTAAAAACTTCGGAACGAAGTAATTAACTGCACAGTTAAAAATTGACCAGTGTTAGTTAATTGATTCTGTGTACAGGGCGGTCCAAATTCGATGGGATTACGTGGGTATCTCTCTTAATACTAATAATACTAATAATAATAGAGAAACGGTTGAATTACCAAAAAGGTGCAGTTTTTTGGGACAAACTCAAATATATTCTATAATTTTCGCTTTTTCTTGTTTTTTTTTTGTTTTCAAATCCTACTTTCGGTTTTTCATGTGTAAAAAAAAACTAAAAAACCTTCGTAACTTACGTATTATTGAAAATAAATACATCAACCCTTATGTGTTTGGAATGGGAAAAAAATAAGGAATTTAAATAGATCATAGCCAACTATGGCTTCCGTTTAAAAAAGGTAATTTTGTGTCAAAACTTTTTATCGGCGAGCGTAAAACAACTTTTTTTGTACCACCAAAATGTACATAAAAATATCTAAAAATAATCTTAATAAACTTTTTCGATATTTTCAACAATAGGAGAGATATGACATAATTATAAATATAACAAAAAATTAGTTTTTCTCTAATAACTCAAAAACCGGAAATGATAGAATATTTTTGAAAACGGTTCTGAGTTGGTCCTAAAAAACTGCACAATTTTGGTAATTCAACCGTTTCTCTATCTTGCCTATTAAGCGAGATACCCATGTAATCCCATCGAATTTGGACCACACTGTACTTGAAACATGCTGTTGATGATAATTCGGACACCCTGTAGACAGATTTGTGGTGTGTTAAGTTTTAAAGAACACCAAATTGCGCCGATGAATTTGCAAATGACAAAAAGGCAGACAAATTCGATCAATGTTAGTACTAAAATCGTCCTTGAATTAAAGACATTTGTCTATGCTATCTAATAATTAAAGCAATTTATCTAGCCATTTTCTGAAAATGTGTTAATTCTAAGACTTTAAATCTAGAACAACCTAAATTCAACGCAAATTATTTTATCAAATTTACTAATTCCATGGATTTTTTTAAAAATGTACCTACTTAGCTATTAATCAAAATTCTATTCCAAAAATGTTAAAATTGTTCTAACAATCCAAAGAATTTTCGTTGCCATCCAATAAATAATATTTCATACACCTTTCACAAGTGGTTTAGAAACTTTGGGCAATTTCAAACTAAAATTTGATAATGTACGAATGCATTGTAATCTGTTTTTAAACGAAACGTAAATTAATCGCCCCCAATAATACCCAACAAACGCATTTTGTCGCGTTTCACAAATCTTTCAACAACATTATCTGACGTCTGAAGCAAGTTCGTTACCTTAAAAAATATTTGTGCAGTACTAATGGGATTTACATAGATGTGACATTCAAGATAAGATACTTAGTGAATTGCAATTTAAGCAAATTTCATTTTCGAAACAATCACATCACCACACTCTTCATAACTATTTCGTTAGTTATTTATTTAATTGCCAAAACTTTTGCGAATCAATAAATGTCGCAAGTTGTATGAGGACTACTTGAGTAAACAAAAGATTGCGATATTATTAGAATTGTATAGGGTGTTCAACTTTTTCGAGCCACTATTCTTTAATATTACATCTTAAATTTTGTGTTAATATGAGAATTGGTTACTTTTTTCTGACGCCGAACATAAGAGGAATTGAAAATTGGCTAGTATTACCTAGGGTACCTCTATAAACAGGGCAAGGACAGGTACTGGACAAGTTTCTATTGTATATACGGTCGAGTTTCGCTTGCCACTACGCTGCGACCTCCAGATTTTATATAGTTTGCATGGAGATCATAGGCAGTTGTACACATTTCATTTTTTTCCGCATGCCAATTGAGTTTAAAAATTGGATTATTAAAAGAAATCCTATATAATCCCATTGCCGCTATGAAAAATTTGGAGGGTTCGTGAAGCTTGGCCATACCCTGTTGTATAGAGGTACCCTAGTGGTACCGTACTGTGTACTTTTTTTTTGTTCATCCACCACCAAATGTATTTGCGTTAAAATTTTCTCAACGAAATCTTGAATTTAGAGCTTTAATAATTTCCTATTGGTTAGGCGCCATACGAAATCCAGACCACACAATCTCCAAGCAATCAAGTAACCATCCTGGGAAACTCTGGCGGCGCTTACCAATACACAGTCCAGACAAACCCAACCTGGCCGACACAATCGACGAATGCTACAGATTTCTCTTCGTATACGCCGTCACAAGCCATGAGCCTGGCCCAAGCTGGTGAACTATCCAACTACCAAAATTACACCGGCCCAACGTGGACCCTAGACGACGGTGGCTACGAAGCACCCATGCAAGAGGTAGATATCAAAGAATGCGTTAATTGTGGTGCCAATATTACCCCGCTTTGGCGTAGAGACGGTACCGGGCATTACCTATGTAACGCTTGTGGTTTATACAACCGAATTAATGGCGTCAATAGGCCACCTGTACGTACTAACAAAAAACCTCCCACGGTGAGTATAAACGAAATTTTGACGAAGATTCTCTAGTATTTAACACAAGTTGCATGCTAAACATTGTAAAATAAACCGAGAAAAAGCTTTCGCGGGCGGGTCCGAAGCAGGTTCTTGACTTCCGAGTTGGAAACAATTGAGCTCCAACCCAAAAACACGTAATTCCCTGAAGATTTCTCTTGCAATGGGGACGAAACGTCGATTAAAAAAGACTTTTTAAACGCCGTTCCAACTCGGAAGCCAAAACCTTGCGTAAGTTAAGCTTTAGGAACAGAATCGAAAACGAAAAAGTTATGAATTTTTTTGGAACCGCAAAAAATCGAAATTGTTGAAGAAAATTTACTTAATAGTCTTCAAAACAAACTTTTTTGAACGAGATTATTGCCAATAAATAAATTTCCAGCCCAAAATTGAGTTGCCTTTCAGACATTTATAATAAATCAAATTTTGACATCTTTGATAGCCATTTAAAAAAAAAACTAATTAATAATTATTGAACTCGTGATAAAAACTAAATTTCCTTTCTACTTGTTCATACATGGCTATCAATAGTTAACTACACAAATATTTGTTTCCTTTCCATCAACTTATTTAACCGTTTCAGTTCTCAAAAAAGTTTTTAGAGGTTTCGTGATATTTACTCACACATCTTCAGTATAAAAACCATTGTATTTCGGTCAAATATCTTAGCAAAACGTTTTATGACAGTAGTTGATCGTCTTATATCCGTGAATTATAAAGGTTTACACGAAAAAAAAACGAAATTTTTGAGTATTCGAAAAATTTTGAACAATTTGGATATCCAACGATTTAAATTTGATAAAACAACCTAAATTTTTAATGCTCCAATTTTGTTTTTTATCAGATTCTACTCCTTTAAAATCGAGTGGAAGTTTTATCTCGCACAATTAAAGAAAGTTTTTAGAGTTTTTGTTTGATCTACTTAGAAATGTTAACGTACGTTCAAATTTACAACATTCTGAGCCCAATGTTCCCAAACTGAATCATCCTAAATGACCTTCTGTTGTACCTAATCTTAATATTTGAATTACCGGTTGAAGCAGCTACAAAAATGGGTCGAGCGATATTTGCTTTTTGATAAGACGATCCAATTCAGTTTCGGAGGAAAATTAAACTTATGTACGCTCTACACTTAAAAAGCGTTGTTTAATATTACCATAAAACATATTATAAGTTGTCTAGTGGATACGTTTAACATCGAATATTTTTCTGTTTTTTAGAACGGCAATCGAAGGAGCGGGGTTTCTTGTGCCAACTGTCGTACATCAACGACAACATTATGGCGTCGGAATAACCAAGGAGAACCTGTGTGTAACGCCTGTGGATTATACTACAAATTACACAACGTAAGCAAAATTACATTTTTACGTTTTTATGTTTAGCGAAATCCGCGCACCAAGCACTCAAAATTATGTCAGAGCTAAGCCCTGCCTATTTAGAGCGCATCTCAAAAGAACCCCAAATAAACTCACAATAAGTCACATTAGAAAAATTTGGAAAATAAACCCGGGTTGACTATGAAGCAGGGTTGGACAAAATTTGATTTTTATTAGAAAAATCAAAAATCAATAATTTTAATTTAAAAATTTAAAAAAAAAACAGGAATTTTTGATTTGTTTAAGAAACTTGCCTGTTTTTCCTTTTTACAACTAACTTATTCATTATTTACCCTACATTATATCTTCTTTACAGCGTCATTCAAAAGGTATCAACAAATGAAAAAGTTTTTTTATTGAAAATTTCTTAGAAACTCTCATTCTTGATAAAAGTTGGTGTATGACCTAAAATTAACTTTAAGATGGAATAAACTTCATAAAAATTTGTACGATACTAGATTTTAGCGATTTCATAAATATTCTAAGAGCCTTATTTTAAGAGTTACAAAAAAAACTTCATAGAGAAAGTTGTTCAGATTTCAAAAATACGACCAAAGGTGAAATTTGTGGTTATAATTTCAATTTTAATTTTTATGGTACTTTAAACATCAAAATGCAAAAATGAAAAAAAAATTTATTATCGGTTTCTCAAATAATTTTATTCTTGAACTAAAACTAATTTTAAGTTTAAAAAAAGTTTAATATAAATTCCTATAACACAAGTTCTAACGATTTTAGAAATATTCGAAGAGTAGTGTCCTTATTTTAAAAATTTTAAAAAAGTTTGAAAAAAGTTGTTTGCAATTTAAAAAATATTACTCCTATTAAATAAATTATCGTTTTCCCTTGATTTTTTTTTAAATTCCTTAAATAAGAGAACTTTAATCTTGCGAATTGTTCTAAAATCGCTAAAAGCTAGTGTTGCATGAACTTTTATTGAGCTTTTTTAAACTTAAAATAAGTTTTAAACCATGCACCAACTTTTATCAAGAATAAAATTGTCCGATTAATCGATGATAAAAAACTCATCTATTAGTTGCAAACTTTTTGAATATTGACACTACTATAAAATTCCAAAATGAAATTATAAAGTCAAATTTCGTACTGTCTTATTTTTGATTTCTAAACAATTTGTTCCCATGATGTTTTTTTTTTTAATAAGAGCACTTTATTTTCAGTATGTTTTTAAAATACTTAAAATCTAGTGTCATATGAATTTTTTTCCATCTTAAAATTAGTTTTAAGTTCATGCATCAACTTTTATCAAGAATAAAATTATCTGAGAAATTGATAATAAAAAACGTTTCCATTTGTTACAGCTTTTTGAATGAAGCTGTAGATCTTTAGTCGTTAAAATTATTTATTATTGTGAAAATTTACGAAGTAAATCTACCGGAATGCTTCTCTAAAAAAAATCCTGTAGAGACTATTTCTCTCTGACCCATAAGAAGCAAGGCAATATTTCCGGCGGTTGTTTCAGCTCACAAACAATTTTTTTTTCTAAACGCTTAATCTTAAAAAGTAGCAAATTTCATCGTTTTCGAAAACTATGGTGTTTTACATGAGCGCCCAAGAAATTTCAAAGCGAAGATGCAAGTCAGAATCTGTAGCTACAACGAAAATTTCACGTTTTAAACAACGTTCAATATTTTTCTTCGCAAAGTATTGATTTTTTAAATTCATTTTACGACAACCTATAAATTATTTACCACTAAAAATTAAGCTGCAGTATATTAATAACCGCTGTAAAGATAAAGAAATATTGATGGGAATTTGCGTTATTCAGTTAAAATAGAAAACAATTTCAATTCGTCAAATATCCAAGGACGTATATTCTATCATTGCTAAAATAGCTGCTTAAAAAATTAGGGCCACGTATTGTCATGCTGTATATAAATTTGGATAATTGCTCTTCAGGATAAAATTACTCCGCTGCTGATAAAAACGTGGAGAAGTTTATTATTACAATTTTTAACAAACATTCATTCATTCATTGAGCCATATAATCCCTTAGGATTATGGCTAACGCCGAGGCGTTTTTACAATCCATTTATTGAGGTGGATCGGTCCTCTATCTCTAATTTTCCAAACCTTGTTGCTCGTCCTAGCTGCTTCCGCTATTTTCTTCCATTTTTTCCTATCTTTGCGGTTCGATTTCCAGTCATCTATTTCCAATGCCTTTGTATCTTTCTCCAGGGCGTCTCTCCATCTTTTCCTTGGTCTTCCCTTGTTCCTGGGCCAAATAGGGATCCATTGTGTTATCCTCCTGATCATTTCTGTTGGTTTCCTTCTCGTGATGTGTCCTGCCCATCGTAATCGTTGTGTTTTAATGTATCGAATGATATTTCTCTTCCGAGTTCCTCCTATATTTGTTTGTTCCTTCTCAGTCTTGCTTCTCCATCTCTTGTTACGTTAGGTCCTACCATTGCTCTCATCACTTTTCTCTCCACTATTTTTAGGTCTTCCTCTTCTTCTTATTTATTGTTATTGTTTCCATAGAATATTTTATGTCGGGGCTTATCAGGGTTTTGTATATTTTTATTTTTGTTGTCTTACTTAGGGTTTTACTCTTTAGTAGACTTTTGTTTTAGCCGTATGCCTGATTTTCTTTCAGAATTCTCTCCGTCACTCTGTTCTTTCCAGCTTGTCCTATTGTCACGCCCAAGTAATTGAAAGTACTGACTTTTTCGATGTATTCTTTTGTTTCTAGATCGTTCTGTGTGTGCATATTTTTTCTTCCTATCTTCATATATTTTGTTTCTTCTTCATTTATTTCCAGACCCAGTTTTTTGCCTCTTTGTCCAGTTGATCTATCGCTCTTATTATGTCTTCTCTTTATTCCCTATGATTGCTATATCGTCAGCATGCGCTTTTATTTGTATTTGGTTGATCATAATGTTTTTCTTATCTAGTTTCGCTCTTCGTATTACACCTTCTAATATTAAGTTAAATATGGTTAACAAAGATAAGTCATTTACATTTTCAATACTGGGCCAATGTTGCCCTAGTTACAATTCATAAAGAAATTATAAGCTGATATCAAAGTGTTTACCAAAAAAATCCAATTGGTAACCTAAATAACCTTCATTATTTGCCTCAAGAGTCGATCAAATTACTTAAAACTTGCTTGCCAAATACAAAACTCTGGCGTCTGGCGTCTACCAAAATTGTCATGATTTTATTTATTGTATTTGTTTAAGGCATACTCATATTTCATTAACAGTTTTTCCAAGTAATCCGCCTACGTCACAAGCCGGAAGATACTGTTTGCTCGCGAGTTCATTTCGGATATCCTTACCAAAAAACAATTAAAAAACTAGAAAAGCGACGTATTTTTTCTGTGTAAATGAGGCCAACAAAGCGCAAACAGTTTATCACATTGACGTGGCCAAATCCATTTAATTGTTTCACGAAAATCAGGGGATTCACCCAACTCTATCCGCTTCGAAACTTATTTTTTCATGGGTGTGTTGATCCCATACAATTCCAACCCGAAATGAGATCACAACTTCTCATGAAGCCAAAATAAATAGTTTTTATCGTTCACATTCAAATAATTTGGTTTGAAAAAAACATGCTCTTAAATTAAGCAAATAGAACGGAGTCGAGAGCATTCAATATTCACACACCCTTGTGTATTTTAACGTCAACTGATAAGAATCGATTTTGATATCAAGTTTAAATTTACAACCACTTAATGCTCGTTCCTAGAAGTCGACAATTTTTAAGCACAGGAAAACTTTAATAATAATTGATTGAGGTGACTCAGCGGCAAATAATTAAGAAAAAACAAACGACGCAATACTGATATGCGCTTGTTATTGCGCACTTTTGTGTGCCTAATGTGATTAATTTTGATTGCTTTCATAAATTAACACAAATAAGGTAGATTACCATTTAATTCGCAATAAAACTTTTCAATACAGACACAGATGAGGCCAAACATTGCGTTAACTTATCTAATTTTTGGCTATCAGTCCTAATTTAGAAAAATCTGTGTAGTATATCCTGATATGATTAGGCCCATGCTCGATAAATATTGTTAACTGATACTAAATTGACTACCAGTTTATTTACAAACACCAGAAAATTAACAACAATCCTATTATTAGGATCAAAAACTGGACGACCAAACTCAAAAAAGCAGAAATTTGGTTGTTCTATTTGCGATGAAACTACTTTAAAAGTGTTCTTTAACATGTGGTGGAGCCGCGTCTTGCTTAAGGAAGAGTTTTTTTTTGCAAATGTTGCATAAAAATTTAGAAAAAATATCAATATACGAAAATAAATATTCTTACAAGGGAGGGTCAAGATATGTTGTCGCTAGAATCTGATCAAGGCTGTGTTTATTGCATCAAGAACATCAAAACTAAATGTTAAGCAGAGTTATACGTGCCACTTGGCCATTTCCATCGTAAAATATGGGAAAAGCTGAAAGGTTGAATAATAAAAGTAATTTTTGCGATCGCGTTGGCCATCAACCGTCAGAGATAAAAGCGAAATTCTTCTATTTACAAATTTGCGCATCCTTTGCAAGTAAAATGGTGCAAAGTTTTGGAAAAAATCTTAAACGGTTCCGGAGAAAAACGCGAAAAACGAGGGCCTTGTAAAAACGGTTTCCCCTCTGTTAAACGCCTATGCAAGTCGCATAGATTTAGTTATACAACTTCTCAAACTTCTTCGGAACCGTTAAGGATTTTTTCAAAAACTTTGCACCATTTTACTTGCAAAGGATGCGCAAATTGGTGAATAGAAGAATTTCGATTTTATCTCTGACGGTTTCATGACCAACGCGATCGCAAAAATTACTTTTATTGTTCAACTTTTCAGTTTATCCCATATTTTTAAGTAAGAATTGGCCAGTGGCACGTATAACTCTGCCAAACATTTAGTTTTGATGTTCTTGATGCAATAAACACAGCCTTGATCAGATTCTAGCGACAACCTGGTTAGCTAATATTAAATTGACAACCAATTTATTTAAAAACAAAAGCAAATTTTAAAATCACAAACAAATATCAACACAATATGTTCTTACATCAGTGTTAACTATTAAAAATGAAACATTATTAAAAAGTTTACTGAAAAAGCAAATAATATTGCTTCAGCTAAATCAAATACCAGAAAATAACTAATAAATTATCCGATTTTTAAATTAAACAAATGGATGTTTCTTGAATATTGTAAAAACGACAATTCAGTTGTTCTATTTACCACTTAATCAATTCAAAAATTGTTAAGTGATATGTAGTGAGGCAACGTCTTACTCAAAGACGATTAATTTCGTATAAAAAACTTTTGAAAACTCGAGAAAAAAAATTTATGTACTGTCTGTTACTTCAGTTTTTCATGTTTTTAGGTTAATCGCCCTTTGAGCATGAAAAAAGACGGAATCCAGACGAGAAAACGAAAGCCCAAAAATTCTGGTTCATCACAGCATCATATGTCAATGGCTGGTCCTTCGGGAATACAACGTAATCTTAGTAAGTATGCATGTAAATAATTAATCAATTATTACTTAAACCCTTCAGGAATACTTAAAAAATATTTTGAAATTGTCTTGAAAAAATTTGTCGTTCCCACGATTTTGTAAATGTTTTTAAACAAATTTGAAAAAAACTTGTCCATAAAAATTAAAATATCATTGACCTTGCACTATCTAATCAAAATTATCGTTCGCATTTTTAAATTAGCGTATCTTTAATTTGTTTACCAGTTAAGTGTGAGTTTTAATTACGGCTCAAAATATAACAACTTGAAAGCATTTTGTTTGAAACGACTTTCAAACAACTGTTTCATAAACTTCTGTATTTAATTCACTGAGACGGTTCTGTAACACCTTAAATAATAAATATTTCTTATTGTGAGCCATAGACTATTATAATTACACATATTTCAAAACGATCGTTAATCTGTGATAAGAATCCAAGTGCTTGGCAAACATAGTTGTCAATTTTCTGATAAAAATACGTTCATGGAACGGAGAACAGACATTCTTATCAATTGTATTATACAAATAACACAACACTCACCTTAAATATATTAGCAACAAAAATAATGTATCAAATAACTTTGTCATTAACCTATAATGCTCAGAAGTATGTCTTTGTTAATTTGTAAAAACATTTCGCAATGATATACGATAAGATCGTAGCAAAAATTAATAATATGAAAAGTGAAAAAGTATTATTCAATTCGAAAACAAATTTGTATGTAAAAAAAAATTCAAATCCATACGAAATTAACGAATTATGTAGGGTGTGTATAAATTGTTGGACAATTTTAATATAGTGTTGGACCTAACAAAATTCTACACAGTAAAAATAACTGTCAATTTTAGCATCAAAATGACTCACCAGGGAAGGTCACGATATGTTGTCGCTAAAATCTGATCAAGGCTGTGTTTATTGCATCAATAACATCAAAACTAAATGTTTTGCAGAGTTGTACGTGCCACTGGCCATTTCCTTCGGAAAAATAGGGAGAAAACCGAAAAGTTGAATAATAAAAGTAATTTTTGCGACCGCGTTGGCCATGAAACCGTCTGAGATAAAATCGAAATTCTTCTATTTACCAATACGCGCATTAAAAAGTTATTGTTCAATAGTGAAATACTAAACTTAATAAATAAACTATCCTAGTAATATAATAGATTAATTATTAAATCAATTAACAAAAGCTTTCGTGAAATAATTCCAGTTGAAACGTTTACGGAAACGCAAAAAGTGAAGCAGAATCTTTGGCTACTCAAATGAAAGATTACAAATTCTTGGTATCTATAGTTTTCTGGCATGATTTGCTTTTCCAAGTGAACTTGGTAAGCAAAGAATTACAAAATGAAACCTCAGATCTGTCTACGGTAATACTCACTTTTGAAAAATTGTGCAAATGGCTAGAAAGTGTACCGAGAAAAAGGTTTTAAAGATGTATTAATCGGTGCAAATGATCTTGCAAAAGATTTAGATGTTGTTCCACAATTCCAGTTGAAACGTTCATGGAAACGCAAAAGGCAATTTGCGTACGAGTCCTCAGACGACTCTGTTGTTGATGCAAAGGAAGCATACAAAATAAATTGTTTTAATCAAGTTAGAACACTGCAGTCTCTTCAACCTCGATTTAAACAATTATAAGAGACCATAGATTTATTTAGTTTTTTATGGACATTTCACAATCAATCCAAAGAGATTAAAATGTGCTGCTGATTTACAAATTGCTTTAAAATATGGCGAATCGGTGGACTTAAATGGATTCATGTTGGAGGAAGAAATAGAAGCTTTTAGAGTAACTATTCCACAAAGTTGTTGCAATCCTTTAAATATACTTAAATATTTGGCTTGTAATAATCGTCCAACCTCGTTTCCAAATTTATTTATTGCACTTAGGATCTTCCCTATTATACCGGTAACAGTCTCTGCGGGCGAAAGAAGTTTTTTAATATTAAAATTAATTAAAACGTATTTACGATTCACTATTTCCGAAGAACGTTTGGATTCACTCGCAATTATATCAATTGAACGTGAAGTCATGAGGGAGATGGACTTCGACAACCTAATAAAAGATTTTGCGGAAGCAAAATCTCGAAAGATTTATTTTAATTGAGTTTCTATTTCGTTTATAAAAATATGAGTTGTTTTCTTTCCTTCGTTCATAGTCAATTTGTCAAATTTTATGTTTTGTTATGTTTGTTATAATATTATTTTAAGCTTATGTTTGTTCAAAATTTTATTAAAAAAATAAATTATTTGTACAATGTATAAATAATTTTTTTGTGGGGAAGGAGGCCCCGCAGCTTGTCCTTGCGTCGGTCTCCGCACTTACTAGGGCCGGCCCTGTTTTTGCAATAAGATATTAAACTTAGAAAAATGCAAGGAACAACGCTACTTTTAAGATTGTCCACCATTTTTCAAGCACCACGTCTTTCGCGTTTTTGGTCCATGTGTATAGGACAAATAATTTTTAAGACACTGCCCGTTTCTCATACTTATCACAAATTAATTATTACCCTTAATTTTTAGTGCTGCAGCATCCCCCTATGTATGAGTCCACTTTGACAAATGACCTAGGAGCGTCGTCCCCAGGCTACCAATTTCCCATAACAGTGACCACAGCTAATCATGTTTTGCGACTACCAAGTGCTGATATACTTAGCAGGCAAACTATATCTAAGTAAGTTCATAACAATAATTATTTAAATTTAGATTACTTTAATGAAATTTCTGTAACAACCCAATAATAGTGACGGCGCCCCATTAAATAATTCAAAGAAACCTACATCAGTTTTTTGCATATATTTCACATTAACACTATTGGTATGTTGGCTGCTTACCTTCCAATCAACATCTCCTAAAATGTTGCCCGTTGCTATATTAAAACGATAGCTAATCTAGCGTTTAGAACATTGCTGTTTTTTTCTTACTATTGCTAAATTCTCTTAGGCTTAAAAATTACCTCACAAACAAATCGTCATCGTCGAGTGACGGGCAACGTTTTAGGGAGATGCAAGAAGAATATTGAGGAAAAGCTTTTGAAGAGGACGCATTCGTTAACATTTAGGTATAGCCTTAAAATAACCACAAAATTCGGAAATAAATTTAAACCTTTTAATAAAAAAATAGCGTTGACTTTAATTTAAAAATTTTGTTCTCAGTGTACCGCCATTAGAACCTGTAGTGATTCCTCGTACTGTTGAAGACCAGGCTACTGTTATAACGTCGACTTCGACGGCCAATGATCTCCACCGTAGTGAGTACGGACACCCTGGTGGTTCCTCTGGCCACCAAACCCCAAAACCCTAAAGTTCCAAAGACCACTTAAGTCAAAAAGATGGTTAATCACCCTAAAAGGATGGTTACTGTACAGCGAAATATTCGTTGTTTAAACGAATGATTTTTCTAGTCGAATATACCGAAGACCGATTTAAAAAAATATAATTTAACAGTTCTAGGTTATAAACAAAGGTTTTGAAAACAATACTCTTGATTTTTGCTACCAATACTAGCTCTCCAACGTTACGACAAATAACACAGGCCGACATGATTTTGTTGTTTTGAATTTGGTTGGTATTATTTACTAATTCGGTGGCGCTGATTACTAATCTGCTTTTAGTTTTTTGATATCACATCAGGTTTTTACACAAAAGAACTTTTTAATAAATTGTATCGGCTACGCCACCTGTGCAGGTACGATGCGACGTCTTGTAGACCCGAGCATATTGGTCCGAAGCCTAGCGCTAGGTAATACCTGATGCCTCGGTTTCCCGGATTTCTAACAGTTAGAAATCAGTCAAAATACAATTACAGTAGTTTTATTAACCCTTCGAATATGTATGTAACACGTTTGTTGGTTTGTTTCATACATAAGGTAAAATTAAAATCATTTTTTGCGTATAGGAGGTAGGTATATACATATGTAATTCTACGTATTGGACCCAAACTTTTTATTTCGCTGAAAAACTTGATGAGATAGCTAAAATCTGTGTGTGCCAGTGAATTCAAAGTATGTTACTGATATAAGAATAGCAATTTTAACATAAATTATGGACAGAATTTTTTGTTCAAATAGTTTTAAAATTAGATTTTTTTGTTTAAAAACTCATTAATCTGTTTTTCCATTTTCCTGAAAAACTTGATGTTATAGCGAATATCTGTGTGTGCCATTAAATTCAGAGGATGTTATTTATATGAGACTAAGCAATACTAATATAAATTATACAAACAGTTTTTTGTTTAAACAGTTTTGAAGTAAACACTTTTTTTTGGGCTAATTAATCTTTATTTTCATTTTGCTGAAAAACTTGATGACATAGCGAAAATCTGTATATGCAATTGAATTCAGAGCTTGTGATTCATATAAGGACAGCTATTCTAGTATAAATTATCCAGGCAATTTTTTGTTTAGATATTTCTGAAATTTAATTTGTGTTGTTTTTCTTTAAAAACTCAATAATTTGTTTTTCCATTTTGCTGAAAAACTTGATGTGATAGCGAAAAACTGCGTATTCCATTGAATTCAGAGCATGTAATTTATATAAGAACAGTTATCAAAATTAAAACAACGTTCACAAAGTTCTGAAATGTCGGCCTGTGATAATTGACTGTATCTTAAAACTTAAAATTCTTTTAATTTTGAACAAAAAAACTAACAGTTACAGCTTTTAACCTACAAAACCTGTACACACAAAGGTTAAATTTTAATCAAGAGTGTTGTTTTTTGCATTTTTCTAAATGAAGCAAAAATACTGTGCCTGGAATTCGAGACTTACATAGCGGACATTTTTAAACCAGATTTAGAAAAAGAGTTGAAGGAAAACGACACTAAACACGACTTAAAAACAAAAATTAATTGAATCCTAAATTTCTTTATTAGTCAGTGAAAAAAGTTATGGAGAACTTATACAAATTTAAAATTGGTTTTTCTCGTTTTATTAATGCAAAGGTTAGTACAGTTTTGTTTAAAACACGTTATCAAATCGAATAAACAAAACAAAAATAACAAAAAACCATTGCGAAACACAAATTTTAACCAATTTATATTTTAAATAATAAAATGCAAGAATTTCACCTAGTTGTCAAATAGAGAAATTAATTAATTCTTTTATTCTTCTGGTTTAAAGGTTGCCCCAATGACGAGTTTCAAATTTCGGTCCCATTATTTTTTCTGCAATCAAGTGTCATAAAACAAATACAAAATCCACTACTTAACAATTCCAAGCTGAACTGGCTATGTTTTCAGCTTATGTCATTATAGACTGACATTTTTTAATTTATTTTGTATATAAAAAATAGTATTTAGGCTTCTTTTATTCTTAATTTTGTAAGACTTAATTTTTAAGGCAAAAGGCAAAGTTAAACTTCCACATTTCTATTGATCACTGTGTATGTTTCAAATTTAATAAAAACTTAAGTACATTTAAGTTGCAAATCATTCAAAAACGTCCTACACCTAACAGCAGAAGCACTCGTGATTAAATAATAATCATTTAAAAACCATAAAAATCATTGAAAAAGAACTATTTTTCGAAAAAAAAATGAGGTAATTCCTTTTGGAACACAAACACGATTCGATTACTTGCTTACAAAATTAAAAAGAATTGTTTCCGAATGATTATTTTATACTTATAGCTTATTAATTTATTTTCATAAGCTCTCTAAATAATTTAGAAGCACAAAAATGTACAGAAGCGTAACACAACGGAAAAATGTTGAACTAGCCACTAATGTTCTGTTGGTACACAAGGCCTGCTTGTTTACCAAACCTACGGAACACGGCATTCCTGGTTTGTATCTACATCATTTATAACCATTGTCGGATATCTAAATACAGATAAAATCAGTGACGTCGAAGCAGTACCATTAAAGGGCACAATTAATTAACACGCAGACGAAATTTTTATTACCATATATGACAGTATTTATCGAACAGTATACACACGATTAAAACAATCGATTAGGTAGATTAAATTATTTCGGATCGACTCTCATTTGTTTAAAAAAAAGTATAAACTAATAATTTAAAAACAGCCATGATTATTTTTCGATATTTGATTTAGGGTAATATATCTGCTACACAGCTATTCCATAAAATTTAAAGTTAAAAAATCGTTAGCTTTTAATGAGCAATAAAAATTAGGAATAACAAAGTTGATGATGGTCCAAAATGGACGAAACGTATGAGTACGGTGGCCATATTTTCTTAGAGAAAACAAAGGACAAATAAAGCTCACTGAAGGAAACCTACCAACCAAGTCGGCCTCAGTTAAAGAAAAAACTAAAAAATTAATCTTATGGACGAACGTAAAAGTTTAATTTCAGTAGTATTTTTCACGTCAGTACCAAAAATAAAATATAATTTTTTTCATACACTACACTAATATTCTAAATACAGGGTGTCCCACAAGGTATGCCTTCGCTAATTTTTGCATAAATTGAATGTTTAGGACCTAGATAAAACGTTTTTACCGATAATAAATTTTTTTATGTGTCCCTTCATATACAGAGTGTCCCAAATATAGTGAACAGCATGAGAATCTCTTAAACGGTAAAAGATACGGAGTTGGTTAAATGGGTCAAAATGATCTATGATTCAAGAGCAACTGTTCTATAAAAAAAAAAAACTAAAAAAAATCAATAGTTTTTGCGCTATTAATGAAAAACAAAACACATCAGGTTTTTAATTTCTGCTTATAACTTTCTTAATTGAAATCACACTCAAAATATTTTTCGACATTATTAGGACACTTTTTTGTGTAGATTTGAAATTTGTCAACAAATTTTACCTATCTTCATTTGTTTTTGTTTTTTTAACATTAATTTTCTTATTTTAAATACGGCTGATGTAAAAATAACAAAAAAAAATGAAGATAGATAAAATTTGTTGACAAATTTCAAATCTACACAAAAAAGTACCCAAATTATGTCGAATCATATTTTGAGTGTGATTTCAATTAAGCAAGTTATAAGCAGAAATTAAAAACCTGATGTGTTTTGTTTTTCATCAATAGCGCAAAAACCATTGATTTTTTTCAAGTGTTTTTTTTTATAGAACAGTTGCTCTTGAATCATAGATCATTTTGACCCATTTAACCAACTCTGTATCTCTTACCATTTAAGAGATACCCATGCTGTTCACTATATTTGGGACACTCTGTATATGAAGGGACACATAAAAAAATTTATTATCGGTAAAAACGTTTTATCTAGGTCCTAAACATTCAATTTATGCAAAAATTAGCGAAGGCATACCTTGTGGGACACCCTGTACTTCATTTAATAAATATGTAGTTAAAAATAATTTTCATTTAATTTTAATGATATTTTTGAGCGCAATGTATTTTTTATAGGTAATTTTTGTGTTTTTTGTAAATGATAAAATTCTACACAGTTCATATTATAATAACATTTGGTGTAAATGCAAGTGTTTCGACTGCCAATTTTTTTTTTCAATGGTACAGATTTCATTTCTTGTATAAAATACCCTCTCAGTACATAAAACATACTCAACAATTAGAGATTTGTTTTAAAAAAGTGGGAGTATTAAACTTTCAAGGAAATGTTGAAATATTGCAACCGTTTTTTGTTGAACGGTTATTAAATTTTGCTGCCATTCGTGTGCCATTGGATACAAAGTGTTTGATACAACAAATTTACTCAAAAAGGTTATTTGTAATTTTATTTTATTGGAAACGAAAAATAATTTTTTTCTTCTTTGGACAAAACGGAATTTCATTTAAAAGGACCCAGTTAATTTCAATCATTTTTCGAAATGTAAGTATAATCTTACTAATTTAAACAGGTAATCAATAAAAATTTAATAAAATGATTGCACAAATTTTTTAAATGATTTTGGTTTTAGATAGTGATTTTTTTCTCAATCATGAAATGTTTCTTTTACATTAATGGGCAAAACCTTGTGTGTTTAGACCATTGAAGTTTAAATTCTATTATAGTAACGAAAGTTTCGCACGTTAAAATATTCTGAGTTACAATTTTCTGAATGTGTTTATGAGAAGTTGAAGTTTGACAATGGGCTAAAAAACTGTACGCCAGGAAAGGAATCTTAAAAAAAGGTTCAGTAAAGAAAAAAAAACTCATAAATGCTTTGCGAAACATATGAAATAAATATCTTGGACGGAAGACACATGTCCAATCTATCATTAAACAAATTTGGATGTAAAAAATTTTTAATACTCTATGAAAAATTAAATAAAAACAAAAAAATGTTACTTTCATCCTCGGTCTTCCCTACTTGAATTTTATAATTTAATCTAAATAACTTTTTAATTAAGAGAGCTACTATTTTCTATTCTGATTTGAAAAAAGCTCCGAATTTCGCAAAATTGCACCAACATTGTGGCTCTTCAAATTTTTGGGTATCGAATTTTAAACACAGTGTATTAAAAGCAACAACATTTTGAAAACTTTTATGAGACTCCATCCTGCAAAATTTATATTGTTTAAAGGTATCCCACAATTAGCATAAAAATTGACTAGATTTGGCGATTAGAGCCATAAAATGCCTCTATACGGTAGAACGGACCCCGAATCCGTCGTGTGTGTGTTTTTTGCGACATTATACGTCGGAACCAAAGTATTAGCAGAGGTTTTATCGCAATCTCGTTTGCATTCTACAGCCAAGTCGATAAATTATCCTGTGCAGTTCCAGGAATCGATGGTTCGAACAACTCGCGAGACAAGACGATGCGAATCCCACTCGCGTTTTCAAGCAATAAGCCTTTTTTCTTCGAAGTTTAATGTTCGCGACGATTCGTCCAAAATAAACACTTTTGGACTGGCAATAAAATTAAGACAATATTTTCCTCAAGTCTTTTAGAGAGTTATAAACATTGACTTATATTTTAAGAGAACGCTAGGGAATATAAGAGGTCTTTTTATTAAATAAAACATTAATAGGTATAAATATTGTTTTTAAATAATATTTGTGGTTTAAATATGTTTTGCTTTTCATAAAAATGAGCGATATTTAAAAACAGCATTTTAATATAATATTGTAGTTATATTGTGTGCACAGCTCTATATTTCATAGATATCTACGTGAGTATACCTACTACAATTACTTAAAAGCTAAATCTTTTTTTTTTAATTTCGTATATATCGTCCATCTGCCGATTTTTAACGTGTTTCACTTTTTCAAGAACACACAATATTTGATAAGAAATTAGCTAATATAAAACAGTTACATCCCATCTTAAACGCTATAGCTTCAAACTTCAACTTCAAAATTTTGCGAGGAAACTGAAATTGTTTGATAATCGTTGAAAAAAACATTTTATTAATCCATATAAATGAATTTTTAAATTGTACAACCTTCAAACCCAATTAAATATCTAATGTGGTTACAAATAAAAAATCAGTAAGGGCAAAATCTGAAAGACACTAATTTTTATGTATATACTAAAATGGCTTTTCAAATATGCTTAATCTGATACAAAACCCTACACAGCGTATAAAACCAATACTTCAAATTTATGTCACTCGGTAATTTACAATGATAAAATATCCAAAAAATTATAAACCCAGTCTAAATTCTTAGATTGTTGGGTAGTTCAGTTTTGTTTATTCTGACCTGAATTTTGTAATTTCAAAAAACCTATGAACTCATAAAAGGACGGCCTAATATATAAATTTTATGAAATGAAATTTTACATTCGCTAATTTTGGTTTTCATGTTCAACGATTTTATTAATGTTAGTGTAAATAAAATCGAACACTGTTAAAAAAATTCCTTAAAACCACCTTAACTAAACAAAACCTTTAATATTCCACACTGAAATTTAAAAAATGAAATTGATAAGTATCCAATAAATATATTCTAATATAGAAAACTGAGAGTTAATTTTAAAAATCCATAAATAATGTAGAGAAACAATAAAGAATATTATTCCTAGAACAAGTGGGAATAAATCAAAACTCCCTAGACTCAAAGTCCCGAAGTAATTCGGAATTGAAAGATCAAATTAAAATTTGAAGCTATAGTCAGCGAAATTACTTGCATCCACTAAAAAATTACAATTAGAAATGAAATGGTTCAAACATTAAAATAAATTTTAAAAATTATAAACAAAAAAAAAAGATTATTCCTTAAACGATCAATACCAACAAACTTTACATACATAGCTCAAAAACCCGGGACTTTCATAAAGCATTTACATCTTAACAAAACATTGAAGGATATTATTTATGAAACAATTATAATGTCAAATGAAATTCTTATAAACAGAAGATTAATTTCGAAAATTCAAAGGCAACAAAAACAATAGCAGAATAATAATCTTGAAACAAGGACAATTAATCCGGGGCTTAAAGAACGCGTTAACATTTTTGACGAAAATCTACAAAATTACTAGATCTTAAGGTATAAGGCTCAATAAACAGAGGGTAAATTTCTAAAATACATAGAGAGTGGAAGAAACAATTGAACATCCTGAATTCCTAAAAACATTTTTAAGAACATTAAAGTTCTTGAACTAAGAAACTCCGGAATAGTCCGGGGCTTATCTTAAGGTAATGCTCAATAAACTGAAGACAAATTTCGAAAATTCACAGACAGTGGAAAAAACAATTGAATATATCATATATCTACTGAATTGTTTAAAAAAAAAAATTTAAACGCAAAAGTTCTTGAACTAAGAAATCCCGGATTAATCCGGGGCTTATAAAAGACGTTAAAAATGATTGACGAAAATCTACAAAATTACTAGATCTTTAGGTAGGTACTTAATGCTCAACAAACTGAAGACAAATTTCAAAAATTCACACAGTGAAAAAATAATTAAATATCCTAAATTTCATTTTAAAAAAATTTAGGAACATACAAGTTGTTGAACTAAGAAACCCCGGAATAATTCGGGGCTCATAAAAGACGTTAAAAATAATACAATCTTGGTTTCCGGGTTTGGAACCGCGTCTTCTATATTTAGAAGTAGTTGACGTTTCGACCATTGTGTCTTGGTCTTTTTCAAAACGACTAATTTGTGAGGGATGTTGCTGGGTTTATATATCCAGCTTGTGGAGCTGTGGAGCTGGATATATAAACCCAGCAACATCCCTCACAAATTAGTCGTTTTGAAAAAGACCAAGACACAATGGTCGAAACGTCAACTACTTCGAATAAAATAGGACGTTAAAAATGTTTGACGAAAATCGACAAAATTACTGATCTTAAAGGTAATGCTTAATAAACTGTAGGTAAATTTCGAAAGTTTTTAATGGAATGGAAAAAACAATTGAATATCCTAAATTCCTATTAAAAAAATTAACAACATAAAAGTTCTTGAACTAAGAAACCCTGGAATAATCTGGGGCTTATAGAACACATTGAAAATGTTTCATGAAAATCTACAAAATTACTAGATCTTTAAGTATTGCTCAATAAACTGAAAGTAAATTTTGAAAATTCAGACAGTGGAAAAAACAATTGAATGTCCTACATTCCTAAAAACAATCGCAAAGAAAACAAAACTTCTCGAACTAACGAACCCCGGAATAATCCGGGACTTATAAAACCCATCTATGTTTTACAACATAAATTACTGGATATCCAAAAACATATTACAGTATCGAAGGAAATGCTAGAAAATCTTAAGATAAATTTCCAAAATTTATAAGCAACGTGAAAAATAGAAGTATAATATAAGGCTATGCTTGTTTTACCCACATTTCTAGCCGTGAGTAGTTATTAAAAATTAAAATTTATGAAAGCGTCGTTGAAACTTATCTCGCGCCGAAAATTAAAAATCACGATAATGATATCTAGAAAACACTTGTTCATTACTTCATCAAGTGTGTAAAAAGATAAGCCGGAAAAAAACAGTTTGCTTGTTTATTATAAACCCAACTAATCGTACACCTGTACTCATTCACCTTTACAAGAAGTACATCCGCAGATATAATTATTACGAAGCCGATTACCATCGCGACTTATTAATATAATTACAACTAATTATGATATGCTAATAAATCGGCTACTGCAGATTATGATGTATGGATCCAGCGATAGAAACCGCATAAAATAGTGGAGGCGTGGCCGCGCGAGCGCGACCAATGCGCGCCGGCGTTGCGGGCGCACGAAGGTGGACGTGTGGTAGTTTTATTTGACGGGTTTTGTTTTTTTATTGAGTTAGCTGAGTTTATTTATGGCCCTTTTACCGGCGGCGCGTTCTATAGGATCTCTGGCGCCGCCGTGTTCGCTGTCGCTCTGTCTGAAGCGAGGTTGGCTTAACGTTGTTTAAAAAAAAAAAATGAACCGCAGATGAAAAACATCTTAGATTACATTTTTATTAGTCGATTTCTAAAACTGAAAAAAAAAACAGGATAACGCGCCTGGAAATTAGACGATTGTGTTTGCGGTAAACCGAGACATCACCATCAATTTTGGTTTTTAAATTATTTACTGTAGAAAAGCTTTACAGAATTGAACATAATGTCTTGTTAGGTACCTACAGTACAGGGTGGGCAAATTTTGATGTTTTAATAGGGAATCTCGGTAACTATAATCGGTATCAAGGAACGGACCGCGCATCCTCGATCTCTTTTTTCGAGAAAAATTTAATGGTGAAAACTAAAATTGGTTATCGTCTTTTGTTTTCGAGTTATCGCCGATAACTTGATTTTTCGACATTTCGTTTTCGACTATATCTCGCTTGTTTATGAAAATAAACAAAAATAATTTTGACTTTCTACATGCACTTTTTTGACAACAATGCAGTGGCGTAGACAATTTTTCAAAACAAAATTCGAAATTCTAGTTGTGACATAAAGTTGTATTTTTTTAAATAGAACCCATAGTTGACTTATTTAAATTCCTTTTTTTTTGTCATTCCAAATATATAAGGGTTAGTGAAGTTATTTTCAATAATACGAAAGTGACGAAGGCTTTTTAGTTTTTTTTTAAAGAAAATTATGGTAGACTGTGAAAACAAACAAAAAAACAAAGTGTAAACCTTTTAAAACTCATTTGGTACAAGTTACGAAGGTTTTGTAATTTGTTGTTGTGATAAACATTATAAATATTTGGAATGACAAAAGTTGAAACAAAAATACAAGAGAGACAGCTGGGATGGTTGGGTCACATTTATAGGATGAAAGAAGAAAGGTTAACCAAAAAAGCATATGAAGCAAGAACACACGGAAAAAACAAAAGAGGTAGACCGAGAAAAGCTTGGCAAGACGAAGTAAGAAAAGCAGCAATGGATAGAAACATTAAATGGAAAGACATAAAAAGGCTAGCACAAGCTAGAAAAAAATGGAAAAAAGTCAGCACAACACAACTCAACAGTCCTACACCTAACAGTAGAAGGACTCATGACTAAATAAATAAAAAATCTGTGTTTAAAAGCGTCAATACAACCCTAGTTTTTAAACTGTTAATCATAAGTATTTGTTGCCTCAGTTTTATTATAAATAATTCTGGTTTTTTCTAATTTTTTTTGCACCAAGAATTTAAGTCAACTATTTTGAAGAGTATTATGACAAATTTGCAACACAAATGTCACAACACGCAAACAAATCCAGCAGGTACCTCCGAGACAAACACAATCTTATAAATTACTGTTATTAAACCAAAAGATTTTACAAAATGTTAATGCGCCAATTAGAAGTTTTCGTTCGAGGAACCATCGTAAAAATTGCTTTTTAGGCGTCTCTATGCTTGTTTTTTTCTTTTTATTGGAGCAAGAAATCTGTTGTTGCAACAATTAAAATTTTATGGCGATCTTCGAACATAATTTTTTAATTTGTGTTTGTGGTTGTTTGGTATTGGAATCGACCACAAAAATGTCAACAATACCAAAGGCACACAACTGAAGAAACCATAGAAAAGACAAATAATTGTAGTATAGCAACGAAAAAAATTAACAAAAATGAGTTTGATTTAATACAGCGCTGATTTGAAATCTATGAAAAATTATTTTGTTTAGGCAACAATTATGCTGTAACAATTTTAGCATATAAGTTCATAGCTCATTTTTTACGACCCATATACGAGGTAAGCGCCAAAATTTCACGGCCTGATATAGACCTAGGTATCGCAGGCGGGTCAACATTTTTTTAACACACTGTTTCAAGTTATATTAGCCTTGGAAAAAACAACAATGGATTTTATGTCTAGTTTTCTTATAACTGTCATTTGTTCATCACGATGTCAGAAGTCACGAAAATTGAGTATCGAGTTGTTATAAAATGTCTTATTCGCGAAGATCTTTCTCCTCAAAGCATAAAAGTTCGACTGGATGGGGTGTACGGGGACAATGCCATGTCTTATTATGTGGTAAAAGATTGGTCAAAACGATTTCGAATGGGGTAAGAACCCTTGGAAGATGATGCAAGAAAAGGAAGGACTGTGGAAGTGGTGACCGACGACAAGATTGCCCTTGTTGAGGAACTCGTATTAGGCGATCGACGCTTGAAGGTGAAAGAACTATCAAAAATGTCGAGGCTTTCATTCGTCGAATCCTCCACGATCGGTTAGGCATGAATAAAGTTAGTGCAAGGTGGGTCCACAAACATCCCTCAGCAGTTCAGCTCCAGCGTCCTGTTGAATATACTGGATCCTTTTTGGAGCTCTGTGGAGAAAATCCTGTAAACGCGTTGAAGACAATTGTTACAGGGGATGAAACGATGATTCTCTACTATGATCCTTTGGTCAAAAGAGAATCGATGGAATGGAGGCGAAAAGGAGAAGCACCGCCAAGAAAGTTCGGGGTCTGTCAGTCGACAAAAAAGGTTATGGCTACGATCTTTTGGGATTGTGAGGGCATTCTTTTAATAGATTTTAAAGAACGCAACACCACAACGGGGAATATTATGCAGCACTTTGGCGTATGTAGTCGCAAAAATTTAAATTTTTGTGTTATTTACAAGTCAACTTTTTTTTGGAAATTACAAATAAAATAAGCTTTGCACCTTTTAACAGTTTCGTTGAAATTTTTTTATGAAAAAATGTATAGAATATAATACAACACAAAAAATAACGTATTGGAATAACATTTTGGGAGAAAAAATCACTGTTTTCCAGTAAAATGTACGTACATGTTGAGATTGTTAATATTCTAATGACTTAAAAATGAAAAGAAGGCGATTTTAACAATACTAAATGATTATAAGTGTCGCGACTAGATAGACACTTGTCTGGCAACATCAGTTAAGTGCTTTTGTGTGTTAAAATAATAAAGCCAGTTCTAAGTATCAACAAAAAGCGTCGACTATTGCCTATACTACTATTTTTCCACTCCCACGTAAATAATAGCATAATTGTTGAAATTAATCATATTTTCCAGATGAATGACCAGTCGATTCAATTAATTAAGCATGTGATAAATCAATTCGATTCGTAATTAAAACGTCTTAATTATGACTAATTATATTCAGGAGAAAAATCGATTTAAATTGCACGCTGTGATTGCATTTGATAACGAATTCTTTTAATTATACATTAACATTTATTCATTTAAACAAGAGAAAAATAAAATTAATTAAAATGTCAAAAGACTGGCGAATTAAAATAAGTAGATTATTAGTTCAAAAGTAATTAAAAAGCTTAGATAAAAGTTAAGACAACCTTTAATAATACAAACAAATTCTTAACCGTTGAATAAGAGAATCTTCTTTTGCTTACACACTCTCACACGTCTCAAACCACTGCTAAGAGAACTCATTCCAAATCACCAATTCGGATTCAGGAATCAACACACCACGGTTGAACAAGTACACGGAGTGGTCAAAAAGATAAGCAATGATCTAGATCTAAAAGGCAAAAGATGTTGCTCTGCTGCCTTCGGTTTGGTGTAAATTGCTCGAATACAATTGCTCGAAGGTAAATTGCTCGAATACAATTGCTCGAAATACAATTGCTCGAAATACAATTGCTCGAATGGGAAATTGCTCGAAAGGTAAATTGCTCGAATGACAATTGCTCGAAAGACAAATTGCTCGAAAAAATTAAAAAATATTACAGTTTTATAAATACAAAATGATTAAATGTACTAGAAACGTTGTTCACATTTGTTTACACTTAGATAAATGTATTTAAATTTATTTACAAATAAATATACACTTATTCAAATTTTTGTTGAGATAAACACTATAAATATTTGAAAATATTATATACTACATAACTGTTCATTCTGACTATATTGTTGTTATCTTATGTTCAACTATTCATAATGCTTACCTCAACAACAAATAAGAAACCTTCGTAACATGTAGCAAATGAGTTTTAAAAGTTATACACCTTGTTTGTTTTTTGTTTTCACAGCCTACTGTTAATTAAAAAAAAAAAAAAAACTTTTGTAACTTGCGCATTATTAAAAATAACAACATCCCCTTATATATTTGAAATAAGAAAGCAGAAGTAAGTGTTATGTACATATTATTGACAAATAAAATATTTTGTATTTATAAAAATGTAGGAGTAATATTTTTTCATTTTTTCGAGAAATTTGTCTTTCGAGCAATTGTCATTCGAGCAATTTACCTTTCGAGCAATTTCCCATTCGAGCAATTGTATTTCGAGCAATTGTATTCGAGCAATTGTATTCGAGCAATTTACCGCCACCCGCTGCTTTCCTAGACATTAGTCAGGCATTCGACAGGGTAAGGCATGAACTAACAAAGAACATCCCATGCCATTTTTATCAAATCTTAAATTCCTATATCAAAAATCGGCACTTCTTAGTTAAACACCAAGACGAATATACAAAATTTGTACCCTATCAACTCCGGCGTACCACAAGGTAGTGTTTTGGGGCCAACGTTATACCTAATGTATAGGTACTGCTGATCTGCCAACCACCCGTCTAACAACAGTGGCCACGTTTGAGGATGACACCGCCATCTTGGCATCCCATGAGGATTCTATCATTGCTTCAAAAAATCTACAACATCACTTAAACAAAATACAATCCTGGCTGAAAAGATGGCGAGTCAAGGAAAACGAAACTAAATCAGCACATGTTACATTTACTCAGGAGAGACAGGCAAACGAAGCCAAATACCTGGGTATGCATATTGACAGGAGACTGACCTGGCGCAAAATTTTGTCAATTAATAAAGCCCAAAAAACTTGTTTAACGAACAAAATATCTATACAAAATAATTTTCTAAATGTTACCTAGTCAACTATTTATTAGCACAAATAAAACGCTTTTAATGTATTGGAATCGTTTCATGATATTCCAATTTGACTTAATTTAATTGATCATTTTAAAAATTGGACAAGATTATTTCTACAGAACCAGTCAAATTTATTAAGATATTACACAAATATCTGCAACTTTACTGTTAATCGTTTTTCGTTATCTAATGCTAACGTGTGCAGTTTTATTTTATCGGTAAAATGAAAGCGAAACGTTTTAGAACAGATATGCATTTTAAGTATGTTAGAAATGTAATCTGCTGCTAACCGGTAAGTGTTCATTCGATTAGTTGGAAATATTTGTGTAAAATATAATTTAAAAAATTACAAATCCTACCTTTAGACCAGTAAATAGAGGGCGAAGCACATTTCCTATACGAATATGACTTTTCTTCAACAACAACTGTAATGTTAAAGAACCAAATCTTGGTGATGATCTGCAACAAAAAATTATAAACATTATCACAAAGATCCAAAATTAGCAGTCAAAAAACTATAAAAGCTACAGTCATTCGTTTCAAGCCACACAAAAATATTTCTTGAAAAAGATCTTCACAATGAAGCGTTAAAAAATTGTTTCTTAAATCTACCAGTTTGAAAAAGTGTAATAAAATGCCAATAAAAACTAAACTTAAGTAAGATACTTTTATTGTTAATATGCTTTCGGTAGGGTAAACTTTAGAACATAACAATACTTGCAAGATTTAATAACAACACATTATACAGCGTCTTCAAAAATTTTTGACCGTTATTAATATCTTAATAATTATTGTTATATAAGGTCGACAAAACTGTAACAATAGAGATCTGGAAAAATTATGTTCTCGTCCTATTTTATGATAATTACCACCAACAAAAATTAAACTATTAATACTAAATGCACGTAGAAATAAAGTATGTGTACGATAATGCCAAATTATGAATTTTCCAGAACAAATTTCAATGCTAATAAAACATATCACAACATATTACATTTTTTTAAACATGTAAACGTTTAGGAAACCTAAAGAATATGTAGAGAACCCGAAAACTGAAGAAAATTCGCCGTCTGGAGTTTTCCGGTTTTTAAACTATGAATCTCCGCATTTAAGAGATACTCTTCGACATTCTGTATAGTTAAACAAAGTAGAGCATTAAACAATTATTTAAATAAACATGTAAATGCTAGATGATTCATGGAAACACCGGAGTCTGGAGATTTTAAGCCCGGAAACACCGGTTCTAAACGATACCTACTGTTGGATGCCATTACAGATATAACTATTTTATCAAATTAGGGACTAAAAAATTATTTGTTTAAAACAAATGAAAGCTTCCCGAATTCCCAAAAAATCGTTAGAAAATTCGGTTTTGGAAGGATGACCTAAAACCCAGAGTTTTCGGGTCTTAAAATAATATTGTGAAAACCCTAGATAATTACAAAATTTTATTAAAAATTGCTTTAAATTTTTGTCTTCTTTAAACATGTTAATGCCACTCACAAAGATTCGTAAAAAAAACTGAGTTTTCGGGGCTTAAACCTTAAAAACTACGGGTCTTAATAAAACTATTGAAAGCAATATGGTGTTAAAACCATCTTAATAAATTAACCATTTGAATTTTTTTTTAAAACTTAATAACAACAGAGCCAGAAAAGTCGTAGAAAACCCTGAATCTGCACAAAAGCGAAAAACTAGGAGTTTTTAGGTCGTAAGCCCGGAGTTTCCGGGTTTAAATGACTATATCAAAAGACATTAAACATTACGATGATGGTAATAAGTCAAGCGTTAAAATTAATTTTTCTTAACGTGTGAACGCTAGTTACCTGTAGAAAACCCGGAGTCTGGACAAAAGACGCTAAATCTGAAAAATTCGGGTCAAAATCCGGAGTCATATGAAAACGTTTCCACTAGAAACTTCTTATATTTATAACAATTTTAAATGTAAAAATACAGTCAATAAACTAAAAATTTTTTGCTAGTAATACCTACTAACTTCCCATCTTTAAATTTTTTTCCATACATTGAAAAACATTTTCATTTTGCAAGGTGCACGAACAATAACTAATTGCAAATACTTTATTATAGGCACTTCGAATAAAATTTTATTCGGTCTTACAAACACTGTTTCGCTATTTCGAAAGACATTATCGAGAAATTTGTTTAAAAAACTGGAAGAAAAATTCCGAGAAAACGCTAGAACTTCCAGTTCGTCTGAAAAAAAAAATTAAAATATGCGAAGCTGAATATATCAGACCTGTTTAACTGAAATATATTGGCAATCCAAACAATCCACCACAAATTTATGATAATTAGATACAACAATGCGGTTCTAGGGGGTAAGGGGGCCCCCTCTTGCTATGGGGGCGGAGCCGCGCAAGAAGAGGGTCACAGTCTTCGCCTAGTGTTAGCGAAGTCCGAAGGCTCTGCGGTGCTTCTTCCAGTTTACCACTTTAAAACCCATCACTTAAAGGACTGAGCGAGATTTTCCTTAATAGGAGTGTTTTTTTTTTTGTAAAAGTGAAGTGACAATTTTTGTGTGTTGTGTAATGCATTTTTAAACTTTCACTGGACTTGCCGCAAATTCTGTATAAATTAACAGTAGACATTGACGTAACAAAAACAAAAAACTATAGTAGTGCAGAAGGTGCAGGCTACTCGCAAAAATCAAGAAGGCTTTTCCTATCCGAAGGATTTTTGAAGTAGAATAATGGTAAGTGCCCTTAAAAAACAACTCTAATACAAAATTTAGTAATTTTAACGCCTTAAAGGGGTGTTTATTTCCTTTAAGGCAAATAAACACGCAGCGCAAATTAGGTTTGGTTACCTTTTTTTTTAAGGGTAATTAAGCAACAAACCACACTTCGAAAAGGCATTTTTGTTATCATAGAACACAAAAATGTACCAAAACTTGGCAGATATATTTTTTTTTTCTTGTTATTTGTAGCCTAAATTTTAAAATAAATATACTGACCTGTATATTGTTAAAAAGAGAAAACAAAATTAACTTTGGCATCGTTTAAGCGGACTATAGCTATTTTTAAAACAAAATACCGCATCGAAAAGGCAATTTTGCGTTTAAATAACACCAAAATGTACCAAAAATGAACACAAATACTGTAGTTTTCAGGGGAATTTTATCATTTTGGTTATTTGCAAACCAATTAAGCAAGAAACAACACTTTGAAAAGGCATTTTTGTTATCATAGAACACAAAAATGTACCGAAAATTGGCAGATATATCATTGTTTCTTGTTATTTGTAGCCAAAACTTCAAAATAAATATACTGACCTGTATTTTGTTAAAAAGAGGAAACAAAATTAACTTTTTCATTGTCTAAGCGAACTATAGCTATTTTTAAAACAAAATACCACATCGAAAAGGCAATTTTGTGTTTAAATAACACCAAAATGTACCAAAAATGAACACAAAGACTGTAGTTTTCAGGGGAATTTTATCATTTTGGTGTTTGCAAACCAATTAAGCAACAAACAACACTTCGAAAAGACATTTTTGTTATCATAGAACACAAAAATGTACCGAAAATTGGCAGATATATTATTGTTTTCTTGTTATTTGTAGCCTAAACTTCAAAATAAATCTACTGATCTGTATATTGTTGAAAAGAGAAAACAAAATTAACTTTTCCATGGTCTAAGCGAACTATAGCTATTTTTAAAACAAAACACCACATCGAAAAGGCAATTTTGTGTTTAAAAAACACCAAAATGTACCAAAAATGAACACAAATACTGTTTTTCTCAGAGAAATTTTATCATTTTTGGTTGTTTGCTAACCAAAAAGCAAAATGAATGTATGTACTAATCCATACATTGAAAAGAGTAAAGAATATTTACCAATGTGAAAGTGAACTATACATTTTATATAAAAAATAATAACACTCCGAAAAGGCATTAGGTATTGATCTATAGGCTATATTTAAAACAAACCACATCGAAAAGGTAATTTTGTGTTTAAATAACACCAAAATGTATAAACAATGAATACAAAACTGTAGTTTTCGAAGTAATTTTATCATTTTTGGTTGTTTTCAAACCAAACATCAAAATTAATGTACATATGTACTAATCTATATCTTGATAAAAATATTTACCAATGTCAAAGTGAACTGTACATTTTATATTTAAAAAATGACACTCCGCAAAGGCATTTGGTATTGAACTAATGCCAAAATATACCAAAAATCAACTAAAAACCTTTAGTTTTCGAGAAACACTCTCTTGTTTATGAACCAAATAACAAAATATGTCTGAAAATAGTCAGAACTAATTTTTATGTTAAAGCGAACGGTAGTCCATTTGATAATAACAGTCTAAATAATAATTTTGTCTTAACATAATGCGAAATTGCACAACAATTTCATTTTATAAAAATCTATTTTAATGTTACCATTTTATGGCGCATAAAATTGTATCAATCACAGCAAGTGATATATTCAAGATTAAAAATGGTTGCTATTTTAAATGTAGAACAGAAGATGTGTCATATTTTTTAACCATATCTAATCTGCCATGAATACAAAAAAAAACTTCGCCCAGTTGCTACATAAATAAGTAGATTTTATTTGACCAATACTTAAACTTTGTGTGAAAAAAAAGCCAATGATTGGCCTAATTTCGGACAAACTATACTGTGACACATGATCTTATGATTTTTGTATTTTAAACCGCAATCGATTTTTTATTTCAACTGTTTTAACGCATGTGTTTGCAAACAAAAGACACAGAATAATAAATCCCACCGACGAAGCAACACGAAGCTGAGAAACTGTTTGCAATTGCGATAGAAACAACAAATATAATAAGCGATTATTAACTTATACATACAAACGCTTAATCTTTTTTTTTTTACCTAATATATGGTGCGGATAATAAAACAAAAGTCCGCGACGCGTGTCAACTGTTTAAAATTAGGCCTAAGAATGCTATCGATTAATCAGCGCGACGGAAGGGTTACCGCATTCACGGCTTCGTGAAAATATTCACAAATCACCTGTCGAAGTCTCCTAAGTCCCCGTGAAATATTTTCCGATCGTTTAATAACCCTTTGAATTTGAATCCTGCAGCATCCAACACGTGTTTAGATCACTATCTCGTGTCAAGAGATAGCAGGGCAACCTGAATTCGGCTCCAAATACATGCCCAACCGCGAGGCATCTCCTAATAGTGTGTTTATAATGTCAGATAGCATCTCTGATTATCCGCTTATTTGTCACAAATTTATTAAATGTCTTTGTTTGCCTGGGACCAGATTTAGTATCAGATTTTGTATATATCACAACAGATAATTAAGTCAAACTAAATAGTTTTTTTTTTTTTTGTTGATCTGTTACGTTGATTTACGTTATTGCTTTTTAAAGTCATTTAGCAACATGTCATTAGCGTCTAAACTGTTTACTTTTAGTAATTTATTAACGAATTATTGTGTAATTAATTGCCACCCAGACAAAATAATTTGGAACAGAAACAAATTAAAAGATCGGAGATGGCCTATGCCTATGGCAACAAAAACGAAACAAAATATAATTTAAATAATTTTGAAGATGGACTATTAAAACAAAACCGAAACGAAATAAAACAAAAACAAATTAAGAGCCTGAAGAAGGCCCATCAAAACAAAACCGAATGTAAAGTTTAAGGTTAGCTAATTGCAACAAATCCAAAACTTATTTTTGTCAAGATTTTTGTATGACACGGTGCGGTTTATGTATACGACACCTCAAAAAAACACTGCCAACTGTAATGTTGAAAGGAAACTCATTTCAATAAACTACTGCAAACACAAAATAATTGCATAAGTATAAGTACACAACATTGTGTATTATTACTAATTAAACAAATTACCAGTAGTACATAATTAATCAAAATAAAGGCAACTAATAATTATGTAATTCAAAGTAAGGCAAATAATAAATAATTGGCAAGATTAGTAGAGACATCTAGCATTAATCAAGATTGCAAATTATTTACTTATTCATGAGTTTAAAGTTTAATTATGTTGATATAGAATTAATATTCCTACACCCTCGCTTGAAATCATATCCAAATGGATTTGTAAAGTTACAATCGTAATTTTTAAAACTGATTTTTATTTAAATTCGTAAAGGCGAATTAATTAAGTTGAAAGAAAATAAGGACATAATTGTTAAACTATTACAAAGGTAATTAAATAAAAAATAAATGTCATGAACGGTGTCAATAAATATGTGTTGACCGACACCTTGCCACAATCAAAAAAGGAATAAATATTTTTTATTTATTTTGCCGTAGACTTTTTGCAAAACTGTTCTTCAACCATTCGCTTTTACAGTCAAGTCATAAAAATATTGAGTGGGAAGCAATTCAACATGTAGGTACTTTTTTTAAGCATGTACATGAATAATAAAGTAATTTTCTTCTACGAAACGAAATCAAAACAAAAATTAAACAGGCTCACCCTACAAAACTACAGAACAATTTTTAAATTTTTACTTCCCGTGGTGTTCTTAAAACTTCATTATTTAATTTTCCACAGAGGTGCCTTTCATTTCTTTTTTATCTAAATCTCGAAGTTCTAGCCTTTTTTTAAACGATACGCAACTTTGGTCTATTACATTCAACCCATAATTAAGTTGCTATCTCTATAAAACATCACGAAAAATATTTTTTCTACGACCACTAATGAAATGACTCTTACCGTACACAGCCTGCATGCATAGTGAGTCCTGACGCACGGTAAGCAAAACGCACACTTGTCTAGAAATTTCAAAGTAGGCTTACGTTAAAATTGACAAGACAACATAAAGGGATGCGCAAATTAGCCAAAAAAACCGATAAAATCGTATGTATTATGTGTTCGTAGAAAAAGTAAGCTGCATAACACGAGTTGTAAAGCAATTACGCACTCGTGCGTAATATGCTTCTTATAACTCTTGTTACGTAATATACTATTAAGTCACTGCCTACAATTACAAAAAGACTGCATAAATAACTTGGAAAAATGTTAAATAGCAACGTTTTTTTTTCACCAAAATCTCTATTTAATTACTGCAACAAACAGGCTCAAAAATTATTGTTATCTAAATTATAATATTTGTGATATAATCATGATTGTTTATATTTATTTATGGATAATTTATCTGGATGATTGGACGCATTCTTAAAACAATAAATAAAGATGACCTTTTCAAATGAAACATGCTATTAGCTAGTGTAATTTTAATATTTCTGAATAAAAATATATTGGGTGACAATAATCTGTCGCGTTACTTAAATAAATTTGTTAATTTAGACTAACCGAATCGGTTACGTAAGCTGGACGGAAATGTAATTAGATATTGAATGCCTCTTTAACAATCAACCACTTGCAAGCTTTTTGAAAAAAACTGAAAAAAGGCAAAAGTTTCAACCTAAAATAATTTTTATTTATTCCAAATATGAATATTTTGTTAAACCAGATATGAAAGAATACGCACTAGGTGGACAGTGGACACTATGTATGTAAGTTGTTTTAACACACGGCATATCTAAAGTGTTCCTGCATTTAAAAACTGCAAAATACGATTCACAAATTTTATATTTACTGTTGATAAAAGGGTGCCCAAATTTCGTAACTGTTTTCATCCGGATTACAAAAAGTCTTTCAAGTAAATTATCAACATATATGATTAATTCATCATAATCTGAAGGAAGTTTAGCGACATCCAATTTTAGTTTAACGGAATTAGCATATTTAATGGGTTCGTTTTGTATTTTTATTTTAACTGTATTTTGGAATATTTACGTTAGTATCTAAAACTTGGCTAAATATTCTACTTTTGTTAATAAATAACATTTCCATTAATCAGTTTAACGTACAGTAGCCCTATTCAAATACTGTTCTTAAATTTGTTATTTAAATCGTTTAAATTTTTCGGTTTTTAGGTTTATTTTTTTACTAATAAAAGTTAGGTTTTCGGCATTTGATTTTTATCCCAACGATGATTTTCATTAATAATTGTGCAGTTAGCAATTAAATCTATTGCTTTATTAGCAAAATTAGCAAAATTATCTTAATGAATTCATTTTTTTTATGACAGTTATCTCTTCAAACTTGTATTTCAGTATTATACATTTGCATTCGTAGCGTCGACTTACAATTAAAAATGTAATTAATAACGCATATTGCGTGTTCTCTTAATCCCTGCGATGTTTTTTCACCTGTAGAAGTTGTAGTAATTAGACGTTTTTAAAATAAATAAACATTTTTTTACGGTGTATTACCTGAGTGACAGCCTTATGTTGTGAAATTAATTATGGAACTACTTCTTTGAGCGTGGAAAGGAAGAGAAAAGATGTGTATTACATACCATCAACTGAAAATATTTTAGCATCAAACTGATCATAATGATAGATAGGCTATTTACGGAGTAAAATAACCGCTTTACGTCAGCACTGGCAAAAAACATTAAAATGTAATGATTTTTGTTCGTATGTTTAATTAATCTTTCTTCTAAGGGAGCCACGCTACTGTTAAGTAATTTTTAGCCAACTGCAGTTCCCAGGAAATTATAACAACAGTGGGAGTAAGACAAGGAGGCACATTAAGTCCACTGCTATTTATAATTCTTATGGATAAAATAATTAAAGAAGGTAAGCAAAACACAAAGAAAGCCTAGGGTTGGAATAAACTAAAACCAATATCCTTAACAGAATTAATTAGCCTTTGCAGATGATATGGTGCTATTAGCTAAAAGCGTAAAGGACTTGCAACTCAAACCAGATATGAAGGAAATACGTACTAGGTGGAAACCCTGCATACAATTTATATTTTTCAAGGAATAAAACTGTGCGCTTTTTCGCAACACACCGCATGACAACCTAATTTGCAGATGTAGTGTAATAATGAAGATATATTGACGCAAAATAAATTTAAATGGTTCCAAGTGATAAAATTAAAATTTATAGATATATATTCACGTGCAAAGCCTTGCTATTAGCTAATTTCTCATTCGATGTTAGAGTCGTATTCCCACAGTATCTCTTTCAAGTGATTTACTGTGAACCGTGTGCTGAACGAAATCTGTTTTCCGTACAAAAATGTCACTATAAAAACGTATTTTTACATTAACGGTGACACCTTGCCCGCATGGCGCCTAAAACCCGGACAATCTTCTAGCTAGACACAAGTTGACCATAAAACCGGATATACGAACATTCAGAAAAAAATGTAGCTAATTAATTAATAGCCTTTATGCACCATCTATTTTATTGATCTTTTTTTACACCGATATTCCCAACACTAAAACGTACCGAAAAAAATTATTAGAGCCCGGGCGACGAAGAAATATTTGTCGTTCAATTAAAATTTTCTCGAATATTTTAATAAAAGTAACAGAACGCTAGCTGGAATGTACATAAAATGTGAATGATAAATTATTCAGAGAAATTTCGAAGTTTTTTGTGGCAATTTTTTGAAAAAACACCAAAACGCAAATATACAGCGTAATTCAAAAAGTCTGCAAAATTTATGGAAAAAAAAATTATTGTTGATTTCTCGGAAAATTTTATTCTGGATAAAAAGTTGGTGCATAACTAAAACTAATTTTAAGATGAAAAAGGTTCTATCAAAGGTCATGGAACACTAGATTTTAGCGAATTTGAAATATTCGCAAGAGTAAAGTGCTCTAATTTTAATAGAAACAAAAACATTTTATGAGAAAAAGTTATTTCGAATCAAAAAATAAGGGGTTAAATTTTGACAATCAAATTCCAATTTTTATTTTTTAAGAAATTTTAACATTCAAAAAGTCTGTAACAAATGGAACAAAAATTATTATTGATTTCTCAAAAAAATTTATTCTAGATAAAAGTTGGTGCATGGTCTAAAACTAATTTTAAGATGAAACAAAGCTCAATAAAAATTCATACGACACTAGATTTTAGCGATTTTTGAAATATTCGCAAGAGTAAAGTACCCTTATTTTAAGAGATACAAAAAAATTTATAATAAAATTCATGTGAAATGTTGCTTCCATCAGAGAATAAAATATGTTTTATAAACTGGCTATTATCCTTCACTTCTCCTTGAACTCAACAACAAAATTCAAATCGTAAATCAAAATCTCGGTCTTTAAGTTTGTTTGTGAACTTTGGTTTATAAGGATGGTATTTGTTGTGTTTTAAAATTCTTTGTTGAACTGAAGATAATAAATTTTTATTCATCGCTACCCTTTTGGTTTTTCTATCACTGTTTGTAATACATTTAAAGAATTATCTTCATTAGTAACCCATTTTGGTACATTCTTTTTTGTATTGGTTTTCCAATGATCCAGTCTCCTAAAACTGTATCAATAATCTTGCCACTGTACTAAATGAAACAGTTTTGTCGGGATGTCTTTCATTAAAAATTAATGCAGCTTCTCTAGCTGTTCTGTAATAGTCACCACAAGTTAATACAAGTTCAGCTTTTTCAACTAAAGTTAATTTATCTGCCATAATTAACAATTATATGCTTTAATGCTTACAAATTAGATTGACAGACACACATTGAATTCAGTTTTGGTTTTGCTTTAGGCCTATTATATCAATTTTCAATTACGTTAAGAATTTTCAATTTAAATATTTACTCACAAGTGTAACATGAAGTGTTCTGAAAAACCGATAATAAAATTTTTTCCATTGGTTGCAGACTTTTTGAATGTTAAAATTTGTTAAAAAGTAAAAATTGGAATTTGACCGTCAAAATTTGCCTTATTTTTGGTTTCTAAATAACTTCCTTATAAATTTTTTCTGTATCTCTTAAAATAAGGGCACTTTACTCTTGCTAATATTTCAAAAATCGCTAAAATCCAGTTTCCTATGACTTTTTATCACACTAATTTTTTCATCTTAAAATTAGTTTTAGACCATGCACCAACTTTTATCAAGAATAAAATTTTCTGAGAAATCAATAATAAACTTTTTTTCCATTGGTTGTAGACTTTTGAATGACGCTATATATTAATATAAACAAGTTTCATTATAAATCATTTATCAAGAAAGATCTTTTGTAGAAATGTTAGATCAGCTTCGAGACTTTTGTCTCTTCATTAGTGGTAATAAATTAAATAAGATTGCTACGGATAAAGCAAACAGAGCCTTAAAATGGTTCTAACATATCTACAAAATATCAATTGCATTAGAAAAAAAATATAATGTAATGTAATTCATTTATTTTGGTAAATAAATCACTAAAATAATTCAAGCATTTATCAACACATACTTTTTTTGTTGTACAGTTTAACAAACTTTCGAAAAAACGCGCAATTCCATATTCATTTTAACAAATTATACGTCCCTTAGAGAGGAAATCATGTTTTCGTTAATTTTTGCAATTCACAGATACGATCGGGCGAGCGCGTTAAAAATTTCGGTCCGAGTGGAACCCGGGAGTAAGCAAAAAAAACTACTGTTAGCGCTTCATTAGGTATTAATGAGCAATTTAAAATTTAAATTAAATTCAAATAAACTTCAAAGATCTCTTCGAAAAGAGAAAGTGATTGGTCCCATGCATAACTGTAATTAAAATATTACGGTTTATATTCGAGTAATTCGGCTGCGATAAAGGAAATTTGGTTGCTTGTAGGTAATTAGCTGAGCCCTTATGAATAAACTTTTAATAAAATAGCATTGGGACAGCTGTAAAAACTTTTAGTACGTACTCCAGTGCCAGGTTAAATAGAGTGGTTAATAGGGAGTCTCCTTCCTTGTTTTGGTCCTTTGTTAACCACCATCTCCTCTGTAGCCCCTTTCTGAGTTCTGGTACTAATGGCAGTCCTTTTCATTAGCATTACAATTATTTTTCTTAGTTTCTCTGATAAACCTAATTCTTTCAGTTCCGACATGAGCTGTTTTCTTTTTATAATGTCAAATGCCTGTTCGAAGTCTATGAACAGCATTTCTAGATCTATTTTATGCTATATGTTTTTTCCATTGTTTGCTTTATAGTATGAGCTGCATCGATGCTTGATTTTCCTTGCGTAAATCCATATTGGTATTGTCCAATCATATTTCTTATTTTCTTGGCTAACCTCCTTTGTATTATTGACGATTTTATAGGCTACATTAAGTGAGGTTATCCTTCGGTAATTTTTGGTCACCTTTTTCATGTAATGTTACTATTTGTCCACTCTCCGATTTCTCTGGCATTTCTTTTTCTTTCCATATTTTTCTAATTAGTAGATATACTTTTTCTTTCAGTTCGTTCCCTCCATATTTTATTAGCTCTACATTAATGCCATCCGTTCCTGGTGCTTTGCCGTTCTTATTTTTAATTATAACTTCATTTACCTCTTCTCTTGTTGGTTCATCTGTTGTATATCCCTTTCTTGTTCACCTTTGTCTTCCATTAATTCTTCTTCACCTAGGTCGGGATCCGTTAGTAACTTTTTAAACAAGTAATCTGTCCATACCTGTCTGTATTTTTTATCTTCCAGTATCACTGACCCATTTTGATTCTTTATATTCCATTGGTTTTACCTTTATATGTTTTGTTTTGTTCTTCAATTTTCTTGCACAATTTTTTCGTGTTTCTATGAGACCCTTCTTGTTCAATTTCTCTCATTTAATTGTCTATCCATTCTCTTTTATTTCTTTTATTATTTTCTCAGCGTTTCTCCTTATTTTTTCGTATTGTGCTATTTGTTCTTATCCATTTAACCCTAATCCTTATAGGCAACGGATTCCATTTTTTGAAAAGCGTTCATTGGAAACACGAGACAGTTCCACTTGAACGTAAAGACGTCGAAAAAGGCGACAAGGCGAAAAATAAAATCGAATTTCCGTTCCATATAAATTATATTTACACACCGCATAAACATTATACTAACTGTCAATTGATGGAGATAAATTAACACTACTTAAATCGGAATCTATAATGAAGATCTAAAAGCCATTGATTAATTCATCATAATCAGAGAGAACCGAGGCATTTTTAATAGTTTCAAACGGAATAAATAAGAAGGCTAATTAAATTGAGACGGAGACACAATTTAGTCGGACCAGCCGAGTCGGTCGGTTTGATCCGGGGCCCACTTAGCGGCGATAGCATGCGGTGACAACGCGCCGAACAACACTCGAATTGAGACATGACCGCGGGACCCATTATTCCGATCCATTCATCGATATTTTCACAAAAACTACGGACCTCGGACGAACGGACTTGGCTTATTCGTTTCGTCTTATATCTCGTAGATAATTTGAATTACAAAGTAGACGTTAAAGTTTTGCTTAAAAAGTGTGTTTTCGCTTATTTCCGCCCAATTTACGTGTCTCGTATAATTATTGAACGAAAAAATGTATGAATATTCACAGTACATACCCCCAAATGCAAAGAAATTTGGCGGAAACTAAAGGTTGATGTGTTTTAACGGACGTTGGCCTTAACTGCGATTTCTCGTTCTGATCAAATCACAGAGATTTTTTGATGTCCTAATTTTTGCATAATATCAGAACCAAAGCGGTGCAAGATCTTTGTTTTTAATATTTATTTACTTTTCATTCGTCAATTTGCAAATTCTGCCGTTTGCATTTTTTGTTCCAAAATAGAATCATATCATTTTGACATAATACTAGAGCTAAATCAAAATTCCACTTAATTTTAAAAAAAATCAAAGTCACTTGAATCGCTGTTGCTATTACATCAACTTTCCTATTTTAAACACGGGTTTTAGTTGGCTGTGACACTACTAAAAAGAGATTTTATTTCTCGTTTCATTGATGTATATGTATGTGTTGTTAGGTTTATCTTCAAAAATAAGCAAGTTATTACAATATTATTGTATTTATTAATTTTAATCAAAGTAGCATTGAATAAAAAAAACAAAACACCGTATAAATAAAATTGCTGTTCTTAATAAAACACAAGAAAACTTAGATAATTTTAAGATATTTTGTACATGCCATAATAATTTATGATTTTTCAGTTGCTATTACTATTGAATTCAAATTATAACATAGGTACGTTCTAAGTGTAGCCCACTCTCCATGGCAATACAAATCTGAGATCTGCGCTCTGTAGATAGTAATATTTTCCTCAGCATTTTACTTTTTGTTTGATAAAATGTTCTTCATACAGCTAATCATAAAACGACAGTAAAATACAATTGATGAATTAAGATTAGCTATTTTAAGGACAGTACATCAAATAAAAAGAAATATACTTAGGAAAACATTATTTTCTACAGAGTGCAGTTCTCAAATTTGTATTGCCCATGGAGAGTTGGCTACGTTTTGAACGCATGTTATAATTTAGATAGTAAAAGCAACTGAAAAATCCTAAATTAATATAAAATTTAAAAAATATCTTAAATTATTTAAACTTATTTGTGTTTTAAGTACAGCTAGTTTATTTATGTGTTTTGTTTTCAATTGCCACTGTTATTAAACTTAATAAATACAATTTACCTCGACACCAAAGACACAAGAGGAACCGATTAAGAAGAAGGAGATAAATACAATAATATTGTAACAACTAACTTATTTTAAAAGATAAACCTAAAAACCCATACATCAATGAAACGAGAAAAAATCTCTCTTCAATGGTGCCACAGCCAGCTAAAACCCGTATTTAAAATAAGAAAATTGATGTTAAAATAACAAAAACAAATGAAGATAAAGTTTATAAAAAATTTCAAATCACACCAAAAAACTGTTCCAATGTCGAAAAATATTGAGTATGATTTCAAATAAGCAAAAATCGAAAACGTTGTTTTTTAGAAATGGCGCAAGATTTACAATTTTTTTTCAAGATTTTTTTGATAGAATAGTTGTTCTTAAATCATAGATCATTTTGACTCATTTAACCAACTCTTTGTCTGTTGTCATTCAAGAGATCCCCATGCTGCTTAAGAGAATTGGGACACCCTGTATCTTTAAAAACTGTTCGAGGTGATCTCAAAAAACACATATTTTTGGAAATATAACTGTGCTCTCTCTTGAATATTAAGCAAGATACCCATGTAACCCCATCGAATTTGGGCCACGCTGGATAATAACTGAGAACATTAACGGAATATTTAAATTTTATTACATTGGGATTATTTTTCATAAACTGCATTAACTTGATTCCTCTCTTTATTATGATTATGTGCCACTTTTTCTCCAAATAAAATTCACATTTCTATTTGAGTTGCGTAAGGGAATACAAAAGTCAGCGGTTGATAAAGAAAACAATAAAAAAACAAACGCTTCTCAATAACCAGAAGTTAAATTTTTTTTCTAAAACTTAAAAGAGATTGAAAATCTGATCTTTCCACTTTGCATTCGAAGCTGCGCACAAGATGTACATACACCTAAATTTTCATGCTCAGCTTTACACATACGTGTTAGCACGTAACTAACACATTGCGAAATAAAATTTTACGATCGTTTTACCAACTTTAACACTACTTATTTTGTTCAGTTTTTTTCTGTGCAACGAAAAAAGGGTTCAACGTTTCGCAAAAATCTTATTTAAATACATCAACGAACGTACGAGTTTTTATCATTTCCACCTCGGTGGAAGTCAATTAGTTTCTAATCACATCCGCAGTATCTAAAATTAATCGATAATCTCTATTCACTTCCAAAAATAACAAGTCGTATAAGAACTTCACCGTTTACCTAAGTATTAAAATTCCTGTTTTTAACTTCCTATTAGAATATTTATCAAGTCTAATGAGCTTTGGATGAGTGCAACGAAAAATATGTGTTATTTTTGAGGAAAAGTCCCACATCTTACTGTAAAGCCGTAGAATAATAATAAGAAGATAATTAATGAAAAATAGTTCGTTTGTTTTCAAAAGCTGATTCCTGAAACTATTTATTTTTTAAGCAAAACCTTTTGGCTTCTACTGAAATCAAATCCAAATGTAATCCATTTAAAATAAAAGAATTAAATTAATTATCTCTGTACATAAAGCATTACTTAAAAATATGAATATACCTTCGAATTGGGAACTGAAAAACTTGGTCAAAAATGTCTTTAGGTACACTTTTCTCCCATCATTTTGTTTGAGTGAGTGATTACTTTTAGTCAAAAAAGATTGGATTTTTTTTCGGCGTAGGTATATTTCGAAAATTAAAAATATATCGAAGATGTAACTAGTTCATTTTTTCTATGGTAGTTAATAATCGAGATACCCTGCACACCCACCTGAAAAACACCCTGTACAACGTAATTCGATTAAAAAGACTTATTGGGGCATTTAAAAAATCTCTGGGGCTACTTTTCGATACCGATTTTTCTTTATTCGCCACAGACAACACTGAATTTGTCAAAATTGTTAAAATTGACGCCATATTTAATTTCAAGTATTAATCAAAATTTTACAAAGCCGTGTGATTGTTTTTATTGGTAGCGTTCGATAAATGCTACTGATGTTTTACGACAAAGTTGAATTCTGAGATATAATCCAAATAAGCGAATTTTTAAATACAAAATATAGCAAGACATGAACAAGAAAAAAAAACATTACTTATTTCAGCTTCCAAAAAATATATGCTTTAATTGTTATCGTTAGCATAATAGCATACCATGTATGTTTTTTTTAACCTATGTGCCGCGGCACGCTAGCGTGCTGTGAGCAACTTTTAGCTGTGGCGAGAAAAATAAAATAAAAATAAACAAATGTACTTTCGCGTATATCCGAGTTACATAAGAAAATGCATTTTTCTCCAGTGAAGCAATCAGTATTATTTGAGCGACTACATTTGGTGTTGCAAACATGAGGGAAAAAAAGCACGTCTAACTATTCCAAAGCCAACAACGGCCCATAGGAAAAAATTAAGTTAGGGGTAATAACTCAAAAATGAAAAGTGATAAAAAGAATCTAAGATAATAGTTACATTCTACATAAAAAAGTACCTTGAGAAGGTACAAATAAAATTGATTTATCGATTAAGACAAAAAAGTTATGAGAGAAAAAAAGAAATTCGACATTTTCACATTTTTTGCTTTAACAAGTACAAACAATTTTGTACGTTTAAAAATTGATTGTGGCTCCTCTCATCCTCAGGAATAATTCATCTAATTTAAACCAGGGATGGAAAACGTACCGTAACGATACCCGATAACGTTATAATAACGATTCAACTATAATTTTTTATACAATAACGTAACGATATTTTTATAACGTTATATAACGTTATAATAACCGATAACGTTTCGTTAAAAGTTATTTTGTATCGTTATTCTCTATAAATTAAATTTTTATATGGCGAACTTTTTATTTTCAGAAGATATAATATTTTGTTTGTATTTTAGAAATTAAAATGAAAATAAAATATCTCAACCTCAACGTAATTTTGTAGGTACTATTTTTTAAATTTACATTTACAGATCCCAAAAATAATTTCAGAGTTACAAATAAAAATTATTTTTATACAGCATGTTTCTTAAATAATGTGAAAAAATTCGGGAGGTGATACTTAATCGAAAATTAAGAGGGGTCTTTCATATTTTTTTTTCTTTAGAGTCTCCTTTCGGAGTTACACCCCTCTAAAGGCGATCGGTAAAATTTGGTTTTTATTTTATTTCTCAAATTTGGATAAATGTGGGAGATTTATACTTATAAAAAGGTTTCCCATAGTAATATTTTTAATCATCTCCCACCCACAGGGGGCTGAAAAGTGCGCCCCCTGTTGGTTTTTTTATCAGGACTTTTTGGTGGGTTGAAATCTAGTAATTTTAAATTTTCTTTAAAAACTTGATTTATTTAGAAGTTTTTTTTATTCTTTAACTGTCCTCGTTAAATCAGTTTTTGAGTAAAAAATTATATGAATAAACATGAACCATCAAATATTCCAATATAAAACGATATTGGATAGAAGTGACGGGTGTAATTCATTTTGACGCTTACGCGGCGACAACGCTAAAACGCCCGTCAATTCTACCCAATATGAACATAAACATCATATTCGCGCATTTAATTGTTTACTCAAAACTGTAAGAATTACGAAAACTAAAAAATAAAAAAAGGTTCTAAATAAATCAAACTAACAAAAATTTTTTTTTGCAAAATTCCAAAACACCAAAAAGTTCTGATTAAAAAACCAACAGGGGTCGCACTTACCAGCCCCCTATGAAGGTGGGAGATGATTGAAAATATTACTATGGGAAACCTTTTAATAAGTATAAAACATCTACCAAATATCATTCTCCTACATTTATCTAAACTTGAGAAATAAAATAAAAAACTAATTTTATCGCTCCCCTTTAGGGGGGTGTAACTCCGAAAGGAGACGTCTAAGAAAAAATTGTTATATAAAAGACCCCACTTTATTTTCAATAAGGAATCACCTTCCGATTTTTTTCGCATTATTTAAGAAACACCCTGTATATCATAATTTATGTAACGTTATATAACGTTATATAACATAACAATTCATTTTTTTAACGTTATTTATAACGTTATGTAACGAAAACAAATAATAAATAACGTTATACAATAACGTAACGATTTAAAACGTTATTCCATCCCTGATTTAAACAAACCTATATCTCCTACAATAAACGAGATACCCATGCTGGAAATGTTATCTGGGAAACCCTGTTTATTGTTTATTTGTTAATGTATCAAACTTTTATTAAAACTTAATAGGTTATTGTTAATTACCTCTTTGCACATACTATAAAAATATTGCTTGCTAATAAGTAGTAGTACTATCCCACAAAACTTCAATCAAAAACAATTACCGGTAATTTACCGGTTAACCGGTTTTTACTTAAAATATTTACCAATTACCGGAAAAAAATAATTTTTGGTAATTTTAGATGCCCTACATAAGAATAAAGGGAAAAAACACGATCGATGTTAATGTAACAATCTTAAACTTGCTTTAATAGCATTATCAATTGATCAAATAAAATATTAACGATTGTAGTTACTAAGATATCTATAAATACTTTGTATTTGTACCCCCCGGTGCATACAAATTATTTTAAGCCTAGTGCGAAACGTCAATTATAATGTTTTAAATACAGCAAATCGGTTTCCTGTTCTTACACACACTATTTATCGATTTTTTTCGAGGTTCAAGTTTACAAATAATCCCACGAAAACTTTAGAGCCACTTAAAAACCACTACGGGTAATTTAATGTAAATGAACAGCAACAAAAAATCGGTGCCTGTTCTGAACCGAGATCTCATGTATCCAAGAAAGTTAATTTCGAGTGGGCCTTAACTAATTGGGGTAAATTTTGTGTATGGCAGGAGTATCCGTCATCCAATTTGTGCTTTGTTTCGGCGCTAAACAGCGTAGGCCTAAAATTACCGCGAGCAGACACGCAATTAACGCCATCAAATTAGCCAATAACGTTGCATTAAACAAATAGAAAGGAGTTCCCAACAGAATCGTCAAGGAATTTAAGCCATTAATGCCGTAAATCACTTTAAATAAAAGAAAACTAACGCAGTTATGTGTAAAAATTCCAATTATTTCGCTAACGCCGCGACAATGAAAAAAAAAACTAATGAAATCCTCTCCGAAACACATAATAAATAAAGTCCCCGGCGCAAAAAACGCTAAAATCAATTAAATTTCTTGTAAGCACGTTTATATTTTCTTTGAGTTCTTGTCGTCCGAAAGAACGCAATTGTAAAAACGGGACAGTAACGACACGACTGAAGAAGGAGCGACGTATATAAAAAGAGTGACAAAGTTACTAAAAAGGTCTGCACCGGTCGGAAAAAATTAATTGAGACAGTATCACTTGTCGCGCACAATGTTGAGCAATATAATTGCTCTTGTGTTCATTTCTTATGAAAAACTAGTCTTTGGAAAATACAAGGAACTGGCGAGAGATCCACCGGGCAATTAAGAATGTCATGAGGATAATAGGATGGAGACATATTGTGAGAAATTTTAGCTAATTTATTTTATCGAAGTTGGTTTAATTCAGTAATTTATTGGCTTTTAATTTTAGCGGTTCTGTGGCGCCATCCTAAACATCGTTGTCTATCTAATCACAAGTACGATTATCGTTTGTACACGGTACCGATTTTTGTGCAAAAAATATGGCAAAAGAAAACTGTCTTAGCTACAGGTACAACTTTTTTTACCCAATTTTGTTGCATAATACAATGCTGTTTCAAATGCTTATGACATAAGCTACGACAAACTAATGAAATATAATCCACTTACGCTATATACCTGCCCAAAATCATATCTTTTTAGTTACATTATGTCTCCGCACGTTTCCAACTATTGTTTTATAACACAGCTTTCGATATTTCAATGTAAAAACCATATCTTCTACTGAACAACATTTAATGTTGTATACATTGTGTTTATTTATTTATATACTTAAGTTTAAAAAAATAGAATAAGCCGTTTAAAGTAAAATTATTATTTTTGAATGGTTAACTCCAATTATAACAGTGCAATCTGTTTTTTGAGACCAATGAGTTTAGTTTTCTATGCTAAATCGGTAATGTTCAAACTTATTGTTAGTCTAAGGTTTACCCAACACCCCAACAGTAGCCCTTGGTTTGCTAATATACATATATTTTATTATCTCTGAATGATCTGAATATTATTCTGTTTGGTGCAACCCCATAACTGTGTTCCACATGTCCATACAGGCTTTAGAGTTTGCCTGTATAGCAAGATTTTATTATGTAGGGACAGAGAGGAATTCCTCCCGATCAGTCAGTACATTTTTTTTATACCTATCTGATACCTATTTCTTCCCATTTGTTCTTGACATGAGCCTTCTAGCTAGCGTAGCTTGGCGTTCGATGTGAATACCCAAGTATTTTGCTGTGTGAAGTACGGAATTTGTAAAAGATGAATGATTTTTGTTTACAATTTTTTACCGAATTTATTCGAATTGCTTGAAAATAATCAAGAATTCGTTTAACTAGCCAAAAATTACACTTCGTTACTACTCGAGATAAACCAGTGTTTGAAGATTTATTTTGCTGTATACAAAAGGAGCTGTGGTAATTTATATAAATACAGGTTTCATTGAAATAAACCTTAATTTTAATTTTTTTAAACTGCTACGAGAAATTTAGTAAAAATAAAAATTAATTGAATGTGATAAGTGAGCCTCTAAACTTTTGTTAATTAATGGCCCATCTCTGCTTAACAGTATGAAAGTCTAGCATTCAATTTCATGAACCTTAGACCGATACGCTTGGATCAATCGATTTTTCTTTATAGTCAAGATAAAGCACGCAATGAATTGCCACAGCATTTTTGCTATGGCAACTAAAAAATATTTCATTTGCCTAATACCTTTTTAATTAATCTAGGAGCTGATAATTTCCTAATAATTAAACAAGTCTAACAATTAATCCATGCAATTAATTAACACTCAATCAAGTACACTTATTTGCTTTAGTAAACACAGCACACTTCGTTAAGTGTGTATATTAAAAATGTAAATTCAAGCAAAATAACTTGCAAAAATCCATGACTACCACTATTTTTGATACAATAATTATAAATATACCGATTAAAGCTATCAGAATCAAAGTGGTACGAGTTATTTGTTTCTAAAATTAGAAAATTGAAGTTCAATTTCTTGGACACCCTGTAAAATGTTTGTGATGTTTTTTTATTAAATCGTTGTGAATTTAAAAAACATTTTTATATCGTATTACTTTGGAAAATTAAATACTTTTGGTTCCTATTTTACAACTATAGCTCAAGTGACATCGCAATCGAGACCAAATCAAATTTTTATAATCACAATATTTACCATAATTTAGCTAAATATTTATGAATCCTCAACGCTGCATACATAATTTGATTTAATACATGAAAATGCAGGACTACACTCTCGTGCAACGAAATTTAATTAAAATTATGTGTATTAATCAAATTAACATAAAGGAAAGGCTCATTCTAGCATGCTACAAAATCCTACTTACAAATCAGTTCAAATGACATCACTGCCTCTACCTGTCAACTTATAAATCTGTTGTTGACCGGATTTTCGAAGACATCGACTAACGCTTTCTTGATTAATTGTTGCCTGCAACAAACAAGAGACAATATTTAAGTAGTTCAGGCCACAGAAGCGACGGTAAAAGAACTAGACTGTCATTACAAGATATGGAAGTCAATTCGTTTAACAAGAAATTGCACGCTGATAAACTTCCATAAAATGATTCCAAAATTTTTTAGAAGAAAGAACAAAAATTTTGGGTGTCAGAAGACTAAATAAGGGTTTGAAATTTGTATACTTTTGTAAAAAAAATATATAAACCATAGTACTCCAAAACATTGATAGTACTACACAACACGTTTAAAAGATTATGATAGTTACGGTATAAAATAAAGACCTATGATTTATTTATAATACACAGGGTGCCCCCGTTATAGGCGCAAATATTTTAAGTGGTGATAGATGACCTTTTTCTCAGAAAAAAATTCCAATACAATTTTTTTCTAAAATCAACTGCTAAGCAGATATTAACACTTACTTGATTTTTTAACACTTCTGCATTTAAAAGGCTTTGTCACCGAAAATATCATCTTTATCGTAAAATACTTTGAAGCTTTTTAATAGAACATGAAATTCTCTACAAAATTGGTTATAAGAATTTTTTGTCTACAGGCAATGGTTTAAAAGTTATAAAGCAGTTTGTACGAAAAAATTAAAAATTTAAAAACTTTAATAGTTGACTTTGCAACCGCTGTATCTTTAAAACGAAAGGTTGTACAAAAAAACGGACGGCCCATTCCGGATAGCAAATTTTATGAGCTACAGCTTTGGTCCAGTGAAGTTTTCGAAAAATCAAACCGATTTTTCGGAAAACTTGAAAATAAGGAAGAGTGCAAAAAAATCCGAGAAATGTTTTGTATTTAAAAATGCTTTTAAAGAGAGTGCTATTTATTATATATTGAAAATGATGGAGGTCATTTTGAAGACTTATTGAAGTAATTTTGTGGTTACATGTTAATTTTATTGTGTCAAGATGTATTTGCATTGTTTTGCATTTTATCGTTTTTGAAAGAAAAGGAAAAATCCTAGGAGTAATGACGTTTTGTATTTAAAAATGCCATAGCATCGGCACCATTCATAATAACGTATGTTATCAGTTTCAAAGCTTCTTATGAAGTTTGAAATTCTTCAGAAAACCACCCCTAATCAATTTTTTAAGGAGCTAACGAACAAATTTAACAAAAAATTGTAAAATTGCATATAAATAAGTTATGTAATTTTTTTTTTAAACTGCATCTGTTTAACGAAACGTCGTAGAGCAAAACCGATGCCTATTGCGGATAAGACATTGAACGGACTACAAATTTGGTAAATATGTTGTTCAATAAAACCAAACCTATCATAGAAATGTTGATAATAGTGAAAAAAATTGAATATAACATGTTTTGAAAACAAAGTGGTAACAAAACAAAAGTTTTTAAAACAATATTTGACGTTATTAACAACACACAAATAACATTAGCACCAGTCACACTGAAAACTTAACACTCAAGTAAAACAAATTCAGTTTTCCGTGTAGCCATCATAGCCACCTAACTAGAAATCAAAAAAATTGCCTACGATTTTTTGATACGTTTGCTCGTTAGCTCCTTAAAAAATGATAAGGGGTGGTTTTGTAGAGAATTTCAAGGTCTATAAGAAGATGTTTTATTGCCAGGTTGTCATGGTTTCAGTACCATAATTATTTAAGCCATTTTCCATATGCTTGGTACATATTTAAGACGTATTACGGCGTTTATTAGGTTGGTTAATTTTACTACACCTTTCTTTGGCAATTTTTTAATCAAGGCACTACTGATGTAAACAGAATTATATTATACATTTTGCGCTTTAGCGGTAACACATACTTAACACAAAAGCGTCCAAATTTCATTGCCGCATTTTCATTAATGAAGTCTAAGTGCATAGAGGCTTCCAGTGCTTTTTTTTATATAATGTTTCTAGCTACCCCTTAAAACCCAACAACACAGACTAACACCGCCGGCGCCTGTGAAATGTCACATAAAGTTATCAGACCACGGTCTTATAATATCAAAGTACGGACCGCCGAGGCCTGCTCGATGCAAAACTCGCCCCCAACATCCCTTTCAGTAAGGGTGCACCGTCAACACACCCAAACCGACTCCTCAAGTACTTGATGAAACAGAGACGGCGGTTTATAGACAAGTGAGCGTGTCAAAGCCGCCGTTGATCGTTATATTTTTTTACCGTTGAACGAATGCAACAAATCTTTTATCAGAAAAATTCTGGAAAATTATCTTTTAACCGCGTTTTTAGCCAAATTCACATCGTGGCCTGCTGCAACGGATCTTATCTCAGATCAGCAAACATAAACAAAAATAAAGCGAAAACTGGCGCCTGTTGCAACGAATACCTGACGACCCCCCGTACGGTACAGGTAATTTGGGACACCCCCCGTGGGGCCAATTATGAGACCGGAAGTTTTTGGGAGACATTTTATAAGGGTATAGTAAAATTACGACTCTGCAAGTAGGTGCTTTACCTGAAGACGTCTGATTCATTCATAAGTCAACGGAAGTTTTATTAGTTGGCCGTAACGATGGATATTTACACCCTGTGCAAGTCTGAAAGAACCGGGGTACGTACAAGTTTATAACTCGACTAAAACGGGAAATACTTTTTTATTGATCCACTTCCCTTCGTAATAAACGATTAAAATACATTTGTTACTGTAAATTTGGGTAGCTTTGCTCTGAGCCCCGGGCCCGGAGGTAATTTAAGGGCCCAAGAGTCCACATACTTTTTTAATTATGGGGTATTAAATATTCATAATTCACAATTGTTTTTTTTTTAAATAACTTTTCAAATAATTTATTTACTTGGGACCCATGCAAATTTTTTCCCCGGGCCCGGCGACGTCTCTCGACGCCTCTGCCTGTATCTCTTATAACAAGCGACATTCCCATGCTGGAAATGCTATCTGAAACACCCTGTATAGCAACGTATAGGCACACTAAAAAATAGTTCCAAGTGACTGCATATCTTAATTTGAAAAATAAAAACCCAAAATCTTAACACCTGCTTTGTTGCCTAACACATATTACGGTTGCTTCTTAATAAAAACCGGCCAAAAGTAATGAAAATGTTTCGAAAATTTACAAAGACGCCCAAACTGCATAATCAAGAATTAACTACTCACCAAAATTTACAGCAAAATGTGTTGTAAGAGCCATTAAATAAGTCTCTTAATTTTATTCAGGCCAACAGCAGTAATTTCAAAGATTGTAAATTTCTACGGCCCGTCTCACCTGTCACACACGATGTACATTGAACGGAAACAAATAAATTAAAACCTTGTTACCGACGCCACGCTCCTAGTTCAACTTTTAACACTGTTTGTGTCCAAAAAACACGCTACGCGATGCGACAATTTTCGATAAATAATTTCGTAGTAATAAGGATAGTTTTAATGCACTAACGAAACGATTTGACCGATCAAAATGGCGATACGCCACGGGAACTTCGACGCGTGGTGCAAAAAGCACGCTTCGATAACACGTGCTCTTAATTCCGATCGGAAATCGGGAGAGAACGCAATTGCCGAATGCAAATCCTGCATTGCGCGCTAACGACCTTGAGCTTCAAAACGCATGGCTTATGCACTAAGTTATTTAAGTACAATTCGATATGCAGACAGCTTAAAATGCAAGGGCAACTATGAGATCTCGCTTATTATTGGATATAGAGCTTTGGTTTACACTAAAAAAAACGTGCAAATTTTTGTGCTGATTATTAATACAAGATTTAGTTATATGCAACGTTTTTCATGAAAATTTGAAAATGCAAAAATTTGCTCTTCGTTTATCTGTAATGACTTTTTGTTCATAAAAATTCGCTAGGTATTTCTTGAAAACTTCTTCACAGCAATTTTTATTTTGCTTACAAACAACTATATGGACAAAATACTGAAGACCTGTAAAAAAAATACGCCCAAAGTAACAGTCGGATTCAAAGATCTTTGGCCCATCCAGATACAGTGCCTATTATATGCAGACGATATAATAATAGTGGGGGAAAACAGAGAAGACATACAAAAATCCTTGAACCAGTGGAACGAAACGATACAACAAATGGGAATGGAAATAAACACAGGGAAAACAAAAATAATGAAAATAAACGATGATGACCAGCAAAACATCAAATGCGGAGACGACGTACTGGAGCAAGTCTCGACAATAGAGTACTTAGGAACGAAAATTAGCGAAGATGGGAAAATTGACGCAGAAATCCTAAACAGAACCAGAAAAAGCACGAGAATCTACTACCAACTAAACAAAACTATCCTTGGGAAAAAAGAAATTAGTGCACAAACAAAAATCAGAATATACAACACGGTCGTAATTCCAACTATGCTGTATGGTAGTGAAACATGGCCACTAACATCTAAACATGAGAAAAGAATAACGGCAGCAGAAATGAGATTCTTAAGAAAAATAGCGGGAAAAACAAAAAGAGATAAGTGCAAAAATAAAGACATCCAGAATAACCTACAACAAAAAAAAAAACCAAAATATCGAAGAAAAACAATTAAAATGGTACGGACACGTGCAGAGGATGCCGTCAGAATCCATGACAAAAAAAATAACAGAAAGTAGGAGGTATGGGAAAAGGCGGGTAGGAAGGCCAACATCTAACATGGAAAACAGGATAGAACAAATAGCCCGTGAAAGAGGGAAAACAGTTGGGGAGTTGAGAGCGATGACGACAGACAAAAAGATCTGGAAAAGCTGGGTGGAGAACCACCAAAAGCCGACGCCGTGAGGCATAAGGCGTAGTAAAAGAAGAAGAAGAAGAAGAAGAAGAAGCTTACAAACAACTGGCCTTACGAAAAATAGTGGTACTTTTTGTTTATTTTGACATTGGCTCTTTTAATTGCAATGTACGCGATATTTGTTTTACTTATAGTTGAATATTTTTTATACAGGGTGTCCCAGATAATCCTTTGTCAATAACCGAAATTCACAACGTTGTTAAATGACCGGGTACCGGGTACCCACCTAAAGAATTTTTATAATTTACTTGTGCTATAAGTTTTTCTGCAATTGTCACTAAACTAGCTCAATAAGTACCCAAAAGCGGCTGTAATAATCATTTTTACTGCCTAGGCAGAACAGAGTAAACTAGGCTCATTGGTTGAATTTAGAAAAATTGAGCGTGCTTTTGTTCAAAGATACATATTTGACAGGAGAATGAGAATCTAACAGATGAAGTAAAACTTTATGTATTTGCTTGATTTTTCGCTATTTCTTTGACGATTGCAGAAAAAATTTAATATGCACCTCGACAGTAAAGTTCCTTTTTATAACTTGCGTGGTTATTTGTCTTGACTTCGTCTCGCCAAATAATATCCACACTCGTGATAAAAAGTCGAACTTTACTGCCTTGGTACATAAATAACTATTTGTTTATTTTTGTAAATAGAATGACAGTTTGGTCAAATCATTCAGTTTTAAATTTCAAACCTGTAACAAACATACGAAAGATTATTTACTTTTGAATGAGGTAATAAACAACCCAGATATACATATTTAAATAAGTTCAAATCGACCATCCAGCTCAACACCCTATTATAAAAATTTGCCCATCTTCGGTATATTTTAAACTTCTATTAAAAATCTGTGTTGTTAAAATTTACTGTTTTAATCAATCGCAAAAGAATAATTTTCTGTAAAATTAGATGAAGAAGATTTTTACACAGTTGTAACAGAACCTCCTAATCAACAATTTATAAAATAACTTTCAGACTTATACAGTCATAATTATTACTGGTTCATGTCACTTGTGCTATAGAGAAGCAATAAAAAAGCGCAGGAAAACTAAAAAAGCTTGCATAGCATCCGCAAAACGTCTGCGACGAGCTAGCCATAGCAATTACAAAATGTAAAGAATGTGCTTAAGAAAATTAATATTATTGTTTTTCCTCATACAGACATAAGTTTTAATTCATTTAATCATCCCTGTATTAGTTAAATACACTCGACAAATGCTCATAAATCTCATTTTTCTAAAGGTGGGCACCCAGATACCTGGTTATTGAGAATGACTACGTGATGTTTGATGTAAAAAAAAATTGTTCCAGGACAGAAAAAATATATAAAACCATATTCCGCCTGAAGAGAGGTAAAATCGCGACGATCTGGAAGGTTTTAAAAAAAGTCACTAAAACATTAAAAAATGTGCTTAGGTGGGTACCCGGATGCCCGGTTATTGACATGAGGGTTAAAATAGAAATTGTTAAATGTAAAATGTATGAGTGTAAAATATAATTTAACTAATAAGTGCGAAAATTTTATGCAATTTTGATTGGAAAATATGTAGGTGAGACCGGGGATGAAAGTAACATTTTTTTGTTTTTATTTAATTTCTCAGAGAGTATAACAAGTTTTTTTACATCCAAATTGATTTAATGATAGATTGGACATTTGTCTTCCTTCCAAGATATTTATTTCATAGGTTTCGTAAAGCATACGTGAGAAAAAAAATAATTCTGTAGTAAGACTGTTACTTCCAACCTCAACGTTGGGGCTAAAAGTAACAATGATCGGGGTAAGTTGTAACGGCAAAATAATTTACACAGCTCATAAGTAGTGGGTAAATATATTAGTATTCATCAACAAAATTAATATTTGATTCCAAAATACACATTAGCAAAATGAAAAAAAAACAAAAATGTTAAACAAAAAGATACAACAAATTGGAAAATTAATCCGACAAGTTTTGTATGTTCATGTCTTCGAAGAAAACCACCAATTATGTGCTAAGAGCAGGGTTGAGCAGATTTAAATCATTTGATTTAAATCACGATTAAAATCATGATTTAAATCAAGTGATTTTTTTAAAAAAATCATTGATTTAAATCAAGTGATTTTTTTTTTTAAATTATCAATTTAAATCACAGATTATATGAGTACAATATAATATTTATAATAAAACAAAATTGTATTACTACATATTAGTAATTAAATACACGAAATGGTGAATAAACCATATCAATTTGCTCTTGCAAAGTAATATTCATTGCGGAAATGCAATAATTCAAAAAATAAATGCAAGTTTTTGACGTTAGCGAAGTGAACAGTCAGTTTTTTCAATTTCCACGGCACTCTATTGCTTCAATAACGGTTTGAAGAAAAATGTCGAATATCTCGAAAAGTACGAGTTTTGGGTATAGGACATACTAAACAAAATATGAAGCTCTTTTAAAGACGAATTCGATGACATAAAAAAATACAGGGGTTCGCATTTGAAAAAATCGAGTTACGAGCTTTTGAAAATCATGCAAGTTGCGACCTATTTATAAACACCCCTGTATGTGTGATTCAAATTTTTTCATATCGAGCGAACAGAGAATTTTTTTCTGCATGTCCATACCAAATTACAACTCTGTACTTCAAAATAACTTCAGGAGAACTTTTTAAATAAAGACTTAAAACCTTGAATAATTTAGAAAATTATTTTTTTTTACAACGCCGTATAAAAACCTATAGTATTTTATATTGATGCAAAGCTAAAATTAAGGCGGTCAAAAATATTAAATAAAAAATTGGGTGTTGTATTTGAAATATAAAAGTTGCTATTAGTTCCAGAAAGGAGACTCACCCTGTATATTTGAAAATATTTTGATTGTGTGTTTAAAAAAAAACTGTATAAAATAGCAATTGAATCAACTTCATATCTCAAGCCGTTTAGCCACAATCGACCGATCCCGCACTAATGACACCCTGTATATAATTACATCACCATTTAGCACTAATTTTTTCAAAATTTCTTATCATTATATTTAATTTTTCATTTTGACAAAAATTCACCAATGAATTTAATATATTGGTTATTAAATATATAAGCACAAAACAGAAATAGCATGTGAATATGTCACTAAATTCGATAATATGGTACATTTAATTTAAATCAAAAAAATCTGATTTAAATCAAAAAAATCTGATTTAAATCAAATAAATCGATTTTTTTGATTTTTTTAAAAAAATCATGATTTTTATCCACCCTGGCTAAGAGTGAACATTTGCAAGTGAAAACATTGATTGGGGTTGGTTGTAACACTGTTACTTTTGACTCCGTGTACACAAAAAAAATTGGAGGGAATCCACAATTAACCACGATTCCAACGTCAAATTGTATTGCATCCACCAATAGCCAACAAAATTTAGAACATAATAATGTAGGTACTTTTCTGTTGCTCTTTTAGGGATCGCCTTGAAGTCACTCGACCGGTGACACAACGCATTAAGTTTTAGGCGGAAAATAGTGACTCTATCTGGCAAAAACTGAACCTTTTAGACAGATGAAAACTAGCAATGTAGGTAGGAAGGTGGATATAAATGAACATTGCACATAGAGCGACATATAACAAAAATTAAAGAAACTATAGGCAAAGTTACAACCTACCCGTGTTACTTTCATCCCCGGTCCCCCCAGTTAGGTGAAAAACATCCTGGAAAATAAGTTTTTGTTACCCCTATGTAATTTATTCATGGCTAGGTAAATTACTTGATAATTTGCCCTTGCACATGCTGTGAGTAGGATAATTGAAATTTTAATGATTTCCTAAGTAAACAAATATTAAAATTTTAATGAATCCAATTAAAATGGTACAATAAAGTTGCATGGTGAAAACTTTATGCTTTTTAAAACCTGTCGACCTTAGTGGTACGTATAAATAGCCAATTGTTTATACACACTACAGACTACACGTATCATTAACCACAGCCTCTAAAAAAACGGGGTGTAAACTTGAATTTTCTAATTGAAGTGCACCCCTTTTTAATCACGGTAATTGGGTTACGAAATACGGTCCCCGCTAAACCCAACCCTCTTTCACGAGAATGCGTACCATTGGTATTAAGGGTAATTTATTTTTGTATAAGTCCGGAAGGGAAAACGTATTGTTATGGCGGGATTCCGTGACCCGAAACACAGCACGCACGCAATACGGCCTGGGGCGCCATGTTCCGAGTTTCCCGGAGGAATTAAATTACGCGGGGATTACAACGGAACGGCATTATCATATGTCAAAATCACTGACACGCAGTACGAACATAATTCAAACAAAAATCGCGCGTATAAAAATTTCGATAAAGTTTTTCATTACCGTTTTCGTCGCTCCACGTTGGCAACAACAAGTACACGTTTAAGAACTTAACAATATTAATGTAGAAATAAATTAAACAAGCAGTGGCGCGCCAGCAGTGTCCGGCGCCTGTGTGCAGAACTTTGGTTGGCGCCTATTTCCAGATTTTTGTACCAAAAAGTTAACGCAAAAAAAAAAAAAAAAATCGTCGCCACTTGGTGTTTTGCTGCCCAAAAGTTAAGCCAAAAAAAACTATGCAATTTGGTCTGCGCCACTGCCTGCGTCTACCTCTCGCCCAAAATACAAAATCACTTTATAAAAACGTATCAGTGAGTACAAATGAAATACGAAATATATAAATTATAAATATATTGCACAAGCACTAGGAACACAATAAAATAGATAAAAAACAATAAACAAACAAGAAGGGTACAAAAACATCAAATATCACTTGGAAGAAAATAAATTGCATCTTATAGTTTTGCATAAATTAACAAATAATAGATAACAGAAAGAAAAATCATTAAATAAATTGAACTTTTCTAGCCTTCATTAGTGAAAATTTTTGAATAATATCGTGTATATCAAGTTTATTCAAAATATCTGACTCTATTGATATGATGGCAAGATTTGAAAGTCTGTCTTGCACCATTGTGGAGCGCAAGTAGTTTTTAATAATTTTTAGTTTAGAAAAAGAAAACGTTCCGCAGATGCTACAGATACCGGCAATGACAAAAAAATCCGAAGAGCAATTGTAAAGTTTGGATAAACTGTGATTAAGTCGTTTGAATATATAAACTGCATTATTTGATATACATCGTTTTTAAAATTAGCAATAAATGGTTGACAGTGTAAAATTTCTTCACATAAATCGTCTCCGTCAATGTCTGAATTATTATGATGTGTTAATTTTTGTTGTAACTTTTTACAACATGATAATAAATGTTCTTTTTTTGTGAAGTACTTAACAAATACAAAAACTGAAATGAATTCATATGCTCTTTTAATAACGTAAATCTTTCCTGCAAATATGTTGCTGCTTGATCTATTATGCAGAGAAAAAAATTTACTTTAAATGAAATTTCAGGATCTACTATACTTTCATCTTCATGTTCGTAATCAAATTGTGTTGCCTTTTTACGTCGCCTCAGTGGTCTACTTAAAAAAAAATACAGATTGTGCGTCAAATGTTGCTGCAATTAATTTTGAGCTTTGTACAATTTCTTTGAAACTTTCATCAGACCTATAATCATTTAGAAACTTATTTAGATTATTCAATGCATTTAAAGCAAGTTGTAGATTCATAGATGAAGACTGACAAATTTTACTGACAAAATTCACTTTATTTAAAATATCATACCAAACTCTAACACAACAAATAAATTTAAATGTAGCAATATTTTCACCTAGACACTTTGCCTGATATTTGGAAGCATTTTTATCTCTTTCTTCTTCCCGTTTTCTTTTATTTATTAAATTTTGAAACCCGGAAAGTTTATTTTTGTTTTTCTCTTGGGACATCTAATTAAAGAAAAAATACTCAATTGTAACAAATTTTATTACTACAATTCGAAATTTGAACACCCCACTTCGAGCCGATCACCACACTTCCATTTTCATTAAAGTAAAACTAAGAAATTATTACGCTAAATGTACACGAGAAAAGAATGAATAACTTACCTTAGTAGCTCTTAATTCAAATGTACTATTACTTCTATTTTCTCTAAACAACTGAAAGAAGTTAGGTTAGGTTTGCATTATACTCGCCCTTATAACCGATTGGATGACATCAATCGTGTGTTTACGATCGTAAGCCGACTACTGGCGAAAACAGACCTATTGCGGAAATTTTACCGTTATAAACTAGGCTCTGAATAAAATAAAATTTAATAAAAATGTAATTCATTTTTATATTGCACATTTAACTTAATGAATATTTTTTTTTTTTTAATTTTTGTCCGTGAGCTGACATTTTTTTGGCGCCTTTACTATCCTGGCGCCTGTGTGCACCGCACACTTTGCACACTGTGTCGGCGCGCCCCTGTAAACAAGATAAAAAGTGGAACCCTTCCAAAAACAGACGGAAAAAACGAGCTTTATTTTTCTTAACAGTTTTTTTAGGGGTAATTTGATGTAAGTGACCAATTTGTGTTATCAAATGGCAGCATTTCTTTTTGATATACAGGGTGCCCACCTAGTGCGTATTTCTTTCATAGCTGCTTCATTATTTAAAATAGAAAAAAAAGTTTCAGGACACAATTTGTTGGAGATCATAGGGTACATCTAAAATTATTTTCAGCCAGGCACAGTGATTGGTTTCCGCGCACCGATGTGTAGCTTTTTTGCTTTATATACAACATCCTGTAGATTTTTTAGATTCCAAATTGAATTCTCTTTAAAAAATGTAAAAGGTATTATGTACATAAAATTAATAGTTTTTGAATTATTTACATTTTTTCGATAATATTGACCCCTACCGCTTTAAAAAAATATTCATATTTACCGATTTAACAACGTCAGTGTAAAATAATTTGTTGGTTCTGTTAACAGTACTCTTATAGTGCCTTCTGAACAATTAAACTTTTTAAATAATACACAGGGTGTTAGTTTTTGTCGGTCCATGTAGCTGAATTTGAAACACGAATAAGTCGATTTTTTTTTAATGGAATGCCTTGTATTTTTTTACATTTTCGTGTAGATAATTTGATTGTCCTTATAAAATAATAAGGGTGTATTACGTCTTCAACTATTTTTCGAGTTATTGTCGTTTTAATGATAAATTATGGCTAAAAATACAAAATTTACAAGAATTCAAATAGTAAGCTTTAATGAAATTATAAAAAGTTATACATTTCATTGCAATTTTACTCTTAGGCTGCAAATTTATATCGTTCATTCAAAGAAATACGTTTTTCTTATGATTGTTTAATCAACATTCATTAAAAACTGTTTAATCATTTATTTACTGCTTTAATATGAGGGGTAAAAATTTAAAACTAATGTCAGTACAGCTTTAAGAATGTGGTATTATTTAATGCTTTTAAGCTAAAAAAAAATAATCCAGAGGGGTTGTAAACATAAATATAAACCATATCGACAGCTTATAAATCTTAGAAAGTCTACTTTTAAATATTTTAACAACAAATATATTTATTTAGGATTTCCTGCACCAGTTTCAATAATTTTGCGTTAATAACTAAACTATTTTTGTCTACTAAGATTACGAGTGAAAAGTCACATTATAATATTTTTTTGGTTTTGATTAACATGTTAAATAATGAACATGGACAGCCTAAAATTTAAATTTTAATTAAACTTACTACTTTAAACATATTTTTACAATTTTTTCTCAACCTAATATTTAAATTCTACTGAGAAAAAGGTTTATTTAAGACAATGTGAAATTCATTTGTTCCAAATATATGCTAGAATTCTATATAGCCAAATGTACATGACAACTGACGTAATAAAATGATCAGTTTGAGGAATATAATTGTATCAAATAAATAATAAATTGTGCCAATTATATAACATTACTGAACAAAAGAACATAAGTTTGTGTCAATAAAATCATCAACTTGTACCAAATTTACATTGGTATTAGAACAATCTTAACATATAACCTTAATCAGAACAATAATACTATATTTGCAACAAATCAATGGTTAAGTTATAGCAATATATACAGCGGGTAGACTTAAAAAAGCACGATATTGTAAAAACTATATTTGTATTTACTACAAATAAATCACACCTCTTGTGTGTAATAAATATTGGAAATAAAATTAAGGAAATATTTTTATACGGTGCACAAAAAGAAATACATTGACAAAATATAAATATATATATTTAAGGTCGGTAACAATACATCTCTGAAATATAACAGTACCATAATGTTATCACACTAACATTTTCCATTTTATACTCTGCAATAAAACTTGTTAGCTAAAATTAAACAAATTCTTTTCTGTTTACTTATTTTGCAGTACCTAATACTTATAACATTAATAAGGTAATGTAATATTATACGAAATACAGAATAATATATAATAAAGTCAAATGATGTTTGTATATCATAAATATACCACTGTATTAAAGTCCATAAATGTTCAGATTCTAAAGGATATGCAACATTAAATGTAATAAATGTTTTTTTCTACTCCCGTTACTAAAACGTCATTTAGCGTACTGATAACCATGACGCTAAATGACGTTTTAAATACGGCTTGTCAAGGTGTGTTTAAAGAGCTCGTCTGAAGTTAGCCAATGGCTATTAAGCACGGGCTGAAGTTAGTCAACAGTCTTTAAACACGCTCCGGGGCCTGAATTTAGCAACCGTATATTTAGCACAGGTGGCTCTTGTTTGAATTTACGTCACTTTACTTGTCATTTTCAATCATATAACCTTAAAGTGTATTTGTTTGTATGTACCTAAATAGTGTTATAATGTTTATTGTATTTAATAAAACTAAATATTTTGTCTCAATCTGTGGTCATAGAAAAAGTATAGTATGTAACTCGTTAATAAACGTCTTTAGAAACTCGTGTGTTTAAACACTCGCTCCGCTACGCTCCGCTCGTGCCTAAACAAACTCGCGTCTAAACTGACGTTTATAAAACTTGTTGCATAATATACTATAAAACACACTTCTAGTCCTTTTAATAACGATGGCACTTTATATAATATTGAATCAATACTTAAGTACACAGCTTTAACTTGGGTCACAGTTGACGCTTCAACTATTATGAATGGTTGCACGTTGGACCATATTTGTTCATTTTTTTACGCTTTTCCTCAACAATTGCGTCTACTTCACTAGCAACATACAATTATTAGAACAGAAATTTAATATATTTTGGTTCCAATAACAATCTAACGAACTCACCTTCACTGAAACCAGTATATCAAATTTCCTTGGTTTACCCGATAAATAATCATTAAAACAGCAATAAACCCTCATTATTTTTTAAAGAAAATCAAATTATCTACACGAAAATGTAAAAAAATACAAGCATTCCATTTAAAAAAATCGACTTATTAGTGTTTAAAATTCAGCTACATGGACTTACAAAAACAAACACCCTGTGTAATATTTAACAAGTTTAATTGTTCAGAGGAGTATTGCTAACAAAACTATACCAAATTATTTTACACTGACGTTGTTAAATCACTAAATAGGATTATATATAATAATAATAATCTGTATTAAATGTGATTAGTTTACCGAAAGTAATTACTGAATGCTTGATTGTACATATATTATAAAATTATAAATAGATAATATCTTTTTATACTTTGCATTCCAAATCTGAAAAATGTTAAATTAACCGGTTTTTTCAAAACCGGTTTTTTACGGAAAAAACCGGTTTTTCAACAAAAACCGTTATAAAAATAAAGTTCTTGATTTCGGTTAACCGTTAACCAAAATTTTTTTCGGTTTCTAGCCCTGATTTAAAGTAAAAAAGCTACACATCGGTGCGCGGAAAACAAACACTCTGTATAGCTAAAAATAATTTTAAATTATGTATCCCATGTTCTCCAACAAGTCGTGTCCTAAAACTTCTTTTCTATTTTGAATAATAAAGCAGCTATGCAAGAAATGAGCACTAGGTGGATTTTTAGTGTCGTCTATGCAGCAGTGAAACTTTTAAAATTTTTATAATCATTATCGTACTTACGCATAAATTATTTGATTACGATTTAGCAAAATATAAACAATATTGTATGCATAATTTCGTCCTTTTTTTTAGCGAACGAGTTCGCGCTCTCCGAGAAATTTAGCGTCTACACGAATTAAACCGGGCAGAATTGGCCAAGTCAATTAAGTCTTAAGTGTTTTTCTACGTAAGAGTCAGTAAATTCGCTATAAAAACATGAAACAAGGCTCTGTTTTTCAAGCAGGCGCCGAGCTGTGGTCGCCTGACCGGACACACATTCCCAACTCGGGTTTTTGGCAAATTGCAACTATAAATCTAGAGGCGCGTGGCCATCTCAGATAACGATCTCAGGTAAAGGCTCTAAGGTTTTTCGAAACACTTCAGTGAGATTAAGGTATCTATTGTGTCTTGAGTGAGGGCGTTGTAGCACAAAACGGAAGCCTGGCACGCCTCTCCGAACCTATCATTAAAAATAAAAATAAGCATCGACGCTTCTCCGTAATATCTTTAGAAAAAATCGCCCAGATGGTTTATTTAATTTGCTACCACGGACAGAAGATGGCACATTAAAATAACGTTAATTTAATTGATATCCACAAATGGAAAAGCTTTGTAGTGGCGGTTACATTTGAGTATCATAAAAAATTATAATTCTCAACCAAACGTATTTCTTCTTCTTATCAATCGGTTCCTCTTGTACCTTTCGAGACCAAACGTATTTATTTTTCTATTTACGACTTTTAAACTCTAATAATAAATTTATACGTAAGTAAATTTTGGTGTTTATATCGCATCGCGGCATTTGTTTTAATTTTGTTTAAAATAATTAAAATTTTCGTATGTTTGAACTCCATTAAAACCTCTGTATCTATCGTCTTAAATCCGTTCTGAATCGGACCAGTATAGAATATGGAAGAAACAAACTAAAATTGAGATAATCCGTTCCAGCCCTGAATCTGATTTAGCCCATATCTAAATAAAAATTTAACCAGAACTTTACTATTACTAAGAAATGATGATGGCAGAAACTGAAGAGGAAAGGAATTATTGTTTAGAAGGGAAGTCTAACTCTAATTCTGGTGCTCGATTCGATATCACCCTCTTCCCATTCACAAACACTCGTTTTAACAAAAATCTCGTCCAGTTTTATCCTTTTTTGTCTGTTATTTATAATTTCATGACAAATATTCTAAAAAAGATACTAGAGAGCACGTAGAATCAAAACTAATAGAACAAGCAGCTTTTAGACCAGAAATACAGATAAGTGATAACATATATATTACCTATAAGAAATACAATAGAATAAAAATAGAAGAAGGAGAAGAACTCTACTTAACATTTATAGACTTAGAAGCAGCTTTCGATAAGGTGGACATAAGAGAAATATGAAAAACCCTGAGAGAAATGGAAATACCTAACATTTTATTAAAAGCAATTAGAAGCACATATCAGACAGTTAGAGCTAAAGTACAAATTGCAGGACAACGATCAAATGAATTCAGAATGTATAAGGGCACAAAACAAGGAGTCAGCCTAAGCCCATTATTATTTATAATTTTCATTGACAAGATAGGTAAGCAAATTAAACAAAAACATAAACAACTGAACACTGGAATTGGATACAGAAATCTAGAAATCTAATTACACTGAATAGCCTATTATACGCAGAAATGGTAACATTACCAACAATAACCTAAGTTTGTTATTCAATTTATTTCTTTAAACAAAAAATCCATTTTTGTCTGTAAGATGTGTTCTGTCTTAACAATCTATCAAGCTTTATATTTTCGTTTTTCCGTTTTATTTATACATTTCATTTTTACTTTCTTATGTATCGCCACTTGAGTTTCGATTACCATGCAAGAAATATCACAAAAATATGTAGACTTATAGATAAACAGGCCATTAAGATATATTAATGCGTTGTCGATCCCTGGAATTCTCAACCAAATTGTACCGAATATTTTCTCCTAAATAATATTAATATTATCGAGAATTAAGAAAGATTTAGTGGCTGGATAAAAAAAAGTTCAAGGGACTAAATTTGATTCACATTAAATCGTCAAGGAATGCAGAGAAATTTACCTATTGATTGAATTCAAAAGCAATTTTAAAATTTTTGTGATCGTATTGATGAAGCAACGCATGGAAAGTAAAATAGAAAAAACACAGTTGAGCGATTATAAAATAACAATGTGCACCCTCGTTTATTTTCAATATTAAGTTGATGCAATCTTAGTTAATAAAAAATTTGAAACACGATAAAATTAGTACCTAATAAAAATACCAACTTAATAATGGCATTTTCCACACCAACAAATTTGTTTATTTCCATTTTTTTGATAACGCAAATGCTGCCATGTATTATTATTCTCTAAATGCATACCAGGTTTTATCAAATTGGCACGGTATTTAAATATTAAACAACTATTTGGAGTGATAAGATTAAAAAATGTTAGAAACTTATCTATTTAAGTATTTATATGGAACATGACTCGTTTTGCGTTTTCGAAGCATTTTTTTCGCACGAATTGAATTCCAAAATGGCAGAACCCAATGGAACTAAATGGTAAAGTAGGATTTAAATAATCATTGAAATTCCAATTTATTTCACTTGTTACCTGTCAATTATTTATGATTAATTTTAAATCTGATTTTTTTTAGTTGTGATATGAAAAACTGTTGTAAATTTTTACATTTATTCATCAAATCCTATGAAGGTACAATCTTTTACACCTGCTTTTCATGTTCTTTATGCAAAATAAAACCATATTATCCAGGTCTTAAGAAATGTAACACCTTTTTATATTTATTTTTATTGTAGTTACTTTCTTTGCTTAGAAAATGTAATTTTCTGATTAGTTTTTTTTTATAAACTGCTACAATGCTAAGTAATATGACCCTGTATTTAACGATAACTGATAATATTTTATGTTTAAAAATGTGACAAATGTTGGAAGTTGTTTGAAAATATTAATATTGCTATCTTTAAGTTAACTAAAATTTTACTTATTTTTTGTGAAACATGATTTATTTGAAAGAAATTTTTAACACAAACAAAAATTGTATTAAAAGGGGAATTTTAGGCAAAAATTAAAACATTACATAGGAATTCAGTGCAACTAAATCCATGTAGTTTTGAATTACAGTCGTTGTCAGTGATAATAGATGTTGTAGCAGCTGCATTTTAATTAATAAATGAATAAAAAATCTGATGAAGTGGCAAAAGCCGCGAAACTAGTCTGGATATTCGTCAAGAAGACATTCCTTGCACAAAGACAAGTGAATTTACTAAACCTATGCATACATTTATATAAATTATAACATTTGTAAGTGTTGGTTATGTTTTTACATCTTTGCAATGCAACAAAAGAAATTTTCTTACGTCCTTCACTTGCCATTTTCAGTTTTAAAATCATTTGTCAGCCCACCACAATAAAAGCCCATAAAAACGCATCAAAATTATCCTAATAAAATAACAGAACACGAAATTGCCACGATTTGGATCCAGGATTACCTGCGACAAAGGTAAAGAGACAGAATAATTTTATTTTTATTAGGGTTTGTGGTTGATGACAAAATGATGTCATCTCTAAAGTATATGTGTGTGTTGGCCCATTAGCCGGGACGTGACGGTATCTTCGGGCGCCACCAGAATGGTCCATTCCGATCAAATCGTGTTTCCAAATTCTTACAGGTTCAACTAAACCACTTTACTTTTTTATATGAAAAACGATTCAATTCTTTAACTGTAAAATAGTAGTTGCTAACGATAGGCATTATTCAGACATTTCTGTAATTGATGGTTTGAAACTTAATAGGCGATTGGACCAAATTTTATTCATTATTTTACGAGATATCTGGACATCGTTATAAAAAAAAAAACAGTTTCTGTAATTGTCTTTGTGAAAACCTATTGTAATATTTTTAAAACTATAATAATCTTCAATATTTGCATTAGGCAGGGACATTTTTTGTGCAGCGTTGCGTGAAAATATATTTTAAAGCAATGTTTCAGTGGCATTTAATACTAAACAAATGAAATAAAGTAGCGGAAATAATTTAAACCGTAGGATCATTATCTGTTTATAATATGGTTAGATAAAATTTAGCTTAACCAGCACAGTTGATAGATAAAATCAAAAGGGGAAGCATAAAATTATTAAATATTATACGATTTTTAAATTGTGTTAAGTTAATGTTAAAAAACAATTAATAAAACCCATAGATGTAAGCAATGTGTTTTCAATTGTACGGGGTGGGCAAATTTCGATGTGTTCATAGGGAATCTCGGTAACTATAAAACTTATCGTCTTTTGTTTTCGAGTTATCACCGATAACTCGATTTTTCGACTTTTCGTTTTATGACTATATCTCGCTTGTTTATGAAAATGAACAAAAATAATGTTGACGTTTTACAGGCACTTTTTTGATAAGAAAGCAGTGGAGTAGACATTTTCAAAAAAATTCGAGTTGTGACATAAAGTTGTATTTTTTTAAATAGAAGCCAAAGTTGGCTGTAGCATCACGAGAAAGAGAATTTTTTCCCCATTCCAATAATATACATCATGTGGGGTCGATTTATTCATTTTCCTTAAATTATAGCAAAAATTAGGTAATTTTTCATCTTTCATTTATTTCTAGTACCTAGTAGGCTTATGTAATTACCTGGTAAAACAAATTTTCATTCTGTTGTTTTAACGATAGTTTGACAGAAACAATCACGTTAAATTGTTGATTGTTTATATTTTTGTACCTTAAAAACACAAAATGACTTACGAATATGACGAAAAGTATTATAAGTATGTAAGAATGCTTTATTCAAAGTTATAATAATTCTGAAGCTGCAAGTGAAACTTATTTTAATCGTTACCCAGAAAGAAGGCAACCTAATAAATCTATTTTTGGAAAATGAAAACAAAATCTCATTTTGGGGACACATTTAAGACAAAAATAGTAATAATAATATGAAAGCACATTTCGATATGTTTTGTGTAATTTTTGATCTGTGATTATGATTTTATAATGTATGTCTTGCTTTATCGATTTTTTTACTGGAGACTAAATACATAAATGTCATCCAATTTTCATAGACATATAATTATTAATCTAAATATATTTATGTTAGAGAAAGCGTTAGTCCTAAAATTAGACTGCCGCTAAAAACATATGGCGTTAAAAACGCGATAGCCAAGGTAGATTTAACTTCAAAAGCTTCTTTCTCGTGCTGTTTAACACAGATAACAATGAATTACTAATTAATTCATCTCTAATTTAAATTAAGTTAACAACAATGTAATAATGATGTATGAATACTCGAAAAAGTTAACATACGAAATGGTTTTTTATTATAAATTTACTAACAATAGCGAATTAAAACTGTTATGTTACACTTCTTGCATAACAGACGTGCTAATTTGGTGAAAATAATTAAAAATTTCTTGACCTCACTAGTGCAAGGTAAAATCTCTTAACGCATTCTCATAACGGTCGGACAAACGAAATGTAAACCAGTAAAATGGGGAACATTTTTGTGAAGAGATTTGGCTACGCGATATGGAAATCGAGGCAGCTCTGAATGAGTTTCACGATCGTAGGCAGCTTGGGTACTGGATATACGAGGGCGAATTGAAAAATTTGCGACCTGTCATTAAAACAATTGTTAAATGGCTTGAAAACGACTTTTTTTCTGCAATCGTCACTAAACTAGCTCTATAAATACCCAAAAGCGAATGTAGTAATCATTTTCACTGCCGATTGGCAGTAAAAAAGTAAAATAGGCAGTAAAAAAGACTATTATTTGTCTCACCCAATCTCCTGGACGTCCAGCAATATTTATTATGTCGTCTTTGTAGATTGATTCATTAAGATTTTTAAAATAAGTCTCATTTGATAAATAAAAAAATCCTGCAAACTGTTTTTTTAAGGTAATAATCGGAGGAGGGCAAATCTGGAGAATACGGTGCAAGGAAAATCAATGCGAACCCCAGGTTTTAAATGTGGCAACGGTCATTCGGGAAGAGAGAGCCTGCATATTTTCGTAACATAAGAACCTACACTTTTTTTCCGCTAAACCCGGTCTTAGTACAATATTTTTTTGTTTACCCAATAAGTAGACACTAATTCTAGCGCTATATCTGTGGCAGTCAGCGAACTTTTCAATCCGCCTACGTATACAACTACATTTCAACATTTCGTAACTATAATACGTGCTTATTCCGCTCTGTACACACATTTGAATAATTAATTTGAAAAACATTCAACACTTTTCGTTTTTTTTTCTCTCAGCGCTCGTAAAAGCCACATAATATGAGATCCCAGATAAAAAAAGGCATTCACAAATTTGGCTGGATGTACTCAGAAGCAAGTGTTTTTATCGTTGGAATTATTAAAATAAATAGACGACTTTTTTATTGTTTTTTTTTAATATAGTGAACGGAAGTTCTTTACTTAACGTACCTAACTTTGCAATTACGAAAATTAAACTATTAAGATAAAAGCGAGAAATCGTGGAACATTTGCATTATTTAAATGTTGTAAAAATAACATTGACAGTCCTAAGATATCCTGCTTGTGTGTACAGGGAGTTTGCTTAACCATAAGTGTTATCAAACACCAATTTAATTTACTTCTTAGTTAAAAAAATTAACTGTATCTATCAATAGCCAATATCTCTTAATAAAGCTACAATGAAAATCGCCAATTTAAATTGGCAACTTTAAAAAGCGCATGGTATTTCTTCAGACAAAATTTGCCAAATTAACTACCAGCATCAACAAAAAGCCCATTTCTTTTAACACCATCATTAAAAACCAATATAATTTATAGAATTAGATACCAACTAAATCGAGTACACAAAAAAATCGATAAAAGCCAAACCTCACGCTATGTTTTCACAGAACAGTGGCGCCAACGTTATTATAGAATCTCATAATAAAATTAACTAGTTTATATCCCACTTGAAAAAAAATAAGTTACTTTACATTGCAACGAACTTATTCTACAAAACAATCCACGGTTTAAACTATGATTTCAATACTACGTTGGCGTGTTTTAACAAAAGCATACTTGGGATTTTTTACGGCGGACATCAAATCCCATAACTATTTTTTTTCGTTGCGTTATGACTTGTAAATAGTGACTTTTATTTACTAAGCACAAACATAACTACTTGTCGGCGGCAGTAAAGCATATAATGACGTAAAAAATAAACCGAGGGTAATAAAAAAGACGTGATTAATTCAAATTCATTCACAAAACTACCGAGAAAAAAACAGTAAAGCTAATTTAAATGTTATTTAGATAAGGCGCTGTGTGAAAGGTCAGGTCTCACTGAATTTTCCGGATGTAACTTGCATATCGTCGGCGCCAAAATTTTCACGATTGCTTTAAAAATTATTACTTTTTTTTCAAGTCGTCCGTTGGTATCTCTTCAAACGTTTCCTGGGTGATAGTCCATTTTTTATTTATAACAATTTTTGATAATTTTAGTGAGTGAAAACAATGGTTTAATATTTATATAAGGATGTATTCCCCAGAGGGGCCGCTAGAAAAGTTTTGTGGGTCGCCAAATTCAAAGAAATTTATTTGACAATAAAAAATATAAGGCTTTTTTCAACAAGTATCGGGTACCAGAATTATTTTTTTTAAAACGAGCTGAAAGTATGAAAAATCAAAATGTATTTTTGAAAAAATATACAATTCTTTAGAGGGCTTTACGGGCATCCTTAGAAGTTTCATATTTAACAGGGAAATTTTTGAAAACACATACAATTGGAGATGGAGAGTCACTCATTCTTCCTTCAGCAATTAAAATGACATCAATTTTGCATGGAGAAAAATATGGTAACGATTTAAAAACAATACCAATTTGAAGAGAAACCGTTTCTCGCCGAAATTCCGACATATCACGTAATATAGAATTAGTTCTGTTAAATCGAATACAAAACTCTTTTGTATTTGCTCTACAACTTGACAAAACTACTGACATTACTAAAAGGTCCCAATTAATTGTTGATGTGAGATACGTTTTTAAAGAAAACATATCAGAAGAATTTTGATGTTGTAAAAAATTGGAATAGGAAAAACAAATGGAGAGAAAATATTTGAAATTATTAATAGATATTTTGAAACAAATGACCTAACCTAGACTGCCTCTGACTTGCCAAAGTTTTTTAAAAGTATTTTTGATTAAAAAAATATTTCTACCCATATGCATAAATAAAACAATTGTTTCATAAATTTTTGTGTTTATTTAGACCTCTAATAAGACAGAAACATAAGCGCAAATCTCAAAGAAAATTTCACTTTAACTACATTGACGAGTAAAAAAAACATCTACTGTCTATCCAGGGGTCGCGACAAAATTTTACACAAAATGGGGGGGTCGGAAATAAAATGAAAATAGTTTGCGCAGCACTGACTCTACACTGTTTCTAAGAATGTAACTAAACGATAATTTTCAGTCTATTTATTAAAAAAAAAAAATTTGTCTGTATTTGTTTGCCAAAAACATCAATAAAAATGTAATGTATTGTCCTCATGAGCAACCAGAAGAAAAAAGTTCTACAATCAAAGTCCCAAAACCCATTAAACGCCATGGATTTCTGAATTACGGACAGACCAACTTAAAAGATTCAAATGTAACAAAAATCATATGCATATTACATTATCAAATTTTTCACGCTATTTTAACTTTTAAGCTAAATGATAAACAATGCGCGCTTAAATGCGTAGCCAAATGTACTATTAATGCAAATTACAGTTAAATTGTCCATTACATTTCGACACATCATAAAGTTTTATTACGTCCAACATTGCCCAAAACTAGGATAAATATAGAAAACCAGGAAATATAACAGCAACTTGTAAAAGTTACAATCCTGCGCCAAATACTTTGTTTTAGAAATTACGCGATAATTAAAGAAAACGAATTTTCACGCGAAAATACTTGCAAAAGAATTTTTATATTTTACTTTAAAATTTTCTAAATTTCTTTGAGTGTGCGAGATTAAACATTCAAGATAAAAAAGCGACTGAAATTTGCAGTGAAATTGTAGTGACGGCTAAATTACCGTGCATACAATAAATTTTATATTGCACCTAGATTTACAGCTGCAATAACGAATTTTTATAGTAAATACATGCATAAAGAGGGAAGTTATTTTTAGTTTACATTGCCATAACCTATAGCTCCATTTATTGGCACACCTAGGATAATACAACCCAAGCACTTACTCTATTACAATCCTTACAAGGTGAACTGAACGTAATTCTTGATATTAGTGACTAAAAAAGACTCCATAATTTCTGAATTTTGGTCAGAGTTATAAATTTCTTTATCACAATCACGTTTTGGGCTTTTTTTGGGCCCCTTACGTCGCTCATTGTGTGTTCCCTTTCCATCTCTTAAATGACCTTCCTGTTTTTCTTTTGCCTCTTGATTTATATTTGTATATTTTTTCGGAATTCTGCAATAGTCCATTTTGTTTAGATATTTAAATGTAAATATACAGGGTTCTCGTTTTTCGAGGGCCACTATGGGGATCTCGTAAACGGTAAGAGTTACGACTTCGGTTAAATTAGGAGAAAGTTGTATATTCAGGTGCTTAATAATTCGATGCAAACAGAACTTATCTAGCTCTTTTAGTTTTTGAGATATAGGGAAAAAAGTAAAAAAGTGGATTTTTGTTTTTTGCCCGTTCCTTTTTCATTTGATGTCGAATTTCATTTCTGTAGAAACTTTTTCATGGCCACTTTTTGCAAGGAATCAAATTCCCTAATTATATTTTCCGTGCGACGTTTCGTTTTTTTAAAACCATCATCAGGTAAATTTTTTCTTATGGAAGCTATATCTGATTTTAACGCCAATTTGTAGAGCTTTTTTTTCTGAATTCGGCAATGTAGGTATTTACTTGGGACTTTTTTGAAACAATTGTTAAAAATGGCAAAAACAAATATTTAATTTAAAACAAAGCCTAATCGGCATGGTAAATAATTGTCTTTGTCCCTTTTTCCTTGGAAGCACGTAAGTAAACCGTATGAAATTACTATTAAAGGGATTTAATTAAAAACATAGGTATTAATAAATATGTTAGGAATGCATTAACATTGTTCACTTATTAGCAAATATTTTTAGAATATTTTCTTTGGTTAAGTAATAAATTTCTCTAAAATGTGTATTTAATCCTTATTTGGCATACAAAAACGAGAACCCTGTATATGCATATTTTTTCGGAATTCTACAATAGTCCATTTTGTTTAGATGTTTAGATGTAAATATATTCATAATAAATGTAACAAAAAATGGAACACTATAGGAGCATTAAGTAAAAAAAATAATTAAGCAATAATTATTTAAGTTAGTCATTTTAAGTGAACATTATTTAAGTGAGAAATTTTAAGTAAGAAGAATTGCAGATTTCACTTCTTCGCGTTGAATTGATAAGAGTTATTGCCTCCGGATTAGAGTAGTCCCAAAATTTAAATTTGTCGATTTATGAACCGATCACAAAAAATTGTAATTGATGATCGACGTACACCGGCAAGCCTAATTGATACAGTTCCTAACAGGAGATGTGGGTTCAGCAACAAGCGCGGCAAAGTAGCCGGTCAGAGCGGAGCCGGCTGCAGAAAGGGTTTCTATGTAGCGACGCGCCAACCTGCCCGCCCCCCGGACCGCCCGGAACATGGGACAATGGTGTCGAACAATCACATCGGATGACTTACTTCATTTTCACACGACTTAATTTACGGCCAATTATATCTTACACCACAAACTCGGCGAAATTAAATCGACACAAATTTTCAGTAGTAATATAATAAGTGCATTGAAAATTATCGATAATTTTTGGCAAATATGCCCGAATGCAAGTTGAGCTGAAAAAATCACGAGTGCACCGTTCTGATTCAACTTGCATGAGTGAAGATTTGTCAAAAATTTTAGATTATTTGCAATGCACGAGTTATATTTTGTCAGAAAATTTCCTTCACCTAACCTACCTGTCAAATTAAATGTATGTTATGTCAAATTTGACAAGTACTGTCAGAATGGTGGGCCAGGGGTGTGGTTTAATCTATATTTAAGTAACGCTACTCGTCGCCGAAATTCGTCAAAAAATTATCAAGACCAAAATATTTAATTCCCTCTCCAAATTTATGTATTCGACCAATCTTAGACAAACTTGGATTTCTTGGAAACGACCAATAGGCGCATGAAAATCTGTTAATTGCAAAAAGGATATTATCATTGTATGATTATGTTTATTGGTCGTTTCTAGGAAATTTGAGTTTGTTATTGGCCGAAAACGCAAATTTGACAGGAGGATCAACATCACTGACAGGGTAATATAAAATTATTACCCTGTAATAATGATCCTATTGGTAATCTTTAGAAGATTTAAGATTAGTGATTGGTTGAAAACGCAAATTTGACAAGTGAAGAAAACTTTCATTAATATCAAAATCGATTTTCCTTAAATTGATGAATATTGGTATCTTAAACTGCATGAAAACATACGCAATTTCTTCTACAAAACATTTTCTTACAAACACTGCAACAGAGATATTTAAGATTGAACACATTGGCCAAATCAAATTTTTCATTGGCATCTTGTCACCTATGGATTTTTTTCAAAAAAAAAAGCACCGCGAATTTGCTCTATAAAATAGTACCCCTTAGAATTCAGATGTTTCCCGTGTTGAACCTCGAATTTCGGACACGCTGTATAACACGATGCGTCGCTTTTAATTTATTAAAACTCTAAACCGTTAAACTGTAATTTAATCGTTGATAATATTTAAATAATTGTAATAAAACTCTTATTAATCAAATCTGATAATTAACGCGCTAAATTTTAGTATAATTTTTGGGAAAGAGCAGACTTATCAGACCATTAACAAATCTTGATTACCGTTAAAGACTTTGTCTATCTGTTATAACGCCGTTTATAGTTACCACCGAACTTATAAAGCAACTTTTAGGCTTTTTTGATTGCGTTTTATTGTGCATGTGATAATTTACGTTATCTCCAATAAAAGTAAAATTTCCTAGTCGGTCGTACGGGGCTTTAATAATTTTTAAGTGATATTGTAGGGTTTTTAAGACAATAAAGAGATGACAGTTTTGGTGGCGACTATCGTAATGGGAAAACATTGTTAATATCTGTAATTGGGTCTAGACGGCAGATGTCCTTGTTGCGCCCCTGCCTATTACCTAGCGTCTTTATCAGGCCACCATTAGGATAAACAAACGAATGAGACACGGTCTGTGGTTTTTTAACGGCGACCTCTGCTATCCTGAAAGCTTTTTGTAACTAGCTGAAGAGGAAAATCGAATCTGATTTCTACTTCTTTCGACAAGTTTATGAAAGACGAGCGTAATCAAAAATTGATAGTTTATTAATAATAATAATAATAATAATAATAGGCTTTATTTAGTTATAAAAGAAACTATTTATACATCAATCTTTACAACTAGTACTTCAAATTAAAGTTGCAGTTTTACATGGGTCTTGCAACCTTCTTTAAACGCATGCAGATTAACAGAATATTTTAATTCGTTTGGTAATTGATTAAATAATTTTAGCCCTTTGTAATAGAGCGAGTTCTGTGTACTACTTTTTTTACATTTAGGCAGTCTAAAATGTTCTCTTTGTCTTGTTTCATAATCATGCTGTTCTTTGTTGTATATCAGATATTTACTCATATATCCTGGCATCATATTGTTTATACATTTATATATTAGAACCAAAACGTTATACACTGTATTTTGCCATATATTAAGGAACCCCAACTTATTATGCATATATTCAATTTTAGTTAATTTAGAACACTGTAATATGATACGCAAAGCTCTGTTTTGCTGCTTTTGTAATTTTTTCAGATCCCCCTCATTACTTAGAAATATTATGCTACTGCAATAATTAAAGTATGGTTCTATTATTGTATGATAGACCAATATCCTAGCTTCAAAGTTTAATTTATTCGATATTCTCCCAAAATAACTAATTTTTGCACCAACTTTTTTTACAATATAATCTATGTTCTTTTTAAATTTTAAATGATTATCTATAATTACCCCTAGGTATTTAAACTCTTCAACTATCTCTACCTTATTATTATCTATAAATACGTTAACATTTGACATATTGCTGAATTGTGTACTACCTATTACCATGCATTTTGTTTTAGATACATTCAACTCCAGTTTATTAGCTTTAAACCAATCTGTTACTTCAATTAAATCTTCGTTTATGACATTAACTGTTGTTTGTAAATCTTCACCTGATACCGAAATTAATTTTAATTAATATTTAGATTTGTTTATAACGTTTAACATTTTGATTTAAAAAAATTGACAATATTCGCATATTTACGTTGATAAAACTATCGACGTACAAACCCTTTATCATTTTTAAAACGACTCGTTTGTTTTGATTGTGTTCTCTCACTGGTGTCCTGTTTTACCACTGTACTGGTAATTGTAAACGTATGAAGTTTGACTATATCGCAGGATGCCCAAATCTTTATGCCATATTTTCTTGGCTAAGCCAATGGCGTCACCTATGCGGTAGAGCTAAACATTGAACCAGAGTCTGATCCAGTAATACATTGTCAAGTTAATACGTTTCTTATTTTCATTTTTCCTTTGTGGTGGTAAATAAAGTGAGGCTCCTCAGAAAGCGAGGCCCCGAGAATGCGCCTAATGTTAAATGCGACCCTGGTAACAACTTTATATTTGTGATACATTAGCGAGAACTGCACGTCAAAGATTAAAAATCACGTAAGCCTTGCCTGTTTCAATACATTCCCAATATGCTCGCAGATCTGCAATATAGTTTTAGATAAATACAATGTAATTCACTTTGGTTTGCTTGAGGAAAACAAACAGATTGTCTACACTCTACACGCAAAAACACACAATATTAACATACACTGGAAACACTAACTTAACCGATGACGTATTTTTGAGACTCTTGGCTTCCGTGAACAGAACTGTTCAATTTCCTATGCGTAAAATTTTCTTATGAATGTAAAATTTAAAAAATATTGTAGGCAACGTTGACATGTTTTATTAATGCTCGACACGTTACCAAATTTTCTTTTATTTGTCGGATGCAGACTTTAGCAACAGACATACACACTTAGCAGTGATTTCAGAACGGCGATATGTTAGCTTGTAACAATACTCCAAGACATTCAAATAGATGCCAATCTCCAATCTGCATACTTATTATGAAAATGTATTCCAGATGCGATAAGCTACACAAGTTCTTAATGCCAAACAGTAGCTTAATCCATCATAAAATATTTGTCGAGTAGATGCAAGATATTTGGCGTTGATTCGTATCGCAGTCGGTACAGTATGTCGTCTATTTTGGTTCTGAATGCTTAGCAAGTTACGATATATAAGCGAAACGCTTTCACAAAACGTTTACCGATAACAACAGTGTTTTGCATAATTGAACTGTTAATATTACAAAATTGCGGAAATATTACGCGATATTATATACCGGGTGACAGGAATCTATGCCGTTATTGGCGAACTAAAAAAAAGGCTAATAATTCACTTGAAAATTTTTCAAAATTTCGAAGAGCAGTGAAAAATAGTTTTTGGCCGTTTTTAAATTAACATGGGGTAAAAATGCATTGCTTAGGGTGGCGAATCTTTTTATGTCGGTGCCAATTTTTTAAAATTTTCACATTTTAAAATGCACACCTGTCTAGAAATGTCAAAGTAGGCTTACGTAAAAATTGACAAGACAATGTAATTACATGTGTACATTAATCAGAAAGTCGATAAAATCGAAGGTATTATGTGTTCGTAGAAAAAGTAAGCTTAGATAACACGAGTTGTAAAGCAATTACGCACTCGCCGCGACGCGGCTCCACTCGTGCGTAATATGCTTCTTACAACTCTTGTTATGTAATATAAAATATAGATTTTATTATATTATACTGGTTTTCGTAAGACAAAATTATTTTCCGTTCATATTTTAATACTATCTCACTCTGCGGCAGTTAATGTTAATTTAATAGACGTTAATGTTCCTTTTGTTAATTAATTATTTATAATATTCTCTGTAATAGAGAAACAATTGGGAGAATAACATTGTGTTTTAAAGCCAATTAAACAATTTCCTTGTTTATCTTTATATTTTGTAAATTATTCTGATTATCTTTGTAATTAAGGTGTTTGTGATAATTTATTATTAAGTTATGGTGGGTCATTACATAGCAATGCGTGGATGGCGCCTGTTATTATTGAATCAACTGCGTGCATGCAAAGGGAAATATTACAATAAATAGCTTAAGTGGTGCCTTATAATTAAATTTTGTTAGCGAATTTGAAAGAGAATTAATTATCTGCTTCGTGAAAAAAGTCAGATTGGTGTATAGAAGAACTGCTGCATACAGGGTGTTTCTTAAGTATTGCAAAAAAAAATCGGGAGGTTTGTTATCAAAAATTGAGGGGGTCTTTCATATAAATTTTATTTTGCTCCTTAGACGTCTCCTTTCAGAGTTACACCCCCCTAAAGGGAAGCACTAAAATTAGGTTTTATTTCTCAAATTTGGATATATGTAGGAGAATGATAATTGGTAGATGTTTTATACTTATAAAAAGATTTCCCATAGTAATATTTTTAATCATCTCCCACCTTCACAGGGGGCTGAAAAGTATGACCCCTGTTGTTTTTTTTTTATCAGAACTTTTTGATGGGTTGGAATTTTTCTTAGTTTTTACCTAAAAACCGTAGGTTTAACGAAAAACACTAAGGAATAATGGAAGTTTCTAAATAAATCAAGCTTTCAAATTTTTTCATACAGCTTTTTTTTTAAGATAACGTTTATTTCTAGCCATATTTCAAGTATACACTACCCCTTTCTGTAGGTGTGAGCTTGGGCTTATACTTTCAAGAAAAGTTTACAAAAACTAGTGAATAAAAAATAGCGCTCAAATTTTATTTCGCAATACGTTGGCTTAACAACCTGTGTCCAACTGAGGCGCTAAAAACCGAAGTTAAAAGCGAATATAAATCCCATAAAGCCTTTTAGTTTTACCTCATAATATGTAAATATAATTACCAAGATTCTATTCACACTGAGCCATTATACCAAGGTCAGCTCTTTCTATGTTCCTACAATATACATAATTTAGTAGTTTATTCGACAACCATTAGGCGCTGGTAATGTACTTATGTACAGCAATATATTACGTATATAAGCCCCATACATATGTATATGCACAGACGTATAATGGCACAGGTGTATTTTAAGTTGTGAAATCTTTTCTGTCCATTATTGGATGCTCTAAAGTCGTAAACAAGTTTCGGTGGATTCGATTTTCGCTAAATAAGTTTTATTGTACGTAAGCTTCTTTCATTAATTGCACATTTCATGCACATTAATTTCAAAACCGCTACTGATGATCAAGATTAACGATCCATATCAAATTAACTTAGTATTAAGTAGCAAATTTGCTGTTCTAACTTGGCCAATATCACGAAAAATTTATTCAAACAAGCTTCCATTTGAGTTAAACGCAAAAACAGAACAAATTATGGTGTACGAGGGTAAATTATTAATTAATCTGCCTAACCATGAAAAATAGAAGGGTACTGTCAAGCCAAGTGGCTTTAATATTCATAGATTTGATTGCCGAATGGAGATTAAATTAGAAGTTATTGTGTATTTGTGGGTATAAAAAGTTTAAAGTGCAGTTCCTTATGACGTAAATGACGTCTGTTAACATGACGTCTTTCAAAATGCAAGTGTTTATGACAGATGAACAACCAGAGAGACCCTAAAAAATTTTTTTAACGATAATTTAAGTAAATTAAAACAAATGGCATTTAACTTAAATAAATTATAATATACTTATAAATTTGAAAAAAAAATGTTGGAGCCGTTTTCGAAAATAAAGATTCAAAATTTTAAGTTTTTCAAATCATCGCGTTATTTTAAAACTTACCAAAAAAAGTTGTTGGGTTTTTTTATGGATTTTATTATCAATATCTCGTCTTGTGACAACTTTACAAAGAAAAGTTTTATGTAAAAGTTGTTCGTGCTCACTAACTACATAACCTTTAATTATTTTCAAAAACACAGTGTTTTGATTTTGCGCACCGATACGTCACTTTTTTTTTTTTAATAGAACACCCAGTATACTTTATAATTTTTAGATGTAAAATTAAATTATCTTTCAAAAATCAAACGTTTTTGAGTTATTTATGTTTTTATAAAAATATTGACAGAAACAGGAGTTTAAAACAATAATGATATTTCACAACTTGGCTATGTCAGAACAAATTCTTTTGAAAATTTGTAGGACAATAGTGTCATAATGATTTTTGACTAGCTAAAATTTTAAAATAATACACAGGGTGTTCCCATTTAGTCAAACTTCAAACACGAATAAGTCAGTATTTTTAAATATATTTTTACATTTTCTTATTGATAATGTAATTATTTTCAAAAACTATTGAAGGTCAATTATGTCTAAGATCAGTATTTCTCGAGTTATTTTTTGTTGATTAAATACGGATACAAACACAATATTTAATAGCATTATACTAGTAGGCTTTGAAAATATCTCGATAATTTGTTTTTTATTTTAAAATTTTAACTAGAAGGCGAGGCCGGGGTTGAAAGTAAAATTTTTTTGTTTTTATTTAATTTTTCACAGAGTATAACAAGTTTTTTTATAACCAAATTGATTTTTAATGATAGATTGGACATTTGTCTTGCTTCCAAAATATTTATTTCATATGTTTCGTAAAGCATATGTGAGATTTTTTTTTCTGTAGTAAGACAGCTGTTATTTCCAACCTCAACGTTGGGGCTAAAAGTAAAAAATTAAAAAATGTGAAACAAAAATATACAACAAATTGAAAAATTAATCCGACAAGTTTTATATGTTCTCATCTACGAAGAAACCACCAATTATGTTCTAAGAGTGAGCATTTGCAAGTGAAAACATTGATTGGGATTGGTTGTAAGTTGTAACACTGTTACTTTTGACCCCAAGTGTACACAAAACAAATTGGAGGGAATCCACAATTAACCACGATTCCAACTTCAAATTGTATTGCATCCACCAATAGCAACAGAATTGAGGGATCGCCTTAGGGATCGCCTAAAAGTTACTCGACCGGTGACACAACGCTATCACTTTTAGGCGGAAAATAGTGACTCTGGCTGGAAAAAACAACCTCTATGACAGATGAAAACTAGCAATGTAGGTAGAGAGATGTATTAAAATGAACATTGCACTTAGGGCGTCATATAACAAAAATTAAAGAAACTATAGGCACTTTTACAACCTACCCGTGTTACTTTCATCCTCGGTTTCCCCTAAACAAATCACTGACACTATTGTCCAACAAAGTTTCAAAGGAATTCGTTCTGGCATAGCCTAGTTGTCAAATATCATTATTTTTTTAAACTCCTGTTTCTGTCAATATTTTTATAAAAACCTAAATAATTTAAAAACGACTGATTTTATACATTAAACCTACATATCTTTAAAAGAGAATTCAATTTTCTTCGTACTACGTGTAGCAAAAGTAAAGAGTGTTTTTAAAGTTTAAACAAAAGAGGCTAATGGACTTATGTTGTTTACTAAATAACGCATAATATGCATTCAAAACAGACCTACAACTAGAATAACTATTTAAAATTATCTACTGTACAAGTAAAAAAATGAATAATCGTGCAAATTTTGTTATATCTTTTTCCTTTAGTGCATTAGCAGTAAGTGATATTCCCGCCAGATACGCAAAGAAAAACCTCAAAGTCATAAAGGCAATTACTTTAGATTGGCTAACAAAAGATTGTTAATAGCATTTTTTAAATTTATGAAAACCGCACAAATTTTAAAACTTCCTCTAAAGAATTGCTTTCTCTGAAATTTGCAAGTAATATTAAGATAATTGTCTGCAAATGTGGCGTCGAGCGGTTATTCGCTTAGACTTTTGCATAGGATACTAGAGATTAAATATTTTAACGTCTAAATTATTATAATATATGCGAGTGTTGGTTTGTCTAGCATATTCATGCACAGTACTTCATTCAACAAACAAAAATCGCAAATGTAATTGACCCTCGGTAAGTTTCATGGCAAACAGGAATATATTTCGAGACTACAACGTTATCCAAAAAGTTTCGCGCAATTGTTTGGTCGTAAATGAATAATCAGAGCCGGCCTTAAGCACATTTCACAGATTTCCTCGCCTAGGGCTCCGCGCTTAAAAGGGCCCGCGCTCAAAAAATAAAAAATATAAATACAATGCTTATTAATAGCATAGAAACAAAAAGCATTTCTCTATCATATCACTTAAAAAAGTTATTGTTCAATAGTGGAATACTAAACTTGATAAATAAACTATACCACAGTAATATAATAGATTATTTATCAAATATTATCCTCAAATCAATTAACGACAGCTTTCGTGAAATAATTCCAGTTGAAACGTTTACGGAAACGCAAAAAGTGAAGCAAAATCTTTGGCTACTCAAATGAAAGATTACAAATTCTTGGTATCTTTAGTTTTCTGGCATGATTTGCTTTTCCAATTGAACTTAGTAAGCAAAGAATTACAAAGTGAAACCTCAGATCTGTCTTCGGGAATACTCACTTTTGAAAAATTTTACAAATGTACCGAGAAAAACGTTTTAAAGTTGTATTAATCGGTGCAAATGATCTTGCAAAAGATTTAGATGTTGTTCCACAATGCCAGTTGAAACGTTTACGGAAACGCAAAACGCAATGCATACGAGTCCTCAGACGACCCTGTTGTTGATGCAAAGGAAGCATACAAAATAAACTGTTTTAATCAAGTGTTAGATAAAACATTGCAGTCTCTTCAACCTCGATTTAAACAATTAAAAGAGACCATAGATTTATTTAGTTTTTATGGACATATCACACAATCAATCCAAAGAGACTGCATTAAAATGTGCTGCTGATTTACAAATTGCTTTAAAATACGTCGAATCGGTGGACTTAAACGGATTCTTGTTGGCGGAAAAAATAGAAGCTTTAAAAGTAACTATTCCACAAAGTTGTTGCAATCCTTTACATATACTTAAATATTTGGCTTGTAATAATCGTTCAACCTCGTTTCCAAATTTATTTATTGCACTAAGGATCTTCCTTACTATACCAGTAACAGTCTCTGCGGGAGAAAGCGGTTTTTCAAAATTAAAATTAATTAAAACGTAGTTACGATCCACTATTTCTGAAAAACGTTTAAATCCACTCGCAATTATGTTAATTGAAAGTGAATTCATGAGGGAGGAACTTCGACAACCTATTAAAAGATTTTGCGGAAGCAAAACCTAGAAAGATTTATTTTAATTGAGCTTCTATTTCGTTTATAAAAATATGAGTTGTTTTGTTTTCCTTCGTTCATAGTCAATTTGTAAAATTTTGTGTATTGTTATGTTGGTTAAAATATTATTTTAAGCGTGTTTGTTCAAAATTTTATTAAAAAAATTGATTATTTGTATGATAATGTATAAATATTTTTTTGTGGGGAGGGGGCGCAGCTTGTCCTTGCATCGGGCCCCGCGCTTACCAGGGCCGGCCCTGTGAATGGTATTAAATAAATTAAACAAATTGTGTGCTTATAAACGGCAAGAACGTATCAGACAACTGAGACAACCCTTAAACACAGACAGATCAACAAAGACAGGATAATTAATTTAAAAAATTAATCACGAGTTATTAATCAAAATTATTCTAACAAACAAATCTAAAAGCATACAGCAGATATGTTATAAGTCCTGATAATCACCACATAAACATATCTTTGTGCAATTCTATTAATCACATCATATAGGTGGTCTTAACTGATAAGATCGCAAAAAAGCTAATTTATTCTCCACATACAAACCAGGAAATTCAAACTAGAAAACTATCGCAACGCATAGCTAATTACAAAAAAAAACAACGTTTAAATTCTTGCCATTATTACATTAAATTACAATTAGACTAATTCTTCTCTAACCCATATTTTTTTAAATAAATCTTCAATTATAAGGCAGATATTTTCCGCTCATGAAATTAAAATATGCACCGCTGATAGCACGTAGTTGCGTACGTTTTAAATATACAGCGGAATGAGTATTTGTGTTTCATACAGAATATTTATAACTAACTTGCAAATGTATGTAAAGAGTTTTAAAAAGCAAAAAATACTGTGAAAACGGTACATATTTGAATAACTTTTTCTCATTTAAATTCTGCTGAGGATTGAATTACGAAGCGTATAGTATTTAGAACAGAAATAAATATTTTTGAATTAAATGAATATGTCCAACGTATTACAGAAATCAGGACCGGTCATCTATAAATCGAGGCCCAGATGCAACACAAATTTGTAAAATAAAATGATGCATGCTTTGCGCGTGTCATAAAATTTGCTAAATTATTTAAGTACATGCCCTAAGTCAGGGGTTGGGGTACATTGCACCCACTGCACCCCAGTTCCTACCGCAAACATACCAAGATAAGGCACAAAGCTCGTTTTTGTCACAAGACTTTAAAAACATAAATTAATGTATTACCAAACAAAACTAAAATTTGTTTCAAAGGACGAAACTACAGAACATGGCAATTACAGTTTGTAAATCAGCCTAAATCATTCATAAACTTATTGTAAAAATATATTATCGATTTATATGTAATTAAAGAAGACGCTTTATATTTTCTCGTAATGCGAAAATTGTTGCAAAACTGTTCATTTAAAAAGCGGCTTTATCAAGTCAATCAGCTTAAAAGTACAAGATTGAACTTTAAAATTATTTTTAACTCAAAATTGACCAACCTTTCATCAAAATAATCAGGGTACATCATCAGAGGCAACGCCATTTCCGGAAAAAAGCACACGTTAATGTTACGAAAATCACACATTATACGCTCAAAATACCATGAACACTTTAAAAATTGTTTTCGTCTCATCATTTCCTCAACTACCCTAATTGATATTATAAATTCAACGTCATTTCACTGCATTTAGCGGTCAGTGTCGCTATCCTGCGATCGGGAAGCTATGCCGGCTCCAGCAGGAAAGCTGGCGTCAGCTGATTATGGGAAAGTTTATATAAAATGAGTTATTTCGATTTTCGAAATATCACGACTTTTGCAAACACTTCCTACCGATAATTTAACACTCCGCGAATAATTTTCACTATCACAACATATTTTTTGCACGAAATTAACATTGATTACGAGTAAATCAATTTCAAGATGATGATAACAGCGTGTGTATTTTTGACAGATGAGACGCAGGACTGTAGCGCGCGCCACCTATCTAAGTGACTTAATCAAATAACTCAAACAGGTGTTCAATCGGCCAGTTTTTTAGCCTATTTACACACGTGGTGCAGGGTTTGCAGAAATATCTAATGCAAAAATTATGGCACACTAACTAACCATTCCTGCTGAGAAAATTGCTGAAAATTCTGTTGGTAAAGCAAATCTGTAGACAAGGCTTGTAAATTATTATGGACAAATGAATATTTAGTGTTACATAGAGCATATAGCTCGATATTTAATAACAGAATCGGTAAGCTTTCGCGCAAAGACGAGTTAAAAATCGAAACGTATGAAAGAACGAAGCTGTTTCCTGACAATGTTGGTCATATTTGGCCGGATAATGAAAAATATATTAGCGAAAAAGTGCGCGAACGAAACTGCTGTTTTCAGTTTTTAAATATCACTACCAAATATACTAATTTAAAAAAAGGCATAAGGGGGTACTAAAGCTTCAATACTCTACTAGTTTAGGTTCCTACCCAGGACTGGTCATCTATATATCGGGGCCCGGGTGCAACCGTTTTTATGGGGCCGCTATAAAAAAGTTTTTGTAAAATAAAATGCTGTATGCTTTGTGCATGTCACAAAATTGCAAAATAATTTTAATACATGCCATGTGGGGCCCCCCAAGTTGGAGGTTCAGGTGCGTTGCACCCCACACGACCGGCCCTGACAGGAATATAAACTAATGAAGTTTGAAAATTTTAATGAAAGTTTATAAAACTTTGAAATAGGTAATATTCATTGGGTTGTTTACTGTCATTTAAACACAACTATGATCATCTAATATGTGGATATTTGAGTCGCCTAGATGCAAACTCGGTTATATCCATTTTGGGTGCAAATTAAACTGACAGTGCCATCTTGTAGAGAATTGAATTCTCTGTGAATATAGACATACCCTGACATTCAAAACCGACTAAAACATGTGCTCCACACCGTTTAAATGCAAAGGTTCAATGCAAAACCGGGCAATTCCTATTTTACATAGTAGCAGAAACGACTAAATCAATATCGATGCAAAATCGGTTATATCCAATGGCAAAATTTATCTTTAGCTACAAATACGGTTAAAGCAATTTTCATAGGTTTTACGAATTATTTTAAGCTTAAAACAAGTTCGAGTTGTTGTGTACAAGCACGTGTTTGAAAGAAGATGGATCCAGAGCGATTTGTAAGTTTAAAGTTCCCAAAGGAAAGCCCGTGCTAAAGCATTCTTTGGGCTTCTAAAGGAAGAGAGGAAAGATTTACTCACCATTTCGTCAGAAAAATTTAGTGCTCCCAAAAATACCTGACCAAATTACGTATTATAAGTGTCAATTTTATATTTACAATTTTTATGGTTGTTGTGGGATCGTCAAAAAGCAAATTGCCTCCCCAAAATGTTTTCATCTACACTTGGTTTGAACACGAAAGTTCAAAATCTTCTAATGAAATTGTATCAGCAGTGTATGACTGCATTATTAAAATTGAAATTGATGATGATACGAGGGAGATTCGTTTAATGGCCGACGGGTGTACTGGACAAAATAAGAACAAATGTATGATTGCAATGGCTTGTAAATGGTTTTCGTCAGCGCCAAAACAAATTAATACAATACAGCTAATTTTCCCTGTCACTCGGCACTCATGTCTACCATCAGATCGCGTATTTGCTCAAATAGAGAAACAGGTTCGTAAAAAAGATACCATAATAGATCCAGAAGACTATATCAACATTTTCAAAGTTCATGGTACTGTGAAGAGACGCGCAGAAGATTGGACGGTATTTGACTGGAGGAACGCTATAAAAAATGTGATGAAACCAACAAGCTGTTTGCCTTTTAAGCTATCCTCTTGTAAAAGATTTGTTCTAAACAGAAGTAAAAAAGGAAAAATTTTTGTGAAAGGTAAAATGAATTATAAAAATGACTGCAGTGGCTCAATCAATTTGTAAAAGGGGAAAAAACCCTTTAGATGATCGCTCCAAAGTTTTTACCAGTAGGCAATCGGCCCATCAAGGAACAAAAAAAAGAATGTTAATGAGTTACCAATCAAACATTTTGGAAAAGATTGGCTTTCAAAGTCAGAAGAATATAAATTAAATTTTCATAAAGACATTATAAATTCTGTTACCGATAACAATAGTACAGATGAAGTAAACGGTTTATGATATTATTAAATGAATGCTATGTTTTTAATTCAAATCCGGGCAAATCCTGAATTAGCTGCAAAAGTGGCTAAATGCGTGCTTAATTTTCATTTTTCTCTTAAACGATTTGAGTTTGTTTTTTGAGGTTCCGGTGGATTATTCTTAATATTTTTCCTTAATTTTGTCAACAAAAACAATAATTTTAACTAAACTGTGCAAGTCGTTATAGTTTTTCTCAATTATCTCATTTCCAATAAAAGTGGAGATAGTCAGTTTTGCATCTAGGCGAATCATTTGTCTTTAAGAAATAATGACAAAATTGATAATTCTAATTAAAATTAATTTTGTTGTATTATAATACAACACAGGCTGTTCTCAAAGGCAGAACTAAGCTATTAAAATTTTACTTATTAATTGAGCAAAAATTATTTTAAATCGCGTTAAACTCGTAGAATAACATTGAAGTGTCAAAATATTATTCGTTCTAAAGGATTTTGCTGGTTTAAAAAGTTTTGGTCACCCTATTTTGCAAAATACGTCAAATTATTGGGCAAGGTGTGTATAAATTGTTGGACAATCTAATGTAGCAGCTCTGATCTTTGCATATTTCTGGGTCAAAAATAGTATTAACAAAACTAGTCAATATCAGCGCCAACTTTGCTGCGATTTTGCCCAGTTCTAGGGTTAACGTTGGTTTAATCTCGGGGTTGATCCCAAGTGCAACTTTTATGCAATCGGGCCGAACAGATCTTAATTCAATTTTTGTAGTACCTAGGTCCTTGGAATACAAAACTTTAAAGTACAACAGCTTAAATTAATAAAATATTTATAAGAACCGAAAATGTTACAATTTTTTAGTACGCTTAACACGTGAAATATATTTATTTGGCATACTTTAATAACCTACAATATTAAATTCGTCGGCTCTTTAAAAAATTAATGAAATTAACTTTACGCAACTCTTTCGTAATCTTGTAATGTGTACAATGTTACAACAATGACTTTGTGACGTACACTGGTACCAACAATAGCTAATCCTAGGTCACTTGATTTAATAAATTCAGTGGTACGTTAATTTTTCGTGTGAATTTCTTTGAGCGAGAGCAACACCGCAACTTCTAAAAATACATCTTACAAATGCCCTACAGAATTGAGAGGCAAGTTTTGTAAAATTATCGCCAATATATAGATATTCATCAATTCGTATTGAACAACTTTTTTCGCGCAAAATATGTGTAAACACACATACCTAAATATAATTTATTATTAATTTTTAACAAGAAGCGGTATGCGGTTACAAATATTCAAATTATGTTTACTTAATAGGTGCATAAGTATTTAAACATGCTATTGTATTAAGGTTAACAAGATAATGAAAATTAATTAAGCTTTTGTTGACTCGAAAAGATGTAGTTTTAATTTTACCACTAAGAATAAGTAATGGAAATTGTTTGTTTCATAAAAACAAATTTTTGAGTTGGTAGGTATTGTAAGTTTGGGTAACTTTGCCGTTTAAGATAATATTACTCTACCTCACTGATAATAGTGTAAGAAGCATATTACGCACGAGAAGAAAAGTTGCGTACGGAGCCGCGTAACTGCGAGTGCATATTTCCACGAGTGCGTAATTGCTTAACAGCTCGCGTTATGTAGCTTACTTTTTCTACGATCACATAATACCTACGATTTTACCGATTGTTTGGCTAATATACACATGTAATTATGTTGTCTTGTCAATTTTGACTTGATTTTCACTATATCAATAAACATAATTCTAAAAACACCAACTTGTTCTCTAGCAACAATAAATCTTTAATTTGTTCTTAATTTCTTATTATAAATGAATTTCAATTCAAGTTATTTTAAAATGGTGCACCTGATTTGACAAAAGCAACAAAATTCGAAAAAAGTACTATTACAACCAAAATCGATTCAAAAAAGTTGCTTTTATCGAGTAGTTACTGTATTATATTATTGAAAGAACTTTTTTTTAAACACTCGATAATTTACTTGTAAAACTGTTTTAGAAACTCATTTTTGGGCTGGCGGAACATTCATTGCACACCTATACCTATACACAAGTAACACTACTTACTAAAAATGTTTTTCAATAGCTTAATAATAGTTATGAAACCAACTTGTTTTGAAAAATGTTGAGGCTCTTCTGTAGAAGACACTTCCATCGCCCTTAAAAATTACTCGAGTGTATTTGAAACTTAATGTACCACCTCAAAGTTAACTCGAAGACATGATGTGCATGCCTATTTCATGGGGCACAAGTATGAACTGTGATAAGATTTCACAATTTTTGTTACCATTTCGAGATCGTATGGTAACAATTCACTCTTGTTTTTTTTTTTTGCTGCGAATATGAAGGTCAAATTACTTTTGCAGCTCGTGTCACACAATAAATACAAAAGCGATGGATAGCAAAACTCGTTAGGTATATGTTTCCAAACTTTGCGGTTGAATTAGCATAGAAACTCACACAAAAACAACTTTGTCTGTGTTGTTCAACACGCGATGAACACATACCGATACCATTTTACATTTTGCGGTCTATTCCGAACTTTATTAAGTTTTGAAATGCGTTATTTGATTGATGTATTGGAGTGCGGAGTGCAGGTACAAACTAGGCGTACGAAACTGGCTCAATTTTTCGCCCATATGGACTGTTGATGTATTTTTTACATGGATTTTAGAGACATGGGCGTGTAATTGATGACGGCAATTTTTCACGACCCTTGCGACATCTGTCTTTGATCACACGTGCTGGGCGGACAAGCGATCTAATAGGTCATTAGTAAAAAAACACCCAGTACTCGCTGAAGTCGCTTAATTTTGAAAAATTGTGTCGAGTAATCCGCGAATGTAAGCGTTTAAAAAAATAAAAAAATCGGTTAATATACACCTAAAGTATTTCAGTATTTCTCCTTTTAAAGAATCTCTTCTCGTCTTATTACACCGTTTGTTGTTGAAAAAGAGACGAAAACCTGGAAATTAGTTTAGCATTTTTACAATTTAAAAAAAAAAAAACGATTTTTAATTAGACTTATGAATCACTGAATTTTTTTACAATTAATTATTTAATATCTTCTCAGAGATAATAACTTACAACATAAGTTAATTGATTATTATGAAAACACTGATGAAATGTTTGCAAGTAATTCTGATTCTTTGAAATGTCTTCCTTTTCTTAATCGGTATGCTTTTCGATTCTGTGTCATGTTTCTCCACTCCTGCCTATCGTTTTTCAATGCTTCAACATTATTTCTCGCTTCAAAATATCATTTTCTCAACAAGAAACTTTCATAGATTTTTTAAAGTCCATCAGTTTCTCAAAATTCTAATGAATTTACTGGATGCATGTCTATACAACTTGTTACCAACTTGGTGAGGTTTACAATCTTATTTTTTTAAGGAAGGGACTATTTATATATTTAGTCATGACTCATGAGTCATGAGTCCTTCTACTGTTAGGTGTAGAACTGTTGAGTTGTGCTGACTTTTTTCCACGTTTTTCTGTCTTGTGCAAGCTTTTTTTGTCTTTCCATTTGATGTTTCTATCCGTTGCTGCCTTTGTAACTTCGTCTTGTCAAATTTTTTTCGGTCTACCTCTTTTAGTTTCTCCCTGCGATCTTGCTTCATAGGCTTTGCTCGTTAACCTTTCTTCTTTCATCCTATAAATGTTACCCAACCATCTCAGCTGTCTTTCTTGTATTTTAGTTTCAACTGATTTTATCTTTAATTGTTCTCTGTGTTTCATTTCTGACTCCATCTTCTTTGGTTTTTCCTTGGATTTTTCTTAGAAACCTCATTTCAGCTGCATTCACTCGGCTACTATTTTTATTTGTGAGTGTCCACGTTTCACTTCCGTATAAAAGTGCCGGAGTTACTACCTTTTTGACCGCTTCCACTTTTGTTCGTTTTGGGACTCCTCTATTTCCAAAAAAAAAAGTTAAATATTCTTCCCACATTTCGTGTCCTTTCGCTTATTTCTTTCTCAATTCCTCCATTTTTCTCCATGAGCACTCCTAAATACTTATGTAACGAAAACAAATAAGTAATAAATAACGTTACGATTTAAAACTGACTACTATTATTTTACTTCAATTTGTGTTTTTATAACAAATACTCCTGAATTCAAATTTGAAAGTTTAATATATTTACTTAAGACTCGTGAAGAATAAAACATCAAAGTCATGATCTGGAATTGCTGCTGTCTAATTAAAAACAATTATTATATCACTTAAAGATCAAGGCAAATATTGTTTTATGTGATATACTTGATTGGTTGATATTTATCTTCTGACAAGCAATTTTAGACAACAAATAAATCTTTTGTTAGTCTTTCCTGTTGAATATTTCAAGTGAACTTTGTTCCAGAACTGCAACGAAGATATTTAAGATTGAATTAAGTTTCTTTATTTCAGTTTTCCGTACATTTCTAAAATGCCATGGAATCCAAATTACTCGGAGATCCCTATTTAAATTTCTCCAGGCTCGACTGGAGTTGTATGATGTGACTTGTACTGTATAAAATGCCTAAAAGGCTTCGAGATAAGATGAGTTCGGCGTTAAATCAGTAGATTGCAGAGAGTGGTCTGGCTTGTGAGTTCCTGGAACCTCTGGTGGTAGCATGCCGCTGCATTTATTAACTTGAGTGGATGCATTTGCCTTACATGTGGCAAACGTGCGTTAATCATTCATACCAATTTATACAAGACAGCGCAACATACGCTAGTATTTATTAGACGTTTGTTTAAAAGTTTCAGGTCTCGACGAACCTTCGTTCATAAATCATAAACGCGATTGAAATATATTTCGGTTTATTACTTACATTTAAAGTTAAACAGATGTAGAAAATTTAGTCTCATTCATAGCTTAATAAGTACAGTAAAACGTCGAATTGAAGGACCCCAGTTCAACGAATTTCGGATTTAACACACATAATTCTACGGTCCTATGTTAGTCCTTCTTCGAGTCCTGATTCTCGTGAAAGGTAAGAGCTACAAAGAAGTTTAAATTAGTCAAATTGTTCCCCTTTCTGAGACCTATTTAATGATGCTAGAATGTTTTAAAAAAGTCGCATAGCACGCTAGATAATAAACAAAAATGTGCATTGTTTACAATTATTGGGATAAAACACTCAAAAATGAAGCCAGAGGTTTAGCAAGGATGAAATACTGAAAGAAATTCTATTCACATTTATTCTAAAACACAATGTAATACGTTTGGACAACTGATAAGATATTAACGAAACGAAAATTAGCGGAATTACGTATCTAAAGTGTTTAAACAGTTTCACAATAACTGAACTAAGTTGTGGCACTTCGAGGGAAAGCTAAGAGTTTCGCATACAAAAAAATCTCATCCTTAATTTTAAAATAACGTTGGGAACTCGTACTTTAATGGTGGAAATTAAAATTTTAATAAGTATTTTTCCTAATTAGATATTCTTATTACGTGAGAAATTAGTAATAAAATTGTTTATAATTTATATTATATAGAACTTAATTGCTCTTTTTATTGTTTCACTGCGTAACTCATTTGCATCTAATTTAGTTTAATGTTGTTAAATATTTGTACACAGTTTTCTTGAAATGTGTCTTTGCTTAATTAATAGTGATCTTTATGTTCAGTGTTGAGATAAAACCATAAAGATAACAAAGTAAATAATTCGAAAATTGTTATTATTAGGTATTTTTAATTGAATTTTTTTTTCAAAAAATTGACTGGCAACACTTTTAGAAAATGGTCGAATTATTATACAGGGTGTCCCCGTTATCGGTGCAAATATTTTAAGGGGTGATAGCTGATAGAGAACACCCTGTATATGAATACAGAGATATTTAGCAAAAAATCAGCTTGTTTTTTACTATTTTTGAAATATCTTGTGACTGGTGCCTTGTTTTTGGGCATTTAAGGATAAATTGTTTTAAAATTTTGACTGCCAGTGTGGAACACATCACAACGAGTCGTATTGCTGGTTAATTGACGATTAAAAAGTCCGGCTGTGTGTAAGAATTTGAACATTTACATATTTATGATTTCGTCACATGAATTCTTGTTGCACAACTCCGACCAAGCCTCGGAAGACAAGTTTGGACCGAAATAGTGCCGTCCCCCCGACGGGGCCAAAAATGGCCATAGCGGTTGCACCCAGTTCACTCCGACTTTTAATTGACAACTTATTGGGAAAATCGCGATTGATTGATTGATTTATGATAACCATATTTGTGGCTTAGATTTGTCTGATTTCATTCTCTTAACTAGTTTGAAATCAGCCATTGTGATAATGACGTCATGGTGACCAGAGGCAGCGGGTTATTAGTCGCGAGGCCCCGCCTTGATTATCCGGTCAGACGGTCCGGAGTTCCCCCATAAAGTGACCCTACTCACTTCGGTTCATTATCGTTGATGATCATGTTGATTGAAGATAATTTTAGACTTTCATGATACCCAATTAGCTAATGTCGAATGATTTTATAGTTCGCCTTGAAAATGGACGAACTTGCATCCTACGTGCTTTTGAACAGTAGCTTCGTTTCTAGTTATAAATTTAGCCAAACCTCCTACAAAACTAAACACTTAATTAGTAATAAAGAAAACATTTCTATAATTAAACATAAATAGCAAAGTTTAGCAAACAATCGCTCATGTTAAGTTTAGTTAAAAAAGTTTTATCTTTTATCACAAAGGTGAGAGCAATCTCTTTTTGAAAATTATCTAGAGTAGTTTCGAGAATCTCGTCTCTTTGTTCGTTAATTTTCTATTATACAGTGCTGCGAAAAGTATGGAAACAAGACAATTATTTTGTTTAATCAGCGTTTTTTTCGCGTACATTATCCATCGGTTTTCAGGACTTTGCAATGATCAAACTTAATTGTATGAAAAATTTGTGGCCCTGATAAGAAACCTCAATTTAAACGTAAGATTGGTAAAATTACATCTTCATTATAAAAAGAAATTAAAAATTCGTTTGCAAAGGATAAAATTTTAACTTTCTGGCTTTTTTCTTTCAATTTTTTCAAAATTACCGGTGTCCACCTTCATAGCCTACTCGAAAATATTACATTTCCCTAATAATTAACAATGAAATTGCGATATCTAGCAGAATATTGACTAGGTATAAAACAGGCTTAATCTTTTTGAAGGAAAATTAAAGTTTCTATAAGACTGTGTACAAAAATATAGGGTCTTACGTTAAGTAAAATGAGTTATCGGTGTTTAAAGTTTCACAAGTTTGACCAAGCGTTAAAACGTCCTGTATAATATTTTAATAATGTAGCTAATACAAAGTGTTAATTAATTTAATGTCAAGGTAAATTTCAAACGAATTTAAAGCTTTGTTGAACATTTTTGAAAATGCTGTATCGCTCAAAATTTTCATAAAAATGTAAATTTCACGAAAACCGTGGACTTAAAACTAATATAAGTTAATGCATTTTTTGAAGTAAATTTAAAGATTAATCTAAAAATCTATACATTTACAGGGTGCTTTCTTTAAAATTTCATAGTTTGTCCGTTTCTGGTTGAACCGGAAGTCGTATTGTAACCCCAATATTTTCATCAAATCCAGAACATACTATAACGATCAGATACTAAATTTCATTGGTATACCTTTAATAATGTTCTAGATATTTGTCTGTTACCATACTTTTGCGCAGCACTGTATATAGAAAGATAGTATTTTAGACACCAATAATAATTGTTAAACGTTATTTTACTAATAAAAAGTTTAATTCAACTCCATAAAGTTTTAGATTGACATCTTTGCCAATTATAATCGTTGCTTCGACAGATGCGCCTAAATATTATTATTTAGTCATGAGTCCTTCTATACTGTTAGGTGTAGGACTGTTGAGTTGTATTGTGCTGACTTTTTTCATGTTTTTCTGTCTTGTGCTAGCTTTTTTTATCTCTTTCCATTTGATGTTTCTATCCCTTGCTGCTTTTTTAACTTCGTCTTGACAGGTTTTTCTAGGTCTACCTGTTTTGTTTTTTCCCTGTGATCTTGCTTCTTAGGTTTTTCTGGTTAACCTTTCTTGTTTCATCCTATAAATGTGACCCAACCATCCCAGCTGTCTTTCTTGTATTTTTGTTTCAACTGATTTTATCTTTAGTTGATCTCTGCATGTTTCATTTCTGATTTTATCTTTTTTGGTTTTTCCTTGGATTTTTCTTAGAAATCTCATTTCTGCTGTATTCACTCGGCCACTATTTTTATTTGTGAGTGTCCACGTTTCACTTTCATATAAAAGTGCCGGAATTACTGCCTTTTTGGCCACTTCCACTTTTGTTCGTTTCGGGACTTCTCTATTTCCAAAAAATATTGTTCTTAAACTGTTAAATATTCTTCCCACATTTCCCGTCCTTTCGCTTATTTCCTTGTCCGTTCCTCCATTTTTCTCTATGATCACTTCTTTATATTTAAAGCTTTCTACCTGTTCCAACCTAAGCCCATTTAAAGTGATGTTATGCCCTTTGTTCTCTGTTGTAACGATCATAGTTTTAGGTTTTTCGGTATTTATTTTCACATGATTTTTTTCCAATTTCAGGTTTAGAGTTTCTAGATCATGTCGCATCTAAATAAATACATTAAAAAAAAAGAGAGTCTCGAAACTAGACTTAAGTAAAAAGAGACTATTCTCACAACTATTCAACTATCACATTTCATTAATTACAAAAACATATATCCCCTTATTTTTTAACTCTGTGTTTTTTATTAATTTGTCTATTTCATTACTGGTTGTATAATTAAAACTATACAATGTTTGTTATCATCACTTAATGAAAATTTCTTCATTATCTTTTAGGACGTATTTCCGCCGTAACCTATTTTACATATTAATGTATCATACATTAGCGTATGGATACATTTTGAACGAGCGATGGAACTTAAGCCCAGGGATGGTTCGGTAGATTATGGCTGGCGCCTCGTCTTAAGGCCGTACAAGCTGCGTTTTTAGGGAGCACATGCCTCGAATAACGAGTAGAACTAATGAACCACGATAAGATTACGCGAATACCTGTCCATAAAACTATATCATCCGAGACAGCAGGGGCTAAAATTGCTAAACAAACATCGATCCGACGCTCGTCATTATAAATTTTAATTAAATTACAAATATGGAGCGTGTAACGAGCGTGCGGACTTGTTCTGCGGTTATTGAAACATCACCAGCACATCACAACAAACTTTCAACACCTTATCAACCACGTGATTGCTTCATTAACAAAATAAACCACTTTTTTCATGTCAGAAAGAAAAGAGAGCAGTTGGGTATTAGATATCCAAAATTGTATTAGCTATTAGCTATTAGGAATCAGGCAGAAAGTCCGCTCTGTCAGTATCAGTACATAACAAGCTTTTACTATACAAGCAGATATTAAAATTAGATGTTTGGTGTACAGCTCTTAAATTTCAACTAAAACAAAATACTTACAGCCTTGAACTTATGATTCAGTTAAATATGGCTCCACATTTTTGGACCAAAACGTACGTTGGAACTTAAGATTAAAATTCTTTAAGTTTAAGAACGCTTTAAGTCCAAAAGTACCTCAATAATTGTTTCAATTTCTCTATACAAACGAAATGAAATTTTTTATTAATTAAATAAACGAGTATACACTATGCTAAGTGGAAAATCATGCTGAATTTTCTGCTTTTTTTATTACAAAACTGTGTAATCCCCATATTAATTGCTTGCCGAGCGCATAAAATCGTGTAATAAAAAGCAACTGCCAACATTATGGTGTTTTGTAACACCAGAATTGTAATGTCCCGGTAGCGTATCGCGGAAATTATGATAAGCGTATCTGCATAATTAGTGTCACTCGAAAAACGAAGCCGATAACTCACTGATAAGTTATCGCATACTAGACCCGCGCATTTAACTACAAGCCTATTTATCATACGGATTGTACATCGCGTAAGTAACAATTGTTCGAAGTGCAATGGTTGAGATAATAATTGAAACCGTTATCGTTTTATTCCATAAATAGGTGACGCGTCGAGTTTGGAGTCCTGTGGACACGAAAAATTCCCCCTTTGGTAATAATTCAAACTTGGTTCCGTTTGTCAGCAAACGTGTGCGTTAGAAATGTGACCCAATGCATTCCTGAGCTGACGGTAGGCCATGAATAGCGCGTGCTGCGACACTAAATCTAGGATGCCTTGTCTGGAATTCAGTTAACACCACCCTTCATCAGCGGTAATTATGCCAAAAAGTCATTTTTTCACACCGAAATCGAAGTCGCTACGCGCTCACACATCTGACATATTTATATTTAAATATTATTCCAATATTCAAACCAAAAATTAAACTCTCAAAATCCTTTTCAAAAATCTGGCTAACACAATTACTAACTAATAAAATTATAAATACTAATGCAGTCTGTCTATTTTGTACGAGACACTAAATTATCAATATATCTTGAAAAAATTACGACAAATCAAAAACTATCAAATTCTAAAATAAGTTGACTATACTCTTGCCAATTCATAAAAATATTAATGGGCTGTAATTTTTTTATTAAAGGTTTATAAACGAACTAAAGGTAGATACGTATTCCTTTTAGCCTATTTACCATATTTTGAAACAATTAAGCCAATTAGAAAACCTTCCAATTTTTATCAAAAAGAGTTAATGAATTGGCAATTTTTTTAAGATGTTTTTAAACGAACTGAAAGTATACATATATTCCTTAAAGACTATTTAAAATATTTTTAAACAAATGAGCCAACTGGAAATTGTGAATTGTGGCTTCTCTTTGTAAAACTTTATCTTAAATAGAAAAAATCAAGAGGGGTTAAGTACAGATGCCATGCAATGGGATCTCTGTTACCTATCCACTAAGGAAATCTTCCTGCTAAAGCTGCTCTTATGTTGGTTAACAGACCATGTGGCTGTTCTTTGTAAAACTGTATCTTTAATAGAAAAAAAATCAAGAGTGGTTAGGTCCGGAGACCTGGGATGCCATGCAATGGGACCTCTGTTACCTATCCAGTTAGGAAATCTGTCTAAATAAATAGTTTGTTACAATTTGTGCATTGTAAGCAGGTGCTCCATCATACTGAAAGTAATTCAAATGTTGTATCAAGTTCAACAGAAGATCGTCCAACATATCTTCTAATTCAACAATAAAAGACATTAGTTCTGTTCTCCAATTCCAAGGCACCCTTATACTATGTAGTCAGAATATCGGTTTTGTTGCAAATTCTGAGAAAAGTAATAAAAATAGATATGACAACCCATACGTTTTTAAAACCAGAAAAAATAAGCTTTTTAATGAAACCATAGCCAACTATGGAACTATGGTTGCTGTTTAAAAACAGCCAAGTTTGTCTTATATCTCAAAAATCGTAAGTGCCATGTTTTTAAGTATTTTCTTTTTAATTCTACGTAAATATATCTACAGGAATCATTTCACATTTTATTGGTTTTAACATGGGTAGCTAAATCATTAAAAAAGTCGTCTGTTCTTAGTTTTCTCAAAATATTTAAAAAAAAAAGTTGAAGGTGTAGGAAAAAAGTCAAAATGGCATTAAATTCGTCCTGAACTTTTGCCCAAATTTGCTAATTTAACCGACTATGTTACTCTTATAATAACAAAATACATGTAGATTATTGTCACTCTGCAAACATTTTGCTTCACTTATAACTCCAAATTTTTCGAAATGCTTAAATAGCCTGAACAAAAGAGACACTCTGTATAAGTGTATCGAGTTCCATAACCATTTTTATCACCATCATTATTCTTACACAAATACAAAACACATTGTAAAATTTTGACCAAATTACTTCGACTTACAAGTCATAAGTCTTTTTTTAAGTACTCAACAATTTTTTAAATGGCAGCTGATAACTTCAAACTGACAATTTTATGAGAATGTCATGACTAGCACTCCTTTTATTGATTGGAAACATATGTTCTGGTGTAAAATTGGGCAAGAAATTTTACCACACACAAACACACAAAAACAAACGTCCAGAAACCTTCAAAACTATCCTCAATTAAAGTAAAACAAACACACTTACTGGGTAAGCACTCCTCCGATGATGAAATAATAAAGTATTTAAGCCATTTTTACTAAAAGTTTGTTGTTCAAACACTGGATATGTTCCCAAGTCTGTCAATGCATTTAATCATTGCTGACTTTGGGAATTTACACGACTGTAAACTGACACCAAAAACCGTATGTTTGTCTTAATAAATTTTAACTTGGCGAGTAGGGGAGTTAAATAACTAAGTTAGTCATTTGTCTGTCGCAAGATGACTTGTGGATCACCACAAAAAATGTTAACACAACACGCGAGCATTTTTCTAAAAGGATTAACACGATCAGAAATGTGTTATTGTTCCGTGGGTCGACAATTATGGCATAAATCGTCATATTTCTCAACATTTGCCCAAAACAATATTAGCAAAAAGACCGTTCATCTACTAGACACAGTAACGATGAGTATAAAGCTCGAATTCCTAGAGTATGAATGACAGTTGGCCGATTTAAGACCACAAACGCGTTAAATACCAAGCAATAATGATAATTAACTGCACCTTTAATAAACAAACTCATTTAATAAATTCTGTGGAAATTTCATGCGTTGGGACAATCAATTAACTCTTTGAAGGACTAAAGTATATAGACAGTTGAATTTTATATTAATGTTTTTGTAATAATTGTATCTTTTGGCACTTAAAATACATCCACATTTTCTTTAAAGGCGTTACACCAGGACTAGCTTCAGTAGCGTGAGCAGGAGGAGGTTAGGAGGGTCAGAATCCCCCTATAGGGTCGCAATAAATCAATATAGGGCCGAAGAACAGTCAATTTCGCGCTAAAAAAGTGAACTAAAAAAAAAGTCCCCAGCTCTATTTTTGTTTTATTTACCCCTTACTTCGATCGGTTTTTTGCACGATATCCGTAACAGTTGTCGAAGGTAAAAGAGCTTTTAGTAAACTTTCAGAAACAAAGAGTAGATGCTGCAAAAACTGTTAAATGACCTAGCTTTGCTATCAATAGAACATGACCTGGCAATGAAATTGACTATGACGAGGTGACCAAAGATTTTGCCACCTGTAAAGTGAGGAAGGGGATGTGACTAAAAAATTATATTAGGAGTTAATGTTTGTGGGTATCGTAATGTAATTTTTTTAATTATGTACAGTGAGTTTAATTTAAAGTTTTATATGGTTTTGTTTAGCCGGTAGAAGTGATCCCGTATTTTTTAGAGAGGTCTGTCACAAAATTTTCTCTCTAGAAGTCCTGAACAAAAGCCTAGTAAAAAAGTGGAAGAAGAAAAACAGAATACTTAAATAGCAATAAAAGGGCAAGTTTCCTCTTTTCAAGTCTGTGATAAATAACAGGGCATTCTATTTACGAAAAAATCATCGTTTACGTCACCACTCCACGCTTAGACACATCAAAGAATTGAATTGTATCCGGTGGGATAGTAAAATTTTAGCTAGAAACCCTTGAACAGGTCCGACTTTAAAAGAACGCAACGTTTGGCAATAACTGAGCCTTTCAAGAACTCTTGCCCGATCCTGTATATGTAAAAAGCGCCAGCCTAGTAATTAGTATTTTGAACTTTTCAAATAACAACATCGTAAATAGAATTTAAATAACGTCAAAAACTGATAAACGCTTCACACTCAACGAATATAAGTACGAGTTGAAAGCGAGCGCATAAACCATACAAAAACCGACATGAAAATGCTGATACGAGATTTTTTGTTGTGCTGTGACAATGGTGGTGATAAGAATACATAAATAACTAATCAGCAGGGCCGTTATCACTGATAAGTCCGCCATGTTCAACAAGTGGGTGATAAAACAAGTCCCCTAGGCCTCTTTGCCCTGTGATAAGGACATGACTAACGGAGGTTACTTGCCTGACTTGGTGTTTATATCACTTGTACGCAGTATTGCAAGTACAATGAGGAATAAATTAGTATTTTTAGAATATATTCGATGTTTATTAGTAATTCGTTTTAAAACTAGAAACTTTTAAGCATGCTTGATGTATTGGCAGATCACCACATTGTGCCCTGATATTTTAGAATAAGTAATATCTACGTTTATAATTGTTTTTTTTTTTAATTGATATAAGATATAAATGTGACTGTACACTGTTAGTTTATAGTATAAACGAGTGGAAAATTTGCGCAAGGAGCCACGTAGCGGCGAGTGCGTATTTCCACGAGTGCGTAATTGCTTTACAACTCGTGTTATGTAGCTTACTTTTTCTACGATCACATAATACCTACGATTTTAACGGCTTTTTGGCTAATATACACATGTAATTACGTTGTCTTGTCAATGTAAAATGAGCAATTCATCTAAAGTTTTCATCAAAGTGTGTTATACAGGGTGTGTATAAATTAGCGGAAGCGCTACACGTGACGATGTTCTTCGTAAAATTCTTGATACAAAAATGTTGTACCAAGCTTCCTATGGCCTCAGGAACCATTTAAAGAAAAAAAAAATTGGCAACATTGCATACATTGATTTGCGTTTGGACATTTTTTTATCGGCAATTTTTACTTAGGTATTTACAATTTTTGTTCGAACTGAAAGCCTCCAGTTCGTAAACATAGCTGCAAACTTTTGGGTATCGTAAAACACAAACTAGAAATAATTACGAGAAAAACAGAGATGACAGCTAATGACAATGTTGCCATATGTATTATTTTCATTCAAATCAGTGATTTACATATTTTCAACACCAATTTTTGATAGGAAGAACACAATATCTAGGAAAAAAATACTATTCGAAATTTATTTTTATTAAAAATTGCAGCTTTTTCATTTGCAAGTATTAAATAATAACGCTTATTAAAGGATTAAGTGTCAAAACTTTGAGGACCCCTTGCAGTCACAGAAAGCATGGTACAACATTTTCGTGTTAAGATTTTCGACTTAGAATTTTACGAAGAACATCGTCACGTGTAGCGCTTCCGCCAATTTTTACACACCCTGTATATTAGACAATTTTTATCTAAAACTCAAAAAATTAGACACAATTATTTTAACAGATTACTAAATTTGGAGATATTTAAAAAATATAGAAATTGACTAAATATTATTTAAAATTCTGTTCAAGAAATGTGAAAATTTGGCACACAGTCCATGGCAAATATTATCTATCTAAAAAAAAACAGAATAACACAATTTTTAGTAGACCTCTACACAGGGTGATTCAGTTTGACAGTAACACCCCTAGGTATAACTTTGTTATTTTAAGAGGAAACCCCTATAAACTTCATTCTTTTGTAAATCGTGGAAAATTTTCTATCGATTGACGTTCAGATGTTTTTTTTTTACGATGAAATATGTCAACTTTTTTTTTAAATTATATGAGATACTGTTTTTATTGATTGTTACAGAGAATTAAATTCTAAAGCCGATAGTGCATTAAAAAAATAAGCATAGGTACATGGGCATTTTTGAGGAAAGTGAGCTTAAAAGTTAGGAGTAGGTACCTACTTATTATTTTTCACTAAATCGTTGTATTTGACTAAACAAAACACGATCGTTGTGGTAGTCGACATTTTCGACGAAAAATCATTATTTTGTATTAAATTGAAAATGGACTTTTTCTGTCAATTTGCTTCTGTGAGTGTGTACCTAAGGCGTTTCTTACCTAAAAAAGTGTTCATAAATAATAAAATAACGCGCAATATTTTGTACTTTTGTTTTTCTTCTCGCGAAACAAGAATTCTATCTTTTTTGTTTGTTTCAGGTTTTCCAAATGGTGTAATCAAAATTCGCAAAACTGTTTTACGAAATGTTTCATTCTCACTCCGGCAGTGGAGGTTCGGGGGGCTACAGCGATGGTTCAGGATTTCACCAACATCTCCAGCAATCCCCGGTCTACGTGCCAAGCACGAGGTCCGTCCCTCAATACCCATCTCCTGCCGGAGGACACTTCGGAGCAGCTGCCCACCAGTCAGGCTGGGCTCACGCTGGCGGTACCTACGGGGACGTAGCAGGACCATCCGCACATGCCCTCGGAGCGTCTCCACACCATGCTGGGGCTCTTTCTGCAGGACAATTTTACGCGCAGAACATGATGATGAGCTCGTGGAGGGCGTACGATGGGGCTGGATTCCAGAGAACGTCTCCTTTCGGTGAGTTAGAATTATGTTAAGAGGAGTTAGCAAAAATAATGATCTTAGTACTATTCCACTAATTAAAATATTGTTACTTATTGTTGAGTATTTCAAAGTTCTAACAAATTTAAAGATAGCTTTTGAGAAAAGATATAAAGTGTGTGGGTTTAGTAAGTAGATATCTGCTATACATTAACGTTTTAAGTTAATTTTAAGTCAAAAATTAGAAGTTGTTATTATTTAAAAAAATAGTTCGAAGAAAAAATATATTGTCAGTGTTGTGGTATTAAGAACACTTATTAAAAGATTATTTTTGTTATTACACTCATTCAAAATTAAATATTATTAATGGATTGGTAGTGAACACAAATTATTACATCTGTTTTACAAAATATTTCTGTAAAATTGGTCTCATGTTCGAATTTATGGCCCACTTGACGATTTACCCCTGTTCTGAAGCACGTCTGGCGTTCGGCCTGCGTTTGAAGTGTGATTTACACTGATGTGTGTTATCATATTCTAATGCAGTCCGTAAATAACCGCCCTGGTAAATCTACGACGTTACGAGATCATAAAGAAGCTATCTGGCCTGACTTGATCTACCACCATAATTCAATAAGTACCTTTCGAAAGACGCCATTCCGCGCAATCTTGGCATTATAACTTTTTAATCGGCTTGTTTTGAGCACTTAGCTACAAATTGGTTCAAATTTCGTTCAGTATTTTATAAATCCGAAGAGTAACCACCACGATTTTTAAAGAATTATCTTGGAATAAACTGCTTTAAAATTTTGTGTGTTACATTTTTCTTTGATTGCAATTCCTGGAAACAGTTTCACAACTTCACAGTGTTCCGCCAATGTATATCGTTGCCACGTAAAACTTAGCGAGAAGAAGACACTGGAAAAATAAATTTAACTGTTAGTTTTGACTTGCAGGACAACGATTATACACAAATTTTCTTGATTAGTGCGTCCAGCTATTAACACCAATAAAGTTGTGAGAAAAAGCACATTTATTTCTTGTAAGTTTGATAATGACCTCCTGAAGGCTTACTATCTTTCAAGATTTAATATTCTATATTCAAGTATTATTTATAGATCTTATTTTGTAAAAAAGTTGACCATTTTTATTTAGTCATAAGTCCTTCTACTGTTAGGTGTAGCACTGTTGACTTGTGCTGACTTTTTTCCATGTTTTTCTGTCTTGTGCTAGATTATGTTGATTGTTTCTATTTCTATTCCCTTCCTTCTTAGGCCCCTCCATACGTCTTTTCTTTTGAATTTATCGAATGCTATTTCCAAGTCTATAAAACATAAATGCATATCTTTGTTTTTTGTTAAGCTCTTTTCTATTGTTTGTGTTAATATAAAGACTGGGTCTTGTGTACTCCTTCCTCTTCTGAAACAGTATTGGGATTCTTTTAGTGTGTTTTTTTATTTTTTCTTTCAATCATCCTTCCATTACTCTTGCCAGTATTTTCCCTCGTACACTCAATAATGTTATTCCTCTATAGTTAGAACAATTCCTCTTGGTTCCTTTCTTGTATAACGGTAAGATTATTCCAATGTTCCAATCCCTTGGTACTTTTCTTGATTTTATTGCTTCAAACTAGACAATACAAAGTTAATTACTGCCTCAAACAAGAAGAAAACTAATAGTCAGAGTTCAGCCTTGTTATAATCCATTAAAAATTATAATTTTAGGATTAGTATTAACAATTAAACCTTCTTGTCTTTATGAATAAGTTATTTAAAAAAAAACTAATCAGCGGCTCTTGAAAGCAAAAAGCAATTAGCACAGTTTAATCCGTCTAATTAAAACTACAATTAATTGTGTAAATTCTCTAAAACGTGTACATCTTGATAAGAGTAACCTTGCTACACTCGACTAATTACTTTCATTTTAATTACAGATAGTATGGAATATCAATTCAGTGAAGGCAGGGAATGCGTTAACTGTGGCGCCATTTCGACGCCGCTATGGCGTCGCGACGGCACCGGACACTACCTCTGCAACGCCTGTGGCCTGTACCATAAAATGAACGGAATGAATAGACCTCTTATCAAGCCCTCTAAACGACTTGTAAGTGAATCACAAATTACAGAGCTAATTAGTAAGGCACGAATCTATATTTTCGAAATAAATTATGAACAAAACAGCATCGTTTTGGTTTTGCATGAATTGTTTGAAGAAAATTTTGTTGTTTTTGAGTGGGACACATTTTCTAAAATGTGCATTTTTTGTGTTAATTGCAGACTGCGACAAGGAGATTAGGTCTATGCTGCACGAATTGTGGTACGCGGACTACGACGCTCTGGCGGCGCAACAACGATGGCGAACCCGTTTGCAACGCTTGCGGCTTGTATTTCAAATTACACGGTGTGAACAGGCCCTTAGCGATGCGTAAGGATGGTATACAAACGCGCAAACGCAAACCAAAAAAACCGGCAGGAGGAGATAGAGAGGATAATAACTCCGCCTCTGTTGACGGTAAGATAGCTTCTATATAATCATTGGCCGATAGCTGGTTTACAACCGATAGTCATCTGTCCCTGTTCCTACAAACCAACAAGTATACAATAGGTTTTTTTTTTCTTTGGCATTCCTACAGCATTCCTCGTAGTGGTTTTGTATTTCAAAGGATAATTGACCATGAAGACCAACCAATAACATGCCTACACCTACATCAAGTTGGTTAAGTAAATTACACTTAAATAATTCAAAATTTAAACCCAGTTATTCAAAATAATACATATTCTTCTAACTTACGTTTATTTGCCTTTTGGGCTTCTTTATACAGGGTGACTCAAAAGTAATGAGAAAAATATCAGGAGATAATTCCTCATCGAACATTAAGGGGGCCTTTTCAAGCATATTCCACGATTCCTCGCGCTCAAAAAATTAAAAATGTAAATACAATGCTTATTAATAGCGTAGAAACAAAAAGCAATTCTCTATCATATCACTTAAAAAAGTTATTGTTCAATAGTGAAATACTTAACTTAATACATAAACTATACCACAGTAATATAATAGATTATTTATCAAATATTACCATCAAATCAATTAGCGAAAGCTTTCGTGAAATAATTCCAGTTGAAACGGTTACGGAAACGCAAAAAGTGAAGCAGAATCTTTGGCTACTCAAATGAAAGATTACAAATTCTTGGTATCGTTATTTTTCTGGCATGATTTGATTTTCCAAGTGAACTTTAGTAAGCAAAGAATTACAAAGTGAAACCTCAGATCTGCCTTCGGGAATACTCACTTTTGAAAAATTGTGCAAATGGCTAGAGTGTACCGAGAAAAATGTTTTAAAGGTGTATTAATCAGTGCAAATGATCTTGATAATTCGGGGTATCGCCATAAAAAGCACAAAAATACATGCGCGTATCCAGCCTCTGGTAATTTTTTTTTAGAAATTTCATTATCCACCCAAAAAATATTCATCTTTTCCCTAGAAAACGGTGTATGGTTCAATATTTTATCTGTTACCGTTTGGCCTGTGCGTGTAAAAGCTTCCGACCCTACAATTTCTCGTAACAGAGAGAGCTTTTATCAGTTACAGGCGACTGGAACGAAAAGTGTTTGATATTTTCTGTAAGCAAATCGGCGAAAGTCCAAACTTAACAAATACCTGCTGATTTTGTCTACAACAGCAGATTTTTTTCTATAGCGCACTTTGAATACCTACACAAGAAAAAATCGCCCAGAGCGCATTTTGCAGATATTGAAATTTTTGCAAGGAGGAGAATTTTCATGATGCGTGCGAATGGGACAATAAAAATTAGTTGTCGACAACAGTCCAATATTTATGACTACATGAAAAATTTGGGTGTAGCAAGTAGCAACACATTTACGCGAGCAACGTATGTAAAAGCTAAAAAAACAAACACAATGAAAATTAGCATGTAACCTTTATCATAACTAAAATATTTGTTTATACAATACACAATATTTAATGAAAATAACATTTTTAGCCAGAATAACATCCAGTGTTATAGGTTTTTTATGTTTTCGAAAAAGATACAAAGCACACATTCAAAATTTGTACGTTATTGGTTTGTTAACAGTACACATTTAAGTGTTTGAGTTGCAAACCAACTGTTTTTATGCTTAACTAGACCCAATTTTAGCTTGTTTTCGCCTACATCTAAAAAAAAAAACGTTTAAATACATTAAATATCTATTTAAAGGTTGAAATTTTCCAAAAGCTTCAGGAGTTTCTATTGTATTACGAGTTTTAAGCGAACCACGAGTGTAAATTTATGTTAATGAGTTATTTTCTTGTAACTTTCAGAATCAAAATCAACAGTCATTCAACATAACAGTCAGCAGACATCGCAATCATCATCATCCCACAATCACAGTTCACATCAGTCCGATTCAGCGCCAAAAAATTCTGGGGACCGTCCGTACTTGGGCCAAACGTCCCTATTACCAAACACCAGTACAAGTAGTGTTAAGAGCGAGCCTGGCTACGAGTACAGCTGTCTCCAAAATCAGTCTTACCCTTTCCAGCAAGTCTTCGGGTTCGGCGCCACGGCCAGCAGTCCAGAAATGGCGTACCACCACCAGCACCACGTCACAGCCGCCGCCAAACTGATGGCCTCGTCTTAGTTTCTTCGTTAGTGTGACTCAGACTTTTTATTTTTGTTATAGTGTCTATGGATGTGTACAAACGGAACGATTTTCTTGTAACTATTTCTCTAAAAAGACTATGGTAGTTATATTCATTAAGATAGTGATCACTAGGCTTGCTGTATTTTTTTGTGATCGTAGAATTAGAAATATTTATTGTCACGTATAACACAAGCAACTTTGTTCGACGTTATTTCTTAAATTATTCGAAAATTATCTTAGAATTCCTCTAATCGTGCATCATCTGTGTATTGTAAAGTGCTAAAGAACCATTTCAAAAAGTTATTAAAGTTGAATTTGCCCTCAAAACATGTTGCTCTCGGCTTGGAATAATCATAAAATAGTTTAAAAAGAATTGTCTTCTTTCTTTGGTCGTTCATTTCTTGACAGGAGCTTTGTGGCCATCAAGTTCCTGCAATGGTATATTTTTTTCCACTTTATTCGGTCTTGCTTTTGGTGAAGGGGTTTCCTGGTAAGTCTTCATTTGATCAAACCATCTACTGGGAGACTCTTTGAAGATGTTTGCCACCAACAGGTCCTTGCACGGAAAGACTCCTGCTAGATCTTAACTATATATGTGACCAACAAGGGCGTCCGCAGGGGAAGGCAAAGGGGGCACTTGCCCTCCCCCCCCCTCGGATCGAGTAAAGATGAAATATATGAAAGTACTTGTAAAAACAAATCATAAAAATTAAATTAAATTTATGTATATTATTATTTGTCTTGCCCCCTCCCCTGGAAAATTATCTACGGACGCCCATGATGACCAAACTATCGTTTATATTCGCTAATGCTCTGTTGTATACGTTCTATTTTACAATACTGAGATGATGCATATTTTCTTTGGTACAGATTTTTTGGACTGATTTGTTATATTAAAATCTGTAACAACAAAGCAATCGTTTATTTAAAAATAAAAAACAAACGTTATCGTACTAGGTTCGTTGACGTTATAGTCTGCAACAGAATAAATAAATTTTTATAGCACTTGAAAAATACTTAATATTTAGTTGTAACTATAATTGGAACTAATTATTGTGTATCTTGTATATACCAATTGTATTCAACTGTACTATTACAAAAAAGTAAAATAAAATAGAAATGCGTAAAAACAGGTTGACTCATTCTTAATTTTACTTTAAGTTAAACTTTAAAGAGTTCATTTAACACAAAAAAATATTTAAACGTTTCTAACATACTGCCACTAGCGACCTTTGCCGAAGATACGGCTATTTTAGCAATAGTCAGAAAAAATATAGAATCATCCGAGAAATTGCAAGCAGCTGCCAATCAGATCAACAACTGGACAAAAACATGGCGTATAAAGTTAAATGAAACTAAGTCAGTACATATCAATTTTACCAACAAGAGAATTGAACATGTACCAATCAACTTAAATAATAAACAAATTCCATACTCCAGCACAGCAAAATACTTAGGTATTACACCGGACGCTAAGCTACGCTGGAAGGCTCCAGTCAAGAAAAAAAGGGAAGAGATAGGTATCAAATATAAAAAAGTGTACTGGCTAATCGGAAGGAATTCCTCTCTATCTCTACATAATAAACTTTTGCTATACAAGCAAATTTTAAAGCCTGTATGAACATATGGGATACAGCTATGGGGATGCACCAAATAGAGTCATATTCAGATCATCCAGAGATTCCAGAACAAAACACTAAGGAACATCGCTGATGCACCTTGGTATTGCAGAAATAGTGACATACATCGAAACCTCAACATGGACACTGTAACCAACACCATTAAGAAGTTTGCCAACAGCCACGAAGAAAGGCTCCATCAACATGTAAGCGTCGAGGCGATTCAGCTCCTGGACACCACAGGATTAGTAAGAAGATTTAAAAGGGTTAAACCTTTTGAGTTAGTTTCAGCAAAAGAGGCTTCTTTGTCATTAGAGGTCGTATTATTTCTAAGAAGAATAAGAAAGAAAGCTTTCGCGGAAAAACTAAGCATGTAAAATAACAAATTTGATTTTCTTTGTTCAATTTGTTTTTCAGTTTTAAAAAGTCTTGATTGTCAGTTAATCAATAAACATTATTTTAAAAACACCAACTTCTTCTCTAGCAACAATAAATCTTTAATTTTTTTCTTAATTTCTAAATTTAAATGAATTTTAATACAAATTATTTTAAAATAGAGTACCTAATTTGACAAAAGCAACACAATTCGAAAAAGCAACTATTACAACCAAAATCGATTCAGAAAAGTTGCTTTTATCAAGTATTCACTGCAGTTGGTCCCTGATTTATGTTTAAATTTGTGCTAACCGGAAGCATTCAAACAACAACAGCTTATCATCATTTATTTCAGTCACAAGGTATTTTCAAAATTTGCTGAGATATACACAGGGCATTCTATAATACAGGTACAGAGCTGTTTTACTGGTAAAAGTGCCTACGATACAAAATTTATAAATAATTTACGAATATTTACACCCAAAACATATATGTCCTAACAGACCTATAAAAAAAATAACGAAAAACCCATTTACAGTAAATAATACACTTAACGCTAACCTCCTGCTCATTTTTAACAATATATTTTACAAATTGTGCTAGATTTGGGTATCCAAAGTACACACGGTAGGGCTAATAATGTATTATAACAATTTAAAGCTACGTCTTATGTTAAGTAACACGATTTATGTACAGATAATACTACATTTATGTGTGCGACACAAGACAACCTTTTCACATCCAAATTCTTAAACTGGTTTAGAAAAGTTGATAATATCATGTGTATAACAACAATTTATTAACAGGATCTAACGTAGAAGGATTGTCTACATCACGATAATTCGCTTTACAAAAGTTGTTTTAACATCGAACTAGTGAGTAATTAGTCTAAGTAGGCTATTTCAAAGACACATATAATAGAATTGCTTGTTTGATTTAGTGCGACAAACGATTTTTTTACGTATTGCCCTGTACAGGATCGTCCAAATTTGAAGTGTTTTTAGAAAGTTTCAATACCCACAATAGTTGGAGAAATCTGAACGGGATTTCTGGGTCTTTCTCCTCAAAGCATCAAAGTTCGACTAAATACGGGGACAATTCCCGGTCTTATTCTGTAGTAAAAGATTGATCAAAACGGTTTCGAATGGGGCAAGAATCCTTGGAAGATGATGCAAGAACAGGAAGGACTGTGGGAGTGGTGACAGACGACAAGATTTCCCTTGTTGAGGAACTCGTGTTAGGCGATCGACGCGTGAAGGTGAAAGAACTATCAAAAATGTCGGGGCTTTCAGATACAAGCATTCGCCAAATCCTCCACGATCGGCAAGGCATAAATAAAGTTAGTGCAAGGCGGGTCCCCAAACATCTTTTAGCAGTTCCGCGCCAGCGTCGTGTTGAATGTGCTCGATCCTTTTAGGAGCTCTGTGAAAAAAATCCTGTGGACGCGTTGAAGACAATTGTTACATGGGATGAAACCATGGTTCTCTACTATGATCCTTTGTCCAAAATAGAATCAATGGAATGGAGGCGAAAAGGAGAAGCATCGCCAAGACAGTTCAGGGTCTGTCAGTCGACAAAAAGGTGATGGCTACGATCTTTTGAGATTGTGGGGGCATTCTTCTCATAGATTTTAAAGAACGCAACACCACAGTCAACGGGGAATATTATGCAGCACTCCTGCACAAATTACGACAAAATATTCGGGAGTAAAGACGTGGGAAACTGACCGGAGGCGTACGTTTACCGCACGACAATGCCCCGGTGCACAAACAATATTGTTTTTCCTCATACAGACATTAGTTTTCATTCATTTAACCATCCCTGTGTGTTTAATCGATAATTTTTCATGAATCTCATTTACCTACAGGTGGGTACCCTGGTGCCCGGTTATTGAAAATGACTACGTGAAGTTTGATATAAAAAGTTTTTGTGTTCCAGGACGGAAAAAACTATATATAGGAATATAGGTAAGCATATTTCGCTTTACAAAAGGAATATCGCGACGAACTGGGAGTTTAAAAAAAAATCACTAATACATTAACAAATTTCACTAAAAGGGTTTAGGTGAGGTACCCGAGTACCCGGTCATTGACATAAGTGTTAAAAATTAGAAATATTTCGTTTTAATAAAACCTAGGCCTATGAATTCCATATTTTAAATTTTAAATAAATAAATGCAGATATTCAGAAAAAATTGTAATAAGCTATTGTAGTTACCTAGATATCCTACCAACAGTTCGAATTTGAAGGACCCTGTACATTAATAAAATTAAATCACACCATACTATAAGCGCAGACAGCAAAATTTTGCTCCTACGTCGTATGCAACCCCTAATACATAAAAACGACTCCGTTCGCAAAAACCGAAAAACTTACTTAAAAAGATTAATATTTGATCGTTAGGGATACAAAACATCGGAAATTAAATTTTTTATTTAAATAACGACTTATTTCTTTAAAAAATTCCGCGCCCAAAAATATCCCGTCATTTTCAAAACTGTAAGCAAAAATTTCAGTCTATACTCAGCGTTAAATCTGTTGAAATCAAACTCCAATATTCAGCAAATAAATAAGACCGAAACGGTGAATTGATTGTCGAAAAATTATTATTGATTTTATCACAAACTGTCTATAGACGATTACACATTCAGCGAATTATAGAATCGGCTGAAATGGAAAGATTACATTGATAGGGCGAACTACAGGTCGGCGTGCCAGAAGGTGCTTCTTCTATTCGTTCCAAATCCACTGTGCCCAACGAGTTTTGTTTGCACAGTTTGGGGCTTATCTAAAAAACAATGCATACGTTAATATAACACACACAAAATTAATTCCAATTGTGTCTGAATAAATAAAAATCAAAGCAATATGTAATTTTATGTACGAGGTAAGCGCCAAAATTTCCCGACCTGACATAGATCTAGGTATCGCAGGTGGGTCAAATTTTTTTAACACATAGGTTTAAGTCGTATTAGCCTTGGAAAAAAACAAAAATGGATTTTATGTCAATTAGTTTTCTTATAACTGTCATTCGTTCATCACGATGTCGGAAGTCACGAAAATTGAGTATCGAGCTGTTATAAAATTTTTAACTCGCGAAGGTCTTTCTTCTCACAGCAACAAAGTTCGACTGAATGGGATGTACGGGGACAATTCACCGTCTTATTCTGTAGTAAAAAATTGGTCAAAACGGTTTCGAATTGGGCAAGAATCCTTGGAAGATGATGCAAGAACAGGAAGGACTGGGAAGTGGTAACGGACGACAAGATTGCCCTTGTTGAGGAACTCGTATCAGGCAATCGACGCTTGAAGGTGAAAGAACTATCAAAAATGTCGGGGCTTTCAGATATAAGCATTGGCCGAATCCTCCACGATTGGTTAGGCATGAAAAAAGTTAGTGCAAAGTGGGTCCCCAAACATCTCTTAGCGGTTTAGCGCCAGCGTCGTGTTGAATGTGCTCTATCTTTTTTGGAGCTCTGTGGAGAAAATCCTGTGGACGCGTTGAAGACAATTATTACAGGGGATGAAACAATGGTTCTCTACTATGATCCTTTGTCCAATAGAGAATCGATTGAATGGAGGCGAAAAGGAGAAGCACCGCCAAGGAAGTTCAGGGTCTGTCAGTCGACAAAAAAGGTGATGGCTACGGTCTTTTGGTATTGTGAGGGCATTCTTCTCTTGGATTTTAAAGATTGCCACACCACAGTCAACGGGGAATATTATGCAGCACTCCTGCACAAGCTACGACAAAATATTCGGTAGAAAAGACGTGAGAAACTGACCAGAGGCGTGCGTTTACTGCTCGACAATGCCCCCGTGCACACTGCTGGAATTGTTCAAGCCGCAATTCGTGACTGCGGTTTTGAACAAATCGATCAACCTCCGTATAGTCAAGATATGGCCCCCAGTGACTATTACCTGTTTGGAAATTTGAAAAAGGAACTTCGCGGGCGCCATTTTAGTGACGACCAAGAGGTGAAGGCTGCAGTTTGGGCACATTTTGCAGAAAAACCGAAGGCATATTTTTTTAAGGGTATCGAATTGTTGCTAAAACGATGTAATAAGTGCATTGATGTCAGGGGGGATTATATTGAAAAATAAAATTTTGAACCTACACCGTTTCTTTCATAGTCAGGCCGGGATATTTTGGCGCTCACCTCGTATAAGGTGAGGCATAAAAGAAGGATGAGGCACTACATTTGCTACTAATAAAACTCTTACCTTTGATTTTATTGCTTCTGTGGTCGTCTCTTCAGTTCTATCCAAACTAAACTGTCGCCTTAGTAATTTTCCAGCTCTTTCCTTTGGACTTAAACACCTGTAGTGATTGTAAGGCGTGCTTAAATCTTCCTCTTCGTGTATCCTAGGACGATGTCTTCCTCTGAACCCTGCCAGAGAATTCGTAGAAACTGCCAAAAGCGCCGCCGCCACTTCGCTCGCAGAGACCGGCGTCCCCAGGGACATCGGCGTATCGCTCGAAGTGCTTTTTACCATATGAAAGTCATGTTTGTGTGACGAACCTTCCGTGTTTTTCAACGAGGAGAATTTCGACGATTCCATGGTTTTTATAAAAGTCGGGTCGGTGAGCGGGGATTTGAGAGGTTCTTGTACGTGATCGTCGTGGGTTACTCGAGGGATGGTCAGCGGCTCTTTCGTCGTCTCTGATGTTATTGCGTCTTCGCCGTAGAGGCTTTTTATCGATTCGGGCACAACTAGACTCTCGTCCAGACTAATTTAACACGAAAGTTAGTTTTGTAACAGAAATAAAAGTTGCAAATACTTACCCGTGGCTCTCTCTGTTAGCGTAAATATAAATTAAATAATTAATAACTTTGCGAAACATAATAAATATTTAATTTAAACAGTCATTTATATTGCATTTAACCCTCCTCCCTCCTCATGTGTTTGGAGTCTTTATAAGCCATCAAAGAATTCCAGTTGCGTAAACTTCGTTTTCATTGATTGCATAATTTAAACAATTTGACTTTTCTTCGTTATTAAACATGTATGCTATTACCATACACAGTACACAGGGTGTTTGAAACTTGAGTTTAATTAAGCATGGGGATCTCGCTTATTATAACAATTAGAGTATAGGTTTAAATTTGCCAAGGTTGTTAAATTCGGTGCTCATTAATAAATCGAAGAGAAATCAAAAATATCGCAAACGGTATCTGAGAAAATTGGGAAAACTGGAAAATACGATTTTTGAAAATCGCATGTAACTCCTTTGGATTGTAAAATATTTCAAATGTGTAAAAACATTTTAAGCCGAATCGTATGGTCGTCACAGAATTTTCCCAGGTTTATTCGTTTTTATTTTATGACAATCAACTTTATTTTTTGTTATGGGCGCAATTTTTGCTATTGACAATCAAATAGATTTTTTTATGAATTCATAGATGTATCACACATGGTATTTTTGCTTTTACATTTATAGTCAAATTTGAAAAATTATTGCGTTTTGGCCAACAACCACTATAAATCAGGCAGGCCGGTCGTTGTAGTTTTTGTCGTTTCCATGACAACCAATCAACAAACACAAAAATGTTGAAAGCCTAATACTTGTCAACGCAATAAATTCGTCTAAATAAACTTTAACAACGGAAAAGAACACGATAAGCTGCGAAGTCTACATTCATTAGACAAAAATTTTACTTGTTTAGTACAAAAATATCCGAAAAAATACTATTCTACGTTAGACAGAAACTTTAGTATACAGTTAGCATTCACCAAATTTATTTCTACCTATGCTAAGTCTGCTTATTCTGTAAGGTGCAAATTTTTGAGAAAAATACCAGTGATTTATATATTTTTTGATATTGTCTAGGTAAAGATTCGCAGTTTTTTTTTCAAACACTGTGGTGGCTCATTTTACCGCAGTTGGGGGCTAAATTTGCAGTAGAGCATCAAATATGCACTTTATTATCATGTGGCTCAATCCATAGGGTGTCATGAACCAACCCCTGAATTTAAAAAATCAAAGTTTTTATGAAAATTGGAGTTCTGAGCTTATGCCAAACTATGTAGCCTTTCCTCCAATTTGTAAACACAGAACCTTTCAAGTTTTATAATTACATAAAAAAATGTAAGACTGGAAAAATGGCTCAAGTCACCCCGCGCGACAGTATCCATGAAAATGGTAAATCAAGAGTGTTTCCAATTTCGAATTATTCCTGGGCATCGAATTTAGTAACTTTGCCAAATTTAAACCTATACTCTAACTATGTACTATTATAATAAGCTAGATCCCCATGCTTAAACTCGAATTTCAAACACCCTATATATGTTTAGTACTGACTGTTGTATTATACAATCGAGCCCAAGCGAATGAACCTTTTGGGATTCGAAAAACAAATTGCAATGACATCTAAAGAGAAACAAACTCCACAGAACCCAACATTTCTTTCCGTTCGGCATTAATCTGTCCAGTTTGATCAATAAAACCCACATCACCTCAACAACGTATGATAATTCTTTTATTGCACTTACTCGATCGAAGGTGGAACCGGCAAAGTCTTATCGAAGCCAGCTTTTCCTAGCAACCAATACGTTTGCATAATTCCCTTTCCCTTTATTTCAGTCGGCCCTCTACATTCGAGCTGATAACCTCCAGCCTGCTCTAACCGCTCCTTTGTGGCCTCTGATAAATGAATACGCCAAGCTGCTCCTGAAACGTATTAAATTTTATCATTATCTTTCCCGTCCTTCTCTTTCCGGTTTGCTCGGCGATGTTTGGTCGTAGTTACCTGTGGATTCCATGCGCGATGCCGTGTTAACAGTATCCCCAAAGAGACAATATCTTGGCATCGTTAGCCCAACGACTCCTGCACAGCAAGGACCTGTGTGAAGTCCTATTCTTAAACGTAGAGGTGTCCCCGGTAAATGTCTTATACAAAACTTGCCACTCTGATGCAATAAATCTAGAGCCATTGTGGCTATCTGCAACAATGCAATACAAAATAACAATAAACCTAACACGACAGAATTTAATGATACAGAAACACGCAAAAAATACCATTTTTCTACGACCACTAATGTAAATAAATGACTCTTACCGTACAGCCTGCATGCCTGGTATGTGAGTTATAACGGTAAGCAAAACGCACACTTGTCTAGAAACATCAAAGTAGGTTTACGTCAAAATTGACAAGACAAGGTAATTACATGTGTATATTAGCCAAAAAGCCGTTAAAATCGTAGGTATTATGTGATCGTAGAAAAAGTAAGCTACATAACACGAGTTGTAAAGCAATTACGCACTCGCCGCTACGCAGCTCCATGCGTAACTTTTTCACTCGTGTGTAGTATGTTTCTTACAACTCTCGTTATGTATTATACTATAATAAGTTATAGTTTTTAACTGGAATATCTTATAAATACTTCGTTCATCTTTTCATTTTCCATAATTTTCAACAACTGTTGAACGCAAATCAAATTGAGTGTAGACACACTCAATTTGAAATTTTCAACATTGCTTTGGTTACGGAAACAGATAACTGAAGCATAAAAGAAATATTCGAGGCAAATTTCGATTCACGGTAGAATAATTATTCTACGTTAAAAATGCCGGAAGCAAATCAAGCCAACAAGCGCTTTAAATTTATTCCTCGAAAAAATCCGGAGGCGAACAACGAAAAGGCGGTTTAACAATCTGCTTTTATTCGGGAATTAGCAAATTAACACCTTCGGAAAAATACGTTTTTTGAAGTAAATGGAAATCTCTTGAATTGCACAAACAAAATAACGAATGTAAATTATGATAATCCACAGAATAATTAGAACAGCCGGATTTTTCGTATTTATGTAAGAAAATTCGAGTTGGAAATTAATCAGTAGACCTCTGCGTGTTTTTAGAATCGATTTTTTTAAAATAATACAAGAGACAGGGCTTTCCAAACAGGCTGAGAGCAATGCCGTATTTTCGGGCTATAAATTTCTGCAAATCTGTAGGATTCGTACACAATATACGGGATCGTTTGTAGACCTTCCAGTAAGGGTTCGAAAACAATAAAAGAAACTTGTGAGAAAAAATTAAATCACAGTGTTTAATTGTGTATTTACTAAAATAATTACACAGACCGACAATTCAGAACTTTGTGAACGTTGTTTTAATTTTGATAACTGCTTTTATATAAATTACATGCTCTGAATTCAATGGCGCATATAACATGCTCTGAATTCAATGGCACACGCAGTTTTTCGCTATCTCAACAAGTTTTTCATTCAAAAGATTAATAAGTCTAAGAATTTTTTATCTCTAACAATAAGACTATTTAAACAAAAAACTAAACTGTATAAAGACCATTGCACAAGTAATAAATTTTTGCAAATAAAAATGTAAGATAATACACTTGGAACTTTTTCCAAATTTTGAAGAGCTGTAAAAAATTGGTTTAGGCCGTTTTTGAAAAAATTAAAGGTAGCATCGCTTATTGTGTGCCCAACATTTTAAAAAAATATAAAGGTCATTGCTGTACTTTTAAGTTGTTTTTTTTATAATTTTTTCTCACCCTTCTGGAACAAGCCACAAGATTTCAGTTTAAATTTTAACTAAACACGAATATGCAGTAATTTAAGCATTCATTTATCTCTAAATTGTTGGATGCATCATTAATCATTAATATTGCATGGCTACAGTTTATTGTCAATGTTAAGAAAAAGGAGATTTTTTTATCATGTAAATTTACTAATTGTTTTAAGATTTTTATTCAGTACGCATTCGAAAACCCTTAAAATACTGTAGACGTACAACCATGTAGGTACATTTTTGCTTTGAACATGAGAAACTCCGAACGAATTCCCCAACCGTAGCACTTAATTTTAGATATATTCTATATTTTATAGGTCTTTTGTCCCCAATCTACACTCTCCAAATGCTACTGATATTTCACCCGATTTCCTTTCTAGGTCCTGTAAAGCCAACTGATGCGCTTAAAATTACTGTAATTGAATTTTGCTCAAAAAAGGCGAGGGTTCGTTGTATAAAAACACGAAAAGTTTAGAACCAGCAAATAAGATAATGAAAATTTAGGTCTTGACTGAATCTCCTACGCATAATTGTGGTGCGTTTTTTGAGTGGGACGTTAAATATTTGTTAGTTGGTGTGTTAAACAAATTTTAGTTGAATAAATAACATACCGGACTACATTTTTTGTTTCAAAATGCACAATTTTGAGGAAAAAGCTGCTTCAAAAAGGCCTACACGTTATTAAAATAAACTTTATATACCGTAAAAATATTACGAGCTAAGAAAAGCTTTGAAATATTACTAAACATAAGATTTTATCATACACTAGAGGCAAGAAAAAACAGTGATCGAAAGATGCCAGGTCTGGCGAATATGGCGAGTGAGAGAAAAGCCCATCCAAACTTAAAGGGGTTTAAGGACCAGAACTTATCGTTTACTTAAAGTTTCACGTAAATAAATTATAAACGGTTTAAAATTTTAAGCCTGGTCATGAAAATTAGTCCAAATAACACGAAACGCTCAATTGTCTTAAAAACTAAGCTTGCTAGATCGATGCAAAGTTTGTGGTTTTTCGCGTTACTTATTAAATAATTATTTGGCGTAAATCTTTCTTACTTGTTCCGCGTGATCGGGTATTCGAACTGGTAATCCTCCTACGACCATGTAAGCATCTCCAATAGTTTCCACTTTGTAGACATTATAAGCATTAATAGTTGCGTCAAAGCATGTGTAAAGATCGTTCAATAAATCAACGACCTGAAATGGTGTAGAATACGCTGAAATGGTAGTAAATCCAACGATATCCGAAAAATATATTGTCACTTCCGCGAATTCTTCTGGATCCACCGGCATACCAAGCTTCAGCTTCTCAGCGACGGAGCTGAAATTTATGAGGACGTTTAACTTTTTAAAAAACTTCCTTAGCATATTATACATGTCGTACCTGGGTAGCATACGGATCAGGAGCTGTTCCGTTTTCTTCTTTTCGACATCGAGCTGTTCGGTTCTCTCTCGTATCAGTTCCTCCAAGTTGTTGGAATATTTCTCGAGCATTTGGAACATGGTATCGACGATATTGACTTTGCGTCCGTGGTTCAGCTTTTTGTATAGATCGTGCACTGCGTTGAAGTCTGGTCGTAATTCTGGTTGTTCGGCCCAGCATTGCCTCATTATGTTTATTGCTTCTGGCGGGGCCGCTCCTTTACTCACTGACGGCCTTATCAAGGGTGGAGGACGCTTCACTTTCTCTATAATTTCTTTAAAGAAAAGCAAAATAATGAAAATTACGGAACTACTATTTGATGATTGTTAATATTAATTGTGAAAATGACGTTTAGGGCCACCACTGACGTAACCAAATTGAAAACAAAGCATTGAGTTTAAATGATTATATTGGTTTGATGCATAAGTTTGTAACGTTTTTTCCAAGGCAAGAGTGCTTTGAAAAAAAATTTATACATCTTGAATCATTCAATTTGTAGAAAAATTGTGTTAAGGGTTGGCTAAAGAAAGTTAAGGGTGAAGTACAAAAACACATTTCCGACATATCTTTTTGTTTAAGGCAGCAATTCTCAGCCTGTGGGGCGCGAAATATCTGGATGGGGGGCGCGAAGAAAAGTGGAAATTGAATGGAACAAATGCTATCGAGAAAGGTAGGGCACGAAAATATTTTTCTCGTTTTAAGGAAAACCATTTTAACCTCAATGATTTTCCACGTTTAGGAAGACCATTCGACATTGACGAAGAAGGTTTAATCGTTCAGTTCACGATGATCCACGTCAATCAACTCGGGAATTGAGCAATATGAGGAACTGTGATCAATCAACCATCGTACGACATTTAAATTCCATGGGGAAATTTTAAAAATTGGACGTATGGATTCAATACGTTTTAGGCAAACACAACGGATAGCGTGTTATCATTTGTGATTCTTTGATTGATCGTCATTGTTTAACGTGTCAACAACTTTGACTGTTTCTGTCCAAAAATGTACTGGTCGCGTAAAATTATGTTTTTACGAGGTAAGCGCCAAAATTTCCCGGCCTGACATGGATCTAGGTATCGCAGGCGGGTTAAATTTTTTTAACACATTGGTTCAAGTCATATTAGCCTTGGGAAAAAACAAAATGAATTTTATGTCAAGTTTTCTTATTCGTTCATCACGATGTCAGAAGTCACGAACATTGAGTATCGAGCTGTTATAAAATTTTCTACTCACGAAGGTCTTCCTCCTCAAAGCAACAACGTTCGACTTGAATGGGGTGTACGGGGACAATTCCCCGTCTTATTCTGTGGTAAAAGATTGGTCAAAACGGTTTCGAATGGGGTAAGAATCCTTATAAGATTATGCAAGAACAGGAAGGACTGTGCAAGTGGTGACGGACGACAAGATTGCCCTTGTTGAGGAACTCGTATCAGGCAATCGACGCTTGAAGGTGAAAGAAGTACTAAAGATGTCGGGGATTTCATTCGCCGAATCCTCCACGATCGATTAGGCATGAATAAAGTTAGTGCAAGGTGGGTCTCCAAACATCTCTCAGCAGTTCAGCGCCAGCGTCGTGTTGAATGAGCTCGATCCTTTTTGGAGCTCTGTGGAGAAAATCCTGTGGACGCGTTGAAGACAATTGTTACAGGGGATGAAACCATGGTTCTCTAGTATGATCCCTTGTCCAAAAGAGAATCGATTGAATGGAGGCGAAAAGGAGAAGCACCGCCAAGAAAGTTCAGGGTCTGTCAGTCGACAAAAAAGGTGATGGCTACGATCTTTTGGGATTGTGAGGGCATTCTTCTCTTAGATTTTAAAAAACGCAACACCACAGTCAACGGGGAATATTATGCAGCACTCCTGCACAAATTACGACAAAATATTCGAAAAAAACTGACCAGAGGCGTGCGTTTACTGCTCAAACCACAATTCGTGGCGCTCACCTTGTACACCAACATCAAGAACAGTAAAAAAAAAAGACTGAGTCCTAATGAACGAGCAACTCCCTGTGTAAAAGGACATGTTATGCATCTGATGGGACAAAGAATTCGTCATCTACTATGAATTACTTCTGAGAAATGTAACTATCACTTCTGAAGTTTATGGCCAACAACTAGCTTGCCTTGAGGTCGCAATTCAAGAAAAACAATTGGGAGGGTAATGCCCGTCCGTATACTGCTAACATTACAAGAGCGGCTATTTAAGTGCTTGGTTGGTAGGTTATTCCCCTATTCTCCTGATTTCGCTCCATCAGCTTTTAATCTTTTTCGCTCTCTATCCAACAATGTGCGATGAATCTTCTTTAACAACGACGCTGCTCTTCAAAATTGGCTCACCTCCAAACCACCGGACTTTTTCAGGTGTGAAATCGAAAAACTGCCAGAACGTTGGAAGTTAATCGTGAACAATGCAGGAGAATATATTATTGATTGGTTTATGTATGTTTTTATTTAAAAAAGAATTATGAAAACGATACGAACTCATGCATCAACCTAATATATTTACCTTCTGGCGTCAAGGCGAACATACAAAACGGTTCACCTCTCACAACAACTTCCTGACATATAATTCCAAACGAATACACATCCCCAAGCTGCGTTCCTTTTTTCCTAAGACTCGTGTGACGGAGTAGTTCCGGAGCAGTCCACAGCAACTCTATAAAACATTTAATAATGTATTTAATACGACACAGAATTAATTAAAAGCTGTCACCGACATACTCGGCGGTTTTGCAAGCATCCCCCGCTCGGCCTTTCAAGAGATTATTAAATTTGCTACAAGAGGATTATGTGTATCGGAAAAAGACTAAGCAACTTCGAAACTCTCCGGATATGAATATAGAAACAAACTTTTAATAAACTCGGGGGCTGATTCCGCGAGATTTACAAAACAATAGCCAATAAAAACGCAAATCGCGTACAAAATTTAAATTTCAAATGTTAGATTATCGATGCGCGCTATTACCAACGAAAACAATCGGATTTCGCTGGCAGATCTCGACAATTATGTACATGCTTTTCGGCAACAACATCAAAAGTGCCGAGTACCGTACATCGTGGGTGTGGATAAACTGTTTTGTTTGTTAAGCTCGTCCGACAATAGCTTAAACTCTTGTCCGAACGGAAAGGCCGTGCACACTCGCCCACATTATGTATTTACATATTTCATCGCCAACGTCGCGTCCTTTTCACCAGCATATGTAAAAAAAATATGGAAATTTTATTTGGGTTTCTTTTCGTTCGCACACCAAATTAAAATGTATTTTTATTTGTCGGTAATTAATGACGCACGCGACGAAAGACTTTTATGTTGTCGACCTATCCATGCAAAGTTCCAAAGGGCCTGCATACATTTTTCTACGTTACTGCTTTGCATATTTTTGGTTCAACATGTTTGTTTCAAGTGGATGATCACTCATAAAAAAATTGAGCAAGTCTGCAAAATCTTTCTCCGTGTATTTAAGTTGCTTACATGTTTAACTAACAAAAAGTAAAGGCTATAAGACGGATGCTTCAAGTCTGTCAAGTCACAATCCTGCAGGATCTGTTGGACTTTAATTATCTTACAATATTCGTACAAAAATAAATTCGTCTGGTAAGACCATTGTTGTAGTTATCTGCGTTTATTTCATATATCTGTTAATTATTCTACAAGACGTTTATTCCAACAACTCCACTGACCATGCGACGAACTGTCAGGATTCTGCGCGATATTGATATGGCTTTCCAACACAGTCTCTGAGAGTTCACCGGACGGTCAGTCATTCGTTCCATCAACTCTCAAAACGATGGACTGGTTTGCGGACGATCAAAACAGTACATGAACGAAGGGACGAACACTTGTTGAAATTTTTACACGCATGCGCTGTTCATAACTAACGTGAGCTCTGGTAGCTATGCATCGCCCTCACAATCCCATTTAGTACTGGATTCTTAAGGTGTTTACCCTTGCGATGCACTCATTTCTATGAACCCGATGGACACAAATGCCATTTACAGTTAGGCCAGTCGTAAAGGCGTTCCAACAACGGCTAATACTGGGCAATACGTTTATTAGTACATAGTTCACGCATGCGAATAAACCATGTACTGATGCATGCATTTGTTTTAATGGCTTGTTGGAACAAACCTAGAAGCCCAAAAACATAGTAGCCATTAAATTTTTTACTGCAAAATTGGGTTTTGACGAGTGATAGAGAAGAGAACTTATGAAGAAACGGTGAGAATTCTGGTTTGGGAAAAAGCGGAAGTCTCATCAACGGATACCATTCGCGAAAAAGAACTGTCGTTGACTAAAGTAACCAAATGGTCTTGAGCAACATCTGTTGTGAAGAGTTCTATTTATCAGTTTTTTCTGGGTCTATCGCCTTTGTTTGTTTTTTTTTTATCTTGTGACCTTATTTCATGTGCTTTCCTAGTTAGTCTTTCCTCTGTTATTCGATATAGCCTACATATGTGGCATAACCAACACAACTGCTATTATTGAATTTTGGCTTACTTTCTACAGAGTGGTCAACATAGAAGGGCCACTATGGAGATTTATGTGTTTTGCCCTCTGTTACAATAATCTTAGGTTTTGTTTATCTTCATGTTGATATTTTTCGATTCTACGTTTTAAGATGTTCAGAGTGGATACTATTGAAACACAGCTCCTGAATGTCACAATTAAAATAAACATTATCAAAGGTCTTCACGGCTAGCTTGATTTCTTAAAGAGTCTCCCTAGTATAAGAAACTCAAGCATTTGTGCTTTTTCATTTTCCGTGGCGCACCATTTACATAAATTCATGCGACGTTGTGATAAATCCAGTCGAATCAACAGTTACCAAAATATTTAAAAATATGACCACTTTACCAGACTGTTAAGTCAGGAACCTCTCCTAAAAGCGTTAGTGAAGCGACAAATTGAAGCTATTAATCATCTGGGGACTAACAGCGTTCATAATTGCATCGTAAATATATAAAGAGACCCGTCGACTTCCTTGGCTCTAAACCGCTCTGAACTCTGTCAAACAACTTAAACAGACTGCACTATGTTTCATTTTTCAAGCGAATGCCCTAAATTCCCCCAAGATATACGGCGCACTACATATTCACAATTCTTTAGCCTCCCCATCCATTGTGTTCCTCCTCCAAAGAATTTTTAACCAACATTTAAAACGTCCTGCTAAATTTATTTGTACGCGCAAGAAAAACTCGAACCTTTATTTAGCCATTACTTTTCACTTCCATATCCCACTGAGAAAGGTTCGTTGAATTTAAAGTTAACTTAATAAATTAATTAAGTTTATACACAGCAGCCCTCTCAGTATGCACATAAATATACAGTTTTGATTAACCAGGGCAAGCAAGCCCGTCATCGTCCTTATACTCCCGCATAATATCAATCGAGATACATGACCCTCTTGCCTCTAAAAGATTATTATTATTCAACAAGCATCGTCTTTGGATATTTTACTCGCAGTTTCGTATGGAGCAGGCTATGAAAACGAAATTTATACAATTATCAATTTTTCTGAAACTGCAACACCTTTTTGAATGATACGTTACGTCTGTTAAAAGTATTTCCTAAATTTAGGTGTAGGATAAGAAATAGAAATTTAACAACATTTTTAAAAAATAAAATCAAATAGGCTTAGCACAAAATTGATAATCCTTCTATGGGTTTCCAAACGGGGCTTTAAAATGTTGTTTTTTAATATAAACATGGAATACATCTGATTATTATTATTATAAAATTCTTGCTAGACCCTTTTGTTAAATTCGAATTCTTTCGATATTGCTTCGTGCGATAGTATTGCTGCTCTTGATCCTTCCACAGTAATTTTTATTAGTCTTTGGGACTCCCATTTCTTTTGGATGGAACAATTAAAGAGGTGATATAATTTAGGTAACTTTACTTTTTATGCAGAAAAGGACAAAGGATATAAAAATTCCATTTAAAAGAAGTGTGATCCTTGAATATAACTGCATAATATGCTTTAATACCTAAGCAGTTTTCCTCTTAACAACAAAGAGCAGGTGCGTAATAATATATTACAATCAAGTTAACCAGCGCTTGACATCCTCTTACGTAAGTAGTTCATTTAACGCCTGCTGCTTACCGTAAACCTTGCACGAGGTTAAGAAAAGCTAATTCAATCTGTTACTGTGATAAGCAACGAAAACAAACCGCCCGTGTATGTGTGAGTGTGTGTTGAAGCTTACCTCTGGCGCTTTTGTTCTGCGGTGGAATGCCCTGGGCTTCGAAAAACGCGGGCAGCCCATAATCCGTGATTTTCAAAACCCATCTAGCGTCGATAACGCAATTCCTCGACGTCAAGTAACCATGAACTCTTATCGGCGTCGAATGTAGATACTTCATCCCCTGACAAGACGAAATTTCGATCATTAAAACGGCAGTAAAGATCAAATTAAATTAAGCGATCAAATACGACGGGCAATTACCGAGTTTATAGTCCATCGAGCGATATTTACGGAAATAATCTGCAAAATTAACTCGTGATTGTCACGTCACGAATAGAAGAAATTTATTGCAATCTGGAATATATATCAACTTTAGTGGTAATCAATGAACGCGATGGGAAACCACTGCGACCTGAAATTACGATCATGGAATGCCACACAATGTGTAGAATTATGATATTGCACTGTTTAGATTTGAACATTAAGCTGATGTATGATGTCATTTACAGACCGAAATGTAAGATTTTCATGGAGAAAACTAGGTTATTTTGCAATAATGTAGTGCAGGAATTTTTACAGCTTTCAGTAAATGCTTTCACGTGTTAATAAAAACAACATAGATCCCTATATAATGAGATTTTTTTGGACTTTAGCATTAACATGAAAGATCACTAGGACTTGATTAAAAATTCAGAGAGGTCCAAAAATATGGATCTTTTTGCTTTTGCTTAAACTTGTTTTTAGGTTCCAAAATTTCGATCCAATTTTTTTTTTTTTAAATTCTTGTGCGAAAACGTGATATGATATCAAAAAACTAAAAGCAGATTCTCAATCAGCGCCACCGAATTAGTAATTAACACCAATCAAATTCAAAACAACAACAATCATGTCGGCCTGTGTAATTGATAGATAAATATGCGGTGCACGTATCTACTAGAGGTGCAGTTTTTTTTTCCGAAAAAGCATCAAGAGTATTCCGTTTTCCTCAGAGCCTTCTGTATTCATTCTGAGTCGAATAATTTAGTCGTTGCGCACGGGGAAAAAGCAGATTACCATCAATTAAAATAACTTAGAATTAATTATTAATACAATTTGCATCTCCAAATGAGCTCCGCTTTGTTTCAAAAGTAATTTCAACGCAACGGATCCGCTGTATTTATGAATTTATAAAGAAGAAAGTTGACAAAGCTACTCACCCTAACCAGATCCGTTAACAAGCTAAGCCTGAAAGACCAGTCTAGTTTAATCTCGTCCTGCTGAAGGACGTCTTGTAGCGACCCTCTCGAGCACCATTCCGCAACCAGAGCTGCACGAGGTGGTTCCGCAAGGCAACCAATTAAAGGATTCAAATTTTCGTGGCGTAGTCCGTGCAGCACGACGAGCACTTCCACCGCTTTTGCTCTCAACTCGATATTTCCCGGTGGCAGTGGTTTCATCTGCACCAAATCCCCCTATAACAACACGAACGTAGGGAGAGGTACTTGAAAAAATTTATCGTCTTACGTTATATCTCACTCGTGGATCAACAATGAGCTGCTTGGCGAGATTAGGGCTCGAGCCCACTCGGTGCGGCGTGCGGATTGAACCACTCGACCCTTGGAGAAGGTCAGGTTTGTCTACTTCAGGACCACCAAACTCTTGTAGCTGTTGCAGCCAACAACATAACATCGCTTCTATACCTTCGTCTACCTGGACAGAACAAACTTTTGATAACTGAAACAATATACTGTACGATACAAAACATAATTGTAAAAAAAAACACCAAATATTAACTTATTGTTGGACTGCCCATATTTCTGAACGTTTTGTTCACAATCGAATAACAACATTTATACTTTTTTGAAATAATCCAAAACCAACGCAGATAATTTAACGTCGTTTAGCATCATTCAGCATCGCTATCAAAGATGATACAAAAAAGTTTTAGAAACGAAAGTTTTTTACAATTATGAGTGCGGTGGCCATATTTTCTTAGAGAAAATAAAGGACAGATGGTGCCCACGGGCGTAAACCTATACCAAACCACGTCGGATAGCGCGGTTATAAAAAAAAACATCAGTAAACTTAAAAACGAACATAAATATTTAATCCAAAAGCATTAAAATATAATTCTTTTCATACACAACGCTAATATAATAAATACTTTAATTATAAAAAAATGCTATGAGAATAACGTGGAACTGCAAATAGTTTTTATAGATCTTAAGCGATTGTAATATGTACAGATGCAGAAGAAATGGGAGTCCCAAACAAACTAGCGAGACTAATAAAAATGACTATGGAAGGATCAAGAGCAGCAATACTATCGCACGGAATCTCGAAAAATTCGAATTTAGCAAAGGGGTCAAGCGAGGCGATGAGCTATCAGCGACAATATTTAATATAGCGTTAGAAGGTATAGTTAGAAAATGTGGAACAAACGGGACTATAATTGATCTAGCCTTAGTAGCAAGAGCCAGAAGAAGTTTAAATGAAGCACTATCGAAAACCGAGACGGAGGCAAAAAAACGGGGGCTTGAAATAAATCAGGAAAAAAATATGAAAATAAAAAAGAAATAGAGGAGGAAAACCCAAGGCCAAGAAATAACGAAATTAAAACAATACTAAAAGGGGAAGATATAGCCAAAGTAATAAAGCTGCAAGAATTCGATGGTATGGACATTCAAGTAGAAGGGAAGAACAGTCTACACTAAAAAGGATCTCAAAATGGAAACCACAAGGGAGAAGATCAAGAGAAAGACCAAAAACACGCTGGGAAGACCAAATGATAGCTGATATAGGAAAAATAGGAATAACAGGATGGAGAAAGAAAATGCTTGATAGGAAAACATGAAAGTAAGTCGTACAAGATGCAAAGACAAACAACAACCTATAGGAAGTGAGAGAAGAGAAACAGCGAAGTGACTATCCGAAAAATAACAGTCAGTAGAGCTCCAAAGAGCGGCTATTATTCCAATATGGAATGCACAGCCTTTTATAATAAAATAAATAGGTAATGATAGTTAATATTTTTATTTTAAATTCAATGAAGGGAAGAATGTATACAGGGTGTCCCAGCCAAGACGAATTATTTGATAGCTCTGTTATTAGTGATAATATTAAAAAAAGTTAAATATAAAAGTTGTTTTTTATCATTTACTACATAACCTAAAATTATTTTCAACTATACAGTGTTTTGTTTTTGCACCCTGATACCAAACATTGTTTTTTTATATGGAACACCCTGTATATTTTGCAATTTTTGGATGTAAAATTAAATTCTCTTTTAAAAATATTATAGGTTATTTATGTCTAAAATGAACTGTTTTTGAGTTATTAACGTTTTTTTGAAAATTTTGACAGATGCAGATCTTTATAAAAATATTTATTAGCATAACAACACCAGAGCAATTTACTCTGGTAATTTATTAGACAATAGTGTCATAGTGATTGTTGGCTAGTTACGTTTTTAAAATAATATACAGGGTGTTCATTATACTCATCTTTTTTAAATAGAACACCCTATATATTTTTACATTTTCTTGTAGACAATTTAATTATCTTTCAAAGTTGTTAAGCATGTTTTATGTCTAAATATAATATTTTTGAAGTTATTTCGTTTCTTATAATTATTTGCGAGTATTTTACCTAAAATATCGGTAGTAGCCTTTGAAAATTCAAAACAATTTCCATGAACTGTCAACCACAACAGTTAATCGGCAAAATTTCCACTATTATGCCACTAAAAATCCGTATTCTTTAAGAGTTGTAGATACACAGCATAAATGGCAGCAAATAACACCAGCGTGCTGTGTATCTACAGTTCTTAAAAAATACGGATTTTTAGTGGCATAATAGTGGAAATTTTGCCGATTAACTGTTCTGGTTGACAGTTCATACAAAATGTTTTAAATTTTCAAAGGCTACTACCGATATTTTAGGTAAAATACTCGCAAACAATCATAAGAAACGAAATAACTTCAAAAATATTATATTTAGACATAAAACATGCTTAACAACTTTGAAAGATAATTAAATTGTCTACAAGAAAATGTAAAAATATATAGGGTGTTCTATTTAAAAAAAGATGACTTATATGCGTTTAAAATTTAGCGAAATGGACCGAGTATAACGAACACACTGCATATTATTTTAAAAACGTAACTAGCCAACAATCACTATGACACTATTGTCTAATAAATTACCAGAGTAAATTGATCTGCTGTTCTTACGTTAATAAATATAAATATTTTTATAAAGGTCTGCATCTGTCAAAATTTTCAAAAAAACGTTAATAACTCAAAAACGGTTTATTTTAGACATAAATAACCTATAATATTTTTAAAAGAAAAATTAATTTTACATCCAAAAATTGCAAAATATACAGGGTTTTCCATATAAAAAAAACAATGTTTGGTATCAGAGCTCAAAAACAAAACACTGTGTATAGTTGAAAATAATTTTATGTTTTGTAGTAAATGATAACAAACAACTTTTACCTTTAACTTTTTTTAATATTATCACTAATAACAGAGCTATCAAATAATTCGTCTTGGCTGGGACACCCTGTATAGTTACAGGTCATTTTTAGTAAACATAAAATTCTACACAATTGGTGTAAATGCAAGCTTCCAGCAAAATCTACAACAAGAAAAAAATTCGAGAATAAATCGTCGATCTGTCACGTGAATCGACACAAGTCAGACGACTTACATCATATTTTGTCGGGGAAATTCTATTCAATACGCCACACGCGCTGACAAAGCATCATCGCTTAGTTATCAAAGCTGCCTCTGATATCCAATTTTCTAGCCATTATCAATAACCGCACAATACGGAAGTGGGTATAATAATACCTTCCACCCTATGTCCACATTAACAGGCACGTACAAAAAAGAGTTGAAAAAAAAAACAAATTTATCGCACACACTCTTCCATACCCAAAACAATGACAAAACTAAAACGCGGAACCGTTTTCATTGTGTCAAAGTTAAATGAAAATTAAAACGTACTAAATTCAAGCATTTGTTTAATGGCACCTAAACATCAAATAAGGATGTCTGTAAAATAGATGTAAACTCGTACATTAAATTTACGCTAATGTTAGTTGTTTTGCAGTTTGTTCTATAGTTAAGCAAAAGTTATGTGTCACTGAGATTTGTTATTCTGTGGAAAACAAAAAAACTTCTGTTCGTATTGATTTTTAAAAAACACGGCTGCAAGGATTTTATTTAAACAGTCCTCTAATTTCATTATGTTATATTATTTGAATAATGTAGTATAAGTGGGCTCAATTGTTTGCTAAAATGTTAAACAACCTCTATATAATGCATAACCAGAGCCGGCCTTCCCTATAAAGGGACCCGGGTGCAAGAAACTTTTTGGGGCCCTAAAATATTTTTTATAAGTAAAAATACAAGGATTCGAAATGATAATTCTTTCCAATAACAAAATAAGTGGGGGTATGATAAGTGATGCCTCATCCTGTATGTAGCACAGAATCGAAAACAACTCCAATTTTGAAAGGGCAATTATCCGCACGTGTTCTCCATAAACGTGTAATTCCACACGAAATAACTTGATCCTAATTCAATACGTTATGCCAGCGAGTCTTAGGTAATACAAATGACGCTTTTACCTAATTAAGTTAAGTCAGCTCATAAATAAAAGATGATTTCATCCCCAAGTTTGCGCGTTCATTTCGTCGGACAGATTAAGACAAGTGAGAAAAACAGTCACGGCCTACTCACACAGATTCAAAAGGAAAAAAGTCTTCGTTATCTGTTCTATTTTATCATAGGATGTTCGTAAAAAAAACCTTAAAAACCGAATCATTTATAACCACAAGAGAGTAAAGATTTTAATACGTGGCAAAGTGGCGCCCGGGAGATTTATATAGGGCACGATAATAATTCGAATTAACGTCCTGAAGGTTTATTGGATATAAAAGTTAATAAGTTGAAAGATGTGATTACCAATTTATTAATATTTTCGTCTGAATTAATTCCGAGGTTAATACAAGGACGAAGCTGAATTATATGCGAATAAAAAACAGAGTAGGCCGTGAATATCAAAATCCGCGCCTTCGTATTATTTAGTTCTTTACCTGTCATTTGAGGTTTAATCTTCTAGAGTCGAGTTGGTTAGGACCTAGTTTATTAATTTGTTAAAATAGTGAAAGTAGTGAAAAATAGTATTGGGCCAAATTCGAATGTTTTACGGGGTATCTCGGTTACCGTAATAGTTAGCGAAAATCTGATATATCTGTCTCTTGGGCTATTTTTTTGAGAAAAGAACGCCCATGTAATCAGATTTTTTATATCGCTTTCCATTTTGGGACTGCAGACGAAAAATGAAATTTCATCGTTTTGGAAAATTTACTATAACTTCTTTATTTATTAAAATAGACCTAAAGTAATTGAAAATTGCTTTCCAACGCAATATTTTCAGTTATCCTTACAAATGCTTGTGTCGAAATTTCCATGATTCTGTTTCGCTTTGCAAACATTGCTAACAAGTTTAATTGAGTTCACTAATTGCGTTTGTAGAAACCTTGGGATTTGAATATTTGACAACTCCAGTTTCCTAGATTCGATTCATTTGTTTTAAGTGCATCTTCAGAAATTTACCAAGAGTCTCATAACAACTAATTACTGTACAACCTTGGGGTTAAATGCTTGACTTACTTCAGTGACTCGTTAATTAATACAACTAACAAGGGAGGGTCTCGATACGTTGTCGCTAGAATCTGATCAAGGCTGTGTTTATTGCATCAAGAACATCAAAACTGAATGTTTTGCAGAGTTATACGTGCCACTGGCCATTTCCTTCGAAAAAATAGGGTAAAAACTGAAAAGTTGAATAACAAAGGTTATTTTTGCGATCGCGTTGGCCATGAAACCGTCGGAGATAAAATCGAAATTCTTCTATCTACCAATGCGAGCATCCTTTGCAAGTAAAATAGTGCAAAGTTTTTGAAAACATCTTAAACGGTTCTGGAGAAAAACGGGTAAACCGAGGCCTTTGTAAAAACGGTTTTCCCTATGTTAATTAAACGCCTAAGCAAATCGCATAGATATAGTTATACAGATATGCCACAACTTCTCAAATCATAGCGCTTATACAGGGGTTTCGTTTGTGACGTTTTTCTCCAGAACCGTTAAGTTATGTTATGAGAGATAAAAGACAGTCAACATTTTCATATTTTTTGCTATAACATCTGAAGTACGAGGAATTTTTTTCTTTTAAAAATTAATTGTAGCTCCTGAGAATTTGTTGTATCGCTTTTTGTTTGTTACTAAAAGTAATACGAAATACATTTAATTTTTTATTTATTTTTGACGTTTGTTATGTATACAAAACTCTTTCTTATTATAACTGTATATAAAAGTTTGATAAAACGATAATGACCAATAGAAACAATATACACAACTTCTTATCGGGACAGTTGGTCAACAACATTTTTGGCAATTGAAGAAAACTCTTCTTTATTTTCTAATATTTCGGATGTGCTTTATTTCATCCTTCCTTAGAGCTACCTACTATAGATATATACATATTTAAGTAAAATTGTTTTCTAAACCTACCTAGATTACTTATATATTATGTATATATCTATAGTACCTCTGAGGAAGGAAGAAATATTTTCTTTAATTGCCAAAAATTTTGTTGACGAACTGTTCCGATAAGAAGTTGTGTATATAAAAGTTTAGATATCCAAGTGCATCAAGTAAAATAAAAAAGTTCTTCAATGTCTGTTGCCTATAATTTTTCGTGTTTAAAAAAGGGAAAAAACAGTTTTTCGACAAAATGGCCACAACTGACGCTAGTTTGGGTTAATTGGATATACCCTCAAACAGTGTTAGTCCAGGGCCTCTGCCTTTCATAAAAATTTAGTTTCGTCTGTCTATCGACGAACAACGTAGTTAAATAGTTAATAAATTCTACTTGACCCTCGTAGTAAAACATTTATGAAACGTCAATTCTATTGTTATTTGACCTAAAATATAAGCTAATTAAGAATTTTAAGCACTCCTAGACACTGCCCTGCTCAATACAAAATTATTTATTGCGTTTTAATTACCTTAAAATTAAGCTTGCTAGATCTTTCCTTAACTTTTTGTTCCACCTCATTAGGACAATAATAATTTACTCACCCTACGACTGTCGGCGAGTTGCGGAAAAACAAAGTCCGTCGCTGTTAGAAGAACTTTGTAAGGTCCCTTCGATAACTTCTTTTTAAGCAGTTGATTTCTTGCTAACGCGGCCACACCAAGAATTACCGACACAAACAAACACGAGCACCCAAGAATTATTAAAACACTAACGAGTTTAGTTAGTTCGTTTTCACAGCCTTCGCAATCGTCGCTAACTTTGTGTTTTAAATTCCACTCTTCCAGATTATCAGATATTTTTATCACTGTAAATTCGCTAAAATTGTCCCTATGTACACACAGGAGGGGCCTCAAACTTTGGTCCTCTTTTAAATCTAATAACAGATATTTTTCTTCCTCGTTTCGCTCGCCGCCGAAGCTCACGAGAGCCCTCTTAATTTTTTGAGACACTAAAGTTTCTAAACTACTGTTGAACGTACTCGTCGAGGTAACATCGCTTGTATTGCTCTCAAGAAAAATCAATATGTACTTTTTCGTTGTAGAACTAATTTTATCTACAAAGTTTGTGATATTGTTATATTCCGCCGATTGATTCGGCACAACTTCCGAGCTGCTCAGGTTTTTGTTGTTGCCTATTCTTAGATTTTGGTCGAATGTTGCCACCCATGACGGAAGGAACGACACGTCCAAAAAAATCGTCAGCGTGCTGTGATCCCTGGCCAGCTGGATTTCGTCTATGACTTGCAGAATTTTCTTTCCCAAGGCATTCGCTGGCGTGCACACAATCAGAACTGAAACAAAAAAAACACAATCAAACAATGCTTACAGAAAACAAAACACGATTTAATTTTTACAGTGTTACCAATCACGTCAAACTCATTGAGAAGCTGTTATTTGAGAGAATTAAAAACAATCGAGATAAAACAACGTATCTCTTTAAATTCAGAGAAAAAAGATCCAACCCATCGATGTCATAGGAAAACCCCATAAAGAGGAAAATATATGCTCAGCAACCTTTCAGGATTTCGCACGATTTTTTGACAGAATTTTGCAAAAAGAGTTGCGAATCAAGTAAAAAAAGTATTTTTTCAGTTTAATACTATTGGTACATTTTTTTTTTAAACCCCCATCTGCCATTTCATTTACTTGAGCGTGACAGTGGGACAAGCTGGAAAGAACAGAGTGAAGGAGAGAATTCTCAAAGGAAATCGCGCTTACAGCAAAAACAAAACCGTACTAAAGAGTAAAACACTAAATAAAACAACCAAAATAAAAATATGGAAACAAGACCAATAAATAAGAAAGAAGAGGAAGACTTAAAAATTGTGGAGAGAAAAGTAATGAGAGCCATACTAGGAGCTAACGTAACAAGAGATGGAGAAGCGACTGAAAAGGAACAAAGAAATAGAGGAGGAACTCGGAGGAGAAAATATCATTCGACACAAGCAAGTCTAGAAGCACAACAATTACGATGGGCAGGATACAAGAGAAGGATCAGGAAGATAACACAATGGATCCCTATTTGGCCCAGGAACAAGGGAAGACCAAGTACCATGGAGAGACGCCCTGAAGGAAGATGCAAAGGCATCGAAAATAAATGACTGGAAATCGAAGTGCAAAGATAGGAAAGAATTGAAGAAAATAACGGAGGCAGCCAGGATCAACAAAAAGCTTTGAAAAATCAGAGAGAGAGGACCGATCCACCTCAATAAATGGATTTTTAAAACGCCTCGGTTAGCCATAATCCCAAGGATTATACGACTCAATGAATGATCTGCCATACAATATTGTCATTTTAAGTTTAAAGGACAATATGTCCTTTTAAGAACGATAAGTACTTTACGTGTTTGATAAGAACGTAAAGAGAAGAATTCCAGTGAGTAATTTCCTATTTAAACTAACGTAAGTAACTGAGTGACAAAATTTACTAATTGGTAAATGTTACTAGATTAGTATGTAACCCATTTGAACCTGTTTGCAGGTCTGAAACGCTTCAATCGTCTCTTTTCTGGATTGTCTTCCATCAATCGGTTGACAAGCAAATTAGCGTGCACTTTTGTGCGTTCTTTGTACTTTTCACCAAATTTCTGGATCTCTTCCTTTATTAATGGCACTTTTAAATCGCGTTGGATCACGGTATTTGGAACCTACCAGGGTGCTTTTACGATTAGACGAAAAACCTGGCTTTGAAATCTGTGCAGTATTTCTCTATTAAAACTGCTTGTCGTTTCGCAAAGTTGTATTCCATTATGTCTATATGGATTTGAGTATTGCATTGTACAGTAACACTTTGTTTTCCACTGATAGCTTGGATATTCTACCTATCATCCAATACAACTTATAGAGTTGGACACCGAGTTGTTTTCTTTTTACAAAGATATGTTTTTGCCAGTTTAATTTCCGGCCAAGATACATATGGGGCGAATTTTGGAAAATAAATGACATGGTTGTAGATATACATAGATAAAATAGAAACAATAGACATTTAAAGACTACAATGGTAGGGACACCTCGAACGTATGACAAAAGACCGATGGCCCGAAAAGATATGGAATTGGATGCCGCCACAGAAAAGGAGAAGAAGTCGGCCACAGAAAAATTGGAAGCATAAAATGCAAGAAGCAATGTCTGGAAGAAACCGGAATGATGTGACTGGAGACAGAATACAATGGCATACTTAAAGATAAATAAAAAATTCATTAATGCTCTGAACTCTAATTCATGGGACATTCCCTTATGTAGCCACGTCAATTTTATATGTAGAAATTTTTAGAATTTAGAATAGACCAAAACAGACGCGCAGCTTAAAAAGTAATTAGATTAAAAACATTTTTATCAATCTTTTAGATTAGGTGCATTGTATGTAACGTTCAGAAAAAGTATAAAAACATTTTTATACACATATCCAACCGTAAAACTATTTTGTTTGAGGATCTTAAAAAGGCAATAAGAGTAAAGTGCTTGCGAATACTAGATAGAATTACCAAAACATGCTATACAAGGAAACTCGTATTATAGGAGGATTTCGTTTCTATTTATGAGAAAACGCAGCGTGCACTGAGGATCCGAAGCGGGCATTTTCCATTCAAAACGTTCGTTTGAGAAAATCCTTTTGAACGTACCTTTGAAAATCAAATTGAGGAACGATATGCAGCAAAGTCGCTAAGTTATTTTAAACTGTTTCGTTATAAAAAGATAAACCGATCGGTAATTAAATATGCAATAAGACGCCTGCAAGCTAAAGGAATTAACACGAGATTGTCACATTTCTACATTACCAATAACCGAGTAAATTATTCTCAGATTCATTTATTTTTATTCTTACAACACACTTCGCATTCAACTTATAAACAAACGGACGCTTACATGTAATAACTACAAGCTGTTCTGTTTAAGCTTGTTCTAAATAGGGTGTAAAATAAACAACAATATTGCTCTGACGTTTATAAGTCCCATAACACCCATTCAAGAAGTGTTTAAGACCGGAGAACCCCAGAAAATCAAAGTTTTACAAGTACTGAATACAAGTCCTACGTTCTAAACTTTAAAAATACTTTGTATTTGCGAAAAGAACGAGTCATTTGCAAACTTTTTTTGGTTAATTAAGTCCTATAAGTCTTAAGTGACAGCAGAAAATGTTTTTTTTTTTTGGAATACAGGATGTCTTAAATATAATGACCACCTCAATTATCTAGTTTAATTTTAATTTAGCATTAAACAGTTTTACATAGTTATGTAGGACTGAAAAGTTACTTCAAAGAGCGAAAAATAAATTCGACCGTTTTTTTAAATTAAAACAATGTATGTGGCCCTGTTCTTTTCAAATCACACAAGTTTAAAGACATCACCAGCAAAAAAATCTGATTTTCATTCGTTCGATGTTAGAAGTTAGAAGTCACGAAAATTGAGTATCGGGCTGTTAAAAAATTACTTACTCGCGAAGATCTTTCTCCTCAAAGCATCAAAGTTCGACTGAATGGGGTGTGCGGGGACAATTCCCCTTCTTATTTTGTGAAAAGATTGGTTAAAACGGTTTCAAATGTGGAAACAATCCTTGGAAGATGATGCAAGAAGAGGAAGGACTGTGGAAGTGGTGACGGACTACAAGATTGCCCTTGTTGAGGAACTCGTATTAGGCGATCGACGCTTGAAGGTGAAAGAACTATCAAAAATGTCGAAGCTTTCATTCGCCGAATCCTCCACGATCGGTTAGGCATGAATAAAGTTAGTGCAAGGTGGGTCCACAAACATCTCCCAGCAGTTCAGCGCAGCGCAGTTCAGCTCCAAAAAGGATCGAGCACATTCACCTTTTTGGAGCTCTGTGGAGAAAATCCTGTGGACGCGTTGAAGACAATTGTTACAGGGGATGAAACCATGGTTCTCTAATATGATCCCTTGTCCAAAAGACAATTAATGGAATGGAACCGGAAAGGAGAAGCACCGCCAGAAAAGTTCAGGGTCTGTCAGTTGACAAAAAGGGTGATGGCTACGATCTTTCGGGATTGTGAGGGCATCTTCCCATAGATTTTAAAGAACGCAACAGAACAGTCAACGGGGTATATTATGCAGCACTCCTGCACAAATTACGACAAAATATTCGGGAGAAAAGACATGGGAAACTGACCAGAGGCGTGCGTTTACTGCTCGACAATGCCCCCGTGCACACTGCTGGAATTGCTCAAGCCGCAATTCGTGACTGCGGTTTTAAACAAATCGATCACCCTCCGTATAGTCCAGATATGCCCCCCAGTGACTATTACCTGTTTGGAAAATTGAAAAAGGACCTTCGCGGGCGCCATTTCAGTGACGACCAAAAGGTAAAGGCTGCAGTTTGGGCACATTTTGCAGACAAACCGAAGCCATATTTTTTAGGGGTATCGAATTGTTGCTTAAACGAAGTAATAAGTGCATAGATGTCAGAGTAGATTATATTGGGAAAAAAAAATTTATTTTGAGCCTACGCCGTTTTTTCCATAGTCAGGCCGGGATATTTTGGCGCTCACCTCGTACATAAGAGGAACATACTTAAATTATAATTACTGCAATTAATAAAGGACAGAGTTTTTATAGATGTCCACTAACTGAAATTTTGCAAGTTTTTTGCCAAAGGCTTGGCGATTTCGTAGTAAAAGAAAGTCAAAAATATTTTTTAATAAATAAGAAAAAACCGACGAATTAAAGATCATTGTGATATGTATAAACTATCCCAGACGACCTAAAAACGGTACCAACACTCGAACAGCCCTGATTATGGCTATATTTTATACAATAAAATCTAACACACTACATTAGCCTCATTAGACTGGAAGTTCCAGCAAAAAGGGGCGCCGTACTTTTCTTACAGTTAAAACGATTAAATTAATTTCACATCGAAAAACCCTTTACGATTTGCTTTGCATATTTTGAAACGACAGTGTTTGTAACGCAGCTTTTTTTAGCTTTAATCGAATTCCAAGTTGTTACGACTCACATCTCGAGTTCCTGCGAAAAACATATTTATTACACTTGCGTAATTCTCTCTTTGCTTCTCCATTTTCAGTTGTCGACTTCTATTACACGATGAAGCCGTTCTTTCTGTTCGGTTTGCGTCTTATAATCAAAAAGTCGGTAAATGAAACGTGATAAATAAAGAATTTTGTTCGCTTGTTACGTTTTTTACACCCACCGTGTAATTTAGATAAGTAGAAGAGCAAAATGAGAAGTTGAGTTTATGACGAAGCGGGCGGTGCGCACCTTTGTCGCCAATTATGCTAAAAGTCTTTTTTGTAAGATGATTGGTGTTCTTAAGTGTAAAGGTAATTTAAAAAATTCCATTCGCTAATTACACATAAACTCGTAAAATCATTTACGTCACGAGCAGGGACTGGGAACGGAACGAAAACGAAAACGTTAAACGAAATTAACCGAATTTTTTTTAAGAACGAAAACCAAACCGAAAACGAAATTATTATTTTTCGTTCAAGAACGAAAACGAAATAAATATTTTCCAAAACCGGTTTTAACCGGTTTTGTAGATATTTCAATTTTATTTGTTAAACACAAACGAGAAGTTACCTTCTGAGCTGGGGAGACTCCACGAGGCAGTAAAACATCTCACTTCAAATAAGTGAGCTTCACTTTTCTCCATATATTTACATGAATATGTATTAACAACTTTATTGTTTATACTTGCAATTTCGTGTAACACAATTAACGGTACAGATATTCTCTATTTCTAATTTGTTTTTTAGATCATCAATATAGAATATAAACTTGATTGGATATGTATTATCAATGTATATATTTTATTTGCGTTTAGACAAAATAATAGCAAAATTTATTCTTACTTCGAAAAGGACTAATGTAAAAGAAGATTTATTGGAATATGTTGCTAGTAAGATTTAACGGAATGTGAAAATGTATATTGTATGGTATGTACAAACTATAAAGTTAAAGTATATTTCAAGTTAATATAAGTTTTTTTTAATATCTTTTTTATTTATAACATTTAGTAAATTATCCACTTGAATTCATTCTTTTGTCTTTTTAAATAATTACAGCAGGATCTTATTTAATTCAAATGCATAGATTTTTAGTACTAAAACAAATTTAAAACAGCACTTGCTATATTTTCATATTTTTAGATAAAGATCGTATGTCTAATTTAACCTAATCACGTTGTGTTTTTGCACCTTACGGGTGTTAAACTTAATAAAATGGTTAAATGTTAATGTGTTTAACGATTTGGTAAATTTAATATGGCGATGGTTCGCCAGTCTAAAATATGCTGTCCGTGAGCATCAAACCCCATCGTCATTGTTTATATTTTAGTTGAGACGCAAATATTGTTATCGTATTTATAGAGGGTTGTGGTGACTAGAAAAAAAATTGATTTTTTGACGACAAAAAAATATTGTAAAACCGGTTTTAACCGTTATTATTTCGATTCACGAAAACGAAAAAAGAATTTTTTCGGTTAGAACGAAAAGAACGAAAACGATATATTTCGTTTTCGTTCCGAACAGAAACGAACGGAATTTTTTTCGTTTTTAGTCCCTGGTCACAAGTGGATAGAAAGATTGGATGAAATATAAAGCCGCGTACACACCAAGCTCGTGAGCTGTTCTAGAATAGTCAGAGAACAGATCGCGAACAATTTGCGAACCTGGTGTAAACGGGAGTTCGCGAACAGTTCGCGAGCAGGTTTTCGCTTCTTCCAGATGTGCGTTTTCCATATCAGACCTTTATCCAGATGCATACCTAGGTATTTCACACCGTTTACAGTGGGTACGATTTGATTTTTGTCGTTACTGGTGGCGATTGACCGCGACATTTTGTAAAGACAATGTGCAAAAAAAATGTATTAATGGTGAAAGCCATTTGAGGCCACACCAGTATAATTTTGTTTGGTGTGCCATGTTACATAGATACACAGAATACTAAAGAGATCACTATACGTGAACCGTATCGTTTGCTTTTAGAAATAAAAAAGAAACACTGAAATATCGAAACGTGGCATATTTGCAATCAATCATTTTTTAAATTTCATTATCGAAGTGATGGATGAGATGTCATTGTTACAAGAATATTTTGTATTGTTTAAACTTTAATTCCAGTATTTGTTCTGTGGAGAATTCAAGTTATTTTTCATGAACCTTTCCGCAAAAAAAGTTAAAAAAATCGATAGACTTTGAAATGTAATCATTTCTACTTTAATAAAAATAATTAATTTAGTGATTAATTTTAAATATGACATTCGCAGACACTTAAAAAGATAGGAAGTTTGTTTTGTAACACATAAGAGGTCTACTCACCTACCAATTTGTCGGGCAAACCGGCCGACCATTCCGATAAATTGTTTAATGTGTAGTATGTCACCCGACCAACCCGACAGTTGGAACGGTCGGCTGACCAGTCCATCCAACAAGCCAACCGCCCCACCACATTCCTTTAGATACGGACTATTAAACCGAAAATTCCCTTCACCTGTCAAATTTGCGTTTTCAACCAATCACTAATCATAAATCTTTTAGAGACTACCTATAGGAGCAATATTACACGGTAATAATTTTACATTCCTCTGCCAGGAGTTGATCCTCCTGTCAAATTTGCGTTTTCGACCAATAACAAACTCAGATTTCCTTTAAACGGCCAATAAACATAATCATACACTGATAATTTACTTTTCGCAATTAACAGATTTTCATGCGTTTATTGGTCGTTTCTAAGAAATCTGAGTTTGTGATTGGTCGAAAATATAAATTTGGAGAGGGAATAAGGTATTTTGGTCTTGATAATTTTTTGACACATGTCGGCGACCAATAACGTTACTTTAATGCACTTGTTATATTACTACTGAAAATTTAACATCAAAATGAATAAAAAGCTATTACGTTTATGCTGTTGGTTGTACTGATCGGGAGTTGTGTAGACAGACAACACCCAACTCGGAGTTCCCGACTGTCGGCCCCGACAAGTTGGCTAATGAGTAGAGGGTTATTAATGAAATGAAAGATAATAATAAAGATAATTAATTAAACTGTGTTTTAATTTCACAATAAATTTAGCTTGACCCTCGTATAACACTGATAACGCAAACATATTCGTTAAAAGTCTGAAATAACAAGCCAGCATCGATAACGCTGAACTAAGTTTTCCTTTAAAACCGATATTGATTTCCTACGTTTTCGATTGTAATATTTTTTTACGAGCTAATATGAGCAGTGAAAAAAGAATAATGTCGGACATTTATAAGAAGTTTGCGGTGACATAAACTTCTTTGGCGAATTCCAATCCAAAACAGGTCCAAGGTCTCTCGCATTTTTCTTACACGTTATACGTGAGGGTCCTTCGCGCTTGTTAATTAAACACAGTTTGTTAGTGTTGAGGTAAAAGTTTTTTACGTTGTACTCGTAATATTGTGGGTGTTTAATCTTCGTCCGAAAGTTAAGTGACGGTTTGGCGTCGTTTTTGTAATTTTTGGGTGAACATAAAGTGTAAATCCTTTGGTAACGTTTAGAATATTGAGATGAAATGAACATAAAAGGCTTGCAAGTTCTGGAATTAAGGATGTAATGCTAACAATCGCTTAAGGAGTCTACTCACCTACCAATTTGTCGGGACAACCGGCCGACCATTCCGAAAAAATTGTTTAATGTGTAGTCAGTCACCCGACCAACACGACAGTTGGAACGGTCGGGTGCCCAGACCATCCAACAAGCCAACCGCCCCACTACATTCCTCTAGATAAGGACTATTAAAGAAAATTTAACGCTATTTATAAATTTGTTATCCACAAAATTGCACCAGAGCCAAAATAATAAAAAAAATTGACATTATCCTGTCTTGGTTAGACTGATCGGTAGGTGTGTAGACAACACCCAATTCGGAGTTCCCGACGGTCGGGTCCGACAAATTGACTAATGAGTAGAGGCTTTTAGCGTTTAAGAGAATGATAGAGTCAAACGGTGTTGTGTTGAATTTGACTTAATACAATTAATTAGTCTAAATAGTAATGATTAGAAACAAAATGCATGTGGACCAAAAAAAGGAAAGTCAAAGTTCTTGTGTTTTCTCCAACACAACGTTCGGCCCCATCATCTTCTTCTTCTTTTTATTCGTACGCCTCTCTACCGTTAAGTGTGAGACTTTTGTTTCTTTTTATGTATGTGGTATCTTTTTGTTTGCTTGCCTTCATATCTTTTTATCTCGTTAGTTCTTCAACCTTACTTCACTCGATATCTCTGTTTGTGGCAGCCTCTTTTAGGTAAACTTGGAATGAGGAGGTTCTAATTCCAAATTTTCCTATTTGATTTTTTCCTTCCATATGCACTTCTTGGCATCCTTTCTTCTACCATTTTATATGCATGACCTAGCCAACTTAGTTGTGCCTCTTGGATGATATATATTTATATTTAAATTCTATAGCGTCTGTCAGCGCTGTCCGATCCCCATTTTATTTTCCGTTGCACGCATCCTTTGCGAGTAAAACGGTGCAAAGTTTACAAAAGTATCTCCAACGGTTCCCGAGAAAAACGCCAAAAACTAGACCCCTGCAAAAGCCGAAATTTGTTTGGAAAAATAAGCACCTCGGTTCACAAAAAAAACTTCGTTATGACGTGTGCAATATTCTTGAATTTGGGCTCAAAATGTAGCTAAAAGATGGGCGCATCTGATGACGTGTAGAAAGTACATTTTAAACTGTGTTTAGTATTCTTTACGGACGTCCAAAAATGATGCTTAGAAATGGTAATTTTTGCGATCGCGTAAGCCATTACACCGTGTTAGAAAAAATTCAAAATTTCTTATTTTCCGATGCGCGCATCCTTTGCGAGTAAAACGGTGCAAAGTTTTCAAAACTATCTCAAACTGTTCCCGAGGAAAACGCCAAAAACTAGACCCCTGCAAAAGCCGAAATTTGTTTGGAAAAATAAGCACCTCGGTTCACAAAAAATTTCATAACTTCGTTATGTCGAGTGCAATATTCTTGAATTTGGGCTCAAAATGTAGCTAAAAGATGGGCGCATCTGATGACGTGTAGAAAGTACATTTTAAACTGTGTTTAGTATTCTTTACGGACGTCCAAAAATGATGCTTAGAAATGGTAATTTTTGCGATCGCGTAAGCCATTACACCGTGTTAGAAAAAATTCAAATTGTGTATTTTTTTATAAGTAAATTCCTAGTCAATTGATGGAGGCTCCTAGTATATTATTTTTATACTCTGCCTGTAATCAAACTTAAGCTGTTTGTCGGTAAAATGTATTGCTTTTAAACGTCTCTTAAAACAATGAAACATTTATCTGAGCATTACCAGCTTAAAAATGTAGTCTTTAATAATCTGTAACTTTTGAAGGAAACAAATTTAACATGTTCTTAAAAGTAATCTTGTTATCTATAAGAATCTGCCAGTGTTTTAGTTATAAATCACACCGACGACCTATTTAGAATCACTCTATATTGGCAATATATCGCACAAGAGCGCTCCTAAAACTTCGGTGTAATGTCAGAGTCAGTAATCGAAAAATTTATTGAGTATGTGATTTGATTCCGTAAATTATTTTTTTGAAGCCGTCTCCAATATTACACTTTTAAAATCGTTTTAGAATTAATTTAGCAGTTGTGATAACGATCTTAATTTCCTTCAATCAATTTGAGTAATTGGTTTTTGTGCGCCTGTTGAATGTGTAGCTGAATCTTTTTAAAATTGTACTTAACAATTGGGAATACTTGAAATGTACGTAAGCTTTTGTTTTCGAGATGTGTGCTTTTGTTAAAAAAGCCACGCTTCACGACTTGAAGCACTGACAACTTTGATCGTTTCATACGTCTGCTGTTGAGATGTTTAAGCTCCAGGTTCAGAAAAGAAATAGGTCTAAATTTAACCACACGATTTAAAAAAGAAACAGCAATGTAACGTAATGTACAAAAATGTGTCTTATTTACGAAATCATGGCAAACTTTGATAAATAAATGTTTACAAAATTAGCCATATCTCAACAAATATATAAAACTATATATTTTTAAAAGCTAAAAAAATCTCTTTAATATAAAATCATGAACTACTAGGATTTCTATTTAAAAAAATATAAGTTTCCTTCATATCTCGAAAGTCTAGGTCGATGAAAAAAATTAATTTGTTTTTAAATTAAGCATACGATCTGTATCAATAACCTTTGTAACGTTTTGTTCTGTTTTTATAAGGAAGTTATAGTAAATTTTCAAAATCGTTGTTATTTCATGTTTTGTCTGTAGTGCCAAAATGCAAAGCGATATAAAAAATCTGATTACATAGGCGTCATTTTCTCAACAAAATTACCCAAGAGACTAATATTAGATTTTCACTAACTATTACGGTAACCGAGATACCCATAAAACATTCGAATTTGATCCACCCTGTATATTGTCAATGAAGTTTTTGAACCCCAACACGATAATCTTTTCGCCTGTAAATTATTTTCGATCAATCAACATTGATTGTTTCTAAATTTGTAATGCTAACATGATAGTTGTGAACTTTAACCATGCAAATTATTTATGTTTAAGACATCAGCAATTTCAACTTAAACCGGTTAATGGAACCCAACTCACGTCGAAGTTGATCAAGTTACAACATAAAAGCTTTTCTCATATTTAGGGTTTACATTGTAAATGATAACGCCTATATAAATAGCTTATTAATTAAGTTTCGGTTGCGATTTAATCAAGAAAATTAATCAATTAAAGCTAGTATTTATGTGGTCTTGAAGACAGCGTATTTAACGTATAATTTTCACGATTAAATATTTGGATTTTCTTGTTGCTTTTTAGGCGGTTCGAATCTCGTGTTGTATGAGGGTTCTTTGTGGCTAACTTTCGAATTCTTATTGTAGAATTGCAGTATTTTCTCGATGAGCATTCCAAATGCGGGTAAAAATAAATTAAAGGAACTTTTATTCAAACGCTAATGGAGCGTAGATTTCTTGGGCTTGAATAGATTTGAAATCTTCAAGCATTTGAGGTACGTTTAAGTTATAGTACTATACGTATACATACGTTTACAATCCAACTAACTTGGGATATAAAATATGTACTTTTGCTACACAAAATTCACTGCCTTTGCGATATATATCTTGGGTCAAAAGAATTCAAATTATGGAAAGGTTTGAATTTAAAAAAAAGTCATTGTATTTTGACTGATTTGTAACTGTTACAAATCGTGAAAATCTGGGACATCAGGTAATAAGTAGCCAGCCTTGGGACCAATATGCTCGGGTCTACAAGACGTCGCATCGTACCTGCCGTACCAGCCGATCCAATTTATTAAAAAATTCTTTTGTGTGAAAACCTGATGTGATATCAAAAAACTAAAAGCAGATTCGTAATCAGCGCCACCGAATTAGTAAATAACACCAATCAAATTCAAAACAACAAAAATCATGTGGGCCTGTGTTATTATGTAGATAAACTTACCTCTGCAATGAGTTTTTTTCAACACGATCAGTAGATCTTCTATTTCCATTTTGGTGGCGTGTTCCGTGACCATAAACAAATGCCGTGGGATAATCCCAATTTCTCGTAAATGGATGTCCAAAGATAACGATAAGCTGGGCCACCATCCAGTCTCTGTAACAAAGTTTTAGTAAGAAGTTCAGAGTAAAACTCTTCGTATGTGGTGTTGTATTAAAATTAGACGACCATTGAAAGGGTCAAGTGAATTATTAGTTAAGTCGATTCAAGAGAAATGGCAGCACTTTAATTGATTAATGTTGTTCTCGAAAACCAAGACCGTTTTTATATTCGTACGCATTAAAGAAAGGTTGAAAACCCCAAAGTGATTAAAAAATCGTAGTAGAAGACGCAGAAAAGATTTTGATTGCAGGAGTGATATAAACCTTTACCCTGCAAATTTTATGAGGGAACTTTTTGTCTCATGGTTGGACCTAAAATAATACATTTATTATTTACTCAGTGAATACATTATTACACAAATAACCAACTGGGACATATTCTTTTTCTACAAATCTGGAGGTTTTGTGTTTTAAACTCCTAACTATGGCAGGCGATCTATCGATAAATATCGATATTCGAATTGTTTTATAGACAATATTAGTGTTTTCAATTTAGCGTAACAAATAAATTTGAATGATTTTCGAACACTATAAAGACTCTGGGGACCCCTTCAGAAGGATCCAGGGACCCCCAGAGGTACTGTACTGTAGCATAGATTACTACTGAGGTAAACACGACAGTCTCAAAACTAGTCTAGCATTTCGATGAGAAATCCTTTGAAAAAAAGTGCTTTTAATTAAACTCGTTTAATATTATTTAATATATGGTCTAAAGTTTACAAATAAATTGGCTTTAAAAAGGCATGTCATCCGATAACAATCAGTAAAAATATTGTACGAAGTTTTAACAACAAACCAAGTATACGAGAGGATCAAACTACGAAAATTTCAGACGATCGGTGACGCAACTTCGCCCAAAGAATGAAGAAAACTCGATGTGTGTCAACACTAAACACAATTTGAACGACGTCAGCATTTCGGCAAAGTTTTAAATTAGATTTCATCGAAGTTTAGAATGAATTGAAGTAATTCCCAGACTCAAAAGGAAACTCAGTGTTGGAACATGATTTTCGCTTTTGTTGGCAGTCTACACTTAAATCGTAGTTTACTGCTTCGTTACTACACAGCGGGCCTAGTTTTGGAATCAAAATAATGCAAGAACATCCGTACTTGGTTGAGAAGGTCAGGGTTCAGTAGCGACCAATAATTTCAGCACAATCTATTTGCTGGATTATCCAACTTTCCTTATTAATACTTGACTTGTGGGAAGGACAATACTTTTATACAGCGTTTTGTTTTTTTGTTTATTTTTTTACTTACAAATAACAAACTGAATTCTTAAAGTACGAATGAAACTTTGCTAGTAATGTCTCATTTCGTGCAAGAAGTATTGAGTAAATTAAGAGTGACTACATTAGATAAACATATATGAGCCTTTCCACTTATTAACAAAGTTTCACTTCTATCTAGCTGAAAGCGTGGAAGTGTAAGCTAAATTAATGATATATTATGATTATTATTATGATATACAATGATATACAATGATATTGACTTGTGTTAGGAACAACCGTGTGTGATCGAGGTTTTCAGAAGGAAGGGCATTGCGTTTATTGAGATTCCCCGTGCTTAAAGAGTTTTTATAAAGATGAAACAGTCGTTTGAATGGCTGTAGAACGATTATCCGGCAAAGAAATAGTTTTAAGTAGGAAAGTATGCTCGAAAAGTAACGTTTAGTGTTTTCTGGGACGAAAAAGGTGTAAACCTTTTAATTTTTGCATAGAAACAAAAAGCAATTCTCTATCATATCACTTAAAAAAGTTATTGCTCAATAGTGAAATACTAAACTTAGTAAATAAACTACCTATATACCACAGTAATACAATAAATTATTTATATTATTTAAATATAATCATCAAATCAATTAACAAAAGCTTCGTAAAATAATTCCAGTTGAAACGTTTACTGGCTACTCAAATGAAAGATTACAAATTCTTTGGTATCTTCAGTTTTCTGGCATGATTTGCTTTTCCAAGTGAACTTAGTAAGCAAAGAATTACAAAGTGAAACCTCAGATCTGTCTTCGGGAGTACTCACTGTTTGGTCAGCAACAAAGAACACATTTTCCTCTATACGCTCTTGCTATTATTTATAGCCAATATGCTTATGAAGGGTAAAACATAGGTTTCGTGGTAACCGACGCGTTTCAATGAATTTTTAAACGAGTGTACCTCGGGAGATACGGACTACATAAAAGAGAACGACAATTTATTCCCAGTTTCCATAAAATATCTTTTTGCGCCACTCTTTAATTCATAACATCGAAAAACATTTCGGAGTACCTCGTCAAATAAAAGTTCCGACGTCCTAAATGTTTAATATTCACCGGATCTGTTAATTTTAATTACAATTAAGGCCGGATAAAAGCAGGGATTATAAATTGTAAGCGAAAAAAATTCGCGCAAAGTACATAAAGTATTTTCGTTTGTTTCCGACCTTTTTTTCAAGGCTAGTTTTACCGATATCGAGTTCAAAGCTAATACGATCGAAGCGCAAAGTAAGCGTGTAACAGAATTTTTACAACGATGTATTGGTCAGCGCTTATCTCCTTTCATATAAAATTTAAAGTCGATGCCACAGATATTGATTCTTTAAAGTCCCACCGCAGATAGTCCGGTTGAAGAGAGGGTTAAAAGCATAATCTACCCTAGTAATTTTCAACTCTGCAACCACAAGGCAAACTTTGCTTCGCGCTACGAGTGGCAGTCGCGAAATTTAATTTCAACACACCCAAATTATTTAAAGTACAGGGTGGTACAAATTCGATGGGATTACATGCGTATCTCGCTTAATAGTCAAGATAGAGAAACGGTTTAATTACCAAATTGTGCAGTTTTTTAAGGCAAAAATATTCTATCAGTTGTAAGAAAAAAAAACTGTTATCTTGTCATGATTATAATGTGTCACGTCTCCATTATGGTTGTAAATATCGAAAACATTTTTAGATTATCTTTAGATTTTTTATATAGAATTGATGGTGCTAAAATAAAATTTTACCCTCGCTGTTAAAAAGTTATGACGCATACTTTTTATTATTATTTTTAATCATATCCTTGTTTACCCGAAGGTGTTAAGGTACATTACAAAACATCAACCAGTTTCATAAATAAACGCTGTCCACTCTCTTCTGTTTCTTGCCTTCCTCATCCCCTCACTCCAGGTCATTCCTATTTCCTTCAGACATTCAGCCACCACTTGGTTCCATGCTTTCCCTGGTCTTCCTCTTCCTCTTTTTTGTGTCGATTTGGCTAGCCATTTTTTTTTTCGTTTGTCTTCCATCCTCCATCCTTACTAGATGCCCAAACCACTTTGGATGTTGTTTTTCTATGTCTTCCAAAACTGGTTTAACACTGAGTTCTGCTCTGATTGTCTCATTTCGTATTTTATCTCTTCGGGTAGTACCTTTGACGCCTCTTAAATAAACACTTTTGATTCTGTATGCAAATCAATTTGAAAATGTGTCTATTGGACATTTCTGGGCGGTTAAGGGTTAAGTGTGTAGAACAGTTTAGTTGTATTCACCATTCTGTTGTTGATTTCAGCCTCTTCCATCCTTATGTACATTTACTCCCAAATACTTGAATGTTTGCGTTTGCTCTATCTCTTTTTCGTCTAGTTTTATTGTTATGCTTGATTCTCTCTTTCCAATTGTCATTACTACGGTTTTAGCGACATCTATTTTCATTTCTCTTTTCCAATGCTGTCTTCTAGATGTCTAAATTCATTTGTAGTTCTTTTTCGTTCTTTGCGTAGATCATCAAATCGTCGGCAAAAGCACATCCCACTATTTCCACCATTTGCATGTTTCTACACCATACTTGTAATTTTTTTGTTTTACTCTTTGTTTCTTTTATTACGTCATCGAGAACTGAATTGAACAGAGTTGGGCTGAGTACTCCCCCTTGTCTTAATCCCTCTTTGGTTACAAACTCCTCTGACTGTAGGTTTCCTGTTCTGACACAATTTCTTGTGTTTCTGTTTATACTGAAAACAGCTTTTTACTAATTTCTCTTTGTCTAAGATTATTCCATACCTCTTTTTAGATTTTTTCTAAAGAACTATGAATACAATTTAATTGTGACAATCAACTCTGAAGCTATAATAAGCTATAATGTATTGACACCTAACTAACTATAAGAATTAAGTTTTCATGGGAAAGTAAATTTAATCTTCTTTATGCAAGAGAAATATTATCCTAAAGAAGTTTATATAAGCTCGTATTTCTTTCTAATTCTACATAAAAATATCTACAGTAATCAATTCTCATTTTGGTTTTAACATGAAATTATTTACAAATGCGTGTTCTTCGTTTTTTCCAAATATTTACAAAAGTTGAAGATGTAGGTCAAATGCTAAAGTGCCAGAGTGGTCTTGAAATTCTGACCAACTTTGCTAATTTAACCGACCATGTAACTCTTATAATAACAAAGTTGCCCATACAAAACGTGTAGATTATTGTCACCCTGTATATTATAAAGATCTGCGTATAAAAGTTATTAATGAGCATTAATCACATTAGTCTGAGCCTGTTTCTACCATACTTCTACAACGCTACAGTTGACAATTTGTAATGTTAGCGCGTAACAAATGAGCAGCTCCGTGTGTTTCAAATGCAACTTGCCACGTCTCGTGGGAAATATCCACAAAATCCTGCACAGGTAGAGAGAATAAATGATCAGAAGCAATTAAAATTGGACTAATAGCGTACCAATTTATTGCCAGCGTAACAATACGGTGATATCTAGCGAGCTCGTTAATTCCGCGAGTTAAATACACTTAGTATTGTTCCAGGAATTTTTGAATGCGTACTCAAGAAGAGCACTTTAAAGAAACAAAACAAAATACTAGCATTTTGTTAAGAGTATGAACAAAAGAGCATGAATAGGAGAGATAAAACAAAAAAGTTGTTTTTGTTGGTGTACATCAGTTTCATTTTTTAAATGCAACACAAATCAACATACTAGCTTTAATTTAAGCAATGTTCTCGCTAAAATAAATTATTTTTATTACGAAAGTATTATTTGACCTAAACGCCGCTAAAAGAATGACCATGGCAAAAAAGGAAGAGAATGATTTGAGGATATTCAAAAGGAAAATCATGAGGGCAATACTTGAGCCAGTTGGAGTAATTGATACGGAATGCAGAGTTAGAACAAATGCAGAAATTAAGCAAGAACTGAAGGATACATAATAACAAAAATAAGACAGCACATGGTGAGATGGTTGGGACACGTTTTTAGAGCAGATGATGGAACCAAAATCAATTTAGTGTTAAAATGGGACCGCGGAGGAAAGAGGAGACGTGGCAGACCTTGGCCAAAATAGATGCAGGAAGTGATGGACGATCTAAGCAGGACAGGGGTTAGAAATTGGAAAGGAAAAGCAAAAGATGGGACAGAATGGAGAAAAGTTGTCCTTAGTATATGGCTATATGCTAATAACGTGGGACTGATCCTCTCAAAATAAAGGATCTAGAAAGCTTAAAAGCGGCTCAGCCTCGCTGGGGGATAGACAGGGTGTTTCGTAGACACTGCGGAGGTGATTCCTTATCGAAAATTAAGGGGGGTCTTTTTTATAGTTTGTTTTTTCTTTAACATCTAAATAAATAAGGCTTTCAAAAGAAGTATTTTAAATTGCAAAATTTCAAGTCTCCAAAATGTTCTGATGAAAAAAACAACAGGGGTCGCACTTTTCAGCCCCCTGTGAAGGTGGGAGATGATTGAAAATATTACTATGGTCAACCTTTTAATAAGTATAGAACATCTACCAAATATCATTCTCCTACATTTATCCAAATTTGAGAAATAAAATAAAAACCTTATTTTACCGCTCCCCTTTAGGGGGGTGTAACTCCGAAAGGAGACACTAAGGAAAAAATTTTATATGAAAGACCCACCTTAATTTTCGATAAGGAATCAACTCCCAAATTTTCGCATCTTTTACGAAACACCCTGTATATATTATTTGAAGAGAAATTGAGGCAAAACAACAAATTTTTGCCGAAAAGAACTCACATTGTAAAAATTCTAGTAATGTTCAATTCCTACAAAATCAAACCGTGTTTTCTAAATACAAAATTTAAACGATTCTCTTGATCAATAGATTAGTTCATGCTGTGAATGAAATGTTAATAGTTCTTGTCGCAAAATATTATATTAACTTTGAAACATTCTTAAGCCGGATTACTACATCTCGGCGATTAAGTTGAGATATACTTTATAGAAGTAAAACAGACAATATTAACTGCATTATATTGTCTACAAAGCAGCGAAATTAATCATCAGCTTAGTTTTCTTTGTGAGTGTTGTAATGCACACAGCAACTTTCATTGTACTTGTATAATTTCGCGAACGTAAAAGTTTATAATAAAAAAATTACAAAATGAAAATGTTGCATAAAGATTAAAGATTATAAAGTGAAATGAAATATTATTTAAAGTAACTTACTTGTTGTTATGATCGCGACTGATTTCCATCGCATGTTGAAGACTATCTGCGAGAAACTTCTAGCGATGTATGTTGTGGATGAACTGGCTCTATTGTAGCTCGATTTTTCGTTTCCTCTCGAATCCTGAAGCAATAAATACTTTAAAAACACTTCCCTTACATAAATATCCCTTTACCTGTGGGCAATTCCAACTTATCAGAGTCGCGTTATGAAATTTCGCAACAAAGTGTGCAGCAGAACATAAATCAGATTCAAGAGAAGCTAGAAAGGGTTGTCCAGGAGTTGATACAATCTGCAGTATTTTTTGAGGTTCGCCACATACATCTAGAAGAAAATTAAAAACAAATACGTTAGCACGCTGTGCGAATGTGAGCGAGGATTTTTGCAAATTTTAATTAAGAGATAAGTAATAAATATAACTTATTGTGAAGTGTTGGAAAGGTATGACAAGGGATATGAGAATGGAAAATAATAAAGGGCAAAATCAGTTTTGGAAAATGGAATTATGGAATGCGCAAGGTATTAAGGGAAAAATACTACCTACTCAAACATGTCTTCATTTTGAAATATTTGACACCTCAAATACAAAGTCCAATAGTGTATTTGGGACCATATAAATCACAATTTACAATGTTCGCGATGTTGATAGAATTTGTTTGCTTTTTTGTTATTTGCAATTAATCTAGTGCCTCAAATGGCTCGCAAAATAATAATATACATTTCATTTTCTACGACCACTTATGTAAATGACTTATTGTACAGCCTGCATGCCAAGTAAATTGGGTCCTTACGCACGGTAAGTAAAAGGCACAGTTTTTTAAAAGAAATGATCAAAGTAGACTCACGCCAAACACTTCCTGCATGCCTAGTAAGTGAGCTATAACGCACGGTAAGCAAAACGCACACTTGTCTAGAAGTGTCAAAGTAGGCTTACGTCAAAATTGACAAGACAACGTATTTTCATGTGTGTATTAGCCAAAAAGCCGTTAAAATCGCAGGTATTATGTGATAGTAGAAAAAGTAAGCTACATAACACAAGTTGTAAAGCGATCACGCACTCGTGGACATACGCACTCGCCGCTACGCGGCTCCGTTCGCAACTTTTCATTTCGTTCGTAATATGCTTCTTACAACTCTTGTTATGTACTTAATATACTATATTGAACTACTCTCTTAATGTGCAAATTTTAACTTTTAAGCCTGTTTAAATTAAACTTCCACCAAATTAATACCTCAAGTCCCATTAACTTAATCATAATTAATGTAGTCCATTAATAAACGTCTGTGATTATTCAGAAATATGTTTCAACGCAAAAATACTTTCAAAAAAAATCACAATCCACTAACAGATTCATTTCCCAGTTAGTAATTACATTAAAACTGCCAAGCGCTGAATTTCCTGTACAATAACAACTTCTGAATTATAATTTATCTATTTTCCAATTCTCCGTTGTACTAATCAAAACTAGCTATAGCTTCGTGTATACACGTCTACAATAAGAGCAATGTCCTTAAATTGGAATCAGATTTCCAATTTGTGAGGATAATTTAACTAGTTTGTCTCAATGCGACTCTCTTCCGGTATATTTAAAATTAAATCAACGAGTAAAAGATGAATTTGATATCAAACAAGTCACAATCATGAGATTATAACCCTAAACGTTTCTACGAATAAAAGGCAAAACATATTTAACTGTTTTAATCAATTATTTTAAGTGTTAAACCTTATAACGTCACAGTATTTTAATTTTACATACAGTAAAATGTATCTTACGTTTAATAATCCAGGAGAAAAGTGATTCCACTTTCGTTTAGAGATCTTAAACAAAAACGCTTCACTCCTTTTTGATGAAAACTCTTTTGACGATGAATAGCACATTGTTTGAGGAGTTATCCTTGCAAAATTGTACTGCTTTCAATCAGTTTCTTCATTAAGTAAATGACTTGGCAACAGAAACGTTATTTTACTGCTACAACTACATACAGGGTCATCCAATTTGCATGTCACACTACAACTTTATTGCCTATTACTTATCTGTTCGTTTACAACAAAATATCAGTGTATGAGAGTAGTTTTGGATCTCAAATGTGGACTCAAAGGTTATAATGCTAGATTTTTTACACCCTACGAACTGGGACAAAGCTTGGAAAAAGTAATTTACAGTAAAATAAGGACGCAATTGACATCTTAGACTTGCTTTTTCTTACATATACAGAGTTAGCCAATAGGTATGACGGGATTTAAGTAGGATATAGAAAAAAACAGGCAACACTGAAACTTCATAAACGTCAAAAGATCTTTGAGAGTCTTTGCAATTTATAAAGCCATGGCGCATTTTCCTTTAAACCAACGAATTTTCGCAGTGCAGACGTTTTTCGAAACTCGTAGCATTGTAGAAACGCAAAGAATGTTTCGGCGTGAATTCCAAGTTCCAAGACACGGAAGAATACCCACGGACAAAACTCTTCCAAGATGGATACGTGACTTTCGTGCTCGTGGAAGTGTTGTTTCAAAGTTTTCGGGTACTACTCGTTCAGTTCGTTCTCCTGAGAACATTGAACTTGCAAGAATTGCTGTCGAACAGAGTCCGACCCGTTCAGCTAAGACATTCTCAAGCTTTGAACATCTCGAATACATCGTTCTGGCGAATCTTGAAACACGATCTTCACTTTCACCCTTATAAGATTCAAATTGTTTAGAAACTAAGAGTCCAGGATAAGAGAGCACGTGTACAATTTTGTGAATATTTTCAATGCCAATAAAAATCTACTGAATGAACTTATGATGACCGATGAGGCCCATTTTCATTTGGATGGATACGTAAGTAAGCAAAACTTCAGATGCTGGGCTCCGCAAAATCCTTTGAGTTTGCATGAAAAACCTCTACACAGTCCCAAAGTTACCGTTTAGTGTGGAATCACCACATCAGGAATTATTGGACCTTATTTTTTTGAACTGGATAATCAGACTGTAACGGTTACCTCTGATCGGTACGTGGATATGCTGCAAAACTTCCTCATGCCTGAAGTAAGAAGACTCGGTTTAAACAATGTCATGTTCCAACAGGACGGTGCTACGGCCCATACAGCTCTTCAGTCGATGGACACTGTGCGAGAATTTTTTCCAGGAAGAGTTATCTCACAATTCGGTGACATTCAATGGCCTGCAAGATCATCCGACCTGGATTGCCCCTGACTTTTATTTATGGGGCTATCTCAAGTCTAGAGTGTACAGGGATAAACCATGCACACTTCAAGAACTGAACGTGAAGTAAGGGACATGAATTGAGATGTATTGTAGCGTGTGATGTTGAATTTTGTTACAAGATTACGTCTATGTATTAATTCTCATGGGAATAATTTGAATGGAGTTATTTTTAAACACTAGGTGTATGTAGTAAAATTGCATAATTAAAGCTATTAAATTTAGTTTTTGAAGATGTGATTGGTTTTTGTTTGTCCGTTTTATCGCCTACTAAAACCCCGTCATACCAATTGGCTAACCCTGTATTAGAAGAAGACAAACAAAGCGATGGGCAATGGACAAAGAAATTTTTTTACATGAAGGTTGAAATTGAGACATGCAAACCTAATCATTCGATATAAAACAATCATTAAACCGTGTAGATAACCAAATTGGATTGCGTTTTCTTTCATTAATATTACATTTCGTCATCCAATATTCATGTGAAAAACATCACGGTAGGCTATATATAATACACAGCTATTGACAAATTTGTTCAATAAAAATCTTGCTTTACGAGTTTTTTTTTTGGGAGAAAAACAATTTAAATCGAAGCGAAGTTTGTGATCGAATCAGAAAAGTACAACATAATTTGAATATTTAAATTAAATTGGTTATTTGTTGACGGATATCTAAACAGTGTTTTAAAGCATTTAAAGGCGGATCAAAATTCATAATTTACCCAGACATAATCAAAGTTGATAAATAATTTGAAAATTTTTGAATGGTTAAATTAGAAAGTTTTGAAATGCCATAAATTGGCTTTCAATCAAGTGTAATTTGGAGGCAAAAGTTTATTGACAAGGGAACATTTAGAGATTATTGAAAGGGAACGTTTGGAGGAAAAAATAAATAATAATGCTGACAGCAAAATTATTAAAGCCTGGCAAACGATTCCAGAGGAGTTCAAATCTTTGAAGAAATTAGCGTCGGCTATTTTAATTATATTTTCTTCCACATATGCATTTGAGTCACTGTTATCACAAATGAATTTGATAAAAAATAAATTCTGATATACATTAACGGATGAGTCTAGTTCAGCAAGCATTTTAATAAAAGTAACGAAATACCAATCTGATATAAAAAACTTAACAAAAAGCATTCAACAACAAAAATCGCATTAAAAAGTCATATTTTAATTCTTATTGTAGGTAACTACTTAATTAATGTAGTTTGAAAAGTAAACGCATGTAATGTACAATTATTATTTTTGTCTAATTATATCTTTCTATTGGAAAAATATTTAATATTGCTTTTAAAATTTAGTTATGTATCTTTAGTTGTTGTTTAATTACAAATTTTTATTAGTAGTCAATAAAAAATACTCATTTAATACAAATATTGTAATATTTACTCTTCATCTACTCACAGTCAGTAATGTTTTTCAGGGGCGAATCTACATAGGGACTAATAGGGCTTAAGCCCTGGGCCCAGTGTCAAGGGCCCACAAAAATTGAATTATTATCATAAATTTTGTTTGTTTATACGTTTTTGTTAGTAATATTTCTTTATTTCTTATGTTTTTTTTAATATAAGATAGGAGTATAATTTTTGTCATTCAACACCATTTCATAAATAAATATATTTCAACTCTGATTTTGATGTTATTAAAAATGAATTTTAAACCCCAATTTAAAGATTCTTAATCTAACAACAATGGGGCCCAATTGGACTTCAATAAACCCTAAGCCTCCAAAAACCTGGATCCGCCCCTGATGTTTTTTTTTTCATTCATTGCAAAAGTTACCTGGCACGCTGGCATTTCAAATTGTGAAAATTTTAAACAATTGGCACGCGGACATAAAAAGGTTCGCCAACCCTGGTATAGGAAGACGATTTAAAACTGATGAGAAGATTAAAACCGCTGTGAAGAAATATTTTAAAGGTCTGACCGAGGATTTCCAATGGAATAAGATTGAAAATCGCTGAAATATATGTGGATGGGAATCACGTTGAATATTATCTTTTTAGCCCTGTGTCTTTATTTCAAGGATAGGTTGATTACTTAATAGTTAGCCGTTGTATTTGTTTTCAAAAAATCCTATTTTTTTAAGTCTCTTGCAGTTTTTTCAGAGGGTTTGTAAAATTGAATAACCTTCTTGACTGGCATACAGTTCATAAATTAATTCTACACAACGTTGCTAATTTAAGCGACTCTTTAAGTCTTATAATAACAAAGTTATCTATGTAGCTCCTTGTCGCCCTGTATATGATTTATTGGCTTAAGAAGTTATTTGGAAAAACTAAAGGTATATCTTTCAGGAAATTTATTTTCATTAGTGACGTTAAACGACTGTTGGTTAGACGTAATATTGATCCCAGAACTAACTTTTGCAGAATTAAAAGTAGCAAGTTCTGTGGGGCTATAATTAAATACCTTCAGGCAAGAGTTGGCAACACCGTCCTAAGCCCGTATATTCTCCCAAAAGAGTTTTTGATTTATTCGTTAAAACGCCATTGCGCTCCGGATGACCAGGCATCGAATTTCATTTCATTGTTTTGTCGTTAATGGGATTTTGCTTTTTAATAGATTAATATACGTGTTAGTTTTGGCCATGTACGAGTTCAATTTCAATTCCAGTGTTTTGATAACTAATGCAGAGTTATCTATGTACTTTGCCTAATTAATTATTATATAAACAATTTCAAAACTAATTTGATTTTGATTTGCGGTATAAAATATTTTTAATCACATTAAAAAAATTGTAGAAAAAAATGCAATTGTCAATAATTTCAAATATTTTTTAGTGGTTTTAATTAAACTTATTTACTTTACACAAACAAATCACTGAAATCATTATTAAATATTAATCATTTATCTGAGAGAAATAGCAAAAATGTATTAATTTTGTTAAAAATTTTAAATGATTTTGTCACTAGGAAACAACTGATTTTTTTCTTCTTTTAATAATACAACATCTAGTTTGTTGTTTAGCAAACAAAAATCAAAATGCTCTGTAAACTTTGACTGCCACAAAAACAAAAAAACCTTGCGCTATTTTACTACACAGAAAAACAATTGATTTAACAAACAATACAATAAAAACAGACAATTAAAGCTCGTTATTAAAAATTAAACACATCTGTTCATCGTTTATTACTTTATACTCTTTATTGTTATTTTCTCTAAGTACAAATCGAATTATCTTTTGTTTTATCGCACTTTTTGTACGGTATTTTTTTGATTTTACTCCTTTATTTAGAGAAAGCATATCACAATAAAAATCCTAAACCATATATTATTGAAAAGAGACAATCTAAGCCTAGAATTTTGGACAACCCATATATCTCCTAAACAATTAAATCATTGTATTATATAAATACTTAACTACAAAATAATCTCACTAAACCCTAACGAAGAGGCTTAAAAGCTTTTGCAGTGTGAAAGCAACTGGAAATTCCATTTATATACCCAGGATTACATTTTATACGACTAAATTTTCCGTTTTCAATAACACAGAACTATAAAATACTTTTAAGTCATGTTTGTTACCTTCGCTGGGAACCATCTTCAGGGGAATATCTCCCAGGAGATGATCCAAGTACTCGAGATTGATGGGATAGTAGCACTGTTCCGACAGAATTAGTGCTGGTGTTTGGGCAGGTATCAGAGGGACGCAGGCCAGAAACCACAGAAGCAGGAGGCCTGCCATGGCTCCCTCTTCAACGAGGCATGGCACCAAGTGCCCTAAAATTCAACTCACTGTGTTCATCGTTTCGTGTGTGATGCTTTTGTGCATATCGACTTCATCCTTCAAGGAAAAAGCGCACAAATAGGACAACAAAATACAAATGAAAGCTTCAAATATTTAAAACACCAAGAGATCAAAGATGTTAACAATACATTAAATAAAATATAATGCACTCGAATCAGAATCAAAATCTCCAAGGCCAGATACAATAATAAAAACATGTCTAAGAAATAGGGAAGATAAGCATGCAAAAGGATTTTCAAAACATCAAAACACTATGCAAAAATCATAACAATTATTGTAATTGCATCAGTTTTTAACTAAATAAACTTTCTAATTAACTTTTTAGAATGTTCATCGAACACAGTTCAATTGAAACTGACTAATTTTCAGTTTCATCGAGTAGATTTTTTGCGGTATGATAAAACATCGGACTAAAACAATTATTTAACTCAGTAACACAATAAATTAGGTTTTATTAAATTTTAAAAATTCGCGTGGCTTTGGCAGACTAAAATATGGCCAAATTAAACTCATTGCCTTGAAAAATGTTTCACAGAAGAACAAAATTATTAGGCCAGTGTTTCTTTCGGTAACATTTACACTTAAACATGTTCACATGTTCTTAAAACAAGTTATTTGAATGTAACTACAAAAAACTTCCAACCATTTTAATTAACATCCAGCCCAACGGTTTAATTATAGCACAGCGTAAATTAGTTGTGTATTTTCTTAACCAACCAACAAAAATCTTGTTAAGGTCTGTGTTTATTCTTCATCGCAGTTTGCTTAATAAAGCGACAACACTGGGAGAAGCTTTGTTTGCGAGGTACATCGCTTATCACCGTCTATGCAGTGGTGTGTTTGTTCATTAACTTACATAACTCTGGGCTATATCGTAATTTGTCGTTCTATAAATTCAATACTTAACAGTATAAATACTTCGCAAAATAAATTAGGGATCAGTTTCTTAAAAAACACAGAACCATTTGAACTAAATTCATAGTAAATAATCTCACAGTATTATTATTATTTCCTCGGAGATGGTCCCCTTTTCTGGTTCCTGTACTGCGACCTATTGGTCTATTGTACCCTCTGGTGATAGCCCCTTAAAGAAGTCCTGTGTTTTTAAAAAACTTCAGGATTTTTTCAAGGGTGTTTTTCTTAACTCTTCTTGGTTGGCTTTTTTCATCCCCAGAAGCTTACGCCGATATTGTGTGAATCTTTCACCCCGGCATATTATGTGAAGAGGAGTTTCTTCTTCTTCACCACATCCTCTGCATATATCGGTCTTTAAGGGTCCTGTTTGTTGAGCCCAGTTTCATGTAACGAGTCCTGTGGCTGCTCTGATGTCTGCTCCGCTCATCCTGAGCATTTCTTCTGTCTTTTCTTTAGAGACCATTGACACGATAACCTTAGAATGGGCTTGTCCTGCAACTTTTTTCCAATGAGCTTTGTGCCTGTATTAATGTGTCATTAAGACACCGCTTGGCTGTTCCATAAGATGTACCAACTGCAGGTTCTGGTCCGAAGAAAGGTGTCTCGCTGCCAATTTTGGCTAGGCGATCTGCCTTTTCGTTCCCTGGTATATTGGTGTGCCCTGGGCACAATACCAGTTTAAGATTATTCCTGCTTTCCACACGTTAAGTGCCCGGTTGCAGTTCAAAACAAGTCCTGAGTTTACTTCCGACGAGCCAAGAGCTTTTAACGCTGCTTGGCTGTCGGACACTATGAAGATTCTTTTACTATTAAATTCTCTTCCTAATAGCACAGTAACTATTTTTGTTTATTATTCATCGGGCACACACTTATGGAAAACATTACGTTATAATGTGATACATTAAGTTTAAAAATGTAAGCAATGAACACAAAGGTATTTTTTAAATAATCTCAAAATTTGAACAAAATTGATGAAGGGCGTTTTCCCCCTGAGCGTGGATAACATATCAACATCTCCATGGCAATTTTTTTATCTCTTTTTAGGTCATTTACTCCCATTCTTCTATTTAGTTCATTCAAATTAAAAGATGGATTTCTAGCTCTTCCTAATTCTTCTTAGGAATGTTCAACTGTATTGGGAACAAGCCTGGCTGGCCAGGTCATTATACTACTTTTGTCTCCTTTTTCTTCTTCTGGAAGTATGAAACTTATTGCCTGTTACGTCCCTCAATCTAAATTCTTCTGAATAAACTGGAAGTCGATATGGATTGCCTAAGTGTTTTAAATCATATTTACAAGCTATAAAACACATTAGTTATTTTTTCAATCGCGATAAAAAAAACTCCAGAGGTATATACTTTTAATTTTATGAACTTTGGTTAACTTGTAAAAGGTCTTCCTAAGGAACCCTTTTCTTTTGCTCTGTATTGCTACATCTGCTTAGGTATGTGTGATACCTTAAGTAAATAATTATTGACGATGAACACAAAGGTATTTTTTGAAACAGTGCCAAAATCTTGATCGAAATTTATAAAGAGTATTTTCCGTTTTAGCGTGAATAACATCTCAACATCTCCATGGGAATTTTTTTGTCTGTTTTTACGTTATTTTCTCCCATTCTTCTATTTAGTTCAATCAAATTAAAAAAAGGGTTTTAAGCTCTTCCCAATTCTCCTTGGAAATGTTCAACTGGATTGAAAACAAGCCTGTTGGCTAGCCAGAACATTACACTAAGTTTGTCTTGTATTTCTTTTTCTTCTGCTCCTGCAAGTATTAAGCTTATTGCCTGTTACTTCTCCCAATCTCGATTCTTTCATCTTTGCAAGACTATCCCAAGGATCTTTTTCCTCTTGCTGTGTATTGCCATATCTTCTCACCTCCTCAGGTGAACCCTAATTAATTTTGCCCAGTATATTACAAATACTACTTTTATAATGATCTGCTTGCATAAAGCTTTCGTTGAATGTAAATGAGGTTCATTTATGTTGTATGATCGCTATTTTATTATGTGACAAAGGAAGAACCGTTCTCATTTCAATTTTAAACGCTGATAATTGAGAATTGAAAATTCATTGTGCTACTACGAAGAGCGCATTTTACGTTATCTTTGCAATTGAAGTCCATTTAACAATTTCCTGTCTCCTTGTGCTCGAAAGAAAGATAAGTGCTCGCTAAGTAATTCGCAAACTCGATGGTACATGATAAAATCGAGCAGGGAGCCGACGAAAATTGTAAACAAAAATGCGGTAAGCTAAGGCGCTCGGAGAATCTTTTTGTAAATCGAATTTTCCGATATTATTAAAGCCAAATTGGACGAAATTCCTTCGCGTCTCTACTGCCTCAAAAATAATCTTAAAAAACACAACAACAGCACGTGCCTCGAAGGCAAGGAATTTTCTTGTCTTATACACCGAATACTAGACTGCAGTAATTTATACACAAGGGGAAAAATCCTTCATGACAGAAATACGTGAGATGGAAAGAACTTTCGTTGACAATGATTTTTAAAGCTTATAAGCATTTCTTACAAAGGTTAGGTACATCCTGAACCTCTTAAATTTTTGATATAACTTTTTCATTATTGTTTAACAGAATTGAAAGTAAATAACAATTACTTTGAACGCAAAGAAAACATTTACAAAGCCTTTGAGCTTAAAACTTTTCACATTTTTCTTGAATAAAGTGCAAAATTTTAATCATAAAAGTAAAATCGAAATTATATTTAGTAGTCTTAATTTGTCTTTTATCGATAAAATTAGTAACGAAAAAAAATCGAAATAACCTAGGAGTAATCTTTTATGTAAAAAAAATCAAGTAGTTTGTTATGGGCCTAATTGTTTGTAGAAGTGTTTATTCAATGCGTAACGCGTTATTTTGTTTAGAAACCGATTAAAAATATTTTTTATGGTTTTTTAAAGTTTTTAACAGCTCTCCGGCCCTTTATTAAGTACAGGGTGGTCCAAATTCGATGGGATTGCATGGGTATCTCGGTTAATATTTAAGACAGAGAAACGGTTAAATTACCAAAAATGTGCAGTTTTTTGAGACAAACTTAGAACCGTTTTCAAAAATATTCTATCATTTCCGGTTTTCGAGTTATCGAATAAACAGGGTTTTTTTGTCATATTAATAATGTGTCATATCTCCGTTATTGTTGTAAATATCAAAAATATTTATTAAGATTATTTTTGGATATTTTTATGTTTAATTTGATTATACTAAAAAAAAAAATTTACGCTCGCCGTTAAAAAGTTATGACACAAACTTACCTTTTTTTAAATGGAAACGATAGTTGGCTATGACCTATTTAAATTCCTCATTTTTTTCTCATTTCAAATATATAAGGGTTGACGTATTTATTTTCAACAATACGCAAGTTATGAAGGTTTTTTAGTTTTTTTTTTTTTTAAGAAAATCATAGTAGGCTGTGAAAACAAAAAATAAACAAAGTGTAAAACCTTATAAAATTCATGTGGTTCAAGTTACCAAGGTTTTTTAATTTGTTATTGAGATAAATACGAAATTTTTTGAACATAAGATAAACAACAATATCCTACATTACTGCTGATACCGACTATATCGTTGTTTTCTTATTTTCAAATATTTACAATGTTTATCTCCACAACAAATTAAAAAACCTTGGTAACTTGTACCACATGAGTTTTGTAAGGTTTTACACCTTGTTTGGTTTTTGTTTTAATAGCCTACTATGGTTTTCTTAGAAAAAAAACCTAAAAAACCTTCATAACTTGCGTATTATTAAAAATAAATACATCGACCCTTATATATTTGGAATGAGAAAAAAATAAGGAATTTAAATATGTCATAGCCAACTATCGCTTCCATTTAAAAAAAGGTAATTTTGTGTCATAACTTTTTAACAGCGAGCGTAAAATTTATTTTTTTAGTATAATTAAATTAAACATAAAAATATCTAAAAATAATCTTAATAAATATTTTCGATATTTACAACAATAACGGAGATATGACACATTATTAATATGACAAAAAAAACACTTTTTATTCGATAACTCGAAAACCGGAAATTATAGAATATTTTTGTAAACGGTTCTGAGTTTGTCTCAAAAAACTGCACATTTTTGGTAATTTAACCGTTTCTCTATCTTAAATATTAACCGAGATACCCATGCAATCCCATCGAATTTGGACCACCCTGTATACCGACCCTACGGGGGGGTTCTGTTGTTTGCCTCAGGGCGCGATCGACGGCCCTGAATAAAGTATCGTATGGGTTCGCGAAAAAAACTAGTACAGTAAAGAATAGTTTTTGGTTTTGTAGCTTATAATCTCCAACAACTTTTATTTTAATCCCAATTTTCTAGTTCCTTTAATTAGCCAGATTTAAAGTAAATACACACTAGGTTTTAGGTAAACTGCTTAAATTAGAAAGAAAGAAAAAAAAACAATGAAAAACTTGCACTTTTACCATTTTTCATGAAACTTTTTATTAAGCTGGATCCATTAAGAGTTAATGATCATTATTTTAGGTGTATGTAACGTTTCTATATTAAGTTTTACACCAATTATTTTAGTTTCCGAGAAAGAAGTGCAGACTATAGTTTTTGCACTTTACCAGTTTTCATAAAATAAATTTTAATCTTAATTTTTACCCTTTAGGGGTCGATAATCATTATTTGAAGGGTACAAAACGTGTCCAAGAAGTTTTAAGCAAATAGTTTTTAAAAAAATTGATTTATTTTGGAAAAGCTACAGTCCATGGAGTTTTTCAATTTTTGGTAAATATTTATTATCCACTATAGTCTTTCCCTTTAATTAATTTAAATCGAATTAATTAATACAGATCGTCTCATTTAGCTTCACAACATTTAAGAAACTTTGGATGCTCCGAACTCTACGTAACACGATTTTGCAAGCTAACAAAAGGGTCAATTATTACAGAGATTTGCTCACTGGGCCACCAAGCACTCTGCAGGCCCTTTACTTAGTTTATGAATTACACCACAGCTTACAATGCTAAAGATTATGCTACACAAATATAGACGAATTAATTAAACTTATGGTATATAAATTCGTTACTTGCCAAGCAAAACACTATTTGTATATGTACATTCAATAAATAATTAAAAGTATACCTTACAATTTTATGTTTTAAAACTTTAAAACCCCCTATAGCACATAAAAATGCAATAGTTACGAAAAACCGTGTCTTTTTATATTAATTTAAACCCAACGAGTGCGTAAAATAGCGCCTAGCACATTCAGAACAAAAAAATCTCCTTAGCTAACGAAGAGTGTTTCAAAAAAAAAAACTCAACTAATCAAATTTCATGTAAATGGAAAACCTTCTTTCTTTAGCCTTAAATTGGAATTTAATTGAACCTTATGCAAATTTTGTTAAATTGTCTTCCAAATTAAAAAATGTAGGTATGCAAAATGATATTTTTAAAAATTTCTTAGCTGGTTATAACATAAAGACTAAACACATAAGTTCAGATGTTCCATTAACAAAATTATGTTACCCAAAAAATTAAATTTTCCGAATTTTTATGGTGTATTTCCAAATTTGCGTTAATTTTGAGGCCCGTTTTAAATATTTTTTTTAAATATCTAATTTATAATACTTTTTCGAGTTTTAAAATTATTTTTATGCCCAAAAACCACATAATAATAAAAAAGTTCGTGCACAGTAGCATGCGTAATTTTTTCAAAATTTAATATTATAAACATGGCACATGCTGCGTCTGTTCTTACCTGACGCGAGGAGCGCCGTGACGCTGTTATTACCACGCTATCCGGAGAACTAATGGGACGCCTGGGAGGACGGCGCCTCGGCAAACGATAGACGCCTGGACCGGCCGCATCGATCGCTTTTATCCCTCTCCCAATTATTAGACGGTGTTTTATACATTTGCTAATATTATGAAACTGAATACCCTGAGTTTTCCACGCTTTTTGTATGAAAAATTCGTTTGAATGTGTCACGGGCTTTAATACCGAGTCAAAACAGAAATTTGTGTAAATATTAATGAAATGGCTTGGTCGTGTGTTTGAATTTAAAAATTCTGCGCCCTTTACAGATAAGTAGTGCAGAAATATCCCGTCAAGTTGATGAGAGCAGGACTAATCAGCGTCGGGTTTAGTAGTACTTATTAACGTTACGTGATGGCAGCTCGTTACAAAGCAGTTTTTTGAATCATTGGAACTACCTCTTACAGCAACCTACAGATTAAGTTAGTACAGTTATTTCTGTAGAATTTTTACAAAATTGTTTGTAGCTTTGTTCATCGTTAGGTGCCAGCACATGAAATATTATTGTACGACACACTCATCACACCAAAGAACAACTTTAACAAGAATGTTGTAAATTTTCTTTGTGCACCGTAACGCCTTTGCTTTTATTTAATAAACATGTAAGTACTTGATACGAATTCCGTTAGTAATAGCGATAATTCGTGAAAATAGTTAGCGTGAGGGGATTTTTTCGCGAGTGGTGCAAGTACTTTTGTTGGGTGTAAACAGGATTTTTTAGTTGTACTTGCAGCCGTGCGCTGTACAGTTGACAGTATTCCAAAATTTGCTAGTTCTAAGGGTTTTGCAAAGGTTTTCCTGTACCAAGTGGTTTGCAGAGCGCAGTTGTAAGTTGCAAAGTTCCTCCAGCAAACTCAAAAATATGTTATACAATTTCGATATGTCGTCAGAGTGACTCTGTGCGTTTTAATACTTTGATAATTGCACAGTCAACATCTGTACTCTTACCTACAGTTGATAGTTTTATTGCATTTTGATTTCCAGTGTCGTATTCGAGTTTAGCTCGTGTAATGGAGTTTTACTCATCCTTTGTCCGTGAAAATCACTTAGTTCAGGGTCGGTAGGAGTTTTGTCGAGATTATTTTTAGATTAGTGTAGATATTGGCTATGATTTAATTTGAGAACATTTTTACCACTAGGGAAAAATACGGCAACGTTTGCATATTAATTTTTATACATAATTAATGTATCATTGGAATTGTATATTTTTGTAAATAGTGTGAATCACTACAGACAAATATACCAAGAAATTCATTATTCACTGTTGCTAAACAGTAGAAAATCATGACTTCAACCTTCATCCATTAAATTGTCAGTTTCATTCAATCATGTTTTATCTTTCAGCCGTGCATCAAATACTAAGAGCAAATTGAAGATAAAAGGGCATGAGTGTCACTGGTAAGTGGAGTTGCCGTGAACACTTCGTCTATGGCAGATCCGGCTAACGCACCCGCTGCTGACAGCACGAGCCGCCGAAAGCGTGCGCTGCCTTTGCAGACACGTGCCGAGGTTAAGGAAGTTAAACGCCGCCGTACTTCTTCTCAAGAATCCCTAGCCACAGAACGAAGATCTTCACACAAGTCCGTCAAACACATTAAGGTACAAAATACACTATTTGCCCACATTCCTACCTTAAATTTTTCTGATCAAATCGTGCCACGACCTATAATTCGTGTTTTAACTATTAACACAAATGTAGATTCATTAAGTGTTGCAATAATAACGCAGGTTTGATTATTATTAAACATTTTGAAGTATGAATGCTTGAATGCACAACTATTTGTCATCTAAACAAGATATTGTGTTTGTGTGTCGTAATTTTTATCTTTATTGCCGTTTTAAGTTCGTTTTAGATTTCACGCAAGGAAACTATCAATCACTACTACTTTGTAATAAAATAATACTTTTGCAATAAATATGGCACATACTGTGTTTATGCTTTTATGATAATACTTCCATAATTATTTTTTTATGTATCAATTTTGTTTATGAAGCATTAGTTTATTGACACTCTGAGCTTATCCCTAGCATATCTAAAGAAGTGTTTACAAGGCAATTGCAATTTTTTTGTATCACGCTTCATAAGTTCAGTGTTATGATTGTACCATGATTTTAGGTGATAAAATGATCGATTAATTAATATAATTTTGTGTGATAACTGAACAAATTGGTTTTTCAAGGTTAACAAAAATAAAATAACGAAAATTGCTTGTTTTAATTGAATTAGATTCTTTAATTACTTGGGTTTTACATTGCCATAAAATTTGTTATATTGCTCAAGTTCATTGAGTTTGAAATAACAAACCTTTATAAACAAATCATTACATCACTGAAGGACAAGTTTATGTTGATGCAAGAAAGTTATCGTTCGATACTGCTTGTTTTAATAATATTCAATGAAATTGACTGCAGTGAACACAACTTCGATCGGAAATGGACGAGAAAGAATTTTTTTTAGTGGTTAAATTTGTGTTAATAAAATTAGTTTATTAACGAACTATTTAATATCTAATAGTTTTAACGTAAACGATTTTGTTTACACCGATGTATTGTTCTGTTACAGGTTAAATCGCCAAAAGCCGTGCTGGCCAACAACAGCAGCCATAGCCTACAATCTGTAGAAGGTCCGAGTACCTCGGCACGTTCACACGGAAACATATCTATCCCGCAAGTTCCGATACACAAGAAAAGACACAGTCTTATACCGGTCCTAAAAACTCGTCGTTCTTCACATTCTAACGCGCTAAGTGCTTCAGAACCGTCTGCTTCGACTTGCACAGCTACCACCAAACCTTTCAAGCACGAAGGGGACTCGAAATATATCGAAACTAACTTAAAACACAAGCTAAACAGTACTTCTTATAAGCATAGTAACGAAGATACGATTTGCTCGTCAGATTCCGATAAAAATACCCATCTAAATAACCAGACTTCTAAATCTAGTTCTAAACACAAACTTAAAAAATCTATAAATAAGTTTCCCAAAGGTGTAAACGACCTACATATACCCACAAGCAGTAGTACCAATACTTCCAAGTACAACAACCAAGACAGCACCAAACACAAATATTCCCCCGGGAAATACCTTAAAGAAAAGTATAGCAGTAAATATAAGGCAACAAAACCCGTGAACTCTGAACTGTCGACCACTAATAAACTAAAGAACCTTCGAAAAAAATCATCGGAGCCGGTGGAACTGAAAGTCAGCGCGTCCGATCATCTCGAACAGCCTAGTACAAGTTTAAATTTAAGTAACCAAACGGATTTGTCAATTTCGAATCCCCCATCTCAGTTTAACGCCACATATCCACGAACTTGTCATAAGTATCCGCTGCGTAGCCAGGGGAGATTATCGGCGGATCAGTCTATAGCCGTTCAATTAGTACGAAAGGCCACAGAAAAACGGAGGAATCGTGAATTAAAAGCACTGGGGGCGAGCAGCAGTCAAGCAACGCGAGAGGATCAGGAACCGTCTCGCCTTACTCGCAGTGGAGCAGTGTTGCGGCGCAGCACAAGAAACAGCAGAGGTGAGCAAAACGCATTTTACTAACCATACGACTCTAGCAACATTCAATACTCAGTTTTTATTATTTTATTTAGTCATGGGTCTGTTGAGTTGTGTTGTGCTGACTTTTTTCCATGTTTTTCTGTCTTGTGCTAGCTTTTTTGTCTTTCCATTTAATGTTTCCATCCGCTGCTGCTTTTTTTAAATCGTCTTGCCAGGTTTTTCTCTGTCTACCTCTTTTGTTTTTTATCTTATTTAGTCATGAGTCCTTCTACTGTTAGGTGGAGGACTGTTAAGTTGTGCTGACTTTTTCCATGTTTTTCTGTCTAATGGTGCCTGTTCACGTGAGAGTAAACTACTCTCGATAGCAGCGTCGCCAAGGATACAGCCAATCGCGAGTTACTCTCAGGGGCTGTATCCTTGGCGACGCTGCTATCGAGAGTAGTTTACTCTCACGTGAACAGGCACCTTTATGCTAGATTTTTTATGTCTTTCCATTTGATGTTCTGTCTGTTGCTGCTTTATTAACTTCGTCTTGCCAGGTTTTCTCGGTCTACCTCTTTTGTTTTTTATTTTATTTAGTCCTGAGTCCTTCTTCTGTTAGGTGTAGGACTGTTGAGTTGTGTTGTGCTGACTTTTTCCATGTTTTTCTGTCTTGTGCTAGCTTTGTTATGTCTTTCCATTTGATCTTCTGTCCGTTGCTACTTTTTTAACTTCATCTTGCCAGGTTTTTCTCGGTCTACCTCTTTTGTTTTTTTCCTGTGATCTTGCTTCAAAGGCTTTTTTGGTTAACCTTTCTTCCTATAAATGTGACCCAACCATCCCAGCTGTCTTGTATTTTTGTTTCAACTGATTTTATCTTTAATTATTCTCTATATGTTGCATTTCTGATTCTATCTCTTTTGGTTTTTTCTTCGATTTTTCTTAGAAATCCCATTTCTGCTGCATTCACTAGACTACTATTTTTTTTGTTTGATTTCTTTAATTACTCCATCTGTAACTACTGAGAATAATAATGGACTGAGCACGCATCTTTGTTTCAAGCCCTCTTTTGTTTTAAACTCTACAGATTCTTCATTTTGGGTTCTTAATCGCTTTTGTTATGTCGATTGTTTCTATTTCTATTCCCTTCCTTCTTAGGCCCCTCCGTACGTATTTCCTTTTGATTTTATCGAATACTTTCTCAAGTCTATAAAACATATATGTATTTCTTTGTTTTTTGTTAAGCTCTTTTCGATTGTTTGTCTTGATATAAAGACTGGGTCTTGTGCACTCCTTCCTTTTCTGAAATCTTATTGTGATTTCTATTTTTTCTCTTAATCTGCCTTCCATTACTCTTGCCAGTATTTTCCCTGGTACACTCATTAATGTTGATCCTCTATAGTTGAAACAATCCCTTTGGTCTCCTTTCTTGTGTAATGGTAGGATTATTCCTGTGTTCCAATCCCTTGGTACTTTTCTTGATTCTACTGCTTCTTTCCCTAATTCTTCCATGTATTTAATCATTTCCGGTGTAAGACCTGCGACTTTTCATATCTTTAATTTTGCCATTGGTTTTTCTAATTCTTCCATTGTAATCCTCGTTATCCCCTGATAATTTAATACTCAGTTTTTATTAGATCGTTCGTAAATGTTTGCATAAAATACTACAGTGCATGACATAATTTAATGGTTAAATTATCACAAATAAACCCACCCACTCGAAAATTACACAATGATTTTGTACAGCTCACAACATCTTTTCAAAGGCTAATTAAAACAGATAATCGAGTGGACGTATCTATAGCAAATAATTGTAGCTTCCTTCATTATTGTGTATTATCAGTTATTGCATTTGGAAATTCCACGTCTTAATGCAATTTGTCCAGGTTGTCTGCCGAATGTTTTATTGTTTTGCAGAATGAGTAATTGATTGATTCTAAGGAAAAGTCTAAACACACGTATGTTTAGTTAGATATGTGCTGTGCCCATTTTAACGTGGTTAAAGTTCATTCTTACACTGAAATTATCAACTTATAATCTATCACTGTTTATGATAGCAATATTTTGGTGATAACTTATCAGTTGCTGCTCAACTTACAGAGGTGCAGCATTATTAAATCGAGCAATAAGTTTTTACGTTGTTTTGTACTGGCAATAGTACAGTAAGTGTTTTTTTAAAGCAAAATTTATAGGTTTATTGTCGTTTTGAGTGTGTGCAAAATATGCTTGAAAATTGCATTTATTGTACATTCAAGAAAAAAGCTTCTTTGTTTTCGAGGCTGTTAATTTAATTGTTATCTTTTTTTTAATTAAACATAGCTTTAAAAGATGCGATCGAATCATAACAAGAGTTATCTACAAAGAAAATTGTTGTTAGCGTTGTTGTAAATTGATTAACTAATCATTCAAAGCTGAAGTAAGGAAATTAATTACGGTCAATTGCTTAAAAATAGTAAGCAAAATTATCCTTGCTATTAATGTGGAACAATGGCAAATTTATTGTTGCTAATTAAGAAATAATTAATTTTAATTTTTTTTTGGGCCATTGAAGGAAATCTATTACCAAGTTAACAGTTAAATATTTATACCAGGGATTGAGAAATGAACCGAAACGATAAACTAAATTAGCCGAAATTTTTATAAGAACGAAAACAAAATTATTTTTCTTCGTTCTAGATTGAAATCGAAATAAATAATTTCTATTGCAGGTTTTAATCACTATTTAAAATTTATTTATTGAAACACAAATGGTGATTTACCGTTGGTGCTTTGGGGGACCCCCCTGGGGCAGTAAAATACCTCACTTGAAACAAATGAACTTAGTTTTTGTCATGTTTTTAGATATAGATTGTGTGTACATTTTTATTAAACAAAGTTATGCTTTTACACCTGATGGGCGCAAAGTTATTCTAAATAAAATACACAAAGTTTATTTGAATTGGTGTTAATTATGTTTAAGAATTTAGTAAATTAGTCAATCTAATATGGCATTTCGCCTAGTCCAAAATGAGTCGTCCATAAGGGTCAAAATCCATATCACAATTATTAATTTAGCCCAGCATACTGCAAATTTTTTTGGTGCGCACCCTTACTTTAATGACACAGGATTAGCGCGCACCCCAACATCAAAAATCACAAAATTATGCTGTGGAAATGGAAATATTAATTTATTAAGAATTATAACGCACACCCCAGAAATTATCTCGCGCACCCCTGGGGTAACTAAATATTTTTCGTTTTTAGTCCTTTAACTCTTGGACAAATCGTATATTTAATCTGCACTACCTTCCTTGTAACAGATAATTTTATCTTTGAATTAACAACTTTTTACTGTACAGGGAAATAATTATCTGTTTACTTAACGTCCTACTTCAGCTGTTAACTGATAAAGGTTTACTTCTAAACTTAACTTTCTGTGAATGTATTTAAGGATTTAAGCTATAAATCATACAAAAAGCACATGTACCCGCTCTAAAAAGATACTGATGAAATGTTTTCGTTTTTAATTGTTAAATTTGTTTTAAATTGGTATGAAATAGTTTTGCAAAATAATTTTGATTTATATGGAATTAAAACGCAGGTTTTAAGGGATCATGATCGTCGTTTGTTTGAGTTATTTCTTATTGATAGGAAGTAGTTTTTTTGGGATTATTTTGGTGTGTATGTGAATAATTGTTTGTGTTCTTGCAGGTCACAGCACAACAACGGGTTCCTGTGCGAGTTCGAGTGGTGCTAGTGGCAGCGGCAATAGCTCGAGACGAGCAGCCCGCCAGCATAAGGTGGGGGCCGCAGCCCCTGCACCACTCTCAACCCCGGCACCGCACGCTGCAGCTGCTATGGCTGCAGAGCAACCTGATATGCCCAACAATGGTCTAGCAGGTAACTCACATTTTAATACCATAATGTTTTTCACGAATAATAAATTGAAACTTCTTCTTCTTAATCGGTTCCTCTTGTACCTTTCGGTGTCGAGGTATGCTTTTCTAATTCTGTATTAAGTTTCTCCACTCCTGCCCATCGTTAGCTAATTGTGGCACATCTCTCCAGCTGACTCCTTTTTCTTCTAGCCTCTGCCTCACTTCTTTTTCCCATTTTATTCTTTCTATTAAGCGAGATACCCAGGTATCCCATCGTATTTGGGCCACCCTGTACGTGAGAATGGATACGTACAGTGCATTAAAAACTCGCGTCTCCATTTCTTTTGATATCTCCTTCTTGCTTATCAAACATTTATTAGTGGCATATAAATTGGAACTTGAAAAATAATTTTATATTTCGAGTCTAAATTAAGGTAACCGACTTCTTGAAATTGAAAGGGCAATTTGAAAGTGCTCCCAAGAGGAGTAAAGTTAGTCACATCTGAACATTAATGGTGCCTGTACACCTGAGAGTAAAGTACTCTCGAGAGTAGCGTCGCCAAGGATACAGCCAATCGCGAGTTACTCTCAGGGGCTGTATCCTTGGCGACGCTACTCTCGAGAGTACTTTACTCTCAGGTGTACAGGCACCATTAGACTGTTTACATTGTATATGCGAGGGTGCTGTGATTTCAAATTTTAAATTATCTGTCATAATTGAACAATCATTTTCAAAACTCAGATAAGAAATTTTCATACAAAAAAATAATTTCCCTTCTCTGTTATTCGCTCAATTTTCACACAGTAACAGATACACCCACGGCGCAATGAAACACGACAAATAACTCTCGTGAAATATTCACCCTGTGATGGATTTGTTTGAACTACTGTTCGAAATTTGTGAAGTGCAAGGTAATGACAGTTTCGTTTTTATCTTGTGCCGTGACGTCGTTTCGGTTTCAGCCTCTGAGGAACCACCTTCACCTCAAGAAGCGACCCAAGCTTTAGCTAGCAGCGGCGGCCCGTCCGGTCCCGGTGCCGATTCCGAAAGCGACGATAGTGAAGTCGGGCGTCTGCAAGCTTTGCTCGAAGCCAGGGGATTGCCGCCGCATTTGTTTGGGGCCCTGGGACCTCGTATGCAACATTTGTTACATCGCAGCATGGGAGCAAATAGTTGTAAGTAATATAGAAAGGGTTTTGCAAAGTGATATTATACGGAAGACTTTTACTGTTACAGCCGCTACGAAAGCGCAGCAGCTTCTGCAAGGCCTTCAAGCTACCGGCGATGAAGGACAACAGCTACAAGCCGTCATAGAAATGTGCCAGATGCTCGTCATGGGTAACGAAGACACCCTTACGGGTTTTCCTGTCAAACAGGTCGTACCTGCCCTTATAAGTCTGTTACAAGTAGAACATAATTTCGATATGGTGAGTACTACAAATTAGTCCGTTCTGTGAGATAATGATTGTTAATACGCGAATGTGTTAATACGCGAATATGTTAATACGCGAATATGTTGATACGCGAATATGTTAATACGCGAATGTTCTTCTGCGCAGATGAACCATGCTTGTCGTGCCCTTACATACATGATGGAAGCGCTTCCACGTTCTTCAGCTGTTGTGGTAGACGCGGTTCCTGTGTTTCTAGAGAAGCTTCAGGTGATCCAGTGCATGGACGTGGCGGAACAGTCATTGACGGCCCTCGACATGCTCTCACGTCGTCATTCCAAAGCCATACTGCAAGCGGTAGGTACTCTTAGAATTCGTCCGTTAGTCGACGGTACATTTTTTTTTAATCGTTCACAGCGCGGAGTTCAAGCCTGCCTGATGTACCTGGACTTCTTCTCAATCAATGCCCAACGCAACGCCCTGTCTATAACGGCGAACTGCTGCCTGAATCTGACCTCCGAAGAATTTCAATTTGTTACCGAATCTCTGCCGTTGCTGGCGAACCGTCTGACTCAGCAGGACAAGAAGAGCGTCGAGTCCGTCTGTCTGGCTTTCTCGAGACTGGTCGATAGCTTCCAGATGGAGCCGTCTCGTCTGCAGGAAATCGCGAGCACTGAGCTGTTGACCAATATGCAGCAGTTGTTGGTCGTCACGCCGCCGGTCATCAGCACCGGGACGTTTATTACTGTGCTCCGAATGTTGTCCGTTATGTGCGCTAGTTGTCCCGACCTCGCCCTTACGCTGCTCAAGCAGAATATCGCGGAAACCTTGCTGTATCTGTTGACAGGATCTGCCGAAGTCAGCCAGGATGAAGTGGAATTGGTGCCGAGGTATGAGTGGTTAATTTTTTTTTTTAAGTAATTTGACAGAAAATATAAGAACTGTTTCCTAGCAAAAACTTGGAGAGATGTCAAAAAATTAAAAGTTGACTATCGCTCTCAATAAACATTTGAAGGTATATCAGGAAACAAATGCCACCAGTTAATTGTTTTTATTTCATCATAGGTGAATGATAATTTTCATTTAATTATCGTTTTGCGTCTTATACTTTCTGGCATTTTCATGACAATCGAATTATTTTGGAGCTGTGTGTAAACAATTCAATAAATGTGACACTCACTGTACAGTGTGGTCTCAATTCAATGGGAATACATGTGTATCTCGCTTAATAGACAAGATAGAGAAACGATTAAATTACCAAAAATGTGCAGCTTTTTGAGACAAACTCGGAACAGTCTTCAAAAATATTTTAACATTTCCAGTTTTTGAGTTATTAAAAAAAAAGTGTTTTTTTGTCATGTTAATAATGTGCCATATCTCCGTTATTGTTGTAAATATTGTAAAAATGTATGGAGATTATTTTTAGATATTTTTATGTAGAATTCGACTATACAAAAAAAAATTACACTCGCCGATAAAATGTTATGACCACAACCTTACCTTTTTTTAAATGGAAGCTATAGTTGGCTGTGACTTAATTAAATTATTTTTTATTTAATTCCAAATGGTGCCTGTCCACGTGAGAGTAAACTACTCTCGATAGCAGCGTCGCCAAGGATACAGCCCCTGAGAGTAACTCGCGATTGGCTGTATCCTTGGCGACGCTGCTATCAAGAGTAGTTTACTCTCACGTGGACAGGCACCATAATGTTTATCACAACAACAAATTAAAAGCCTTCATAACTTGTACCAAATGAGTTTTAAAAAATTTTACACCTTGTTTTGTTTTTGTTTTCACAGCCTACTATAATTTTCTTTATAAAAAAAACTAAAAAACCTTCATAACTTACGTACTATTGAAAATAACTACTTGAACCCTTATATATTTGAAATGACAAAAAAATAAGGAATTTAAATAGGTCATAGCCAACTATAGCTTCCATTGAAAAAAATTTAAGTTTGTCAGCTTTTTATCAGCGAGTGTAATTTTTTTTTTTTTTTAGTATAATTGAATTCTACATAAAAATATCTAAATAATAATCTTCATAAATGTTTTCGATATTTACAACAATAATGGAGATATGACACATTATGAAAATGCCAAAAAACATATTTTTTTCTAATAACTCAAAAACCGGAATTGATAGAATATTTTTGAAAACGGTTTTGAGTTAGTCTCAAAAAACTGCACATTTTTGGTATGTTTATCGTTTCTCTATCTTGAATAGTAAGCGAAATACCCATGTAACTCCATCGAATTTGGATCACCCTGTACAATAATTTTTTTTTTTTTTAAATTAGGCTAAGTTATATTTTTTTATAGGCAACCACAGGAACTTTATGAAATAACGGCCCTTATTGGAGAGCTTATGCCAAAGTTACCGTCCGACGGTATATTTAGTGTTGATGTTCTTCTGGAACGTCCTCTAGCCATCTACAAGGAACAGCCTTCATGGCAGTGGCGTGATGACCGCGGCATGTGGCACGCTTACAACGCGATGGACAGTCGAACCATCGAGGCAGCCCACATAAGTGGAGACGATGAAGTCAGTTTAAACACCTTAGGACGCACTTATACCATTGATTTCCATTCTATGCAACAGATTAACGAGGACACAGGCACCTCGAGACCCGTGCAACGACGTTTCGCGTCTGCTAACGCCCAATCGAACTCGTCCGATTCAATCCATTCCGGCGCTCAGTCCGTTGCGGCGAACAGAGACGCCCGCGTCGCCTGTCTCCGCGAAGAGCATGGCCTGGCCGCCTCGTTCATTCGATCGCTGTTTTCCGTTCTGTACGAGGTGTACTCGTCGAGCGCGGGACCCGCAGTCCGCTGCAAGTGTCTCAAAGCGCTGCTCCGAATGGTGTACTACGCGAGCCCCGAATTACTCAAGGAGGTACTCAAAAATCAGGTCGTTAGCAGTCACATTGCCGGCATGATGGCATCGAGCGATTTACGGATCGTCGTGGGCGCATTGCAGATGGCTGACATTCTGATGAACAAACTGCCGGACGTCTTTGGAGTGCATTTCCGTAGGGAAGGAGTCATGCACCAAATTACTCAGCTTGCAGATCCCGAGGTGAGTTACGGAATTTAATTCAATTTCGTTGCCGTCGAAGTGTCGCTAAATTGTTGGTGTAGATAAATTTGCATGTTGTGTTAATGCTGCGGTGTTTTAATTTGTAATATTAACGAAACGTGACGTGCTTGTCCAGGTGCCATTAGGTGTGAGTCTTCCAAAATCGGGTAATTCTAGTACTATCTCATTTTCTACCTCCATAAATGATTCTCAGCCTGGTCCATCGCAACCGTCGAGCAGTAGCAGTTTGACCACTATTAATGGTACTGCGACGCTTACACCGGCCGGAACTCCAGGTCCACCGTACTTTACATCAACACCAGATGGTCATCGAGTTGGAGAGGCAGAAGTAAGCAACCACTTTTAGAATATTTCGTTCTATTGCAAAGTTTATTTTGAAAAATTCGTAACCCCCTTTTAGGCCCTAAATAAATTTTATTAATTAAAAAATATATATAATTCACTTTATTAACTTAAAATATCATAAAATGAACAAAAAAATCTGTAATTTGTTTTTTTTTTAATAGATTAAAAAAGTCGGTGGCTTAACCCAGTGGCGTACGCAGAAAAATATTTCAGGAGGGATATTGTTTTTATTGACTAATTTAAAATTAATCAGTATAATTTTTGCAAATGAAAACAATATCCCCCCTGAAATATTTTTCTGCGTACGCCACTGGTTTCTTGCAATTTACCACTGTTTGACAAGTCAACTTACACCATGCAAAACATTTAAACGAAATTTTATTATTCACACCTATCTCAGTACGAACTGTTGTTTTCCGCCAAGAGATGGTGCTATAAGACATAGCATGGGCGTCTGCAGAAAATTTTCCAGGGGGTAGCATAGAGTCAAATAATAATATATAATAATTTTAATTTAATTTTTTAGTTTTTATGATTTTTTACAAGTACTATTTTTACTCGATCCCAGGGGGGGCAAGTGCCCCGTTTGCCACCCCCCCTGCGGTCGCCCATGAGATATAGGGTAGCTATAGTGGTTTTAAAGCGTGGCCGCAGGGTACCATGTAATAAATTATTTAAAAGGTGATTTCTTGGTGAAACCACTAGGAACAAAAGGGTTAAATCGTCATACGAATGCAGTCTCCACCTTCCCCCAATTTTAAGTAAAATAAAATTGTGACATTTGTAAACCTTTTTTAAAGGCAATGTTAATGCTGAAAAATTAAACTGAAAATGTTGTAATTACCTTTGAAGATAAGATCAATCATTGTATGTTAACTTTTGCAAAAAAAAATCTTTAAGCAGTAAAAAAAAATTATAATTTTACCAAAACACAAAGTGGATACTTTTGTGTTATATTTTATATTATGTATGTTTATTTGCAGGTACGATCACCAAGTCCTTCTTATGTACGTTTAAGCGATGTTTTAAAAAGAAAACGTGCCTCCAAACGATCTGGTGGAAGCAGCAGCAGCCGCTCAAAGTCAAGACACGATGATTTGCCTCTCTCGCCGTCGCTTATGCAAGACCTATTTACCAAAGCAGCATCTTTGGGTGCTGGAACACCAAGGTAAGCTCCCCAAATAATATGCCGTATGTGTCTCGACAACTGGGTATATTATTTTCAGTAATTCGTCAAGGCCCCGTTTTACCGGATCTAGTTCCAAAACGTCCAGTTTCTTGTCGAACCTAAATCCAGCCCGCTGGGGTAGAAGTATGAATTCGTCTTCCCACGATCGCACCTTCAGCAAAGACATGCTTAACAGTTGCCTTGGCAAGTCTGCCTCTAATTCTAATCTTACCGCCGGTAATCGAGAGAAGACTCGTACGTGGATTAGGGAACAGGTATGCGATATTTAAAAAAAAATTCAACGACATGCTCGACTGACGATTTGAACGTTTTTCAGGCTGCAAAATTCATAGAAGCACATTCTGAAAACGAACTTCAAGGACCCCCGCACCCGGCCATGAACGTGTTGTCCCGTCTAACGTCCGCCATTCAGAAGCTACCTACCGTTGACTGTGATGAAGCTTTAAGAGACTTGCGCGGCATACTGATGGAGTCGGACATTTCTCCGTTCGAAGTGAACCATTCGGGACTCATAAAGGCTCTGCTGACATATCTGGCCGACCTGAACGGCGCTGTGGAACGTGAGCAACGTCTGCGGATATTCTTGAACGTTTTCGCCGGAACGCCTTTGGAGATAGACGCAATAGATATATCGCAGTTCAATTCCGCCTGGATGGGGGCCCTTGTCACTAAACTCAGTGGATGCGTGTCACAGCTGGAACAGTTCCCTGTAAAAGTGCACGACTTTCCGGCGAGTTCGGGAGCTGGTCGAGGTGGCACTAGTGCTCTTAAATTTTTCAACACGCACCAATTAAAGGTAAAATCATTATATTTTTTTATGAGCCTGAGCAGAGTTAGGGAAGCCAATACAAATTACCAAAGTCCAACAGTTCGTAGGGGGCTCCAGGACCCAACTGTGTTGCAATTATTTTTGTCTTGTTAATATCATTATTTGTCAATTGTTTCTGCTATGTTGCATTTGTTTTCATCTTTAAACAATTGACTATTAACAAGACTATGTTGCTCTATATCGTTATTTGTCAATTGTTTCTTCTATGTTGCATTTGTTTTCATCTTTAAACAATTGACAATTAACAATACATACCATGTTGCTCTATATCATTATTTGTCAATTGTTTCGTCTATGTTGCATTTGTTTTCATCTTTAAACAATTGACAATTAACAATACCATGTTGCTCTATATCATTATTTGTCAATTGTTTCTTCTATGTTGCATTTGTTTAAACAATTGACAATTAACAATACCATGTTGCTTTATATCATTATTTGTCAATCGTTTCGTCTATGTTGCATTTGTTTTCATCTTAAAACAATTGACAATTAACAATACCATGTTGCTCTAAATCATTATTTGTCAATTGTTTCGTCTATGTTGCATTTGTTTTCATCTTTAAACAATTGACAATTAACAATACCATATTGCTCTATATCATTATTTGTCAATTGTTTCGTCTATGTTGCATTTGTTTTCATCTTTAAACAATTGACAATTAACAATACTATGTGGCTCTATATCATTATTTGTCAATTGTTTCGTCTATGTTGCATTTGTTTTCATCTTTAAACAATTGACAATTAACAGCACTATGTTGCTCTACACGTCCCTTTTTTTTATATGCCCATCCTTGTTACATATTTGTTGTAAATCATTTGGCTGATTTATCGAACTGCTTTTGTTTTTGTTACAGTGTAACCTTCAGCGCCATCCCGACTGCTCGAATTTGAAACAATGGAAAGGCGGTACGGTGAAGATCGATCCTCTAGCTCTAGTACAGGCAATAGAACGTTATCTTGTGGTGAGGGGCTACGGAAGGATACGTGATAAGGATAGTGTAGACAGCGACGATGGAGATTCCGACGATGATATCGACGATACTCTAGCCGCCGTAGTTATTTCTCAGTCTGGGGCCAAACATAAGCTACAGTTTCTTATCGGTAACCAGGTGCTGCCGTACAACATGACCGTTTACCAAGCTATTCGTCAGTTTAGCAACAACGGAAATGACCAAAGTGAAACCGATACTGATAACGAAACGCCATTAGGTGAGTTTTGATTGTGTGACAGTGTGTCGGTAAAATTTTAAAATTGGCTATAAATGAGAGTTAAAACTTTGCTTTTAATTAAGTAAGGTTTGGGGTTTTAATTAATTAACCGCTTAATGCACAGGTTTGGTAAATATTTTTGACATTGACTGAATAAATTTGTCAATTACTAAATTAATATAATCTCTATGCAGAACAACAGTCAAGAAAATCATCTGAGTTTTTGTCACCTATACCAGTAGATCAAATGCAAATTTTTTTGTGAAGAAATAAAACAATTGAAGTCGGTTATTGTTTTTTCCATGGCAACATTGATTTTCATTTTCGATTTTCCAATTTTTTTAATTATTTCGCTTATTTTTGTAAATAAACATATAAAATAACATATCATTGTAAATATAAAAAAAAAAACTTTACATCTGTCTTCATCCTAGTGTTGTCACCAGTGGCGTAGCGACGGGTGGGCTAGTGGATATCGATGCCCCGGGCGCCAGTCTTGGGGGAGGGGGCGCTGCGAAGACAAAATATTTTTGCGTTAATTTTACTTATTTAAAGCCGTAAAACTAAAATGCCATTATTATTTTAAAATTTGTTCTCATTTTCATTACAAAATATTTGAATAAATAACACATTATTTTACTTAAAACTCGCAACTACAATAAAAATACGTACAAGGGGGGGGCGCAAAAAAATAATATGCCCCGGGCGCCATTTACCCTCGCAACGCCACTGGTCACCTGTTAAACTGTGAATACCATCTGGCAATTATTCTATTCAATATGAACATAAATAATATTTAATGGTGCATGTTAACTTATTTTAGTTTTTACTCAAAAACTAGGTTTTTCAGCAAAAACTAAAGAATAAAATAAAATTCTAAAACAAGCTTTAAAAAAAACCAACAGGGGTCGCTTCTTTCAGCCCCCTGTGAAGGTGGGAGATGATTGAAAATATTAGTTTAAGAAACCTTTCAATAAGTACAAAACATCTACCAAATAACATTCTCCTACATTTATCCAAAATTTAAGAAATTAAATAAAAACCTAATTTTATCGCCCGCTTTAGGGGGGGGGGGGTAACTCCGAAAGGGTACGTCTAAAGAAAAAGTTTTTTTATATAAGCCCCCCCTTAATTTTCAATAAGGAATCACCTCCCGAATTTTTTCGCAATATTTGGGAAACACCCTGTATATTGTTCTTTTTTTCCTTTTAGGAAATGCAGGAATATGGGTTCAGACCCACACAATTTATTACCGACCGTTGCGAGACGAACCAAGTATTGCACATAAATCTAGTAATAGTAGTACTTCAAGTCATTCTAGTAGAAAAGGTAAAGGGGCTAGCAACAAGAGCACGTCACGCCGCAAGGGAGATGACCTCTGGAATGGTAACATTCCGTCCGTGTACCGTTTAACGTCTCCTAAATCTGTGTTACTTTTAGAAGGATCTGTGCCATCTATACAATCACCTCTTTCGCCATTCCTGGCAACCTCTCTACCGGAAACCGTTACGATCCAAGATGCCTCGTTGGATGTGTTATGCCTTTTACGTATACTCCACGCTGTTAACTTGCACTGGAACTCCTTATATCCTGCAGTAGAGTACAAACCGATTCTTCCCACTTCGGACTTCTTAAATAGTAAAATAGCGGCTAAAGCCAGTAGGCAGTTGCAGGATCCCCTGGTGATAATGACGGGAAACTTGCCCGGCTGGCTGCAGCAGATAGCGTCCGTTTGTCCGTTCTTGTTTCCCTTCGAAACGCGCCAGTTGTTGTTTTACGTTACATCCTTTGATAGGGACCGTGCCTTGCAGAGACTCTTAGATATGTCGCCGGAACTAAGTTCTGCCGACTCGCAGGAACGTGTGACGCCACGTTTGGACCGTAGAAAACGTACTATATCGAGAGACGACATATTGAAACAGGCCGAACAGGTTATCCAGGACCTGGCCAGCTCCAAGGCCCTCCTCGAAGTGCAGTACGAGAACGAGGTCGGCACGGGACTTGGTCCCACACTAGAATTTTATGCTTTGGTGTCGAGAGAATTGCAACGAAAAGAATTGGAGCTGTGGTACGTTCCCTCCGACGCCCCGACTAGTGATTACGCATTTAACATGAGCGGGTTGTTCCCGTCGCCGCTATCAAGAAGCGCTAAAGTCAGTCAAATCAGTAAAGTCAAGACGAAGTTCCGGTTTTTGGGGAAGTTCATGGCGAAGGCCGTTATGGATTCGAGAATGGTAAGGAATTTTTTTTGTGAATTTTCCTTAATCGTGTTGAACGTTGCATAATTATTTTCAGCTGGATCTTCCATTTTCTCTCACGTTTTACCGATGGTTGCTCGGCCAAGAACACTGTTTAACTCTTGCGGATTTGTTTCACGTGACACCCGATATATACAAGAACCTTAGGAAAATGCAACAACTCGTTCGGGAAAGAGATCTAATATTGGCCGACACGGAATTAACATTAGCCGAAAAGAATGTTCAGGTAATTTTTTTAATTTTTTTAAAACTTCTGTTGTTCACCAACACAGTAGGCAAAGCTATTTAGAATTGCAATAACTATGGATTCAAACGATGTAAATTGATGGAATTGTTAACTTTCCCCATTACTATATTGTGCGTATTATCGTATATGTTTGTGTATTAAAAGATTAAAGGATCGCTCCAGATGTTCTAATTAACCTCATTTTTGTAAATGACATCTGTCAAAATGACATTTCATGCACTTGTTTATGACACGGTCTACTATTCAGGTTAGGAAGCCAGTCAAAAAGTTGGGAACTTTTCGACATACATTTCCGCTAGATGGCGATAAGTCTATGAACCGTTTACCATAAATTTTCGCTAGATGGCGATAAGTCTAAAACCAGTGCTTGCACTAAGTGGGATCTTAATTTTTAACAAAACTGACTCAAAAATTTGTTTAAAACATTTTTATATACATCCTCAGATTGTATTTGGTGTTGTCTTCTTACAAATACTGTTAATGTTTTTGTTTTTGTTTGTCACAGATTGAAAAACTCCAGTACGACGGTTGCAGCTTAGAAGACATCGGTGTGGATTTCGTTCTGCCCGGCGTGACCAACATAGAACTAATGAAGAACGGTCGCACGACCCTGGTCACGACTCACAACCTCCACCAATATGTAAACCTCGTGAGTCACTGGTTTCTGGTCGAAGGCGTATCACGTCAGATGGAGGCCCTGCGAGAGGGCTTCGAGTCCGTGTTCCCGCTGCAAAATCTAAGGATGTTCCAGCCGGAGGAGCTCGAGGCGGTTTTCTGCGGTAGCCCGAGAGATAACATCGCAGGATGGGATGTCAAAACGTTAATGGAATGTTGTCGACCTGATCATGGTTATACTCCAGATTCCCGCGCGATACAGTTTCTGTTTGAAGTGCTCAGTTCCTATAATCGTGATGAACAACGGATGTTTGTTCAGTTCTTGACTGGAAGTCCACGATTACCTGTTGGAGGTAGGTTGTCTTTTGTTTATTTCTAAAAAATCTCATTTGTTTGTCAGGTTAGGTAACTTATTAACATTGTTATGCATTGTAATTTATTGACTACATTAGTTTAATTGAGGTAATTTATTAACTTTGTTAGGCAAGGTAATTGATTGACTTTGTTAGGCAAGATAATTTATTGGCTTTGTTGGGCAAGATAATTTATTGACTTTGTTAGACAAGGTAATTTATTGACTACATTAGTTTAATTAAGGCAATTTATTGACTTTGTTAGGCAAGGTAATTTATTGACTGTTAGGCATGATAATTTATTACATCTTTGTTTATTGAAGGTAATTTATTGACTTTGTTAGGCAAGGTAATTTATTGACTTTGTTAAGGCAAGGTAATTTATTGACTTTGTTAGGCATGGTAATTTATTGACATGGTTTCTCTTGTGTTAGGTTTCAAGGCGTTATCACCACCATTAACTGTAGTGCGTAAAACATTAGAACCAAATCAGAGTGCAGACGACTTTCTTCCATCTGTGATGACGTGTGTGAACTACCTTAAACTTCCAGATTATTCCAGCATCGAAGTTATGCGTGAAAAGCTACGCATCGCAGCGTCAGAGGGCCAACTGTCGTTCTATCTATCGTAAACTGACTTGTAATAAAGTGATTTGATTTGATCTTAAGAACTCATAATAAATATAGTGTAAATTTTGTGAAATGATGGTGAAAATCATCTAAAAACTTGCAGATAATATAGTGGTTGTTTATACAATCATTTCTTTATGATGTCTTTTTTATTAAGATGTTCGTTAGCCCCTTAATGTTTATAATTTAATTAGATTCGTTTATCATAAATGCAGGTGTCATCTTTTCCCTGTTCTGTTTTGTGATTTCTTTTTCTTGTTTGTTTATGTATTAGCTGGTGTTGAATTTTATTTTGCGCTGTGGGTAAGCGCGCCCCGAATATAAATTTGTTTTGTTTTGGTTGGAATCGTCATCCATTTGAATCGAATGAAAATTGATTTTTATGAATACTTAGGTACTATGGAAACTTGTATATTTATTGTTTTTTTTTTGCGAATACTTGGCACCTGTACGATTTTGGGGTTTGTTGCAGCATTTTGGTGGGGCCACGACTGTTTTGTGCAATGGACACAAAGTGAGTGATAGTTTACGCAACGAACTGTGAGCACGATGTGCGACATATTGCCAAATGTATAGTTTATTATCTACCGCTGCAATTCTATTGCCTCTCTTATGGCCTTTAATTTGCAGCTCCGTAATAACTTAACTTTGTAGTCTGTAAGAAGTCAAGTGCAACTGTATTGTTTCAATAAAGTTTGTATACTAAATTACGATGTTTACGATTTCAATTTTTAAGGCTCTTAGCAGAAAATTGTATTTATAAATACAGATAATTAAAAGAAAGTTAAAACGTTGAAGAGTTAGTGACACAAATTATTATGAATTCAAGAACATTGCTCTAAATTATTTTTGGGTAAATTAATACACGATCAAACCATTGAATAAAAAGATAAAGGAAGGAGCATTTTAGCGATCTTAAGGCGTCCAGGTTAGCCTCTCAATATGGCGGATGCATGTTTCCGCTTCTCAGTGACGTATCTAACATTTTTAAATATGTATTGATTAATTTAAATATTTGCTTTGTTTTGACTTGAGCCTGTTATTTACTTATTTATTTCTTGTTTTGTGGTTGAGGGAACTCAAAAAACGACAGCATATTACAATATTTGGATTGTTTATTATGAGATTTAAAAAATATACTGTACAGAAATGCACGCCACTGATGTGACATACCATTTTGACAACCACATCAAATTTTCAATACACTACAAAATATTAATGTCAACTTACCTATGAAACGTAATCTTTTAATCTTCAACATTTTTGGACCTAGTTAGACTACAAGATCTGTAGCTAACCATTGTAGCACACAAAACTCTAAATTTCTTGACTGTTTGACCTGTCAAAACCGGCCGCCATCAGAGGCCTTTTATGTCGTCATTTCCGTCGCCGACAAACGCTACAGTATAATATTAAAAGCCTTTATCTTTTTATTCAATGGATCAAACATTGTATGGAATTTTGGTCAATTGGAATTGGATCAAAAAGCCTAACAATAAGAACCAAAGTTAAGCCAGTACAGCTGTGGTTTCCAACCTATAGGGGGTCGCGAGACTTGCAAAAGGGGCACGTAGCTGTTACAAAAATATAGTATGGTGTATTGTTTTGTAGCCCATTAAATAATTATAAGATCAGGACAATATTTGTAACATTAGATTGTTACGAAAAATGAGGGGGGCACAACAATGTTTTTAAAGAAAGGTTGGAAACCACTGCAGTACAGATTACAGCAGTGGTCTCAAACCTTTTGTGTTCTAGGATCACTTTTCATGTCAAATTCGTACCCGAGATCTACTTCTGCAAAATTATAAAATTATTGCCGCAAAAATTATACTTTTAATAATATGAAAAACGTAAAGGGTTTTAAAGTTTTTTATTTAATTTTCCACTTTGAGTATATGAAAAAAAAATACATAAAAAAAATCAGATTTAAAGTTTCACATTGACATCAATAATTTTACTTAATCTTAACAGTAATCTAACAATTAAATTATTAGTTACGGTAAATTACAGAACCATCGCAAGCCATCCAACTATCAACATCGTCCCCCCGACAGGCGCTAACCGACCAAATTTATTATCTCCAGTAAAAGCATGGTAATAGCATGCACCTGAGAACAACACCGTTCCAGCGATAATCAATGACCCACTCTGAAATATAAGCAGTCAAATTTTAATCGTCATGGCCTTACCGTACACTCACCAATCTTGGGTTTTTACATAATGGTACCCCTAGCAGAGCGAGGCTGTGTATGAAATGAAACTTATTAGCAGTTTCATATATGGGTTTAAGCTCTTTAACTCTATCCTTTGGGTACGATTTGTGCGCTCCGTACGCTCCTAATATAACCGCACTTGCACCACATAATCCTGCAATTCGTACAAACGGACCTTGTTGCGCAGCCAATTCCCATAATGGTGTACGCTCAGTAATAACAGTAATTGCGGGGATCTCAGGAACTATCGGTTTCTTTGGAATTACATACTAAAATATAATTATTTTATTTTAAACACATTTGTGGGTACAAACTTCTACTACTTACTCCAAAAGCTGACTTGGATGTAGATAGAATACTTTGTGATATTGGATTTTCATACAACAGATAATTAATTGTTTCCGTAACACCCATGTCTTCAAAATATAATATTTAACTATAAATTTTGGACTGTAGTTCAAAGAGCGGGATAACGCTCGACAATAATCTTCTATGAACACTGACAGGTGACAGCTGATATACTAACAATAACAATATTGATCAGGGTCGCGCGAATTTTTAGCCAACAAAATTATTAGCAAATGTTACCAAATCACATTCCAAACGTTTTCAAGTTTTAAAAGATCGAAAATTATTACCTCAGTACCACAAATGAGTAATATTTTATTAAAAACAGTATACAAAATGTCATATAGATACATTATATTTAAAACGGTCTAAAGCGGTTTGCATGATGACGATAATTTCTGTCGTTCAAGCGATTAGAATATTCTCGATCCCTGTCTTGATAGTGATTGTCTTGACGAAAATCTCTGTTATCACGACTTCCTCCAGGTCTATTTCTGTAAGCTGTTAACTTTGGACGTCCATGCCACGGTGACATAATTGGTGGTGTGGGAATGCCGGCGTCGTATATTTTTTTATAATCCAAATCTGCATCGGTATAACGATCGGAAAATTCGAAAATGCACTCTTCTAGAAATACTTTTTGCTCCTTTGTCAAATCATCGGCTGGCATTTTTGGCATTTATATCTATTACTCAGTTCAAATTTATAGCTTTTACTACTTTTCTGACACCAGAAACTATCTCAATTATAAAAGTTTCTTTTACTAAAACCTAATTAACACTAAGAATAATAGAATAATGAACAGCTTCTTCGTAACAATTTGTAACGTTGTGGTACTGACGTTTGACGTTGACAGTAGTAGTTCCACTGTCCACTTTGAGAGTAAGCTTGAACTACTCGACATAGCTAGCTAGTGACAACAATAAATATTCTGTTTATAACTCGAATAAAATGAGTAATTCTACGTGTATGTTGTGTAAAAACAGTATAACTGATCCTAAATACAATATCGATGAAGATCATACAAAATTTTCCGAATTATTGCTACGAACGTTTCTGGAAAAGCTTACAAAAGAAGCAATAATTACCTCTAATGTGCAAGTGTGTGTCAGGTGCTACCAGTTAATAAACGATTTAGATTATGCCGAAATAAATTGTGAGAATATTCGTAAACAATTATTAAGTTGCTTGGATTGTGCAAAGCATGAAATGAGCACCGCCAACGTATACTGTCAAACAGACGTACTATTAGAAAATATTGTTAACTACGACATAAAAGGTAACAAAAAGGTGAATGATTTAACAGCCCCTTGTTATACCTGTGGGAAGTGTAGTAGATCTTTTAACAGTGATTCAGAATTAAAAGAGCATATCAAAGAACATATCCCCATTAAACAATTTCAGTGTCATGTATGTTCGAAAAAATTTATATCCAAGACAGGCATCGCTTTACATTTAAAGAGAATACATCAATTGAACAGTAAAGGGTCATCTGTTACGAAAGACACAGAAAATAATACAAACAATGATGATACTAACTGCAACAATGATGAAAATAGTACAACAAACAGTTCGCAAGTTACTGAAGACGAACCACAAGTCGGAACTCTAGAGATTGATTCATTTAAATTGGAGACAGACTCATTGGGAAGCGATACTAGCGGCGTCGAATCGAAATCGGAAGAAACGTCTACAAAGAAACGCGGCCGCAAGAAAAAAGTTCCCGACGTCTTGAAACCGTACAAATGCATGGATTGTTCTAAAACGTGGAAAACTTTGGGGGAACTCAAAAGTCATATATCAACACACAGCGATGCCAGACCGTTCATTTGTGAAATATGCGGGCAGGCTTACAAACATAAGGCCGCTTTAAACGTTCACGTGGGAATGCATAACGGCATAAACCCTTACATGTGTTCGTATTGTAAAAAATCGTTTACCCAAAAAGGAGCGCTTCAGAGACATTTACCCTTGCATACAGGTAATTAAAAGAGTCTATTCACCTTTAGTAAAACCAACAAGGCTAAAACTATATTTATATTGGTCAATCTTATTATCGATATGAAGTTATGATTGTAAATTAGTTATTACAAGAACTTGTCTTTTATTTTAGGGGAAACCCCTTTCCAATGCGATCTGTGTGGTAAGCGATTCGTACACCATACTTCCTTCAGCGTTCATCAACTCTCGCATACGGGACAAAAAGACTTCAAATGTAAACTTTGCGGTTTAGCGTTACTTTCGAAGTCGCACCTAAAGCGGCACACACGCGTTCACACTGGGGAACGTAATTTTGCGTGCCCCACGTGCGGCAAACGATTCGCCGAACGATACAACCTAGTATCGCACCAGAAGTTACACGACAGTCCGGCGACGAGTAGGGCCGATAAAAAAAATCACAGGTACGATTTCGTAACTGTTTATTTATTATTTTGTTGACTGATTGCCGCTTTTAGATGTCAAGTGTGTGGAAATACTTTTGATAGAAGAATAAAGTTGGAGGAACATATGTCCACTGAACATCATCGATTCATAGGCAGCGATTTACAGAAAATACAGCAGTTTTTGAAGAGCGATTTCGAACCTCTATGGATGCATTCCGAAATTAGTAATGCCGACTTTAAGCCAGACCTGCCACAACTGTACTAAACGGATGACTTCCCTGCACACAAATATTGTTAATAAATGTAAATATGTTTGGTTAAAAATTTTTCGTCTTAGGTAGTACATTTGGTTCTTGGTTAATTAATCTGTAGTAGATTTTTTATTCGTTAAGAAAATAAATAATCTACTTAAGAAGAGATGAAAGTCTTGGAACTGGTAAAGATTTGCTCACCAAGAAGAGAATGTACTAAATTATTAACTAAATGGTTCCATGATTCGCAACAGACTGATATTTTATGCTATATTTCTGTAGTGCTTATGATGTTGTGGCTGTACAGGGTGGCCTATTTTCGATGCCCATACAGGGTTGCTATTTAAAATAAGAAAGTTAGGTGTAATATATCAATATTCGTATGAGTAAAAAAAAAAATTGAACATCGCTATATTATTAAGGACAAAAACCCATGCACAAAATGTCTAAAGTTTTTCTCTATCTTTTCGTTTAACCGAGATATTTAACATTTTTGAAAATTGCCAAAAATCGGGTTTTGGCTATATTTCGAAAATTAAAAAATATATTAAAAATCTGCTTACGGCAATGAATTTCTCTCAAAAAAAGAAATCGAGACTATACTTCTTTTTTTTCCATCTCAGATAATAACTGAGATACCCATCGAAAATAGGCCACCCTGTATACAGTTAATTATTATTTAAATCATATGTTTCTTGTTAATAGCTTAGAGAACTTGGAGACGCGTTTTGAAAATAAAAAAAATCCGTTTTATATAAGATAAAGGCTTATAAATTTGCCACCTTATTTGTTACTGTAATAAATTAAGCTATACAGTTTATAAATCTTATGTTTTATTATCATAAAAACTTCAGTTAATTAAAGGTCGATTAATAAACAAATCACCTTGAAGTCTTTTATCTTTTACCTTCAAATATTGTGTAACTGTAGAGGTTTAAAATCCTTCCAATTGATGAAAATCATTGTGGACAATTATAAATTTATTAATTTAATTAATTACATCCTTATCTCACACTCGAATATCAATAAACAATTGCAATTAATTATTTTTAAAAAGCAACATAATCATGAAAACAATTTATTTAAGACTGCTCCATCTAAACGAAATAGTTCCCACTTTTCACTCGCCGATACATTAACAGCCCCCATATTTTTGTAAAATTCAGTGGCCGGATTCCATGATAGAACGTGAAAATCAAGACGTTTGCTGGTCTCGTTTGCAATTTTGGCCACTGCTAACATTAATTTTTTCCCGATGCCATTTTTTCTGTAGTGAGGCTGTACATACAAGTCTTCTAAAAATACAGACTTCCCCAGCCAAGTAGAATAGCAGGTGTAATACAGAGCATACCCCACAATGCAGCCGTCTGGTAATTCGGCTACAATGCAGGTAAACGCGGGATGTTCAGAATTAAAACCGTCTTGTTCTAAAACTTCGACCGTCATTTTCATTTGTTCGTCCAATTTTTCAAACTCTGCAAGTTCCTTTACATAGTTTTATTAAACGACATGCGCATTATTGGGTAATTTATTTTTACCTTAACTAATTTATGGACTTGTTTCATATCTTCCTTTTTGGCTTCTCGTATGACAAAATTGTTTTGTACAGTCTCCATCACTTCAGCCTTTTAAATGAAATTTATACTGAAAATATGTGTCAAACTTTATTTCAACTAAAATTTTGATAAAATAAATCATGCATCAATCACGTGCTCTCATGTCCAAATAAAAACAAACGAGTATTTTTGAAAAAAGTGTGGCTCAATTTTTGAAACGCTATAACAAATAATTAGGCGTTAAAAACAAATTTCTGCTGATAATTATTACTTAAAATGAATTGCAAACAAATTAATTTAATTTTGTTTTGTGCAAGCTGATTTAAATAAATTAATACGTAATAAAAACAAACAATTTTTTATTTATTTACTGTTTTTATACTTCATAAATGATTATGACTTCGCAATTCCAGTTTAATATTAATTTACTGATTATTACGTCATAAATTTAATTTAATAATTTGCATATTGAACCTATGCCTCAAATACAAAGTTCATGGTTGCATTATGATTGTTTAGAAAAAATCAGTATCGTTATAGTGTCTATTATTCGCAATAAGAATGTGTACTGTTGTTAGACAAGCATAAAAAAAAACTTTGAAGAGAAAACCCTAATGAAGGTCAATTTTGTGAATCGTACGTAAGATTTGTTATTGTGTAGTGGTCCCATCCTCACAAAACAAGTATGGCGACCATGTTGCGAACTGTAGTATTAGCAGAAAATGTAGTTTTTAAAAAAGGGGCAAAGGTAAGCATAAAAAAGTGTAGGGTATTAACGGTCAACAGTGCATATTCCTTAAATTATATAAAACATAGCAGTCTGTGCTTATAATCCTTGGTATTTTTCCATTAGAGTTATATAAATACAGACACCTGTATAAAAAATAAGTAACTAGATATTATATAAGTTATTTAAATTTATTTATTTTGAAAATTACATTAACTTAATTAGGTATTAATGTATTTAGTGTTAAACAATGACATTTTTCTGTACATTCGTTGTAGATTTTGGGGTCCGTTTCGAGTAACCGATGGCAAGTGCAACAGCAGCAATCCCGCAACTTAAACGTACACGAACATATCAGTTACACTCTGCTCAAAAATGCTGGTATACAAGTACCGAATTTCGGTGTAGCCAAAACAAAAGAAGAGGCGAGAAAAATCGCCGAGGGTCTTAAAACAAAAGACATAGTATTAAAAGCGCAGGTCCTTGCTGGAGGTCGAGGAAAAGGTCATTTTAAAAATGGTTTTAAAGGGGGCGTTCGAATGGTTTTTACGTAAGTTAGTTCACGCATTACGAGTGTATTGTTTTAACGATTGTCTTTACAGCCCAGAAGAAGCCGAAGAAATTAGTGGTAAAATGCTTGGCGAGTATTTAATTACCAAGCAAACGGGAGAAAAGGGAAGAATATGTAATGCGGTCATGGTTGCCGAACGGAAGTTTCCTCGCCGAGAATTTTACATTGCAATTATGATGGAGAGATCATTTAATGTAAGTGTATTTCTTGGGAGCGAGCGTAGTTGAGACTAACGAATAATTACAGGGCCCTGTTGTGATCGCTTCGTCTCAAGGAGGTATTAACATTGAAGAAGTTGCTGCAGAAAACCCTGATGCCATTTTCTACGAACCCATTGATATAGTGAAGGGTCTCACGAAGGAGCAAGCCTTAAAAGTTGCCACAACAATTGGATTAGATAATGTTAAAGAAAAGACTGTCGAAATGTTATTAAATATGTACAAGTTATTTATGGAGAAAGACGCTTTATTAATCGAAATTAATCCATACGCAGAGGACGCTGGAGAAACATGTAAGTGCTAAATTAATGAGTAATTTATCGTGTTGGCGTCCCTTATTATTAAACCAAAGTCATTGCAATTTTGTTGAATAATAAGGTTAGGTTAGGTGCTAAATAAATGGGTAATTTATCGTGTTGGCGTCCCTTATTATTAAACTAAAGTCATTGCAATTTTGTCGAATAATAAGCAGGGATGGAATTACGTTTTAAATCGTTACGTTATCATATAACGATATTTATTATTTGTTTTCGTTACATAACGTTATAAGTAACATTAAAAAAATGAATTGTTATGTTATATAACGTTATATAACGCTACATACATTATGATACACAGGGTGGTGCTTTTTTCGATGCTCACCATTGCTATCTTGGAAACGGTAAGAGATACAAGGTCGGTTAGATCAGAGAAAAGTTGCACATTTTTATGGCGATTAAGAATCTGAAAAAAAATCCTGGACATTTTGATTCGTTTTTGATTTATTACAAAAAAACTAAAAAATGTGGTTTTAGAAAAATATTATTATTTTCCCTACCACTGACACTATTTAATTTAAACTTGGTAACTGTATGTTTTTGACCGTCCTGATTTTGATGACGTCAACAGAAATTTTCTAAACCTACTAGATTTCAAGTTGCGATAGTCAACTTTTTTATTTCTTATGGCCGCCATATTGGATTTTTACACCATCAGACAGACAAAAAAATTAGCTTTTTAGATTGGTAACCAAGATACCTTTTTTCTTTAAAAAAACTTGTTTATTTATATGTGTAAATTGTATGTAAATAAATTAAAAAACTGACGAACGGCGACCGTTAAACGACGGCCGATGACCGCCGAACGATGGCCGACGACCGACGAACGACGGCCGGCGACCGACGAATGACGAACGACGACTGACGAACAACAAACAACGGCCGACGACCGTCGAACGACGGCCGACGAACGGCGACCGACGAACGACGACCGGCGAACGACGGCCGACGAACGACGAATGACGACCAACGAACAACGACTGACGAACGACGACCGTCGAACGACGGCCGCCGAACGACGACCGACGAATGACGACCGACGACTGACGAACGACGGCCGACGACTGACGAACGACGACCGACGAACGACGGCCGACGAACGACGACCGTCGAACGTCGACCGAAGAACGACGAATGACGAACGACGACTGACGAACGACGACCGACGGCCGACGAACGACGACCGTCGAACGACGACCGAAGAACGACGAATGACGACCTTCGAACGACGACCGTCGAACGACGGCCGACGAACGGCGACCGTCGAACGACGACCGACGGCCGGCGACCGACGAACGATGACTGACGAACGACGGCCGACGAACGACGTCCGAAGAACGACGAATGACGACTGTCGAACGACGATCGACGGCCGGCGACCGACAAATGACGACCAACGAACAACGACTGACGAACGACGGCCGGCGACCAACGACCGACGAATGACAACCGACGACTGACGAACGATGGCCGACGACTGACGAACGACGACCGACGAACGACGGCCGACGGCCGACGACCGTCGAACGACGACCGAAGAACGACGAATGACGAACGACGACTGACGAACGACGACCGACGGCTGACGAACGACGACCGAAGAACGACGAATGACGACCGTCGAACGACGACCTTCGAACGACGACCGTCGAACGACGAACGGCGACCGTCTAACGACGACCGGCGAACGACGGCCGACGAACGTCGATCGACGAACGACGGCCGGCGACCGACGAACGATGATTGACGAACGACGGCCGACGAACGACGTCCGAAGAACGACGAATGACGACTGTCGAACGACGAACGACGACTGACGAACGACGGCCGACGAACGACGACTGTCGAACGACGACCGATGACCGTCGAACGACGGCCGACGAACGACGACCGAAGAAAGACGACCGACTAACGACGTCATCAAAACCAGGACGGTCAAAAACATACAGTTACCAAGTTTAAATGAAATAGTGTAAATGGTAGGGAAGATAATAATATTTTTCTAAAGTCACATTTTTCATTTTTTTTGTAATAAATCAAAAACGATTCAAAATATCCAGTATTTCATTTCAGATTCTCAATGGCCATAAAAATGTGCAACTTTTCTCTAATTTAACCGATCTTGTATCTCTTACCGTTTCCAAGATAGCAATGGTGAACATCGAAAAAAGCACCACCCTGTAAAACGTTATAAAAATAATTTTTATTTGTAACTCTAAAATTATTTTTGGGATCTGTAAATGCAAATTTAAAAAATAGTACAAAATTACGTTGAGATATTTTATGTTCATTTTAATTTCTAAAACTCAAACAAAATATTACATCTTCTGAAAATAAAAAGAACGCCATATAAAAATTTAATTTATAGAGAATAACGATACAAAATAACTTTTAATGAAACGTTATCGGTTATTATAACTAATTTAAGATATCCTGTTATTTTTTGATTGACAGAAGTGTTGTTAAAAAAAAAACAAAGTTTTTAACTGGTTTTAAACAGGTTTTTTTATAATATATTGTTTCAATTTACATTGATTCCGACATGTTTCGTCAATATAGGTTTTATTGACTTCCTCAGGGCTACAAAATTTGTTGTTATAATTAAAATTACAAATACTATACTTAAATTCTTAAAATGAATACTTACAACTATGTTATATAATGAAGCAATAATTTTCTAAGTTGTTAGACAAGGATGATTCCAGAAAAGTAAAAAACACATTGTTCAATTACGATGCCACGTGTATGTCGAATATTCTTTTTCTTCTTTTTTGTTATTCACACAATATATTTTATTTTAGTATTTATAATAGTGATGGTTATTTAACAGTTATGACGTAAAAACACATTATACATAGAACATATTAAAATTTTTTTTTTTTTTTTTTGACAAAATACGGTAAAGTTAACAAACAAACACATTAAAAATTGTTACTTAAATGAATGAAATTGTTCACATGAGAACCAGTTCTGATAAAAAAAAATTTGATAAGTCACTATTTTTGTAGTAAGCATTAGTTATTTAATTTTGAAATATTATAATTTGAAAAATAACTAATGCTTACTACAAAAATAGTGACTTATCAAATTTTTTTTATCAGAACTGGTTCTCATGTGAACAATTTCATTCATTTAAGTAACAATTTTTAATGTGTTTGTTTGTTAACTTTACCGTATTTTGTCAAAAAAAATTTTAATATGTTCTATGTATAATGTGTTTTTACGTCATAACTGTTAAATAACCATCACTATTATAAATACTAAAATAAAATATATTGTGTGAATAACAAAAAAGAAGAAAAAGAATATTCGACATACACGTGGCATCGTAATTGAACAATGTGTTTTTTACTTTTCTGGAATCATCCCTGTCTAACAACTTAGAAAATTATTGCTTCATTATATAACATAGTTGTAAGTATTCATTTTAAGAATTTAAGTATAGTATTTGTAATTTTAATTATAACAACAAATTTTGTAGCCCTGAGGAAGTCAATAAAACCTATATTGACGAAACATGTCGGAATCAATGTAAATTGAAACAATATATTATAAAAAAACCTGTTTAAAACCAGTTAAAAACTTTGTGTTTTTTTTTTTAACAACACTTCTGTTATTATAACGTTATATAACGTTATTAAAATATCGTTACGTTATTGTATACAAAATTGTAGTTGAATCGTTATTATAACGTTATCGGGTATCGTTACGTTACGTTTTCCATCCCTGATAATAAGGTCAGTTGAAACTAAATTGCCAAAAAGGTCTAAAAGATGTATGAATTGTAGAGTTGCCGTTTCTCTTTAGATTTTTCTCTGGATGCCAAGTTCAGATTTGACGATAACGCTGCGTTTCGACAAAAAGAATTATTCGCACTACGAGACTGGACGCAAGAAGACGAAAAGGAAGTAGCCGCGTCCAAGTTTGATCTCAATTACATCGCGTTAGACGGGAATATCGGCTGCATGGTGAATGGCGCAGGTCTCGCCATGGCGACCATGGACATCATTTCACTTCACGGCGGTTCCCCCGCGAATTTCTTGGACGTGGGAGGCGGCGCGACAGCACAGGCCGTGAAAGAGGCCTTCAAAATCATCACGGCCGATCCTAAAGTCCTGGCAATTTTAGTGAATATTTTTGGAGGTATTATGAGGTGCGACGTGATCGCGGAAGGTATTATAGCAGCGACGAAAGAATTAAGTATTAAAATTCCCATCGTGTGTCGCCTACAGGGTACTAACGTGGACGACGCGAAAGTTTTGATCGCCAATTCCGGTATGAAAATTTTACCTGTGGATAATTTAGATGAGGCTGCGCGTTTGGCCGTTAAATTATCAAGTATTGTCAGCTTAGCCCGATCTGCTAAATTAGATGTTAACTTTGAAATGCCACTATAGATCAAATAATTATATCACTATCATTTGTTATATAGTAAAACTAATTTATATCGTTATATTTTGCAAAAATGTGCCCAGATTCAGTTCTTAAATCGTGTTTTTTACATCAAATATTTTGTTTCTTCAAACAATAATCGTGTTTTTAAACTTATGTAATTATTTTTAATTACGTCAGTGTATCTTGTTAATTATATTTCTATTATTTATCCATTTTATGAGCTTTACAATGTTACTTTTTTGCATCAAGTGCGGTTTTTAAATTGGTAAGAAAAATAATATACAGTTGTTAAATATTTAATGAGAGCGTATTTTAAGTATACACCTTTTAAAGTAAGATTTTAAACGCACCACTTGTATATAAATGTATTTGTCGTATTTATTGATTAAATAATAAATTATTGATATGGTTTTTAAAGTTTTTAATTTTTGTGTTATCATTTACCTTGTGCAATTTTGCTTTTAGTCGATTTGCTTGAAAACAATGTACATAAATATGAAGTTCTTTTGTTTAGCATCATATACAGGGTGTAGCAGAAAGTATTATAATTCTGTTATTTCATTTGTTTATAGGAATAATCCCAACAAACGTTATACATTGTGTTCCAGGCTGGAACACAATAACAAAATGTATAAAGTTTGTTTTATGTTTGCAATATTATATAGGGGTTCATGGGCGTCCGCAGGGGGAGAAACGGGGCACTTGCCCCCCCTGGAATCAAGTAAAAATGAAACATGTGTAAGTACTTGTAAAAACAAATCATAAAAATTAAATTGAAAATTATGTATATTATTATTTGTCTCTATGCTTTGCCCCCCCCTGGAAATTTTAACTGCGTACGCCCATGTATGGGCTGGAACTTCCAGCCCATATGTGATATTAAATGATAAAAACAGCCGTGTATAATAAGTATATTTGAAATTGTGATGCATCTTTAAAAGTCGTTGACTTTTTTTTAATGGCATAATTTTAATCGTTTCATGTAAACATTTTATTATTTTTATTAATAATTCTGACCGAAGATTTATTAATATGTTTTTATTTAAACAAATAGTGGTAATGATTTCTCAGACACATCTATGTTGATTTTATTCAAAAACTATTGTTTCCAAGGTAATACTATTTATATAATAAATGCAGTTGCTGTCTTTTGACATTACATATTTAGCCAATATTTTCAGAAACACTTACGAAAATTATACAAAAGCTTAGGTACGATTTGTGAAAAATAGTGGTTTATTATACTGTGGGTAAATAATTTATTGAGCTTATTTTTTTTTAATCAAAAATTAATCGAAATTTGCTTTTGTCATAATTTAACTGTCACGATTTTTTTTATTAGTGTGTTGCTGCTTTTGTCCAGTTTATTTCTTTTAATAACAGTATCGTCAAATTCCGTTACTTTTCTCGTTAAGTAAATTTAGACCGAAATGCAGTTTGCCCTGATGACCATTCTGTATCAGTTTACTTTTATAACAATACCGATTTACTAATCAAATGATTAAATAATGTTGTTTATTGAGTGTGACGATATGAAGGAATTTGTTTGGCTCATGTACTTTTTAATTATTGAAGGTTGCACCAAATTAGTGAACTATTGAGGACAGAATTGAATAAATTAAGCATGGCAAGACTGCTATCAACTGTTGTTGCCGAGAAAAATTTCATTTTTAGAAACGTTTGCAAGGTGAGGTATAAATATTAAATATTTATTAAACAGTAAGCTTTTAAATAATGAAGTAAATATTTGAATACTATTGATTAACGTCAGTGGCGTACGCAGAAAAATATTTTAGGGGGGGATATAGTTTTAATTTGCAAAAATAATACTAATTTCAAACGGGGTGCAATCAGAAAATGACCTAGGGGGCTAGACACAAAAGGTGAGTTTTAAGAAAGAGTTGCAGGGAGTCCAGGGGTGCGGCTTTCCCTCGGGTAACAGCGCAGTAAGCAATTTTTTTTTTATTTTCAAAAGTCAAGTGACACTTTTTGTTTAGAATAAAACACTCTACCCAAAAACAAGTTCTAGTTTGATTTTGAATACGGTAATAATACTTAAGGTTCTTTTCAAATTTTCGGGGGGATTTATCCCCCAAATCCCCCTCCCTTGCGTACGCCACTGATTAACTCGTTAATATTTTTCAAATAAAATGTGCTATTATCATAAGAAATCATATATGATTATAAACTTGAGTGTATTAATAGATTTTGGGATGCACAAGCAACAATCAAGGGCAAGTACAATTCCAACAGAACCGTAATTTAAATGTTCACGAATATGTCAGCTATACTTTGCTCAAAGCTGCTGGTGTTCCGGTACCAAATTTCGGTGTAGCAACGACCAAACAAGAAGCTAGAGCGGTGGCCACAAAACTTAACACTAGAGACATGGTTATAAAAGCTCAGTGTCTAACTGGAGGCCGAGGTAGAGGCACTTTTAAAAATGGACTCAAAAGTGGTGTACGCATGATTTTTACGTAAGTAATAAATAAATAAAAATCGCTTTAGACAGGGTGTCCCAGTCATGGGCGTCCACAGGGGGGGCAAACGTAGCACTTGCCCCCCCCCCGGATCGAGTAAAAAATTGTAAAAATTATAATTGTAAAAGTAAAACCTTTGGTAATCTGTCATCAATAGCTTCGCAAGTCATAGACGAAGAATTCAATTTTTATGATATGTTAAGGTACTTGAAAAACAAATCAAAAGAATTATAAAATTAAATTAAAATATATATATGTTATTTGTCTCTATGCTTTGACCCCCTCTGGAAAATTTTCTGCATACGCCCATGGTCCCAGTTATCGTGCACAGCACGGTGACCTTGGGAAGAGATACAGAGTTGGTTAAATGGATCAAAATAATCTATGATTTAAGACCAACTATACTGTGACAAACATTCTCGCAAAATATCGATAGTTTTTGCGCTGTTTAAAAAAAATTTAAACAATGACGTTTTCGAAGTCGTACTCAAAATATTTTTCAACATCAGGACATTTTTGCGTAGATTTGAAATTTGTTAATACATTTTACGTTTCGTCATTTATTTGTGTTGTTTTAACATCAACTTTCTTTTTTTAAATACGGGTTACAGTTAGTCACAGTTGGGCAAAATTTGATTAAAAAAAAACAAAACAAAAATCATTGATTTAAATTTAAAAATCAGAAAAATCACGAATTTTTGTGTTTTATTGATTTTTTTTAAGAAGCTTGCCCATTTTTGCTTTCTTCAACTAATTTATTCATTATTCACACTACATTATCTCTTCCATACAGCGTTATTCAAAAAGTATCAACAAATGAAAAAGTTTTTTTTTATTAAAAATTTCTCAGAAACTTTTATTCTTGATAAAGGTTGGTGGATGACCTAAAATTCCTTTTAAGATGGAACAAATTTCGTAAAAATTCATACGATACCATATTTTAGCGATTTCAGAAATATTCCAAGAGCCTTATATTAAGAGTTACAAAAAAAAAACTTCATAGAGAGAGATTGATCAGATTTGAAAAATAAGACCAAAGTTGAAATTTGTTGTTAAAATTTCAATTTTTATTTTTATAGTAATTTTAACATCAAAAAGTCTGCAAAACACTTTTTATTATTGGTTTCTCAAATAATTTTATTTTTGAGAAAAGTTGGTGCATGATCTAAAACTAATTTTAAGTTAAAAAAAAAATTCAAATGCCCATAGTGACATATATTTTATAGGCCAGAAGAAGCCGAAGACCTTGCTGGGAAAATGCTCGGTCAGTATCTAGTTACAAAACAAACTGGATCAAAGGGAATAATATGCAATAGAGTTATGATTACCGAGCGCAAATATCCGCGAAGAGAATTTTACGTTGCGATAATGATGGAAAGATCGTTTAACGTAAGAATGCTTACGTGGGAATTCCCCTAAATTAACTGATTGTTTTTAGGGTCCTGTCGTAATTGTTTCTCCTCAAGGCGGTGTAAGTATAGAAGACGTAGCCGCAGAAACCCCCGAAGCTATTTTCTACGAACCCATCGATATAACTAAAGGCCTTTTAAAAGAGCAGGCCGTTAAAATGGCGGGTAAACTAGGTTTGGGTAAAGACACGGCAAACACCGCCGACATGTTGATGAACATGTACAAACTGTTTGTGCAGAAGGATGCTTTACTTGCAGAAATTAATCCGTATGCCGAAGACTCGGCAGGAAAATGTAAGCAACTAGGGGAGACCGGGGATGAAAGTAACATTTTTTGTTTTTGTTTAATTTCTCAGAGACCATAACAAGAGTTTTACATTCAAATTGATTTAATGATAAATTGAACATTTGTCTTCATTCCAAGATATTTATTTCATATGTTTAATAAAGTATATGAGATTTTTTTTTCTGCAGTAAGACAGCTGTTACATCCAACCTCAACGTTGGGGCTAAAAGTAACAATGGTCGGGGTAAGTTGTAGCGGCAAATTAATTTACACTGCTCATAAGTAGTGGGTAAATATATTAGTATTCATCAACAAAATTAATATTGGATTCCAAAATACACATTAGCAAAATGAAAAAATAAAAAAAAAAAATAAAAAAACTTTGGTTCAATACAAAATGATAAGTGAACATAATCAATATTTAAAAATGTGAAACAAAAAGTTACAAAAAATTAGAAAATTAATCCGACAAGTTCTCATCTACGAAGAAAACCACCAATTATGAAAACATTGATTGGGGTTGGTTGTAACACTGTTACTTTTGACCCCAAGTGTACCGAAAACTGGCCACAAAAACTTAACCCTTTTATGACAGATGAAAACTAGCAACGTAGTTAGGGAGGTGGATGCAAATGAAGAATGCGCAAGCGCTTAGGGCGAAATATAACAAAAATTAAGTAAACTATAGGCACTGTTGCAACCTACTCGCGTTACTTTCATCCCCGCCCCGGTCTCCCCTACTTTGAAAATATTTGTACAGCATTCGCTTAATTTTTTTAATGCAGTTCTAGTATTGGATGCTAAATTCAAATTTGATGATTATTCGACGTACAGACAAAAAGAACTATTCGCTTATCGAGACTTCACACAGGAGGAACCAAACGAAGTAGCTGCAAGCAAATTCGATCTTAATTACATCGCGTTAGACGGATCTATCGGTTGTATGGTGAACGGTGCAGGGCTCGCCATGGCAACCATGGACATAATTTCACTTCACGGTGGTTCCCCTGCAAATTTCTTGGACGTGGGGGGCGGTGCCACAGCAAAGACCGTGACAGAGGCCTTCAAAATTATCACGTCCGATCCTAAAGTGCTCACAATTTTTGTAAATATTTTCGGTGGTATTATGCGATGTGATATAATCGCGGAAGGTATTATTGCGGCGGCAAAAGTATTACATCTTAAAATTCCCATTATCTGTCGCTTGCAAGGTACTAATACAGATGACGCAAAAGTTTTAATTGCCAATTCCGGTATGAAAATATTACCCATTGACAGTTTCGATGAAGGTGCTCGTTTGGCCGTTAAATTATCGAGTATCGTTAAATTAGCACGATCTGCTAAATTACAGGTTCATTTCGAAATGCCAATATAAATTAGGTATGATGTTCATTTTGGAATAAAATACACAAATCCATACGTGTGTAGTCCATAATAATGAACTTTAATCAATTGATGTAAAATCATATTTAATATTTACAATTTATACTGTATCTGTATTGAAAATTGTTATAAATAATTATTTTAATTGCATTTTATTATCCTAATTAAATATAAATAGTATAAATATATCATACTAATGTTTAATGTGCGTAAATATACGGTATATTGACGTATAATACAGATATTCGTTTTACCATATTAAAAAATTGTTCCCTTATCCCAATATACTGTTACGCCACTGGAGCACTAGATAAAAAAATTTAGGGAATTTAATGTTAAATTGCTGTGTTAATCTTCTTCTATGGTGTTAATATGTTTACAGTGGTTTACAGTACACAGTATAGTATACATAACCTTAAAGTTTTCATACAAGGTTTGACTTAACATAAATTTTTAAAATATGGAAGAAAATCTTACGGTTATGGAATCAGTTAGTCATATAAATCTTAACTTTACTACCTCTGAATCTGTTGAGAGTCCTGGAAATAAACAACAAACTTATGTTGTCAGTTTAGAACATGTAAGTTAATTATCCTTTTCTAATAGCTTTATCGAGTACGAACTTATTATTTGAACTTATAATTATATATATTATTTAGGTGAATGGGCTTTCGCAAATGGTACGACTTACAGGAGAAGAAATAGAAAAATTAGGTTTAACAGTTGGTGATTATGATCAGAACGATGTTAATAAGATAACAGATGATGTATTTATGATTGACAACACTGACACTGATGACACTGTTATAAACAATAAAGATAGTGACGAATCAGCAATTGCTCAAGGAGAAGATGAACTGGTAGGATCGTCTGAAAATCCTATTGAAATTATTCACAGTGACGGGACGATAAAATCTGCACAGAACCTAAGTCAAGATTATTTGCGAGAGATCGTTGAGGCTTTGAAGAATAAACCGGAGAAGAAAGAGAAACCTTCAAATCTCGTATATCGGGTGGTTTACCCTGAAGAACTAAATTTAAAGGCATTAAAGGTATGTGGGAGTGATTTGTTGTTGTGTTGGTTTTATTAATTTTAATTGCAGGCAAATAAAGCTGAAAGAGGCAGACCTAAAAAGAGAATATTACAAGAATCACCGGTACGTAAACCTGCTCCAGAATTAATCGTTAAAATTGCTAGGACACGATCTGGCAGAATTACTCGACCTCCCCGCCATATTAGTAAGGTACTGTAATTAAAATTGGCATCGTTTTCACGAATAAGTTTGTTTTTTTTGCAGGATTTCAAACAAAATGATGCTTCGGATAACGAAGATGCAGAGACGGACGTAAAACCAACAGAAACCGAAGCTTTGGTAACAAGCGAAAGTAACGAGAAAACAGATCCCGTGCACCCAAAAGTTGAACTAGTAGCGCTTCCCTTGCCGACTCGCAAACACCCGCATCCCGCTCAATTTCGTTGTCCCACTTGTAAAAAAATGTATCTGGGTCGGAGTCGTATGTTGAAACACTTGAAACAAAATGCGAGTCACGGGCCACCACCGCAACAAGGAAAATGCAAAGTATGGGATTGTCTTATAGATGTATCGTTGAAACATCCTGTAGGTACGCGAGGTTTACGTTTTTGTGAAGAAATAACACGTTTTTTACACAACGCTAGAGCCATAGCGAGCCTGTTATTTAAAAAACCGACGCAGCATGATAAAGATTTATTTTACGTCGACGACACGTTGGCTAGTATTTTCGATGTAAGTGTTGGACAGTACGTTTTAAACGACAGTGCTATTTTTAAAGAAGTGTCTGTCCTCGCATTTTTGGCCGAAAATTCGTTCGATCTCTTACCAAGGGAAACAGAAAACGGTAATCAGATTCACGGTAGCAAATCGTTGCTCGTCGGTAACGGAAACGAACATTTCAGCTCCGTTAATAATAAAACACTCTCGTTGGAAAATGAGAACGTTCCGAACTATGTGGCTTGTGATACGGGTCAACGTTATGATCAAAACAGACTTTTAAATTCACAAGATAACATTAACTGTAGAGATAGCACGTTAACACTAAATTCAGTTGATGATAACGGGCAAAATTCATTTTTTCTCGGTCACGCAATGCATAACTCAGGAACAAATTTACAAGTCGGTGATACATTTAGTTCCAATGACCACGACTCTGACTGCAATAACCCTAACTCGTTGTTTGCCGTTGACAGCCAAAATCAAGACAAAGTGGATAATTTCAAATTCGACGAAGAATTTATAGCGCAAATAAACGATTCTTTAAACGAGAAAAAAGACTGTTTAAATTTACACTCGGGTAGTATCGACTCCACATGCGACAATCGAGATAGTTACGTTATTAATAAACGTGAAGGCTGTGATTTAGCTAATCAGATAACACTGCATAACGAATTGTCTTCGGATAGTTCGTTATTAAATTCGTTGCCGAATTTAAGGGCCTCGCCCGACGGACTTATACTACCAAATGTCGATACGACTCAAGTTTCGGGTTTGTTGGACAATAGCACTAGCTCTGATGAAATTCTAAATGTCGATCAGTTTGTTAATGAACGATTAAAAAATCTTACAGGACCCGATTTAGATTTATCGTGGATTTAAAAGAGTTTTTAAAAATTGTAATTATTTTACCAATTTATAATCTTGGAGGCACTATTTATTTTATGAACTTGTGTACTATTTTATGCAAAATATCGTGAGAATGTAGACAACATAGTATTGTAATTAAATAAGGTAATCTATGGTTTGATCGGATTGCATGGCTGCCTTTATGTTTACATGTTAGTGTTATCATAGGAGGTTATTAACCAACCCATAATACAATTACGTTTATTAAATCTATTGTATTATGTGTATGGATAATTAAAAACGTATTTTTGTATGAACTATTAATTTTATTAACATGTAAACATAGTGGCAACCCTGACGGTCCAAGCAAAGCATAGGTTACCATAAAATAATCTTGAATGTAGAGAAGTATATTTTGACTAGTGTTTTAAAAATATAATCGTTAATGTTTTTTTTGTGTATATTTTTAACATTCTTTCCCTTTTTAATGTTAACACGCTGTAGGAAAGTATGCACATTAATAATTATTGTACTGATACATTCAATTGTAATTTCTTTATATGCAGAAAAATTATTTAATTCAAAAATGTGTGAATGTTGCCTATTAAAACTTTTGGGGCGCCTGCGCACTTTATCAAAAGTTGCCGGTTATCGTTAGGTGACGTATACATCATAATGTTTAACATAAATCGTGTAAATTGAATTGAACCTTCTAAATAAAACTTGTGTGATTATCCACGTTGTATAATTTAAATGTACAAATTGGCTTTAACAAAATTTTTAATCTCTTTTATGCTGTAATTATTCATAACCTCACATTTTTCGTTTGTAGATTATTATAACTTGTAAGTACGCAAGTATTTTTGTAACTAACGTACTACACATTGATTATTTTTAGTGTTGAACAATGTTAAATGTAGGGAAGAAAACTAATGTGCCTGCGAATGCAGAAAAACAGGAAACGTTGCTAACCCTTTCGATTTTAACACTAGCAGCGATTTTATGTAAGCAGTATGGAATTTAATCGATTAGTTAAATATTAATGATTTTCTTTTTAGCTTTTGCTACACGGTTGTTTTCTGTGTTAAGGTTTGAAAGCGTTATTCATGAGTTTGATCCTTATTTTAATTATCGCACAACAAAGTTTTTAACTGAACAAGGATTTTATTCGTTTCATAACTGGTTTGATGATAGAGCATGGTATCCATTAGGACGTATCATTGGAGGTAATTATTTCTGTCAACTAGGGGTGTTATAAAGACAGTCATTACTTAAAGATGAAGTTCTAAAAACCGTTTACTTGGGTCTTTTCAAGGTATTGAAAACTATTACTTACAGGCACGATATATCCCGGTCTCATGGTGACGTCAGCGGCCATTTACCACTTTTGTTGGCTTTTAAATATCACGATCGATATACGCAATGTGTGCGTTTTCTTGGCACCATTGTTTTCATCTCTTACAACGATAATTACGTATTTGCTTACAAAGGAACTTCGTAATGCCGGTGCGGGGCTCGTAGCTGCCGCCATGGTAGCTATAGTGCCTGGTTATATTAGCAGATCTGTAGCGGGAAGCTACGACAACGAAGGGATTGCTATATTTTGTATGTTGCTGACGTATTATATGTGGATTAAGGCGGTGAAGACAGGAACGATCTTTTGGGGCACTTTGGCAGCTTTAGCTTACTTTTACATGGTATGTTACACTTGTAAAAATATTCGGTATTCCATTTGAGTTAACAAAAAAAAAAAAACAATTGATTTGGTTGTTGTTTTAATCAGAAACAAATGAAATGTTTTTTGTTTTTAATCCCTGATGGAAAATAAACAGTTGATTGTCGGTGATCTAAAATTATTCGGTATTCCATTTGACTTAACAAAAAAAAAAAAAAAATCGATTTGGTTGTTGTTTTATCCAGAAACAAATGAAATGTTTTTTGTTTTTAATCCCTGATGGAAAATAAACAGTTGATTGTCGGTGATTGTAAGGAAGCTGCTTTGAATTTCAGGTATCGTCTTGGGGAGGCTACGTCTTCTTGATCAATTTAATTCCCCTCCACGTATTAACATTAATGGCCACTGGACGATTTTCGCATCGCATCTACGTAGCGTACAGTACTTTGTATTGCGTGGGAACGATTTTATCCATGCAAATTTCGTTCGTCGGCTTCCAACCTGTTCAAAGCTCAGAACATATGCTGGTACGTCGTGATTTCGTCGTTTTTGTAAATATCGTTTCGTACAATAAAACTTTATGTTCCAGGCTTTGGGGGTGTTTGGTTTGTGTCAAATACTTGCCTTAGTCGATTATCTCCGAAGCAAATTAACGCAAGAGGAATTCCAGACCCTATTCACGGCTCTGGCGTACACGTTCGGAGCCGCCTTGGCGCTATTTATCGGCGTACTGACGCTGTCCGGCAAAATTTCACCATGGACCGGTCGTTTTTACTCGCTCCTGGATCCGTCGTACGCCAAAAACCACATCCCGATCATTGCTAGCGTTTCCGAACATCAGCCGACGTCCTGGAGCTCGTTCTACTTCGATTTGCAGATATTGGTGTTCCTGTTTCCGGCCGGACTGTATTTCTGCTTTTGTCAACTGACCGACGCCAATATCTTCGTCATTCTTTACGGAGTAACCAGCATATATTTCGCCGTAAGCACGGACTTCCGGAAAAAAGGTTCGTTTTTAAATCGTCGACTTTTTGCAGGGCGTGATGGTTCGTCTGATGTTGGTTTTGGCCCCGGTGATGTGCATCTTGAGCGGCATAGCGGTATCGCATCTCCTGACGAAGTTCATGAAGAACGTCGACCAGAAACCGGTCGAGTACAAGAAGAGCAAGAAGTTGGAGTCGAATTTCGTGCTTAAGAGCGAGACGTCAATCGCCTTCGTCGGGATAACGTGTCTGCTGTTGATTTCGTACACGTTTCATTGCACGTGGGTCACGTCGGAGGCTTACAGCTCGCCGAGCATCGTTTTAAGCGCGCGGTCCCACGACGGTGGCCGCATTATTTTCGACGATTTCCGTGAAGCCTATAACTGGTTGAAGATGAACACGCCGGAAGATGCCCGGGTTATGTCGTGGTGGGATTACGGATATCAGATAACGGCGATGGCTAACAGAACCATATTGGTCGACAACAACACGTGGAACAACACGCACATTAGCCGGGTCGGGCAAGCGATGGCGAGCTCCGAGGAGAAGGCCTACGAGATAATGCGAGAACTTGATGTCGATTACGTTCTCGTTATTTTTGGCGGACTGACTGGATATTCGTCGGACGATATTAACAAGTTTTTGTGGATGGTTCGTATAGGTAAGAGCATCGTTTTCGGTTAACGGAACTTTGAAAAAAATCAGGCTTTAATATTTTTCAGGTGGGAGTACCGATCGAGGCGCGCACATTAAAGAATGGGATTATTATTCGCCTAGTGGGGAGTTCCGTGTCGATAAAGAAGGATCCCCCACATTATTGAACTGTTTAATGTATAAAATGTGTTATTACAGATTTGGACAAGTCTATACTGAAGGTTTGTACTCAGTTTTTGGCTGGGAAGTTCTTGTTAGGACACCCAGTATTGTCGAATTAATTTAAAACATTTTTTTTTAAAGGTGGAAAACCTCCAGGATATGACAGGGTTCGTAGCGCAGAGATTGGAAACAAAGACTTTGAGTTAGACGTCTTGGAAGAAGCGTACACCACGGAGCATTGGCTGGTACGGATCTACAAAGTTAAAGATTTGCCGAACCGGGGAGTGTAAAATACTTTGTTCCTTTCATCTAACACTTTTTTACAATACATTTTTGTCTAATTTGTTAAAATAAACACATGTAAATAACAGCAATTGTTTTTTTATTGAAGGTCGAGTGTGTTTGTTTTTTTTTCAGTTGTTTTTTGCTTTTGAAGCAAAATTTGGTTTTTAACCATTGAATAATGATTAGGGTTGCCAGAAGTTGAAAGTGTAAAAAGAGAACTTATTTTTCGTCGACAATTCTCTGTACTAAAATATTTAATTATTATATATTATTCTTTACCTTAAATATTTTTAATTTTGTTCCAAGTTCTCGATTGACCTAGTACAGTTTACTTCAGAAATTCATATTTCTTAACAACTTATTCGTAACCATCAATATTTTAAATTTTAGGCAAGTTGCAGATTAACTTATACAATATACTTCATGAATTCATATTAGACACATAAACACTGTATCATTTAATTGTTATTGGATTTTTACTGATGCATGTGTATCGACAGATCTGATTCAAAACAAATTTTTTAATAACTTAATCGTTACTAGATATATTTTAATTTTTGTTTCCTTTTACGATTGAGTTAGTGCAGTATACTTTATAAATCCATATTTGAGACATACATATTGCATTGTTTAATTTTTATTGGCTTTCTACTAATAAATTGTGTTTTGACAGTTCTAGTATAAAACAACATTTTTAATAATCTAATCGTTACCAGATATGGTTTGATTTTTATTTCCTTTTCCGATTGAGTTAGTGCAGTATACTTTATAAATCCATATTTGAGACATAAATATTGCATTGTTTAACTTTTATTGGATTTTTACTAATACATGTGTTTTGACGGTTCTGGTCCAAAAGCAAATCTTTAATAACTTAATCTTAACCCAATTTATTTTAATTTTTATTGAAGTTTACGATTACCTTGGTACTGTATACTGCAGAAATTAATTTTGTTCGTCATTAGAACAATATTGTTCAGTTTTTATTGTAATTCATAATTACAGAACGCAACCCACTTAACACGTTGCTGAACAAAACGCCTACTTTCGTAATTTTTAGACAGCCTGCGTAACTGTTATGTCAAATCAGTTGCATGTCTACGTAGGCGTTTTGTGTCGTGGTTGCCTATCAATAGGCGCAACGTTTAGTGGGTTGCATACTGTACATTACGCCTACATGGTATGCAATTAATTAAACGTAGTGTCTACGCAGGTTGCCTAAAAATGCCGAAAGTAGGCGCTTTGTTTAGCACATTGCATACCTATTTAGGCGCAAGTGGGTTAAGTGGGTTGCGTTTTGTATTTGAGTAGGAGCCTGTTATCAATTAATATAGTAAGTATGTATAGGCTTTTTCAAGCGGATTCCACACAATAATTTACCTTTACTACATAGTAAATAATACAATTTGTATAAAAATAAAGTTTTCATGTAAACATATTTTACTTTATCCAACAAAGCAGAACATTTATAAATAAAAAATATATTAACTAGCATATCCCTGGAATAATTGTTTATTCTGAAAGAAATAATTTATTATTCAAGGGTCATTTTTTTTTGACATTTAATGCTGTTAAACCTAATTATTAAAGAAATTGGTTTTAAACATAAAAAGTTTAACATCGATGAAGTGCTTTGACACTAAAATTTAAAAAAAAATCATAAAGTGGAGGTTATTGCTTTAGCTTATAAACGACTCAGTTCTATAATTTTTTTAAAAATCTGACCAAAAGTAACTAAGGAAAAAAGAGGACAAAAATGATCTGAATAAAAAAAGAGAGTGAACAAAAATATCGGGACAAAAAAGAGGACATGTTCTCTTTAAAAGAGATATTCTGGCAACCCTAATAATGATACCACACTTGGATTTTATAGAACACCCCGTAATAATGCGATTGTTTGATATTTCCGATAAATCGATATTTGGAAAATTGGCACAGGTGTTAAGCCTCGCCCACGTGTTAGGCCACGCCCCCTGATATCGGCGATTACCCCAATAAAGCGGATATAAAAAGATTAAACGATGCAAGCCAATTATTTGAATTCAGTACAGACATTTAAAGCTAGATGCTACGTTTTTATACTGTTTACAACACTGAGTAATGATTTTATATACGGCCAAATGACAACAATCAACTTAGGTTAGAAATGACGCTCTCACGTGAAGGTCGTGTACAAATTATTTAAATAATTGTGCGGGAACACACGAACTCTATTCCCAAGTGTTTTAATGTCAATAAACCACAGTTTTGTGCATTGTTTTGAAAAAATTATCCAATAAGTGATGCAATAGGTGAGATTTTTGAGTTTTTCTTTAGAAATTTTGACAATTTAGCAATTTAAAAATTCGTAGAACAATTTAAATAGTGACATTGTTTTATTATTTTAAAAATATGAAATTGCAATGTTTGCATTTTTAAAATGCTGATATAAGGTCAACACCATTAAAAAAAAACATTGTAAAATTAACTTAATACAACTGATTAATATGTTTTTAATTATTCTGTAACATTATTGTGCGCAACTTGTTGTTTTATTATTTTCAATAAAGGTCATTTCCTCTGAGAAATGAGATTTTTTTTTATCAGATATGCCGCGATTCCGGTGAAATATTATTATTTTTTACAAAATGTACATAACAGAGGACGTTGACTCGTTACACCATAATCAATATTAATAATAATTTATTTAACTCTAGAAGTGTTGAATAATCAGTAAAATCCGTCCTTGGCATTTTATTGCACAGACTAATTGTGTGTGGAACTCAGCCAATTTCATTCACGGTTCTAGCCAAAAATTTTCCTGTTTAGCTGTAAAGCTTGAATTAAACGAAAAAGCTGTTTACGTTAAACAACTTCTTTGTTTTGGTTTATTAGATATCGAACCAACAATATTTACGTGTTTTTAAAAATATTAATTAAACAAATAATCGATAATTATCGTCTCGAAACGCGATATTCAATTATTTTCGCACTTTTTTTCGTAAACAATACGCAGAGTTTGCGGTAGTACCGACCTTTTGTGTAAACTAAAATGGATTAACGAAGGACATACAGAAATACTTTACAAAGGATCAATAAATATGCACCTGGTTGTGATTAATACTTTTAACAATGGTATTTTCCAATAAACATGTGAAGGAAAACTTATTTTGTTTTAATTTGCCGCATAGGAAATTGCCAATCACACGCGAAATTATTCATTAATGACTTATAGGGGGTTTGTAAGAAGTTATGGACATTTTCAACATTATCTTTGCAAACATGTAGGTGCATTGTTGCCCTATAAAATTTTGGAAATAGGCACATACAAACATTAAATGTATCCATATAAGTTTTTGTATTGCAGAACAATGTTTTGGCACAAAATTTTCTCTATCAAGACTGCCATCTGCCATAATTAACACCAATAAAATTGTAAGAAAATGCGTATTTATTTTTAATCGTTTAATACTTTATTTATCTTCCAATGACCAAGTATCCTTTGGCCAAGATTTTTGTAAAATATTCAACTTAAAAGTATGCCAGCAACCACGCCACTTTAAAATTGTCCACTACTTTATACACGCCCTGTTTATTAATAGTATGTTACAGGGCTGTCCAACTTCTATAAGAGTGCGGGCCATTTTTTCCTCCAAAGTTTTAGCGGGCCACTATGGAGTATAATGCTAATGGGCTAAACGAAAGCTTATGTATATATCGTCTTAAGGGTCAAGTTGAATGTTTTTTTGTAAGGTGTTCTGGGGCCACAAAAAATACTTCGCCGGATGTGGCCCGCGGGCCGCCAGTTGGACAACCCCGGTATATTACATAACAAGAGTTGTAAGAAGCATATTACGCACGAGTGGAAAAGTATTTCCACGAGTGCCCAATATGCTTCTTACAACTCGTGTTATGTAGCTTACTTTTTCTACGATCACATCATACTAACGATTTTGACGGTTTTTTGGCTAATATTCAAATGTAATTACGTTGTCAATTTTGACGTAAGCCTACTTTGGCATTTCTAGACAAGTGTGCGTTTTGCTTACGGTGCGCTATAACTCACTTACTGGGCATGCAGGAAGTATTTGACGTGTCTATTTTGATCGTTTCTTTAAAAAACTGTGCTTTTTGCTTACTGTGCGTAAGGACCCACTTACTATGCATGCAGGCTGTACGGTAAGAGTCATTTACATTAGTGGTCGTAGAAAAAATATTTTAAAGTTAGTTTACATTCAATTTTAATCCAAAAATGTACAAAACATATATGTCCTTGGTGCGTGGATATTGACTTATATTTTCCAATAAAATAAACAATATACAAACCCTTGACACGCAAACAATGATAAATTTATAGCTAGCGGTTAATTATTAGTGTATAAGTAAATATTTGCCAACGCAATTATTAAAAAGAATTATCAGTTTATACTCCGATTAGTAGTATCAAATATCTTCAGTGTTTATATCTAACAAATACCTAACTTCTTTTTGTGTTGCTCAACGTTCATTGCGATAAGGAAAAAATTAAACTCACGCATATTGTTAAATATTAATTATTATGGTTTACACATATTTGTGATCGTGACGAGGAACTTTCAGGAAGAACTCGGCAAGTTTGTTGCTACTTGTTGCTACGATAGGCTTAACAGTTGAAGTTTTTCTAAGCACATTCCTTGAGTCATAATAAAAATATCATCAGAATAGCATTATGAATGTGATTTTATTGCTACAAAATTAGTTTCGTTTAGGTGTGTTTCTATGTGCCAAAGTAACGTACAGCTTGAAGAAGGGAAATACCGATCATGGATACCGAATTTAAACACAAGAAGAAGCCAAATCCCCGTGAAAATGCCAACCCCTTATCAGCTGCCACTTTTTGGTAAGAAAATTTGCTTATATTTGTTTCCAATCGTGTATTATTTTTGGTTGTATGGTTTTTGTATGGCTTACAGGATATTTCCAAACAGGTGTTTTATCGTTGTTGTTTTGGGTTGTTCATTATATCTGACTTCCTTTGATTCATATTTGTTTTAAGTTGCGAAAATTAGGTACAACGATTTCACAACTTCATTAGCTAAATAGGTTTGCCGGATTTGCGAAATGTTGTCAAATAAGACCAATAAAATACTTGTGCTACTGAAGTTATTCATTGTAGGTTCAATTAAAAATCGCAACTTATTTCTACGAAGAAAATCTATACCAGTTTTGAGACGCGGATTTTCATCAGTAAATTATTCTCTTATTTATACAGTACCAACATATGCCAATAAAGTATTGTTTCTTTTTTGCTAGGTTAAACTAGCCTTAGTTTTTATTTAGGGAAGGTTTATTTCTAGATGTATAACCATAATTTAACTAATTACAGGCGTAATTTGTGTTGTTAAATCTCTATATTGGTCTACCTAGGAACTATATGGTCTTCGGATTTAAAAGATAACGTACTTAGCACGTTTTATTGTTATAAAGAGATTGTGGACAATAAACTGGGTTAATAAATTGATAACAATCTACTTTATTGCACTATTTGATAATACCTTCAGTATTGTACCTTTTTATGTAACATTTACATACTTAAAACATTTAAATTTTTGTTTATCAAATTTGTGTAAGAAGCGCATTGCAAATATTTATTGTTGATAAGGTTATTGTACATGTTTTTTTAAAGATTACACCGATTTTGATCAATTAAAAGTTTGTTTCAACATAAAGCGTCTTCGCAATTTCCCATCTTTCATGTAAATTTTAATGGCGATCGAAGGATAATTGATCATAGGTTTTTTAGGGCATAAATAACGTGTGTAAAAAGTCTTAAGTCAATTGCTTTTGGTTTAAAAAAACCCGAAAATAAACACAAAGTCTGCATTTTTAAATTTATTCGCCATTGCCCGTATACAGGGTGTTTCTTAAGTATTGCAAAAAAATTCTGGAGGTGATTTCTGATCGAAAATTAAGAAGGGTCTTTCATATACATTTTTTTCCTTAGACGTCTCCTTTCGGAGTTACACCCCCCCTTTTTACCGCTCCTCTTAAGGGGGAAAGGAGACGTCTAAGAAAAAAAGCCCCCTTTAATTTTCGATAAGGAATTGCCTCCCGAAGTTTTTCGCAATATTTAAGAAACACCTTGTATATTTTTAAATTTTTATTGTCATCACAATTTGACTTAAGTGTTTTACTTCCTATTTTTAACACTTTTATTTTCATTGCAGTTATACTTTGCCAATGTTTAAAAAAGGGTTTAAAAGAGACTTAGAACTTACAGACCTTACTGAAACTTTAACAGAACACAAATCGAATCGTCTTGGAGATAAAATAGAAGCATTATGGAAAAGAGAGGAAGAAATAGCAACTAAACGTTCTAGACAACCATCACTTAAAAGGGTTCTTGTACGAATGTTTGGTTTAGAATTTATGGCGTATGGTTTGCTTCTTGCTTTTACAGAACTTGCAGTGAGGTGAGTTAAAAAAAACCTTTAATATTTTCATTCACTTTTTTATGTTACAATTTTTTGTTTCAATTTACAAAAATCTTTATCCCCGCTTTTGGACAGACGAAAAATCGAAATTTAAATGAAGAAATTTGGTCGAGATATTTAATTGTTTTTGAGAATTTTTGCAACACTTTTTTCCCATTTTATTATTGCATTGTTAGTCCTATATTGATAATTTTAAACAGTTTTGGGGTCATAGATTATTCCAACCCATATTTTTGGGTAAATTGGTGAAATATTTTTCCCCGCTTCATAACGTTTCTTCTGGATATCATCAGCTTAATTATTCTACGAAGTTTCTAAATGGTCTAAATGGCAGTAAAGAAGAAAATGTTGAGTAAATACGTCCTTATACATTGAGTAGAGTTTGATTTAAGTAGAATTGTGAATTAATTTGCGTTAATCGTTTTGTAGTAGTTAATAGTTTTGCTGTAGTGAGATTTTTATTGTTGGTATATATTGTAAACGTCAATTTTGGTTAACTGTAGCAAAAGTAAAAGACATAACTTGCTTTTATGTTCAATTTTGTGATAAAAATTATTATGTTATTGTTACAACACGTTCTACAGTATATTTGTTGTTTACAGTGCTTATATTTATTTGTTCCCGTAGATAAATTTGGTTACCTACCCAAGTGTTACCTCTTGTGAAACACAGTAGTTAGAAACTTTTTGTACTTTTATTTTCTATTAACAAATGTAGAAAGGTTTTTTGCTGCCTTTAAACAAATAGAATTACTAGTTTTTTTAATTTTGCATATAGTTAGCGTCAAGTCTAATGGCCAGCGGTGGGGGTGTTTCGCGCAGCAGACGCTACAATATGGTTTACGGACTTTAAAACCATTTGCAGGTATACCAATACAACTAAAGTAAGTAGGTGTGTTCAATTCCAATTGTGTTTAGTGCCACCCCACCGCTCGCCATAACACTCGACGACGACTATACTGTTTTTTTTTTGTAGTTTGCTTTTCTATTGTTGTGGGTGTAAAATATAACTTTTTTTATAATTTAGGATGGTCCAGCCACTAGCTCTAGGCGAGCTTATTCGTTATTATACATCCAATGAAGATGACATCAGTGCCACAGACGCTTATCTATACGCAGCTGGAATCGTCATGTGTTCTCTAATAAACGTGTTCATCACCCATCCTTATATGATGGCCGTTATACATTTGGGGATGAAAATGAGAGTGGCTTGTTGTTCATTGATATATAGAAAGTCTCTTAAATTGAGCAAAACGGCATTGGGCCAAACGACCGCTGGACAGGTTGTGAATTTGCTTTCGAATGATGTGAACAGGTTTGATGTTGCAGTCATTTTTGCACATCTTTTATGGGTTGGACCTCTCGAAACCCTTTTTATTACATATTTCATGTACCAGCAAGTTGGTATTTCGGCTGTTATTGGTGTACTTTCCATGTTGATGTTCATTCCATTGCAGTGTGAGTAGGTCAATCAGCTGTTTGATAAACTGCATATTTTTTGGCAAACTTGAAAGTTTGAATTCCCCGTTTGTATTTCAGTTTACTTGGGAAAAAAATCGTCCATGTACCGTTTGAGAACGGCCCTAAGAACCGATGAGAGAGTGCGTTTGATGAATGAAATAATATCAGGGATTCAAGTGATAAAAATGTATACTTGGGAAAAACCGTTTGCTAAACTTATTGCTTTGGCTCGTAGGTAAGTCAAATAAGTAATATGATTTGACGGATATAAAAAGTTTTGGAAAGAAGCCCTTGATATGCATATTCAAAAATATTTGAGTCTTAAGGTGTACTAGATCCTAAAAATAAGAGATTAGACGAAAAATTCAAAGAGGAGTATAGAATACAATGAAATTTTATACTTTTACCTTAACAAAAAAATGCATCCTTAAAAAAAACTGCATTCTCATGTGGAGCAAATACTTGATAAAAACAATTCATTCCAGATACGAAATTAAGTCAATTCGAGGAACTTCCTTCATGCGCGGCATCACCCTCTCCTTTATTATATTCACAACACGCATAGCCATTTTCGTAACGATTTTGGCTTACGTTTTGCTCGGCAACGACATCAACGCGCAGAAAGTCTTCGTCCTAACAGCCTTCTACAACATCCTCAGACAGTCCATGACCGTGTTCTTCCCGCAAGGCATAACCCAAGTAGCGGAAGTCTGCGTATCAATCAAGAGATTAAACAAATTTTTGTTGTACGACGAAACGCAGCTGTGTTTGGAGTCGAAGGCCAAAGCTAAAGCCACTGCAGGTGTCTTCCAAAAACAAACTATCCTGGAGATAAAAGATTTTGGTTCGAGTGCTGTTAATATCAAGAACGCAACAGCGAAATGGACCGAGGCTTCTTCAGACAACACTTTAACCGATATTAACTTGACTGTTAAACATGGAAGTTTGTTGGCAATCATCGGTCCTGTAGGAAGCGGAAAAACCAGCTTGCTCCATGTTATTTTGAAAGAACTGCCGCTAACAAGAGGTGCCCTTGATATAAATGGTGATGTCAGCTACGCCTCACAGGAACCTTGGTTGTTCGCCGGTTCTGTACGACAGAACATCCTATTTGGACAACCATACAATAGACAACGGTACAGAAACGTCGTCCGCACTTGTGCCTTAGAAAGAGACTTCACGCTTTTTCCTTATGGTGATAAGACAATAGTCGGTGAGAGAGGAGTGTCTTTGAGTGGTGGACAAAGAGCGAGGATTAACCTAGCCAGAGCTGTGTACAAAGAAGCCGATATATACCTCCTCGATGATCCACTTTCCGCCGTCGACACCCACGTTGGAAAGCAGCTCTTCGAAGACTGCATCACGGGATATTTAAAAAATAAAGCCGTGATACTAATAACCCATCAGCTCCAGTACCTAAAAGAAGTCGATTCGATAATAATGTTGAATAACGGCGTCGTTCAGGCTACAGGAAATTACAGGGAGCTTCAAGCGTCCGGTTTTGATTTCGCTAAACTCTTGCACGAACCTCCGGAGCCTGAGGAAGAAGAAAAAGTTATCGAAACGCAGAGGAGATTGTCGAAGCAGCTTTCTAGGCACGCTTCGATTCACAGTAGGGCGTCCGTTTCAGAGGATAATGTCGAAGGAGACCCGGTGCAAGTGGCCGAACAAAAGAGTACAGGAAGCGTTGGAGGATATGTATACAAAGCCTACTTCAGCGCTGGTGGAAATTGTTGCGTTATATTCATACTTTTCGCACTGTTTATTTTAGCACAACTTCTGGCAAGTTCTGGTGATTATTTTATAACGTATTGGTAAGTTAGTTTCTTGTATCATTTCAATATTGTACAATGTGGTCCAACAATGAATTGTAATAAATTGGACTGGGCATTTGGAGACTTCTACGCGAAAACCAGTTTTGTGATCCCCTCTAAAAATTTCTAGTAATGTTATTAAGGATTGAGTTTTTTCCCGCGAAGCTAAGGCCTTGCGATATTAAGGCCCCAAGCACGGGCCCCTGGTTGGTCATTGGTTTTACCACCTAACAACATTTATGACATTAAAATGCCTGCTTTTTAATTTTACATAACTCGCTTTGAAATATCATGTTTTTCAAATCATTTTGGCTCTGGATTTTAGGGTCAACCTGGAACAATATAGATCGGAAAATGAAACTTACGTACAAGGGCCACAACTGGGTTCTTCGACACACGGCACCGCGGTACACAATCTTAAGGCCGAAAAGAGCGTCGACATATACGCATGGGAACCATCCAGAGAGTTATCCATATACATCTATACTGGTCTGACGGTCGCGACCGTGGTTATAACTTTGATCAGATCTTTCTCATTCTTCGCGGTTTGCATGAGGGCGTCCACGCGACTTCACGATAAAATGTTCGCGAGCATAAGCCGCGCCACCATGAGATTTTTCAACACGAATCCTTCGGGGAGGATCCTCAACAGATTTTCGAAGGATATGGGCGCAGTCGATGAACTATTACCGTCCGCCTTAATCGACTGCTTGCAGATAGGCCTGACGCTCATTGGTATTATTGTGGTAGTCGGGATAGTAAATCCGTGGTTGCTCGTGCCGACTGTGGTGATTGGGATAGTTTTTTACATGCTGAGGACGTTTTACATAGCGACGAGCCGGAACGTGAAACGTCTAGAGGGAATCAGTAAGTGTTAACGAAACTTTAGGTGGATATAAATTAATATCACGCGTTATCCAACAGCTCGTAGCCCGGTATTTGCACACTTGAACGCCTCTCTGCAAGGTCTCACCACGATACGAGCGTTCAGGGCGGAAGCTATTTTGGAAAGAGAATTCGATAACCATCAGGACCTCCATAGCTCTGCTTGGTTCGCCTTCATTTCGACTTCAAGGGCGTTTGGGTATTGGCTGGATATGGTCTGCATTATCTATATAGCGATAGTTACATTAAGTTTTCTCGTATTAGGAAACGGTAAGACGCAAACATTATCCCAAATTCGAAGATGAAAATGGATACTCTGTATGTAATTCTCATCTTCAATTTTTTGCCACAGAAAATTTTGGTGGGAATGTCGGATTGGCCATAACTCAGTCCATAGGTTTAACGGGCATGTTCCAATGGGGTATGCGACAGTCCACGGAACTCGAAAACCAAATGACGTCTGTGGAGCGTATAGTCGAATACAGCGCGATAGAAGAAGAGCCCCCTTTGGAATCCGCACCAGAAAATGTCCCTCCCACGTCTTGGCCCCAAGAGGGAGAAGTAACGTTCTCAAAGCTATACCTCAGTTATTTCCCCGACGAACCGCCAGTCCTAAAAAATTTAAATTTCACCGTCAAACCACAAGAGAAAGTGGGAATCGTCGGACGAACCGGTGCTGGCAAATCGTCGTTGATCAGCGCCCTTTTCCGGCTTACAGACACGGAGGGCTCAATAATTATCGACAGCATCGATACGAAAACGTTAGGATTACACGATTTGCGTTCTAAAATATCGATAATACCGCAAGAGCCTGTGCTGTTTTCTGGAACTATGAGGAAAAATCTGGATCCTTTTGAAGAATACACGGATGAGGTGCTCTGGAAAGCTCTGGAAGAAGTCGAACTGAAAGATGCCGTTAATGATTTAACTGCCGGTAAATTTTCCACAACTACAGGGTGTCCCCATATTCGTGATCCCCATTTTAAACCGCGAATTTGGGACACCCTGTACAGTTTCTTGTCATTTATAGCTTTTTTGCAGGATTAAATTCGAAGATGTCCGAGGGAGGTTCCAATTTTAGCGTGGGGCAGCGTCAACTGGTTTGTTTGGCAAGGGCCGTCATAAGAAACAATAAAATTTTGGTTTTGGACGAAGCCACGGCCAATGTGGACCCCCAAACTGATACTCTTATTCAGCATACGATAAGGAATAAATTTGCAGATTGTACCGTCCTAACCATAGCCCATAGGTTACATACAGTCATGGATTCTGATAAGGTGTTGGTGATGGATGCAGGATGCGTGGTCGAGTTTGATCATCCTTATATTTTGTTGCAAAATACTGGGGGATTTTTGTATGGAATGGTGCAACAAACTGGGAAATCTATGGCTGATGTATTGATCAAAGTGGCAGAACAGGTAATTGAAAAAAAAAAAAAACTGGTTGAATTACTCATATCTGATTTTTTTTAGAACTATATTATGAAAAGCGTTGATTTAAATCAATGAAAACCCCATTTTAACAAGTAGAATTCAATTCACCGCATTGACTACAAATTTCATCACCGTTACTTCATCAGACATATTTAAGAAATGTAGCCCCTTAGTCCAAATGTACTTATATGAGTACTTTTATTTTTTTACATATTACATTTCAGTGTATATGATGTTGTTTATTAAATACGAATTTTTATTTATTTAGCTGCAGTTTAATTCACAAAAGAATAAATGAATTATTGTAATAATTGCAGGAATTTTTGATTTTGATTTCTACTCCTATAGCGCATGGTTGCAAAGTTTTTAAACAAGAACCCGTCCGAAAAAGGTCCTTTAAAATGGTCATACTTGTGATCGCGTTGGCTATGAGATGGTGTTGGGAAAAAAATAGAGTATGTTATTTTCTGATGCACGCATCCTTTGCCAGTAGGGCTGTGCAAAGTTTTTGAAATTAACTTCAACGGTCTCCGAGAAAAGCGCGAAAAACGAGAACCCGACAATATGCTGCGTTCGCTCGGAAAATAAAAATATCTCGAAGTACAAAAAAAATGCATAACTCGGTTATTTTCTGTCAGAAAATTTTGATCCGGTGTTCAAAATGTAGCTAAAAGACGGGCGCATCCGACGACGTATAGAAAGCGCAATTAAAATACTTTTTGGTATCATCCACGGCCGTCCGAAAAAGGTCCTTTAAAATGGCCGTACTTGTGATCGCGTTGGCTATGAGATGGTGTTGGGAAAAAATAAAAATTTGTTATTTTCTGATGCACGCATCCTTTGCGAGTAGGGCTGTGCAAAGTATTTGAAATTATCTTCAACGGTCTCCGAGAAAAGCGCGAAAAACGAGAACCCGACAATATACTGCGTTCGCTCGGAAAATAAAAATATCTCGAAGTACAAAAAAAAATGCATCTCCGTTATTTTTTGTCAGAAAATTTTGATCCGGTGTTCCAAATGTAGCTAAAAGACGGGCGCATCCCACGACGTATAAAATGCTCAATTAAAAAACTTTTTGGTATCGTCCACGGCCGTCCGAAAAAGGTCCTTTAAAATGGTCATACTTGTGATCGCGTTGGCTACGAGATGGTGTTGGGAAAAAATCAAAATTTGTTATTTTCTGATGCACGCATCCTTTGCGAGTAGGGCTGTGCAAAGTTTTTGAAATTATCTTCAACGGTCTCTGAGGAAAGCGCGAAAAACGAGAACCCGACAATATACTGCGTTCGCTCGGAAAATAAAAATATCTAGAAGTACAAAAAAAAATGCATAACTCCGTTATTTTTTGTCAGAAAATTTTGATCCGGTGTTCAAAATGTAGCTAAAAGACGGGTGCATCCGACGAAGTATAAAAAGCGCAATTAAAAAACTTTTTGGTATCCACGGCCGTCCCAAAAATGGTCCTTCAAAATGGTCGTACTTGTTATCGCGTTGGCTACGAGATGTCGCTGGGAAAAAAAATCAAAATTTGTTATTTTCTGATTCAAGCATCCTTTACGAGTTGGGCTGTGCAAAGTTTGTGAAATTTTCTTCAACGGTCACAAGTGAAGTTTAATGTAAATGTTACTTTTGGGCTCGAATAATCAACTTTTTACTCACCTTGAAAATGTTAAAGTTGCTTATTAAATAATTTGAGAGCTAATTATCATAATTAAGGCCAAAAATAATGTGTGTGAAGTTTCAAACCATTTTATTTATTACATATTACATTTAAAGTACAACAAAAACTTAAAAGTTTTTAAGTGATTACATATATCTTACAACACAATTAAAATTAAAGGAAATAACTTCCATAATTACTACTTATTGCCCGTTTAAGGAGCTAAAAAAAACAATGTAACAAAAAATTCAACGAAACAAAGCTATCTATACACAGAATATCGACACCAAATATAGTTTTTTAGAACATGGAAAAATAATTGTCACTCGTTGACTGCCCAAATTGGAAGGACCAGTTATTTTCTGTTACTTGTGACGGATTGTTGTTAGATTCATCCATTTTACTATCGCTTCCGTTAATCAACGGATCTGCAAAAATTATAAATAAAAGAGTTTGGTTGCAGTTGATCTACTTTTTTTCCATTTAACTTACGGTCGTAAGGAGGTGAAAAATTATATTGCGAGCTATAAAACGGTTCGGCATCACTCACGGATGGCTGTGATGTGATCTGATATGGTTGATCTAATTAAAATAAAAGAATTGTAAACTGAAATGGTTAAGGCTTAAAGAAAATTTTAGTAAACAATTATTTGTGAATGGCTTACCTTCACAGTAAAAAGAGAAACTGGCGTTGCGGTCCATTGGTATCGTGACGTCATTACTTCGAAAGTCGGAAATATTAAAATCGCTATCTTTTTCAATGCTAACATCGGTTGATAAGCTTTCCTCGTGCTGTTGCTGAGTCTCCTCTTCCGACGGCTTTTGCTGCAATATTTTTGTGCTGTCATCGTTCTTTTGGGTAGGAAACTGGGGATGTATCTGTTGAATCGGTGACGGTGTAATAGGACGTTTGAAAACAGCCCCGGTGTTTGTCGGAACACCTCTCGATGGCACGAAGTTTGGTAGCTGCAAAAGATCAAATAATTTAAAACCTCGAAAACCGTTTTGTGCCGGTTTTTACCTCAACCTCCATTGGCTTGAAGATTTTTTCTTTCATTGGCGTACGTTTTTCTGTAACATTAATATTATTAACAGTAAACTACAATAAACACAAGAATGAAAACATACAAGAGGGTAATAGACAAAAAATGAGAGAACTTCGCAAAAATAATTATGAAACGAGCACAAATATTAGAAAAGGAATCAAAAAAACAATTTAAAAAAATTGCACGACAATAAATGCAAATAAATAAGGGACAAAAAAGAATAAGCAAGAATAAGGATGATACAACGGAAACCCGAGAATACTACAAGCAGTGCAGAAGAGAGGCAAAAACAACCCGTTTGAGAAAGAAAAGAGAACAGATGGAAAAACAATGGAGAAGATAAAAAGTAACTATATAAGAAAACGGACAAAGGAATTTTATCAAGGGATAAAAACAAAGCCAAAAGAGACTTTTTGCAGAAACAAGCAAGAGAAATTAGTGGGGGGAGTGAAAGAGGGTTTGCAAAGATGACTTGGACATATACAGGGTGTCCCACAAGATTTGCCTTTGCTAATGTTTGCATAAATCGAATGTTTAGGAACGTTTTAAAAAAAAAAATATATATATCTGTTTATATACAGGGTGTCCCAGTTATCGTAAACAGCATAGGGATCTCGTAAACTGTAAGAGATACGAAGTTGGTTAAATGGATTAAAATGATCCATGATTTAAGAGCAACTGTTCCATGAGAAAAATCTTATTGATAAAAAACAAAACACATCAGGTTTTTAATTTTTGCTCACGACTTGCTTATTTGAAATCACTTCAAAATATTTTTTGACATTATCAGGACACTTTATCCGCGTAGATTTGAAATTTGTTAATAACTTTTACCTATCTTCATTTTTTGTTGTTGTTAACATCAAATTTCTTAATGTAAATACGACTAGAGACGAAAATGAAATTTCAACGTATTGAAAATTCACCATAACTTCATTTTTTATAAAAATAGAACTAAAAGTTATATATAGTGTTCTCAATTTTTTTAACGACGTTAATTTTTGGGATTTCCGTTTTTAAGAGTTTTTGACAGAATATTAATTTTGTAAACTTGTGCCCCCCAAGCCAAAATATATCGAGTGATCAAAAATGATTGATGCCCGCTAACTTCAGACCGAAAATAAAATAACCAAGTTTATGTTGGTATCGCAGCGTAAAACTAGGATATCAGTGGCGTAGTATTATTTTCATTGTCTGTGGCGTTCAGGTTGACTTGTCATTTTGTGTGCGACCAATATTTACATATGTATGCATATGAATAAAGGAACTGATTTAAGGTAGCCTCACTTAATTGTTTTTATGGAGCTAATTCTTTTAAACAAAAAGCTTTGCAAATCTTTTGTCAGTAAAAACTGTAGCTGTCGTATTTAAATGGAGAATATTATTACCCGTTCTGTCAATACAAACTTTTTTTCCTACGCTACTGGTTTTCCCCTATGGATTACCATCCGTTCGAACAAAGTTCCTAACACCCTTGGAATCAATCATTTTCGATCACCCGATATATCGAGTGATCAAAAATGATGCCCGCTAACTTCAGACCGAACATAAAATAACCAAGTTTATGTTGGTATCGCAGCGTAAAACTAGGATATCAGTGGCGTAGTATTATTTTCGTTGTCTGTGGCAGGTTGTTCTGTCATTTTGTGTGTGGTTTTCCTACGCCACTGGTTTTTCCCTACGTGTTACCATCTGTTCGAATACAGTTCCCAACACGGGAGGCATCAATCATTTTCGATCACGCCACTGAAATATGTTTTTTTTTTTGTATTAATTATGCCCTAGTAATAAATTTCTTTAAAAAAAGTGATTATTTTTCGACCGACTTTCCGAGATTTACGTGTACAGGGGTTAAATAAAAAATAATAGGATTATTTCACTAACCTTTTTCGTTTTGTTGTTTATTCGGCTGATTTACTTCTCTCAAAATATTCTTGTTTCTGGATCTGACGTCGATCTCTTCAGGAAAATCCTTCGGTTTTTCAACACCCACATCGGCTGGTAAACTTTCTTCGCGCTGTTGTTGGGACGTATCTCGTGCCGGCGTGATGGGACGCTTGAAAACTACCTCGGCGTTCTTCGGGGCACTTTCTTGAGAAGCACTGTTCGGTTTATCAATTTTGCCAGACAACTTATTGAAAAATGGCGAGCTCTTCATCGGAGTGCCTTGGTTCTGGTTTTGCCGTGGGATACTCGGCACGTCCGAGCCCTTGTAAACTGTTTGCACGGCGAGTATTTTAACTTTTGGCAATTCAGTACAACTTTTCTTTCTCGGCAATGTGTTCGTTTGATTAAGGGGTCGCTTCAAAGTTTCCAACAAAACCTCACCAATTTTTGGCACTCCACTAGGTTGAGCAGTATGGCAATCCTGTACCGTCCTGAAATGTTCGAATTTCGGTAGCTGCAACAAGACAAATTATTTTAAAACTTGTACACCGTGTTGCGTCGGTTTTTACCTCAAATTCCATCGGCTTGAAGATTTTTTCTTCCATAAACTTACATTTTTCTGCAACAATCGAATTAAAAGCAAAAATACAATAAACACAAAATTATTTGACCAACCTTTTTCCTTCTGTTGAATCTTTATCCGACTGAATTCCTCCAGTAAACTCTTGTTTTTGGCTCTTTCAATTTCGACTTCTTTAGCCAAATTTTCGTTCCTCTTATAATCGACAACGGCTTTAACTAAATTAACGATCGAAGATGTGAACATCTTTTTCCTTAAGGCCGACAACAAAGATCGCTTCTTCTTTTCTTCTTCCAAGGCGTTTTTCGCGAGTCCTATTCCAAAATTCAGTTGCCTTATACGCTTACGACCTTGCTCTAATTGTTGGCGAAAAGGATCATTCGCTTCTCTCTGAATTTTTAACAATTCGCACTCTCTCCGACACTTTTCCGAAATTTCTCGATTCTTTTCCTCGAGTCTTTTATTTTCTTCGTTCTTCATAACCAACAGCTCTCGCAAATAACTGCAGGTTTCTTCATCCTGAGCTAAGACGGCTCGAGCTCTGTGCGTGAGAAAACAATTGAAACATAAAAAAAAACAATGAGCATCGATCAAAACGTACATTATATTAGAATGGTCCATTTCTTTACTCCAAAGTTCAAACTGTTCTATTTCTGCTTTGGTCTTTGCTATTTCTTCTTTGACTCGTTCGATTTCGGCTCTCTTAAGTTTGGTGGTCAAATCATAATCTGTAGAAGCACGCGTGGTAATTCATATTAAACAAGCGATCGAATTACTTACGTTTCACGTACGTCCTATTTATGAACAATTGTTCTTGTTGCTCAGAAACAGTTGACTCTATTTTATTTAAATGTTGGCCACCATCATCAACATATTGATTTACTTTATTTCCCAAACTATTCATTTTGTTATGTTAATGCGAATGTTATTTTGCAAAACGTTTCTGAAAAACATGCATAAGTACACAAAAAACAATTTGCAATGTAAAAAATGCAGAAAGTACACAATTTGCAACAGAGCCGTAGTAATGAATTGGCAACGTGGCAAAAGCCAAGGGCGCGAGGGGCGCCAAGTGCAAACATTTATGCACCCTGGCTTAAAGAACTAAAAGCATCAGGCGCCCTTTGGTAAAAATCTTGCCGCCCCAATATGTATCTGCGATTTCCCGTCAGTGCACGGTGATTCCCCTTTTAAACAGGGCTCAAAACCGAAACAAAATTTGGTTAACGGTTAACCGAAAGCAAGAACTCATTAACAATCATAATCTCAATAGCAACAATGGTAACCACAGTAAAATGTGTTTACACCTAAGGAAGATTAATCTGTTTAGATTGGCCCATAGTCAGCATTCTTATGAATATTTACTTAAAAAATTGTGGCTCCATCTATATCCGAATTACGGCGATGTAGGTACATAATTCAGGCCCACCCTGTACATATTAAATATTTAATTTTGAAGTTATGTTTTATTTCCTTATAATAAATTGTTACTTATAAATCTTATACCTAATAACAATATTTCTTAAAATAAAATACGTTAAAAAAAGGGCGCCATTTTAGGTGTTTGCCAAGGGCGCCAAAAACATTGCCACGGCTCTGATTTGAAATGTACTTAACGAATTTACGACTAACATACAGAGCAATAAAAAAAAGTTTATTTGAAACGTTGAAGAGGGAAAATTGCATACCTTGGTTTAGCCTCAGCTGTTTTCTAAACCCACAAACATAAACGTGACTAGAAACGCTTTGAATACTTAAATATTTACATATAAAAACACGATTCTGTTCCTAAAACCACCAGCACGTTTACTCTGCGAAGATTTTAGTTCATTGTGTGTGACAGTTGTTAAATGTTTGTTGCGTTTTGCGATTGTTGCTTCAAAAATACATTGCTACCAACTCGTTTTTGGTTCCTAAATTTAAAATACAATGTAATGTAAAATATAGTCTTGAACATTTTTTAATACGATGTGTGCGTTATTTCTCTTGCTTTATTTCTGTAAATTACCAATTTTACCTGAAAAGACTAAAATTCCTTCCTATAAACGTAAAATCAGCATTTGAAAAAACCACCAGAAACGTCATGTCACACTGAGTTACTCAAAGAAATATTCTTTTTGATTTTTACACGCATATTTTATATTCTTCGATTGTTGCTGTAACTTATATTTATCTACACATTATAAACTCTGTTTTGTTGTAAATAAACACTTTTTAAACCGTTTTATAAAAACTGTCCAACTCAAAATATACTAAAGCATTTGACATTAACACAACTTGTCACATCAATTGTAAATGGATAAAATGGTCATATAATTCAAAAATAGTCGCTAAAACGGCAAAAAATGATAAAATGAAGAATATTTGTCAACCTCAAATTTATCAAGTGTATTAAGAAATATAAAAAAATTGATTTTAAAAAATGTGGGTTTTCGGTTATGGGTCGTTAGTATGGAAAGCCGATTTTCCTTACGAATATAAATTGGTTGGATGTATAAAAGGATTTGTTAGGAGATTTTATCAATACAGTACGGATCATCGAGGAACTCCAGAGAAACCGGGACGAGTCGTTACTTTACTTCCAGGCAAACAGGACTGTGAGGTATGGGGTGTAGCATATAAAATACGAGAAGAGGATGTTAGACAGGTCGTATTGAACCTGGACTACCGTGAAAAGGGTGGCTATAAACGAACCAACACACTCTTTTACCCCCAAGAATTGCCAGCGCCTATTGAAATCACAGCATACGTGGGAACAACAGACAATTTTAATTATGCGGGAGAGGCTGACATCGACAGCATAGCCCAACAAATTGTTGAATCGAAAGGACCAAGCGGGACCAACGTTGAATACATCTGTAATTTGGCAGAAGCGATGAGAGAAATTGCACCTAATAAATACGACGATCATTTATTTACTTTAGAAAAAAAGGTGCTGACTTTACTTAAATCGAAACCACACCTGGATGAAACTTAATTTAAAATTAATTTGCATAAAATGTATCACAACTATAATTTGAAGTTTTAAAGAAATATTCTCAACCCTTACAAGTTTGAAAGGTGGAAACCTTTAGTTTTTTATTTATTTATTACATTATAGTAATTTTTGAACCCTAGCAACAAAATTAATGAAAACACTCTAATTATCAAGACACACAAAAAAAACTTGTTTTTTTTTGCGAAACATTACATGGACCCATGGGCGCCCGCAGAATTTTTTTTTGAGGGTAGGGCAAAACTTGTTCATGTTTCAATAAAGATAACTTTTTTAAATTATATTTTGAATGTAAAACTCCTACCTGCAATTCTTTAAAGATTAAGTCAAACAAATCTAGGGAGAGGGGTCAAATGTCCCCCTTGCCCCTCCTTGCGGGCGCTGTTGCTTGTACAGGGTGGTCCAAATTCGATGGGATTACATGGGTATCTCGCTTAATAGTCAAGATAGAGAAACGGCTAAATTACCAAAAATTGTGCAGTTTTTTGGGACAAACTCAGAACCGTTTTCAAAAATGTTCTATCTTTTCCGGTTTTTGAGTTATTAGAAAAAGGGTCTTTTTTTTGTCATATTAAAAATGTGTCATCTCCGTTATTATTATAAATATCAAGATTATTTTTAGATATTTTATGTAGACTTTGATGGGACTAAAAAAAAATTTTAATCCTCACCGTTAAAAAGTTATGGCACAAACTTACTTTTTTTGCAATGGAAGCTACAGTTGGCTATGACCTATTTCAATTCGTTATTTTTTTCCCATTCCAAATATATAAGGGTTGATGTGTTTATTTTCAAAAATACGCAAGTTACAAAAGTTTTTAATTTTTTTTAAAGATAAACATAGATAAAAACCAAAAGTAGGCTCTGAAAACAAATATATAAAGTGTGAACACTCAAGCGGTAAAACATCCCAACGATTATTTGAAATGGATTTAGTTTAGTCGCTTATAGATAGTTAGGTTTGCAATATATTATAACTTCAGAGTCGATTGTTACAATTCAATCGTATTTATATTCTTTTACATAACTGCTGATTCTGATTATATAAGTGTTTACCTTTTGTTCAAATCTTGTTTGTTGTTTTGTTTTCACATCTTACATTTTGTTTTTACCTGTTTATCTTTAAAAAAAAATTAAAAACTCTTGTAACTTGCTTATTATTAAGAATAAATACATCAACCCTTATATATTTGGAATGGGAAAAAAATAACGATTTTAAATAGGTCATGGCCAACTATAGCTTCCATTGCAAAAAAGGTAAGTTTGTGTCATAACTTTTTAACGGCGATTGCAAAAAAATTTTTTTTAGTACCATCAATGTCTACATAAAAATATCTAAATATAATCTAAATACATTTTCTTGTTATTTACGATAATAAGGGAGATATGACACATCATAAATATGACAGAAAACCAGTTTTTTGCTAATAACTCCGAAACCGGAAATGATGGAACATTTTTGAAAACGGTTTTGAGTTTGTCCCAAAAAACTGCACATTTTTGCTAATTTAACCGTTTTTCTATCTCGACTATTAAGCGAGATACCCATGTAATTACATCGAATTTGGACCACACGGTTAAGCTAGAGGTCTGTCAAGATAAACTGAACCGCGAAATGCGCAAAGAGAGGGGATGGCGGTTGAAATGTAGACCTGCCTAAAAAGTTATATTATTATAGGTTATAACCCCATTGTTGAAATAGACACAGTTATTAACGCTTTAGACGAGTTTTGGTTTCTGCATCACAGTTCAGTTTATCTTGAAAGACCTCTAGCAAGAGAAATAAAATAACGCCCAATCTGCCAACTTGTAATAAAAGCAACATGGAAAAAATACTAGGATTTATAAATAAAATTACATGGTATTTGGCAAAAAATAAATTCACAATGTATATTTAAACAGGGTCTTCCGTTTTATTCCAAATTCCGTTTCCATTAAAATGATGTTCTTTTTCGATTAAGTACAGAGCCATATTTAATTTTTGTGACTGATTGAGATATTGCGCAGGATTTTTGATATCTTTTCTTATGTTCTCTAAGGCAGCTTCAATCTTGTCGCTGTAAAAAAAAAATTTATACTAAGAACGCCCTTTTAAGTGGTCCAAAAAAGAGCTTACGTGGGATACAATAATATCTGTAGAACGTTTATAATGGCCTGATTTCTGAACCTCAAGTGCCTCAAAAAATTGTACGTTTTTTCAATCTGAACTAGAGGAACTTGCAGATGAAATGGATGCTTTTTGATGTTCGTTTCTATCAAATCACTATCGACTTTCAGGAGAGACATTAAAAAGCCCCGTAGCTCGTGGAACAAATTTTCGTCTTGCCCTCTCTGGATGTGAGTTTGAAAGCTGTCTCCGTTATCAACTGTAAAATGGGATTGTTCACGTTTTGTGCGAAATCAAATTTGATGGAATTACACCGGGAACTCGCTTGTCATTAAAAGACTCACCTAAAATGCCGCAGCTGGCACACCGTAATTTAATATGCTGTAGAAACGACAGTCTCGATCTTGCCCTGTTGTGATGGACCAAGAGTTGCAATATTCTTGGATTATTTAACAACACCCTGGTCTCCGGAATCCTGTTTATTTCGTCGAGTCGAATTTTCAGAGTTGTAGGTGATAGCAAAAAAATGTTCGGCGTTTTCTTAATCATTTGGTCTGGAATGTTGGCTTCCTAATAAAATATTACAAATTTTGATATACAGGGTGTCCCAGACAACATGGGGATCTCGCTATTATAAGAGATACAGGTTTGTTTAAATAGGATCAATTGTTTTTAGGTATAAGAGGAGCTCCAGTCTATTTTTAAAAGTAGAAAATTTCTCATACTTCAGAAGATATAGTTAAAATATAAACTTGTTGAATTTCTTAGACTCATAACTTTTTTGTCCTAATCATTATTGTATTTGTAGTTTTTTGATGTACAGGGTCAGTGGCGTACGCAAGAGGTAGGGGTTAGGGGGATAACTACCCCCCAAAATTTTGAATAGGACTAAAATTATAATTACCGCATTTCCAAATATATAAAATATATCATATGTTTGTATATTTTACTTAAAACTTTGAAAAATTTTGCCTATGGCGCTGTTACCCGGGGACTAACCGCCCCCCCAGGTCATTTTCTAATTTTACCATTACCATGCCCCGTTTAAAATTGGTCAGTATTATTTTTGCATATGGAAACCCCTGAAATATTTTTCTGCGTACGCCACTGTACAGGGTGATCCAAAAAAAAGGTTTTACATGTTGTATTTTTTTGTTTTCACAGCCTACTGTTTTTCTTTAAAAAACTAAAAAACCTTCGTCACTTGCGTATTATTGAAAATAACTCCATCAACCCTTATATATTTGGAATGAGAAGAAAATAAGGAATTTAAATAGACCATAGCTAGTTACAGCGTCCATTTAAAAAAATATAAGCTTGTGTTATGACTGTTTAACGGCGAGCGGTTTTTTAAAATTTAGATTCATCTAATTTAACATAAAAATATCCAAAAATAATCTCAATTATTTATTTTAATATTTACAACAATAACGAAGATATGGCACATTATAAATATTACAAAAAAACACTTTTTTCCAACAACTCAAAAACCGGAAATGATAGATTATTTTTGAAAACGGTCCTGAGTTTGTCTTAAAAATCCGCACTTTTTGGTACCTAAACCGTTTCTCTATCTTGAATATCAACCGAGATACCCATGTTTTCCTATTGAATTTGGATCACCCTGTACTTTTTTATGATTGGGACAAAAAAGAAATTTACATTTACATATTTTTTACTATAACTTCTATAGTACAACAAATTTTGAACTTTTAAAAATTGATTGTGGCTCCTCTCATGCTTGAGAATAATTCATCTGAATTAAGCAAACCTGCATCTCTTACAATAAGCGAGATCCCCAAGCTGGAAATGTTATCTGGGACACCCTGTATAAAAATCAATTACCTGTAAAATTTGGTGTATATCTATATAATTTTGCGGCGCGACCATAATTAGTTTGGGATATTTTCTCATAGCCGTCGCTATATCGACTCCAGCAAATTCGGGCATTTCTGTTAACATTGTGAGGGGATATTTTGGATAATTGTGTAAAAGATAACCACACTTAAGCAACCTCTTTGAATTAATACCAAGTTCTTCGGCTATCGCAATGTTAAGACATATATTTTGAAAACTTTTATTAGTTACGGTCGTGTGTAGGCGAAATAATCGTTCTATTTCGTCTTGCGTTGCTTCCAGCTTCCACACTGTGTTAATAACGACAATCATCTTAAAGACTTTCCTAAACGTGATAAATTAACTGTGAACTTACTCAGGTATCTCCGCAATATAGTTCGATGTACGTTCGTAAAAACTTGATCATCCGTTATATCACTAACATCAAAGTCAATAGGCATCGGTTTCAAATAGGACGTAAAACTTTTTGCTACATTTACATGTTCCGGAATGCACTTATGTATTTTCAAGAGTTTTACAGTTTTATGTACAAGAGTCCTAAAACTGTACACTACGATAATTTAACACTTTGCTCACGTAACGTCACTTACCTCATTAATATTTTCACTGTTAAAGGTTTAAAACCGCCTTCCTTTAAAGTTAAATAATGATGATCCAGCACCATTGGTCTTATTTTGAATATTTGTGGATATTTTATGATTTCGTCGTTGCTATACCCGACACTTTCACAAAAGGATAAAACTTGTTTAAGATGATCATTATTTAACTGTTTTAAACGATGTTTTGTGATATATGTAGATGCTTCCTGTTCAGACAATCCTACAAAAAAAAAATTGGTATAAGGACAGTTACTGTTCAACATCTTTTGGAAATAAATTTATAAATTAGAAATGAATTGACTTACCTAAATTTGTGAAGATTAATATCATATCTTGCCTAGATTTTGCAAAACTACTAAAATTTCGGTGTGAATAATGTTTAAAAACATTTTTTAAATTAATTAAAAACATCCTTCAAAATTATAATAAAAAAACATTTGAACTACATGTTGTGGAAATTAGAACTACTAGCATTTATCATAGGACAAACTTTTCAAGAGTAACAATTCATACCATAGTGGTAATTATGTGATATATTCATTTTAACATTAATTACGAGTTTCTGAGAGAAATAAAGTTAAAATATTAACAATTAAAAAAAAAACAACTCTAGGAAGCAATATTTAACACGCTGTTGTTAAATCAATCCACGATTTTGTTAATGTCATGTAAATAGATTAAAACAAGATTTTTATCAGATTTTTATTAAATATTAGATATAACAATGACAAAATTACAGAATAAGCTAGAGATAAAATTGCATTTAATTATTGTGCTCTTCTGTTCTGCACAAATTCAACAAATACAAAATTTGGAATTGAACAATATGATATGAGCCTGAAAAACTACTACTGCGTTTCATAAGACTTTTTACACGCTAAAAAATATTAACTTACGATAAATACAATTGAACAATAATATTTGATGCCTCTATAACAATTTAGCAACAAAATAACATACATTAGATTCGTAAATTTCATTCCTATTCCAATTTTGCATTCATTGTCGTTTCACAACGAGAAATATTTTGTTGAAAGAATGACTTTCCCATTTACAAAATTAAAACGTGAAAAACATGAAGAATGAACCAAAAAAATTAAAAAGGCAATGAATGATAATACACAAAATTATTAAAGCACCAGAGCAATAGAAATAACATGCTGTTATTCATGATTTATGTCAATCCAAAATGCGTTTACGCTCTATTGCTTTTTAGTGCATATTTCAATTAATAAAACTCCTTTATACAAACAAGTTTTTAGTGAGATAGATTGTTTAACCTTCATTAACACTTATTTAATAGTATATTCATTATTTTTAATCAGTAAATCATTTCTTAAATTGCTTTACTGACTGTCTTTACGTAATAACTCTCTTAAGGGTATTACTTATATAATATTTAAACTTTTTGTTAATATAAAATATTATTTAAACTTTAATTATTGTTTAGGCACTACTTTTTAGACTCAGCTAACTCTTACAAGTTCCTTTTTTAATATCTTATAGCTATTAGAAGAAAAAATTGCAACTTATACGATAGTTGATCTGGAAATGGGAAAGATATTTTTCAAATTTTTATACTTAATAAAAAAAAGGGCTGTTCAACTCTTGTAGCTACGTAATTCTTTAAAATTTCTGTATTTAATTATTAAAATTACATCACATGTTTATTTTTGTTACAATTGAAACCATGGAAGGCCTTATTTGCGTTTAGTTAAGTGTCTTTATTTAGAATTTGTCGTTTGCGGCGTAAGGCCGTCGATAATTTTGCTGCGTGAAAGCATTTGGCTGATTTTAAACGCGTTTTTTAGTGACTAATTTAATATATTTTGAAATTGGAATAGTACTTTTATTAAACCGTGAAGCAATTAAGGGGTAAAACTTTTTAAAAAACGTTTTTTTGGTCTCTGGGTTGGATTAGTTGGGAGTTTTATCTAGTATATCTAAGTTAACTCGTTTTAAATTTATCAAGCAAACCATTAGGTGGTGTCTACTGGAATTATCTACAAGATTGTTCTAGAAAAGACTAATTTTATCTAATCTAAATGTCTACAGTTAGGACTAGAAGGTGATAGAGATGACCATGGCAGTTAACTTTTAGAAAAGTCGCAGCATTGTCTTCGATACTTTCGTTACAATAAATTAACAATCAACAGAGTATTTTAATTTACGAAAGTAGTACGTGGACTTGCTGATTGGTGAAGAAAGGATCAAGACTTAGATGCGGAAATTCTGCTAGTAGTTTGGTCCCTTCACGTGTGCCGTGTGGGCATCGGCTCTTTGGCCGACTATGCCGACCAGGTGAGGAAGTCCTTTAGATTTTGTTGCACTCCGGTTTAACGACGATAAATTCTATTATTTTTTCTTATTAAAGTTTTACTAGCTAACTGTTTCAGTTCGCAAAGGAAATTGTACCATTTGGCCTTAGAGGTACACATTTATTTTAAACCTGATGCGTACGCCACTGAACCGTTTGCAGACGCGCTTTTAATACAAAAATACGATTTTTTAAGGGTTGTTGTGTATGAAATAAGGTTCCCGATTTTGGGGGTCAGCCCCCGAAACAAGACTCAAGTCCCGGTTTATTCTTGCCCCGATTTTCATAATTTTCTCATAAACTTTTAAATTAATGAATGTAAGCTAAGGTCGATGGTATTATTATTGTAAAATTATGCAAATCTGATAGTCTAGCAACATTGTAACAGTGTAACCGTTCATTGAATACGATAACTGGAGTGGGGGAAGTTTTGAAATGTGCAAAAATGTCCGCGTTTTTTCTAATGAACGGTAAAAAGAGCCGAAGATCTTCTTTTTAGCACAAAATTTACAGTTCCTATAACGACTTATTGCGAACCTATGGGGGGTTAAAAAAGATATCAAAAATCTGTTTACGGCAATGAATTTCTCTCGAAACAAAGAAATCGAGACTACGTAGATAGTTTTTTTCTATCTCTGATAATAACCGAGATACCCTCCCTGTATGGGCATCAAAAATAGACCACCCTGTAGATTATCTTTGAACCCTTTTTAAGGTAACGCTAACTTGATCGCAGTAGGATACGATGGGGTTCTTTAAAACATCGATAACTTTGGGTAAATTTTTGTAAACGACTGATTTTAGAAGAGCTGCAAGAAAAAATCAAGAGGCGTTAGGGCTGGAGACCTGGGCGGCCATACAAGTGGACCTTGCCTTGACAGTTATTTAGGGCAAAGAAAATTAAAGCGATTGTAACACGAAGTGTTTATGAATTTAAACTTTTAGGTCACCCTATTTGCCAAAATTTTATAACTTATTATAATTTCTGGAAACTATTTTAGTTTTTTTTTTATAAACAGTACATTAATTTTATTTTAAATAAACACCATCTTTGTGAGGAACGATTCGTCTACCAAAAACAATCTGTAATTAATTAAAAATGACCAAGAGCACGCAATTCTTAATTAAAAATGAATTTACCTAAAATATTGGGGAAATTTCAGGTATAAAACGTGAAGCAATTAAGACAACCGATCTAACTTTGAATATTGCGTTTTTGTTTGGTTTCTGAATCTTTTATAGACTTTAGTTGCTCGATTAAATTCTACTTCAGTTCAACTACAAGACAAGCAAAGAATTGTAGGTGTATGAGGGTATTGATAAAAAATGTAACTTATTGTAGCGTCAAATGTTTGAGGTAATCGCATAATTTAATTTTGGTAGGCAATGAACGTACGCATCGGTGGGTGATAGGGGGCGACTTTTAACCATTTATTAATTATCTAATACTATACACAACCGCACCATCGATAGCACACTAACCGGTCATCGAATGAAGCACCGCGAATAAATAAAATAGTAAATCACTCATAGGGCTCAGACTGTTCGATTAAATTAGAGATATTTAGGAATTCATATAAATCTGGCAGTCACGTAGCGTAAGTACAGTGCATTGTTAATCACTGAATAATTAATCAACATAAATTCACTAAAAATTCGTTTAGAAGTTTGTGATTAATTCGAATCTGCCGCCTTTACACAATGTACTGAACAAACGCGTGCGTATGCGCCTGTAGAATGTTGTAAGGCAGCGTATTTAGTTGTTAAATGATGCTCTCCCTGTTGCGTTCGTTGTCCTCGAGGCTGCTCGTCGACCTGGAACCGCAAATTTGCATTTCTATCTCCGCCAGGCGATGCTCCAGCTCCCACTGTTGCTGGTTGAGCTTGACGCTCATGGCGGTGTTTTCCGATTCGACGGTCTGCAGGCGCTCGCGTAGACGCTTGATTTCCGCCTCTAGAGCCTCGTGTGAACCCAGCAGAGGCGTTGCAGCTTCTGATACTAGTTGCGTCATGCTGTCGCAGTGTATCGTCGTCCCTATCAATAAATCATGATTAGTAATTTCATATTAACAAAGATACATGTACACCTCTGTTATTCGACATTAGTTGAAACAGGAAACGCAAGTGCTTCATAAATAAAAAGATTCCAGATTGGACATTCTAGCGAAACCAACTCGCGCGATTAATTAAAAAAATTAAAATAAGTACGACTCGTAATGAGAAAGACTTAACTGCTAACTGCTAACCAGGGAAGGTCACGATATGTTGTCGCTAGAATCTGATCAAGGCTGTGTTTATTGCATCAAGAACATCAAAACTAAATGTTTTACAGAGATACCTATACGTGCCACTGGCCATTTCCTTCGTAAAAATAGGGGAGAAACAAAAGTTGAATAAGAAAGGTAATTGTTGCAATCGTGCTGGCCATGAAACCGTCAGAGATAAAATCGAAATTTTTCTGTTTACCAATGCGCGCGTTCTTTGCAAGTAAAATGGTGCAAAGTTTTTGAAAAAATCTTAAACGGTTCCGGAGAAAAACGCGAAAAACGAGGCCTTTGTAAAGCGGTTTTCCCTATGTTAAACGCCTATGCAAGTCGAATAGATTTAGTTAGACAGATTTACCTCAACTTCTAGAATCATAGCGTTTTTGCAGGGATTTAGTTTTTGACGTTTTTCTTCGGAACCGTATAAGATTTTTTCAAAAACTTTGCACCATTTTACTTGCAAAGGATGCGCGCATTGGTAAATAGGATAATTTCGATTTTGTCTCCGACGGTTTCATGGGCAACGCGATCGCAAAAATGACCTTTTCATACAAATTTTTCCAGTTTTACCCCTATTTTTCCGAAGAAATAGCCAGTGGCACGTATAACCCTGGAAAACATTTAGTTTTGATGTCCTTGATGCAAGAAACACAGCCTTAATCAAATTCTACAACATACCGTGATCCTCCCTTGTAAGGATTCAAAGTTAATTTAAGATGCGGTTCTGTCACTGAAAACTTCCATTCCATTCTTCAGTACATTTAATACATATTCCGGTTTCTGTTGTGCATATTTAAACGAAAAGTACTGATTAAATTCTGATTAGGTATCAACTTACGCTTATTATCTCCCAAACATTTTTTTTTAAACGGTTTTGTTAGCAAAACGGCTTTATTTGCAAATGGCATTTGTTACCTTTCAAAAAAAAATTATGACGATACATTTCACAGCTTACTCGATAAGTTTTTTAGTGTTAAACGCAATCATATTTTTTAGAATTTTGTAAGTCTTACGAGATTGTTACCAATTTTGTCTTTAAATAATCGAGATTTGAAGATAGGGCGCAGAATTTTTTCTTTCTCTTGTATACAATACAGAGGGACACCCAGTGTATCTTTGGAATTAACCAAGCGTGTTTCAAAAACTTCTATTTATTAGAAAAATTAACTAGTTAGGCCATCATATAACTACACAATTTTAATGAAAGTTTGTATAACCTTAGAGCCAACGGTTCTTAAACAACGCGATTTGTTTTGGAAATAGATCGGTTTTGCTAAAACTAAAACTGAAAGTTTACACATTATAAATGATAAAATGATGGCTTAACGTTTTGGTTCGAGTTGAAGCCAACAATGGTAGAAATTGGTTGCTAAATAAAAAAAATATAAGCAAAATATAATTGTTACGCGCCAAAATGTATTTTACCCGGCGCATCCACCAAAACGTCTCTAATTTGTATGTACGCCAAGTGTGTGTTTAATAATGTATTTTTTAAACTGATTAAATTTTATTTTTCGTCTGTAGTGCCAAAATGGAAGGCGATATAAAAAATCTGATTACATAGGAGTTCTTTTCTCAAAAAAGTAGCCCAGAGACTGATATGAGATTTTCGCGAACTACTACTGTAACCGAAATACCCCGTAAAACATTCGAATTTGGTCCACCCTGTATAATGTAGCAATTTTAAGACAAGTGAAGTTCTACGTTTCATGTAAATTCAATAGAGGAATGATAACTAATTACACTCCGAGATCAGAATCGTCTACATAATCAGTCTGGATTAATTAGAAAGATGATTTGCGCAAAACTTATCGCAGCCAAATTCAATAAACACGCCAGTTTGTGTCACTATGTAACGCTGTTAATACAAATAGACGTTGAATCCTCCGCACGGGTTTGCTTCGTTTGACGAATACGGTGGCTACTTTCTTGTCTGCGCCAGGGCGAGGACAGAACACATCAAATATCGTATTACTTGGAAAGCTGATAGTGCACGACCCGGTGTAAGCAAACACTGGGGTAATTAGGGGGAACGGGGCGAAGGGAAGTGACAATCACGCGTAACCTCGGTACAATTTTCTAATTAAAATATCGCTGTTTACGACATTTGATACAGATTGTCCTAAAGGTGTACGCGAATTGTGTTAATATTTAATTTTGGAACGGAGTATTCGTTTTGCTGTTGGACAGGTACTGAAAATGGAAGTTTGTCGTGTTGTTACAACGTCATTTTGTGCAAAGTTCGAACGAGTTGTTTTTGATAAATAGCTACCGTTGTTAATGCTCCAGGGTTTTCCCAACATTTCATCTTTTCCAGGCCGTTCTTGAACCAGGAGAACTTTTGCGTTTGTAATAAATGTGTCTGTCTGGTTGTGCAATATAAATTCTTTCGTATTGTAGAAGGTTAAGGTCCTAAATATATTCTATAATGACTAAAGGCGCACACAAAAAGGCTTATACAAGGATGCTGCATGACGCGCACTCTTTTTAAGATATATTTAAATGAGGAAAATCGGAGAGAGAAAAGTCATAGTATGGGTTTGCCTATAGGAAATGATAGGCCATTCACATTCCATTTTGCCGACGATCAAATAATATTAGCTGAAGACAAAGACGGCATAGATTCTTTCTTCACTTACTAGGGAGGGTCACGATATGTTGTCGCTAGAATCTGATTAAGGCTGTGTTTATTGCATCAAGAACATCAAAACTAAATGTTATGCAGAGTTATACGTGCCACTGGCCATTTTCTTCGGATAAATAGGGGAAAAAAAGTTCAATAATAAAGGTAATTTTTGCGATCGCAATGGCTATGAAACCGTCAGAGATAAAATCGAAATTCTCCTATTTAGCAATGCGCGCATCCCTTGCAAGTAAAATAGTCAAAGTTTTTAAAAAAATCCTGAACGGTACCGGAGAAAATCGCGAGAAACTAGGCCCTTGTAAAAACGGTTTCCCCTATTTTAACGCCTATGCAAGTCGCATAGATTTAGTTGTAATAGTTATACCACAACTTCTCAAATCATAGCGCTTTTGCAGGGGTTTCGTTTTTGACATTTTTCTCCGGAACCGTTTTAGATTTTTTCAAAAACTTTGCACCATTTTCCTTGCAAAGGATGCGCGAATTGGTAAATAGAATAATTTCGATTTTATCTCTGGCGGTTTCATGGCCAACGCGATCGCAAAAACTACCTTTATTATTCAACTTTTCAGTTTTATTCCTATTTTTCCGAAGGAAATGGCCAGTGGCACGTATAACTCTGCGAAACATTTAATTTTGATGTTCTTGATGCAATAAACACAGCCGATCAGATTCTAGCGACAACATACTATCCCTTGTCAGAAAAGTAAATGATAAAAACAACATAATGGGGACTAAAACAGAACACACCGTTGTAGGTTACCAGTCAACCTTTGCACCTTGGCCCTAACACGATTTCAATTGTTAATATGTACAAATACCTGGGCATTGAAATAAAGGAAAATGCAAGAAGCAACCAGGAAATTAGAAACTGAATAAGACAAGGAAAAACCATCATTACAGAATGGCATGGATTATTATGGAACCGAAAAATTATTAAAAATATGAAAGTTAAAATCTACAAAACAATAGTTAAAAGTGTCAGTACGTATGGATTATAATTAAAGGAAATACGTCAGTCGGAGAAGTTGAGGAACAAGGAGATGGAGAGGAACTACTGGCGAAGATGCTGTGGTTATACAAGAATGGACAAAAAGAGAAACGAAGATATATGAGATGCAGACATTAAAGAGTCGATAGAACTCAAAAGACTAAGACGATATGGACACACACACAAAGAATGAATGAAGACAGATGGCCCAAAAAAATGGAAGTGGGTGTCGCCATATACAAGAAGAAGAGGCCGGCCAAAAAGAAATTGGGGTAAAGGAAGCAAAGGCTGCAAGAGTCCTAAGTAAATATGATTAGAAATAGGCAAATAAGGAAACTAGTAATCTAACTTGCATGTAGATCGATAGATTACTAAAGCCTTTTACATGCAAATTTTTTGGTGCTCCTCTTAAAACAAGTATAGTTTTATTTTCTTCAATTTCATAATTTTTTTAAAGTTTCAAAACAGTTAATCTCTGCTACTATGTAAATAACCGATCCTGCGAGGTGGGCTTCCACATTTGAACGAATTCCGTCGATCCAAATTTTTAATTTCGAAACGTTCACCATCTTAATTACCAAGAGAACTTGTGTCAATACCTGATCTAGCGTGCGAGGCGGAAGTATGTCGGTGACTTCTACCGCTGCTTGTCGAACCTCTCGATCCTCTGGAGCCTCGTGAACCTCTAGACCCAGGACTGTCTGGCGCTCGCGGCGGAGATCCCAGGAGAGATCTGGGATAGACAGGCGTTAATCCGGAAAGACCTGGTGGAAGCCACATATCCTCGAGGGGAACTTTCCCTCTAGACTCCACCAGACCTGGAGTCGATTGACTTCTACCCATAGCGGCTGCAAAAATTATCATTTACATTACTTCTCAAATCGGCCGCAGAATACAGGGCGTCCCAAAAAATGTAAACAGAGTTTGGTCGTCTGTTACTTGCGTTTATCATTTAAATTTAACGCTTAAAAAAATGTAATTTTAGGTTATTGTTAAACATTAAAACTAAATATAGATTACACTGCGAAGAAAAAAGTGTTAATAATGTCTTTGGGACACCCTGTAATTGAGTGTGATTCGACGACTGAGCTGTTTGTCGACTTCGCCGTTTTCCTCTAAGGTATTCGATGCACTTTTCTTCTCTTTCGCTAGCCTAATGAAGGTCCAAAAATATAAATAACTACGCTATTACGATCTGTCAGCTTAAGTTTTTCGTTATTAGTTTGCAATATGTTTTAACGTGAAAGCCGTATCGGTTTCAGAGGTTGATCCTTTGAGACATATCGAATTAAATTACTGGGGACATGGATTTCTGCGATTATCTCGACATGTAGTGGAAAAATTTTGCTGAATACAAAATACTTAATTAATTTGTTCACGGTAATTGTTGCAGTATTTGCTAGTTCTACATTTAAGAATGTGTCCTGATAGTCCAAGGAAACGTGATAGAAACAATAGAATTTAAAAGCTGCGATAGTATAGCACCTCCAACAGGAGAAGAAGATTGATGGCCTAAGAATATATGGAGTTGGGTGCCACCTAAGAATAGGAAAAGAGGTCTGACAAGAAGGAATTGGAAGCAAAAAGTTAAAGAAGCAATGTCTGCAAGTAACCTAAATGATGAATTAAAGGAGATTTGTTTATAATTGTTTTCAATTAAAAGTGAATAATGTTACAGATTGATTTTACTTTACTTTAATTACATAAACGATTCATTGCGACGCAGTAAATTGTTTTAGTGATGTACGAGGCAAGCGCCAAAATTTTCCGGCCTGACATAGATCTAGGTATCACAGGTGGGTCAAATTTGTTTAACACATTGGTTCAAGTCATATTAGCCTTGGAAAAAACAATGGATTTTATGTCAATTAATTTTCTTATAACTGTCATTCGTTCATCACGATGTTAGAAGTCACGAAAATTGAGTATCGAGCTGTTATAAAATTTCTTGCTCGCGAAGATCTTCCTCCGCAAAGCATCAAAGTTCGACTGAATGGAGTGTTCGGGGACAATTCCCCGTCTTATTCTGTGGCGAAAGATTGGTCAAAATGGTTTAGAATGGGGCAAGAATCCTTGGAAGATGATGCAAGAACAGGAAGGACTGTGGAAGTGGTGACGGACGACAAGATTGCCCTTGTTGAGGAACTCGTATTAGGCGATCGACGCTTGAAGGTGAAAGAACTATCAAAAATGTCGGGGCTTTCAGATACAAGTATTCGCCGAATTCTCCACGATCGGTTAGGCATGAATAAAGTTAGTGCAAGGTGGGTCCCCAAACATCTCTCAGCAGTTCAGCGCTAGCGTCGTGTTGAATGTGCTCGATCCTTTTAGGAGCTCTGTGAATAAAATCCCGTGGACGCGTTGAAGACAATTGTTACAGGGCATGAAACCATGGTTCTCTACTATGATCCGTTGTCCAAAAGAGAGTCGATGGAATGGAGGCGAAAAGTAGAAGCACCGCCAAGAAAGTTCGGGGTCTGTCAGTCGACAAAAAAAGGTGATGGCTACGATCTTTGGGGCTTGTGAGGGCATTGTTCTCTAAATTTTTAAAGAACGCAACACCACAGTCAACGGGGAATATTATGCAGCACTCCTGCACAAATTACGACAAAATATTCGGTAGAAAAGACGTGGGAAACTGACCAGAGGCGTGCGTTTACTGCACGACAATGCCTCCGTGCACACTGCTGGAATTGCTCAAGCCGCAATTCGTGACTGCGGTTTTGAACAAATCGATCACCCTCCGTTTAGTCCAGAAATGGCCCCCAGTGACTATTACCCGTTTGGGAATTTGAAAAAGGACCTTCGCGGGCGCCATTTCAGTGACGACCAAGAGGTGAAGGCTCCAGTTTGGGCACATTTTGCAGACAAACCGAAAGCATTTTTTTTTAGGGGTTTCGAATTGTTGCTAAAACGATGTAATAAGTGCATTGATGTCAGGGGGGATTATATTGAAAAATAAAACTTTAATTTTCCTAGTCAGGCCAGGAAATTTTGGCGCTCACCTCGTAGTAAGTTGTTTCAGTTCGTCATAGCTATGTTAAATTAGGGGTTATTTAAACGAATTTTCAGGAATTTCCTTGTCTGAAGCAGGTAAACTTTGTACTAACGTTTTCCTTCCCGGGGCTGTAAGGTTACGAACGGCGGTCGCTCAGACAGTTTGCGGTCTGCGCCGGACGAATTTAGACATCGGAATTACATGTATGTTTCCACACTGAAAACTTTACTGAAAAGGCTCTAGCCTGGTAAATAATGAATGTAGCAGCTAAATAATGCAGCGAGCAGTTGTTTTTGTTAAGAAACTTTGTCTTTGATGATGACCTACATACTCCAACCGGTCCTTTTGTCGAGTCAGTGTTCCTACCTTTTTCTAATGGCGCCCTTTTATATTTTTCAAGTCTCTTGACGGCGATCGCTTCTAAACGCACTCTGGCGGCGGGATATTCCTTTAGGACGTCCCACATGTCCTTTTTGCTTAAGACGAACAAGTCGCTGTATCCAACGGATCGAACGCTGGCGGTACGTCGATTGCCTGCGAAAATTTGTGCACATTTTAGACATCCATTGACTTTATAATGGGAACCCATTTACAGAACTAACATCTAAATAATGTAAATGAAAAAGGGCGTGCTTTCATTACGAGTTCGGTTGGGGTTTGTATCGTGAGCGAGGTAAAAGTGTTATGAATTTTATTTCGCACGATTAAAACAATCTAATTTGAAAGTGAAATGTTTGCTACGTGGCTCCAAATGGATTTATCTTTATTCGTCTTTTGATTTGTTTAATGCTTCTAACACATTTAAAAGAAGCCAAAATATAAAGAAATGTATAGAAAACATGGTTAAGAAAAATTATCTACAAGTTTCTAGTTTTAATTTTATGTAGAAACAAAATTTGTTCAGTACATATATATTAATAAGTAAAAAATGAATACTTGTGTATTGCTTTATGACTAAACGGAGACACTGAAATGATTTTTGGTTATTTAAAAAAAAACTTTGAGAGAAAAGTATAACAAACCTTATATCATTAAAACGAGAAAAAAATAACCTTTTTAATAAGGCCACAGCCAACTATGACTTCCATTTAAAAAAATGCAAGTTTGTGTTATAACACGGAAATCGAGAGTGCCATGAAAATTTCGTTAACATATTTAAAATCTACGTAAAAATATCTATAAAAGCACATTTTTTTTGTTCTAGCTCATATGCTTACGAAATTATTCAAGTTTAAAAAAATTCAATATATTTCAAAAAGTTGATGATGTAGGTCAAATTTGAAAATGGCAACAGCTTTCTCTTTAAATTCTGCACAAATTTGCTAATTCAAACGTTTCTGTATCTTTAATATTAACGGAGTTACCCATACAGCAGGTTAGAAAAATGGGCACCCTGTATAGCGTTTAAAAAAGTTTCCAAAAAAATCAAAACTTATTCCACAAAAAATGAAAAATGTGCAGACTTCAGTATTTAAATTTTTGTCAAAGCAAAATCAACAAATTTTTAACGAAAGCACATGACTTAAAACTTGATACAACAGTTATTTATTGCCTAAATAGTTATTATTGGGTGTTAAATTATTTAAATTAAGATATTAAAATGTTCCCGAGAGGTTTCAAGTAAATCCTATTTACATTTATAAATGAATGACTTACATAACTCAATCATTTATTGAATAAACGATATTCACATTACATATTTATGTATGGACTTGGAGACTGCTCTGTAGTGTCCTCTTAACAATACTATACGGTTTGGTGCAGAAATAATCAACAATAATCGAAAACTACACCAGACCTTGTTAATAATCGAATGTTTTGTTGTCTGAGAGGTCATAAATATTCAAAACGACCGCTGTTAGTCCCAAACATAATTTTAGAGCGTCATAAAATTTTGCGTAGGGTTGAATTGGCGCTGTTAATATTGGTGGGTCCGACCAACATAACATTTTACAGCAGTCTCACTAAATATTGTAAATCGCACATCGCATGGAATATCACAATAGAGTAAACGATCGTGAATGTTTGATTGAAAAGTTCTCCTAACATCTCTTTGTTCTTATTCGGACATACGTCCGAGAGTAATGTTGTAAATTACATGAACTCACTGACTTAAAATATAACAGGCGATAGATTCTACTTAAAATGCTTTTCGTGGTAGTAAACTTAAATTTATACGTATCTAGAGTATGGCTTAAATGTTACTCTTCATTATTAAATCTATAAAAGCACATGAGGTACGACTTTCAGTTCGGTAAATTCGAGTGTTTTCAAAATATAGACGACGAAAAATTTCCTTGTCGGAACATTCCACGCCGACACAATTAGTGAGGCTTTGACTGCGTTAACTTACTCTCGTTCATTACACTAAGGCTATGGTAACGATGTAATTTTATTACCTATAAAGTATTCGATGAAGAGCATTTGTCTCTTAATTCTCATTTAACTGTTAGTTACTGACTCGGTCGGAAACGAGGAAGGTCAGATGTAGCGTGTTACATACAATTCGTTGCGTTTCAGTGCAAATTAAATGTTTTACAAGTCAGCAATGCGAGTTGTAAGCGCACCCATGTAACATTAGTCTTATTATTTCTACGAAGGCTTTTAAATAAACAGATAATTTGTAGTGTGTTACGCTCCGAAATTAACTTCGTTTTTGCATAATACAATTTTTTAAACACATACCGTGCGAGAAGGTCAGAGATAATTTGGTGAAGGCGCCAGGAAAATGTATATTTCGATTTTTTAAACACCCTTTCTGTGGTAGACTAAAACAGATCTGTTTAAAATTAATTTCCTAGTAAGGCTAAACTTTTCTTTTTTTTTTACATTTTTATAAAAACTATACCTCAATTGCCATTTGAGGCGTTATTTTTGTGACACAGTGTATATTGAACGTATAATATATTAGGAGTAGTTTATTAGATGTGCTCAGATAGGTTTCACTATTATATACTGTTAATTAATTTTGAAAACGTTTTGTTTTTTCATTAATATAATGATAAGAGCGACACTACAGCACATTTACTATGAACATTTCTGCTAAACTTCTATAGGTATATGTACATGAGACGTACAAGAAAAATATGCTTGGTTCAAATTAGTAATTAACTACACAAATTTTAGTAATTTAGGGTCAAAAATGAAAGAATTATTCACAATATAATACAATAAATGTTGTAGGATAAGATTTATCTTATAGAGTTTAATTTTTATTTAATAAAACTGTTGTCCGTATTACTACACACAAACACATACAACATTTTCAACTGTAGCTATTCTATGCATCCCAATGCGGGTTGTGTTTAAAACTTTAGACAAGTTTTAACTCGTTGAAAACCACAGTTCCTATTTACAATATATTTTAAGTTTGAAAGCAGTGGAATACATTAAACAATTTTTATTTAAATAGTATTGAAGGGCAAACTTTTATTTTAAACTGAAAAAACTAATTTTAAAAATATACTTGAGAGTGTTAAGAAAAATGCCTATTTTGTAACCTTATTGGTGTAGTGGAACATAAATTAATAATGTACTAGACCGCATTTTAAAGAATACTCGAGCAGTTTTTCTTCAAAAAAAATTTAAGATGTATTGCATAAACTATTGACCATAGGGTGGACATTCTAAAGGCCTTTGAGGACATATTGATGCCATGGGCACTCACTTAATGGTTGACATATCCGCAGTAGGGCGGTATCTAATTCTACACCTCATTACTCAGTAGTTTATCTGTATTTACTCATGCATTATTAATTTTAAATGGTGCAATTTAACTGTTATAGTTAGTGCCATGAATAATGCAAATTGTACCTACGCGAATCCCCTGTGACAGGGGATCTATAGCTCCGAGATATGTTGTGTTGTTTGGGCCAATATATTCCATGAATACATAAACAAATTAATACGTATCGGTGTGTGACTAAACTGAATAAGTTGTGATGAAATCTTGTGAAATTGAAATTAAATATGAAAATTAATAAATCCAGTGACGCACAGTAAAAAATTTATGTAAAAAAACCCTAAGTTACGTTTTCCAATTTGTAGGTTTACATAAGAATTAACACAAAAACAATGTACTTAATTGTATTCCATTCGTTTAATGGTATAAATACAAAGTTTTGATAAACTTTACATGCATTTTACAGGGTGAAAGTAATATTACAATAAAACTACAAAAAGTACTGTAAAATTACTGGATGTTTACAGTCTTACATTGTACTTGCACTTAGAGAAATAAATATTTGACTTTAGGTGAAGTCTTAACACATCAAAATGCCACAAAAGCGGCATTTTCCCCTAAATTACTGTTACTTCGTCAGTAGCAACCTTATATATCTTAGTTTATGTAGATCGGGTGGTCCAGAGATGCCGATACAACTCTGGTTTAACAAAAATTCCTGAGTACTCCTCTGTCTAATAGCACGGTCTTGTAACTCGAGACACAACTGCTTTGAGCACTTTTTTGCGAAATTTCGAACTACATTTTAAGAGCTCTTATTGAAGTTTAGGTAACATGTGTTTGATAAGCATTGAAGCCGTTCAAAATTTTAAGTCCAACAATAGTTGAAGAAAAAATTAACTTCTTTAAAATAGACATTCTAAAATACTTGTATGCTTATCTTGAACACCCTGTACAATAACGTTTTAAACAATAAAAAATTAAAGCCCAACACTAGTTTACACTGCGAGAAGATCTTTAAAAGCTTCGTCAAAGGTTGCGTTCGTGTTTTTTAGTATATTAAATTTTTTCTCGTTAAATTTTGAATGCACTGAATCTATCTACATATTTTAAAAGCTGTCAAGATTTTGAATCTGTTCAAACACACTTGGCTGTTTGCCAATGAGTCTCCGACGCATTCATATTTCACAAAAATCTTCGCACACGTCGGCATAATCTTCGTCGCTCGCCCTAAAATCGCACTTTTCAAGTAATAAAATTTGAATGTGAAGAAAAATCCACGCAGACACGACTAAAAGGAAATTGTAAGTATTTATGAACAAAGGATAGCTGCTATAAAAACCTCACAGTAAGGATCTTACCAAGAAAACGCGAAGTCTATTTCGCGGAGAAGCGTCAGCGGTGTTCCACGGGATAAAAACTATTTTCAGCGCGGATAAAGGCTTAATTTTGAGCAGAAACTCAAACAAGGGGACAAAAAGTGTTAATAATAAAACAAGCACCTCTTGTGACGATGATTTACACCTCGCGGAAATAAATTATTACCGACGCGAATTTTTATGGATGATTTATTGGGAGACATCAATTATAATCGGTGACAATTTTGCGATGATTTGGTAAAAGACGAATAAAGATTAACGTAGCTGGATGTGCAAATGATATCTAACATATAGCAAACTTCGCAGATGCAAGACTGAATTTTTGAGAGTCCCTGACAATTTTTGTTAGTCTGACTGTTTGAAATTCATTGAACGTCTCAGTGAAAAAAGTACCCAAGTGACTTAATTTTTTAAATTAAACACACTCTCATTGTCTTATTATTTTTTTGGTAGAAAAAAAAAGAAAGTCTTCAATCAACAACTCAACCATTAAATGTTATTATGCTCTAGCAGTGTTTTTAAGATTTTTATCTCTCTAAATTAGTTTTGAAATTATTTAACTAATTTATAATCAGGTAAACATATAGCTTAAAGATGAAAATAGAACGTTATTTGACATTAAAAAAAAATGATCGAGTTATTTCCAAAGCCGACTAATTAATTTCTATTAAATATTTTGTTTTCGACCATTAATTATCATGAAAACCGCAATAACTCGAGAAATATTAATTTTAGACATAACAGACCTTTAACAAATTTTAAAAGTAATTAAATTATCGATAAGAATATGTAAATATATAGGGTGATCCATTTAAAAAATGACTTATCCGTGTTTGAAGTTAAACCAATTGAACCGAGCATGTTAAACACCCTGTGTATTATTTTAGAATTTTAACTAGTCAGCAATCACTATTGTCGAACACAGCTTCAAAGGAATTCGTTCTGAAATTGCTATGTTGTGAAATCTCAATATTTTCTTTGAGTCCTGTTTCTGTCAAAATTTTCATAAAAACTTAACTCAAAAACGATTGATTTTAGACAGATAAAATCTTATACATTTTGAAAGACAATTAAATTTTGCATCTAAAAAGTGCAAAATATACAGGTTGTTCTATTTTAGAAAACAAAGTGACGTATCGGTACGCAAAAACAAAACACTGTGTATAGTTGAAAATAATAAAGTTGGTTTCTCCTGTTTTTGATTATAGGTTAAATAAACGAAAAACTTTCTGGTTTTTAAACAGGTTTATTACGTTGCAATTTTTAAAAAGATCCTACATGTTTCGCAGATGTAATTTTATCTGCATCCTCAGGGCTAAAATTAATTTTTTTTGTTATTTTTTCAAGTTTTTTCTTTACATATTTTGTTTATAAAAATGTATCACCTAGTTTATTAAAATTAGTATTAATAGTACTTACATATTTCTAAAATTGTTGAAAATTGTTGAAATATTGTTGAAAAATGTTGAATAAGTTAAAATAATAATAATATAATTTAATAAAATAATTTAAAATTATTTTACTTTAAGAGATATATACACCAAACTAAAAGATCCCATACCTAAACAACTTAAAAATAACTTAATTTACCTTTGTCCATGCAAAAGTTGTAATACTATATACATAGGACAAACTTCACAAAATTTAAGAAACAGAATGTATGGTCATAAAAGTGATTTAAAAAAACTAAATGAAAATTTAAAGTCCAAAAATACAAATAATATTCAATGCACCACCAGTTTAACAGAGCATGTTCTAGAAACTAAACATGAATTTAATTTTGAAAACATTAAAATTATGTATCATGAAAAAAATCAATTTAAACGTGTAATTGCCGAAAGTATATTCATAAATGTCAATAAAAATGCATGTAATGATAGGTCTGACATTGACAATATATTTCAAAAAACTTACAAATTGCTATTAAATAAATGTAATCAGAAGTCTTTAATGTTTCAATAATATCAATAAATAAAACTTTTATATGTTATGTCTATTAAAAAAACCGTTGTTTCAGTAATTATATGATAAGTTATAGGAATATTTTTGTAGTGCTTATATATAATTGTTAAAATTGTGTAACCAAAATTGTTAATCAGTAAGTTTTTTCATTATAATGTATAGTACGTGAAATGTAGTTTTTTAGACTAGTTTAGTTTTAAGGATTTGCCTAAGCTTTGTTATTTTTAAGTAGTGACATCTTTATTTTATAGTGAAAACAATAACTTATCGAACAAGAAATTTGGCTTTATCAAAAATTAACTTACAAACCGGTTTCATAATAACGTAGATCTATTCATTTAACAGTACATTTTAACGTGTTTGTGCCGTCATTTTGTGTTTTGTTAAAAAGTATCGTCCAAAATTTAGTTAAGAACAATTTTTAATATGTTTTAAAATTAAGAATACCTAAGCTAATCTTCGTAATACAATATAAGAATAATTTCAAGTTTACTTCTCAACGTTTTTAAAAAATCAACTGATATTTCAATTTTTCACAATTTCAACATGGTATTTTAACTTATTCAACATTTTTCAACAATATTTCAACAATTTTCAACAATTTTAGAAATATGTAAGTACTATTAATACTAATTTTAATAAACTAGGTGATAAATTTTTATAAACAAAATATGTAAAGAAAAAACTTGAAAAAATAACAAAAAAAATTAATTTTAGCCCTGAGGATGCAGATAAAATTACATCTGCGAAACATGTAGGATCTTTTTAAAAATTGCAACGTAATAAACCTGTTTAAAAACCAGAAACTTTTTCGTTGTTGAAAATAATTTTAGGTAATAAATTACCACAAACATATTTTCTTCGAAACTTTTTTTTGTAAAATTATCACAAGATGAGATATTGATCCGTTACGTTACTTTTTGTACACTTTGTATATAGCAGCTCTACACAGCAATCGGCCCTTCTAAATATTTTGTAATATACACTACAGCTCTATCTCTTGCACTAACGAAGTTACAGGGCTTTATGAAACGTCTTGTGACGGTAAAATCGACAATTTTTGTAACCACTCTGGAAATTAGCTTATAACTTTGTACACACTAAATAACAAATAAATGTGCTTGGGTATGTTTTCACTGAGACGCTCTCAACCGTATATTTTTGTCCTGTGTTAATTTGTGATAAAAAATTGCATTCGCCATGCGACAGTCAGGGTCCTATCAAAAGATATTTACCAAGAAGTTTACCTGCCGTTCCCATATTGAGAATCGAAATTTCACCGAAGTAGCTGCCAGCTTTCAGGGTTGCCAAAACAGTCCGTCCGTTGTCGGCGACCACTTGAAGCCTCCCCCTGTTGACTATGTACATTTCTTTTCCAACTTCTCCTGCAATAAGGCAAAGCTTTATTATTCAGCAATTTTACTCTTCCATCTCGGATTTAAGTGCTCAAAGTTAAGCAAAGAAGCAACTCGAAACCGCAAGCACTTCAGCTTACCATTAAGTCGCTCCGGTATATATTCATCTAAACATTAAACTCTCTCGGATAGATGCCATCACGTCTAATTTAGTTAACCAACTTCAAAACCCGATTACCACGCGTTGTAACTTTATACTAAAACATACGTTATGTGTACGTAGGCAATTTAAAACGAATTGAAACACTTAAAATATGAAGACATAACACACAAAGACGAAACATTAAGATTAAAAATGTTTAGGTTTTATTCCTGCCGTTAAAGTAAAAATATTTTAAATCAGGGACTCAAAAAGGATCAGAGGAGATAAACGAAAAATAAATACATGAAATTGCGAGCTGGAATGAAATTGCATGGAGGAGCAGAATATTAAATTCTGCAAATGAAATTTAGTTTTTTTTTGTGGGAATAGTGTTAATTTTAATTACATTTGTTAATTGTAAAGTTAGTCTTGTGATAAAAACGAGTGTAATATCCACGATTCGTTAAAATTGTCCACCAATTTATACACTCCGTCCCCTTGTCGATTATCGGCATACTTTCAAATCAAAACACAACATCCCTGATTGACATTCCAATTATTTTTTACGAGTCACGATTTTTAATTAATACCCTGGTAGGACTAAATCCGTTGTATAGAACACATGATTAGTTTGGCATCAACTGGGATTAAACTTAATTGCCACAATTTTAGTTTTAATTATCTTCAGAGCTTTCGTTTACATGGATTTAACATCAGCCCATATATATTTCGCGGAATTAAAGGTTTCAATTTTGCCGATAACTATTCACGTAAAAAGTATGGATTTGCAATAATGCAACAAAATGTAGTTCAAATACGGATTTTGTACAATTAAACAGTCGGGATTGTTATAACATCGATTTATACATGGCGATTCGACGGGGTTGAATGCTCGCCACACGTATACAAACGGACTGTTAATATTACAAAGCAGCAAATGTACAACTCAATTGAATGCCCGCAATAAACATGAAATAGGTCAATTTTTGTTTTTTTGTAAATACAGAATATTTCTTTAGTTATATCTGGAAAATCCTTTTTATTAAAGAAATAGAACACTTCTGACAATAACGGATAAAATTCTTTTTCTTAATCGGTTCCTCTTGTGTGTCGAGGTATGCTTTTCTATTTCTGTGTTGTTTCTCAACTCCTGCCTATCGTTAGCTAATTGTGGCACAACTCTCCAGCTGACTCCTTTTTCTTCTAGTCTCTGCTTCACTTCTTTTTCCCATTTTATTCTTGGTCTTCCTCCATTTCTTTTTCCCTCTATCTTCATTTTCTATCCTAATTTCGCGTATCTACTTTCTGGCATGTATAGTAGATGTCCAAGCCATCTTACCTTTTTCTTAATATCTGTTACTCCTAGGTTATTTCGAAATTTTCGTTACTGATTTTATCGACCAGTCTACATCCCTCTATTCTTTTCAGAAATCTCAATTCCTGTACCTGTATTCTTTTTGAGTTTTTGAGTTAGTGTCCAAGTTTCTGAACTGTATGTGAGAATGGGTACGTACACTGCATTAAAAACTCGCGTCTTCGTTTCTTTTGATATCTGCTTCTTAATTATCAAACATTTATTAGTGGCGTAGTTAAATTTCGTCGCTACCGCCATTCTGTTATTCAGATCTTCCTCCAATTTACCATTCTCTGCAATTATTGTTCCTAAATATTTAAAATTTGCTACCTGCTCTATCTTTTTTTGGTCTAGCATAATTGTGTTCATGATTTTTCGCTATAACCATAACCTTTGTCTTTCTTATATTAATATCCATATTATATCTACTTAATGTATCTGCCCATACGTCTAGATTGAATTGAAAATCCTTTTCGTGTTTAGCTAATAGCACCACAGCATCTGCTAAGGCTAATTCTGTTAAGGATATTGGTTTTAGTTTATTCCAACCCCAGTAGGCTTTCTTTGTGTTTTGCTTACATTCTTTAATTATTTTATCCTTAAGAATTATAAAGAGCAGTGGACTTAATGTGCCTCCTTGTCTTACTCCCACTGTTGTTATAAATTCCTGGGAACTGCTGTTATGGATTCGCACATAATTTCTACTACTCTTATGTAAACTCTTGATGGCGTTTAATAATCCTTCTGCCACTCTACTTTGTTTCAATATCTTCCAGATCCTTTTCCTTGACCTCTATCGAAGGCTTTAGACAGATCGATAAAGCACAAGTACACCATCTTTGAATGTTCCATTGTTTTTTCACTTAACTATCTTAACGTAAAAATTAGATCCTGCGTGCTTCTACCCCGTCTAAAGCCACTTTGCGCCTCTTCCAAATTTCTTTCGAAATGGTTCCTTAATCTCTCCTCCAAAATTCTTTCATATAATTTTTCTACTACACTAAGTAGTCTATAGTTTTCGAATTTTTTACAATCGCCAGTCTTGAATATCGGTAATATAACAGATACCTCCCAGTCCTTTGGAATATCTTTTTCCTGCCATGCTTTATTTACTATTCTTAGCAGCATTTTTTCCCCATCTACTCCTATGTACTTTATCATTTCGGGTAAAACGCCATCATTACCTGATGCTTTTCCAATTTTATGTATCGCTCTATCTAATTCATCTTCGGTCATTTCTTGTTCATATTCTTGTTCAGTTCTTTCGTATTCCTCTTACCCTTGCTCTTCTTCCTCGTTATTTATTATGTTATCACTTTCCAATAACTCCTTAAAATAATTTCCCCATTTTTCGATAATTTCTTTTTCTGTTGTCAGTATTTTTCCCTGTTTATCCATTATTTGCTTTAAGGTATGGTTTTTATCTTGTCTTAGGTTTTTTAATACCTTGTAGAAAAGCCTACATCTAAATTCACATGAAATTTACTCGTTTTTAGTATAATTTATTTATTTATTGTTAATATTATTGTTTTGAGAGGGCGTACTTGGCTGGAATGAAAATTTAGAAGGAGCACACGGCTGTCTGAAGTTTGAGAAACACCAAAGTCAAATGTATTGAATTCTGTGACGTTTTGCTACTACCTACCGATAGAATTTTTGTGTTCTTTGTAATTTGAAATTTAACTAATGTTATTTTATTAGAAAAGAGACAAAGTGTCAAACAAACAAGAAATTAATAAAAAAACTGACATAAAAATGTCGCAAATAGATTTTTCAAGTAGGATTATGCAACGAACAAAGCTTTCTTAAATTTGTCTCAATTTATACACACCCTGTATAGGTACTCGTATATAAAATGGCTTCATTCTTTGGTATTACCAATGATATAGTTATTGTTTCTTTCTATCCATTGTTTGATCTATGTTTGGTAATACTTTCCGTAAATTTGTGGGCCCTTACGTTTTTATGCTTCGGAATGTTTTTACTGTTTCCACCCTTTTTTGTTGCTTTCACGTAAACCGTAAAATCGTCGTTCCTAAATCTCCTTTTTATACGTTTTCTTTGCCGAAGATGCTGCAATACGGGGGTCAAGCAAAAATTATTAAGAACGAAAAAAGCGTTAAGCGATATTTTAAGACTAGTTAATTATGTTCGAAGAAATTTCGCTATTTTTTATTTTCCATTCCTTAAAAGCTCCTAAACCAGCTTTATTCTGTCAAGAAATAATCAAAAGTTGCACATTTCAAAGTCAGGTGAACACGGTGGACATTCTATTACTTTTATACAATGTTAACACCTCAGTATTTTATTAGTTTTTGAAACATTTGTAAATTAACAAGGGCTAGTCGAGTAAGGTGTTTTTATTAATAATATCTTACCTTTTCTACAAATATAATCTCCTGGTGAGAACAAGACCGGTCGGAGTCTAAGCACCAGTTCACACAGGAACCCAGCCTCCGTGTTCTGGAATATTTCCACCCTCTTTAACGTATCCAAGTGTACGTTAATGGCAATTTCAGCCTTAAGTTTATCTGGAAGACACGATACTGCCCGTTCCTCGTCCGAACACTTCTGAGTTAACCATAGATAGTCGAACCACTTTATTACTTTGACTTGTAGATGGTTTGGTACCCTTCTCATCCTCATGTAGGTTTTTACGCCGTCCAGTTTCGCTGTAACAAAACACAACCCCAATAAGTAGGCCGCTCTGGTCTCAGATTCGCTGTCGTTATTATAGCAATCATTTCTTTAACACACAAGAGCGTATCATTGTTCAATAACAAGTCCAGTTGACTTAAATTGTACTAAGAAAATTATACTTGAATGGTTAAAAGCAAACTCATTTAATTGTTTGCTACAAATTATATTTTTATTCATGTACTGAAGGCACTAAACACTTCTGGAAAGAAGTCCAATTCATTATTAAAAGAGTTATTGCCTCATGTGTTTTAGAAATGTTGCATTAATAACGAAATGTTAGTTATAAAAGGACATTCATGTAAAATTTTTTGAGAAATTTGTAGATTTGTTGATGGTAAACGACACAGTATATCTATTTTTTCCGCTCATAGGCATACCGAAAATGGTAATGGTCAGAAAGGATTTGAAATAGGCTGCCGGGGCATATTTATTTTTGTGTTAAAGTTTATGGCAATCTAGATATTGACATTGACAATAAACTAAAGTAACCACATTTTTCAAAATCTTGAAAGTTTCGGTTGTACAGGTTCATACAAAAAGCATGCAAAGGAAAAAGTTGTCGATTTTTTTATGAGCTATAAAATTGCTTCAATTATTTTGTTATCTATAATAACTATCTTAAAAAGAAACACTAAATTAGTAAATTTGTTTTTGCGTTAACTTTTTGATACAGTGTGTCCCAGAATATATTTCTAGCATGTGGATCTCGCTTATTATAAGAGATAGAGGTGTACTTATATTAGACGAAATATTCTTAAGTAAAAAAGGAGCTAAAATATATTTTTTAAAGTACAAAATTCCTCGTATTTTTAGAGTTATAGCAAAAATATGACAATGTTGAATTTTTTTGCTCTCATAACTTTTTTGTCTTAGTCATTAGATGAATGTTACTTGTACTTTCTCAAGGTACTTTTTTATGTAGAATGTAATTATTATTTTAGATTTTTTTAAATTACTTTCCATTTTTGAAACATTTCCCCTAATTTCTTTTTATTTATAAACCGTGAAGTTGCCTTTAGAATAGCTAAATGTACTTTTATCCTGATAAGATATCACTTGCCATATCTGTATATAAATAGCTAACAAGGACAAGAAAAATTAAATTTTAACAATCACTTATCAAGCTACCAATGAAAGAAGAAATAAATAAACAACCAATTTAATGTCAAAGGATTTTGGCTGCGGTATCAGTTATAGGAATGTTATAATATTGTTGTGTAATTCGATTCGTTGCCTCCTCCCAGTCATAATTGAGAAATTATTATTTTCTGAAATTTGCCAATACATATTTCGTTTTAATCAATACCTAGATTGTCATGTAATATCAAAAACAGTTGGGGTTGTCTTCTGAAAGAGGAATTTCTTGGTACCATTTTCAATATGCCTGTAGCAGCCCGAACCAACAGATATACTCTATAAATCACTTAATTTAAATGCAAATTCTCGCATTAATGTCCTTTAATTAACCATTAATAAATACTACAACTATGAAATGAAAGCAAATTGGGATTACAGCACACGCTAACGATAATTATTCTGAAATATTACTCAACATATTCGATATCATAAGCGTTATAGAAACTTTAATAAAAACTTAACAGGAACTGACCATCACTCGCTCACAAAATCGAGCATAAATGAAGTTCTCTTAAAATACTGACTGAGTAATAATCGGTTTCCATTAAGCAAGTACAGACGAAAAAGTAAGCATCAAAAATCATTTATCATAAAAATTTAATTGTACTTTTAAATGCATCATAGCTTTAGTGATCTTTTTAAAAATTTAATAAGAGTGACAGTGATGGATGGGTACAGTATCATCGACTTAATTTACTGTTTGTTGTGTAGCCCGCGAACCGGAAGATATCCTCTTGAGAATGTGCATATCCTTAAACGGAAAATGATTGGTGTTCGCATAAATTTACCGACAGTAAGAAATTTAAAAGTATCAAAACCAACTATGGTGGCCAATTTAAAACACACAAATTTACGTTAAAACCTTTAAACTGGCCCAGAAAAATGTAGCATTGTCGTGATTGGATTCTGCATTAAAAACCTATACAGGGTGGTCCACACAGAACCGCCACTACTGGGATCTCGTAAACGGTAAGAGTTATAAAGAACTTTAAATTTGATAAATGGTTCCCCCTTCTGACAGGGAGAGTCACGGTATGTTGTCGCTAGAATCTGATCAAGGCTGTGTTTATTGCATCAAGAACATCAAAACTAAATGTTTTGCAGAGTGATACGTGCCAGTGGACATTTCCTTGGGAAAAATAGAGGAAAAACAGAAAAAGTTGAATAGTAAAAGTAATTTTTGCGTTCGCGTTGGCCATGAAACCGTCAGAGATAAAATCAAAATTGTTCTATTTACCAATGCGCGCATCCTTTGCAAGTAAAATGGTGCAAAGTTTCTGAAAAAATCTTAAACGGTTCCGGAGAAAAACGCGAAAAACGAGGCCCTTGTAAAAACGGTTTTTCCTATATTAAACGCCTATGCAAGTCGCATAGATTTAGTTATAACCAGGGGTTTGGAGCAGTCTAATTTTTTAATTGTTCCGCTCCAGCTCCGCTTCATGCTCCAAATATTGATAGAATGTTTAAAATAAGTTTTTTAATTAAAAGCTTTGTTTTTAAAAACAAAGCTTTGATTTTATCGGATATTTGTAACTGGATCAAAAATTACAAATTTAACCCTGACAACCAAGTTAAGTTAAATAACTATTTGTAACAATTATTGATCTTCAAATGTTGAAAAAACGGAAAAAGGTGTGTTTTTTTTTTAAATTGTACAAGATAAATAAACTAGTGCAGTGGAGCAATCAAAATTATTTGCTCCGGACTCTGCTCCAGTTCCGGGCAAAAACCCATTGCTCCACTGCTCCGTGCTCTAGCTCCAAACCACTGGTTATAACAGATATGCCAAAACTTCTCAAATCATAGCGCTTTTGCAAGGGTTTCGTTTTTTCCGAAACCGTTTTTTCAAAAATTTTGCACCATTTTACTAGCAAAGGATGTGCGAATTGGTAAATAGAAGAATTTCAATTTTATCTCTGACGGTTCATGGCCAACGCGGTCCCAAAAATTACTTTTATTATTCAACCTTACAGTTTTTCCCCTATTTTTCCGAAGTAAATGGCCAGTGGCACGTATAACTCTGAAAAACATTTATTTTTGATGTTCTTGATGCAATAAACACAGCCTTGATCAAATTCTAGCGACAATATATCGTGACCTTCCCTTGAGAGACCTATTCAGTGATGCTTTAATGTTTTAAAAAAGTTCCATGGCACGCTAGATGGTAAACAAAAATCAAAATGGATTTTTTTTTTAATCGTCAATATATCGGTTATACTAAATGTTACAAAAATATTTTTGGGGAAAAGTTGTAGATTTTTTCGCACTGTTAAATAAAAACATTCATTTGTTCCAATATTGCAAACCATAGTTGCCCTTGGCCTTATGATACAGATTTCCCCCCCTTTTTTTCAATAGTTCTAAGGTATTTATTTTCATTTGTAGGCTCAAAAGAAACAAAAGCCCCTTTGAAGCTATAGAGTGCCATGAATTTAAACAATATTGAAACAAATGAACAGTGCGTAAAAAAATCTACAACGTTTTCCCCAAAAATATTTTAGTACCGTTAGGTATAACCGGGTTATTAACAGTTAAAAAAAAGCCCATTTTGGTTTATTACCTAGCGAGCCATGGAGCTTTTTTAAAACATTAAAGTATCACTAAATGGGTCTCAGAAAGAGGAAAAATTTGTCTAATTTAAACTTCTTTGTAGCTCTTACAGTTGACGAGATCCCAATAGTGGCTCTTCTATGTGGACTACCCTGTATAATATTTTGATATCTATAATAATAAGGGAAATATAAAACATATTTAAAATGACTAAAATAATATTAAAAAAAAAATAACTTAAGAACCAGAAATGACGATAGAAATTTGTAGAAAGTTCTGGATTTCTATCGCCAAATTGCACATTTTTGGTAAGTTAAGTGTTTCGAAGTAAAATAAAGTAACTTCTAACGATTTAACTATCTTTGTATACGGCGGCACTTTATAGCGAAAAAGCTTGTTCGTTAATAAATTTATTACCATAATAAATCAAAGGTGGTGATTATTAAACCGCGTTTTTAATTTCATACAAAAAAACCGCTGATAAACACAGCAGTGGTTATTTTTATCACGACGATACATCACCGGGTTTATCTCGCTTTGTTGCTGGTTCTTTATAATTGTAACACAACTGCTCTTGCAGATTCAATAGCCGCGTTCAAATAAGTTCAGAAAGGATGGAAATTTCTTATGAAAAATTTAACGAGCGACTTTGCGTCGGAGCGGAACAATACGTATATTTATTTCAAGATTGCAGATACCTCTGCAATATCCAGCAGGCAGCTGTTGTATGTATTTACGAAGTTGTATCAACCCTGCTTAGAAGACGCGGGAGCATCTATGAATGTTGCAATTTGCCGCATTGCGTTGGCTAACTAGCAGACAGCGGAAGCGGTTAAAGGCAGTTGGATCAACATTAATATTACGTAACAGAGATGATAAATTACCTGCGCAAGAACAAGGAATTGGTTCTATATCTAGTGGCCTCGAAACCATTGCTTTTTCCTTAAAAATTAAATTTTTAATTGCAACCGAGCCATATTTTCAGAAGCAAGAAAATGTAATCGATAATGTTTTATTCATTTGCCTAGGTGTAGAAAAATCGTGCAGATAAGTACGCATTAAAGTATCAATGCCTTAACTAATTATAATTGGTACTAATAATGGCTTCGAAGGTATGAAACTTCGATTAAATTTTATTTGCAACAGACAATAAACTACTTTCGATGTTGTTTAGTATACATATATAACATGCAGATAAAATATATTTTTTGATACATACTGAATTAAAAATGCTTGTATATTTAAAAAAAATTGTGTTATGAACACAAAATTAAAAAAAAATTATTTAGAAAACTTATTAAACATTGTTTAAAAGTAATTAGTGGACGATTTTAACATAGCGTTGTTCATTACATAGCTTTGTCGAAAATCTGTTTACAAAAATGTTGTGCAAGTAAACTCTCAAAAGTTGGTACATCCTATGGAACAGCCAAGCGGTGTCTTAATGACGTATTAAGACAAGGGCATAATGCTCATTGGAAAAAAGTTGCAGGACAAGCCCATTCTAGGGCTATCCTGTCAATGGTCTCTGAAGAAAAGACAGAAGAAATGCTCAGGATGAGCAAAGCAGACATCAGAGCAGCCACAGGACTCGTTAAGGACACTGTGGGCTAACAAACACTTCTACATATTAGGGCTCTCAGAGACCGATATATGCAGAGGATGTGGTGAAGACAAAAAAAACTCCTCTTCACGTAATTATGCCAGTGTGAAGGATTCACACCCTATCGGCGTAGAGTTCTAGGGATGGAAAAAGGATAAGAAAAACACCCTTAAAGAAAATCCAGGAGTTTTTCAAAAACACAGGACTTCTTTGAGGGGCTATCACCAGAGGGTACAATAGACCAATCGCAGTACAGAAGGGGGGACCACCTCCTCGGAAATAAATAAATTAATAAATAAAACTCTCAAAAGAAAAACAAATCTGGCAACATATAATGGTGCCTGTCCATGTGAGAGTAAACTACTCTCGATAGCAGCGTCGCCAAGGATACAGCCCCTGAGAGTAACTCGCGATTGGCTGTATCCTTGGCGACGCTGCTATTAAGAGTAGTTTACTCTCACGTGGACAGGCACCATTTACGTTTAAAACGTTAGTAAAAAGAATTTTTGTTGCCAAGTTTTTAACAGAATTTGAAGTTAACGCCAAAGAAATCACAAGACGACAAAGTAAGAATTATAAATACAATATAACGTGATGCAATAGACATAAATTATTTAACGTATAATAATTAAGTACAGTCAAAAATTAGCAGTTTTCACATAGAATTTTGCAAGAAAAGAACAAACAAAAATTAAATTAAATCCTGTTAGTTTTCAAACAGTAGAACAATGCTTTTTCCCAAATTTTTTTGATTATGACTGCCAGCTATTAACACTACAAAATGAAAAGCACTTATATTGTTGGTAGTTTCATATTGAACTTACCCATCGATGGCTAACGTTACACTAGCCAACATTTTTTAGTAAGACTTTTAATTTAGACGCAAAGACCTTTACGTCAAAATTTTTACAGAATGACAATAACCTACATAGGTATGTTGTATGGGTAACTTTGTTATTATAAGAGTTACATAGTCGGTTAAATTAGCAAAGTTGGGCAGAATTTCAAGACAAATTATAAAACATTTTGCCATTTAACCGAAACCTTCATCTTTTTTAAAAATATCTGGAAAACTAAAAACACGATTTTTTTAATTGTCAATAATTCTACAACCACCTAGGTTAAAACCAAAACGTAAAATGATTAATATAGATATTTTTATGCAGAATTACAAAAAAAAAACCGTAAAATGTCACAGCACACTTTGAGATATAAGCCAAACTGAATTGTTTTTTAATGGCAACCATAGTTGGCTTTGGGTTCATTGAAAGTCCCATTTTATTTTTTGATTTCAAAAATGTTTGGGTTGTCATATCATTTTTATTTAATAAAGTAAATTGTGTGGGCCAAATGTCAAAATGGCATTAAATTCGGCTTAAGATCCTGCCCAACTTTGGTAATTTAACCGACTATGTTACTCTTATAATAACAAAGTTACCTACACAATCCATGTAGTTTATTGTCAACTTGTATTGTATTGTGCAGTGTTTCCCAAACTTTTGCTATCTGTGTACCCCTTCTATAATTTTTGTAACACTCAGTACCCCTCGTTAAAAAAAAGTTAAAATTAACGAGAAATAAAATTAATTCATAATAAAATACCAATAAAATAAATAAAAGTTATATTATAAAAAACATTCATTATAATCGCGTACCCCTACCAAACTCTTTCAGTACCCCCAGTGGTACGCGTACCACACTTTAGGAAACACTGGTATAGTGTAATGAATGAATTCAATTTTAATTAACCATAAACTAAAATGTCCTTTTTTTGTTTCAATCGTTGCTTGTAACATTATTACATATTAAATCATAAATTTAGCTAAATTATTATTAATTAATCACTTCTAATACTATCAACTTAAACATACACCAAGATGTCACTACACAATCGATTGATTTGATGGACTTTTGAGTATCTCTGTACGTGCAACAGTTGTTGTTGAAAAATAACGATAAAAATAAATGACTGGCAAAAACTCCATACACAGGCTGTCGTTCAAAATACGACGTATCTTGTGACATTCGATCCGTTTCTTGTTTTAAACTGTATTTGTTTGTGATTGCTTTGTAACATAAACCGTATTGCTGTTGTCTGAATTTTTATTGAAATCCTATAATAAAAATACGAATGAAATACAGGAAAAACAATGTTTTGGTAACAAATAAAAGATATTTAGATAGAAGAATAGATGGAATTTGTTTGTCAGATGTATGAAAAGGATATAACCAGTAATGACTTATACAGTGTGTTTGTTTTAGGTGTTCTGTAAAATTAAGTAGTAACAGGAAAAAAAAAACGTAAAATGTTTTAAACTTTGAGCTAAGACGTTTCTATATTGATGTTATTGATGATTGTTACTGCATTAACAACTACAGAAAGTAGGCTTCTCTTAAATTCAAATTTCTAATTAACTGCTGACAAAGTATTTTTATGGGTTAGTTTAAAATCTGTGTGAATGTAATTCATTAATTATTATTATTCGTTCTATGACAGCTAGAGATACATTCAACTACTGCTAAGGCACTTTTGCCTGCAAATAACTTTTCATAATTTATTTATTAGAATTGTTGGTTGTTATTGCAATTTAATATGCAATAACTCGTTCAAAATGTACATCATAACTCTGTTTAGACTTCCGATGTTCATGTTAACGGCTCATATAACCGTCGTTATTATGATACACGTTCAGCTGCTGGTAAATTTTAAATACAGGACTAGAAACAATTAACCTTTGTTTTAAAGGTGCAGTAAATTATTCCCCAGTTTACACGTAATAAAGAATAACACACATTTGTGTATATAAACGCGAGAAAGCTTGCATTAACTCCTCTCAAGAAGCAAGTATATTGTTATAAAACTAAACAATAAATAATATCGGTAATACATTTTTTAACCCTCGTCAGGCGGCATAATTTTACAACGTAGCAGGCGGTAAAGGTACAATTGTACCTTCATATATTCTGTATGAAAATTCTTAGTAAATAAAATTTTTATACGGCAAATGGATAATATTTAATATCTACACATTGCCCAAGTCATGTTTTGTGATATTTTGCTTATTTCAACACTACTTAGATATTTTGTTTTGATTCTATAACGGGCACCTGCAAAAAGATGCTGATTATTTGCGTTCTTATCACAACATAAATAGACCTTTGATACACATTCAGTATTTGAAGAATCTGATTCTGAATATGAGGAAGAATCTGTTGCATCTGATGACGAAAACTATGTACCACCAGCGTATGTTTCAGCTGAGGAAAAGTCAGACATCGAGCAAGAAATGGTCATAGAGCAGGAAAAAGAATACGACAAGAAGAAAGCGTTGGGGATGAGCCTGTATCTCAAAGTGTGGATGACATTTGGACTGCTAAGGATGGAACTCAATAGCATAGTGATCCACTGCTAAGTACACAAACAAGATCTCGTAACATCATACGACAAAGAGGTGGGTACAGTGAGAAAAAACAAGAGATTTATGTCAAGCAACCTGCCAAAAAAGGTTGTAAATTCGACCAATGTTGCCTAAAATCGTGATGCAACAATCTGTTCATATGTGACAAAGAAGAATAAATCAGTCGTGCTTTTGTCATCCATGCAAATGACGGGAGAAGTCGATGGGACACAAGCACCCAAGCCAGAAATGATAAACTATTACAACAATTCCATGTTAGGCGAGTACACTGTGAAACGAAGAACATTGCGTTGGCCTCTAGCATTTTTCTAGAACATGTTTGACGTCACTGGGTTAGCATCCTGCATCATCTACAGAGAACACAACCCACGGCTCAGGGCCAACGATCAACGAAGAAAGTTCCTGAAAGATTTGGCCAATCAGTTATGTGCCTGCAATCGAAGCTCGTGGTACAAACCGGATGTCGATGAGAAACCATTTTCTTCGATGTGCAGTAGAAATGGTGCTTGGACGACGGATTGTGGTAGCACCAGAGGCAGCAGGTCCTCAAGTACCTCATGGTAGTCGCGGATCCTCACCTCTCGTTGGCAGTTGTTATGTCTGCCGAGAACAGAATCGGGAACAACGTAAGACTAGGAAGTCCTGCGTAGTTTGCGCGAAACCTGTTTGCGATTAACACTGAGTAACAAAGATGGACGTAGCATTACTTGTGAAGAAAATGAATTAAACAATGTTCTAACATTTTCTTTTATGAATAAATGTAAATCAACTATTTCTTACTACTTTTAAAAATAAAATACTATAAAAAAATATTTCCCCCCCATAATTTCATACAAAATATATGAAGGTACAATTGTACCAATGCCGCCTGTTGTGGATGAAAAAAAACTCGGAAAAGGGGAAATATTTTTCTGAAATTTAGCTCATCTTATAATCTAGATCAAAAATGTAGAGATGTCACAAAATTTTAGCCCTCTACGATTTCCAGAAAAAAAGTTATTGCAATTTAAAAACTAAAAGTTACAATTTATTGTACCTATGCCGCCTGACAAGGGTTAAAGTTAGTAATTGTATAGTGATTATGCTTTAATTAATAATTATAGTAAAATCTAGATAGCATTCGATACAGTACCAAGAGAAAAATTGTGAAACTGTCTGGAAGAACTGAAGGTCATGAAAAAACTTACCCGGGCAATAAAAAGTGTCTACAGAAAAGTTATAGGGGAAGTACGAATAAAAGGTAAATGTTCTGATAAAAAAAAAACAACAGGGGTCGCACTTCTCAGCCCCCTGTGAAGGTGGGAGATAATTAAAAATATTACCATGGGAAACCTTTTAATAAGTATACCAAATATCATTCTCCTACATATACCCAAATTTGAGAAATAAAATAAAAACCCAATTTTACCGCTCCTCTTTAGGGGGTGTAACTGCGAAAGGAGATGTCTAAGGAATTAGTTTTATATGAAAGACCCCTCTTAATTTTTGATAAGGAATCATATCCCGAAATTTTTTGCAATACTTAAGAAACACCCTGTATAATAAACTGGAATCAAACCAGTTCCCTATTGTTTCAAATCCATTTAAAGGTAAGAAATTGTTGTATTTTAAAAGTGTAGAACAGTTACAGATATAGACTGAACACATTTAATTTCAAAATATAGGAAGTGTAACTTCTACGATACTGATATTTCCCCTTTAGTCTAGCGAGGTAGATAAGACATCTGAAGATTTTTATAAATATCTAGGGATTTCAGGGATTTATTAGACGTAAGAGTGGCAAATTCAATCGTGTTTCAACTGATACCTTCACTAAAGCAGACGTGAAAATAAATTTTAAGGATATGCTTACTAGCATAAGAATATCTTACCGACAGCCGTAGTAAACAGGATATGACTGATCTAATATAGCTTAATGGAGAGGAGAGAAATTTGTCGTCGTGTGGCGCCTGAAAAAATCGCTTTTTAACGCCAGCGCCAACCCCAGCGCCTGTGTCAACATTCAAGAGACTTAGATTAATTTCAGCATTCTCTTTTAATATCGGCAATATCTAGATTACTTCCGGATACTTGGGCAACATAAAAGGAACTTTCTTCGACAGTGCTTGTTAATAAATAAATTGAAAACATTCTCGACAAATTGGAACGGATATTAAAAGTATGGGACGTGCATTTAAAATTCTTTCCTGTTTTTCCTTGTCTTATAAGAACTCGATTTGAGATAAATATTTTACATATTTTACATTTAGCTGGTTCATATAGGTCGATGCACAATTTCGTAGCGTTTTTGGTTTCTAAGGCAAGAGTGCTTTGGAATCACTTTTTTTTGACATAATATCAATATCATTTTAGTTATTGAATACATCTTAAAAACGAAGATTTGCGACATATCGAGTTGAGACATCGAAGGCTGCTAGAATTATTTACGCTGTTTACAAGGAGAATTCCATTGGGGAAAGTACGACACGAAATTTTTTGTTTATTTTAAAGAAGGTAATTTTGAGAAAGCAATATATACACTCTCCAATTCGCGGACGGCCAGGTGCTTACAGCCCAAGATAAGGATGACCTCCAATACATGACAAGGAAAATTAAAGAAGGATACGAAAAAGCGGGACTTTCAATGAACATGATAAAAACTAAATACCTTTGTATTGGGGGAGAATCCGGGGACCTAGAATTAGAAAGAGGAGAGAAAATATCTAAATGCAATGACTACCAATACCTGGGTGTAAAAATTCAAGAATATGGAATGGATGAAAAAGAAATTCGACAACGAATAGGACAAGGAAGAAGAGGCATCAAAAGGCTAAATGGAATATGGTGGAGTAAAGAAATAACAAAGAAGAGAAAATACAACATATACAACACAGTTATTAAAAGTATAGTATTGTATGGAGCAGAAGCATGGAGGTGGACAGAAGCAGATAGAAGAAGGCTGGAAGCTTTTGGAGATGGATGCCCTAAGAAGATCGTGTAGAATGTCTAGACTAGATAGAGGACCGAACACAACAATTAAAGAATTAATCGGACTGAGGGAAACTATAATACAAGAGGCAGAAAGACGACTAATTTGGTACGGACATGTAAGAAGGATGGCAGATCATCGACTTCTAAAAGTAACGCTTGACTGGATCCCTCCTGAAAGGAGAAAGCGAGGCAGACCCAGGAAGACGTGGAACGAGGTCGTTCAGAGAGCCATGAGCTAGAGAAACCTGCAAGAGTGGCAGGATAGCAAGGGGTGGGAGAACAGTCTGGGGATCGGACAGCAACGACAGACGCTATAGAACCGACTTATATATGAATGATTTTTCACGTCTAGGAAGACCAACAAAAATTATGATAAATTGTAATCAATAAATCATCGTATGACACTTGTAATTCATGAAAAAACTTCAAAAATTGGGTATACACGGTGTCCCAGATAACATTTTGAAAATTCCTTGTACTTCAGATGTTATAGTAAAAAACTTGAAAATGTTAAATTGTTTTTCTCTCATTACTTTTTTATTTTATTCATTAAATCGATTTTATAAGTAGATACTTTCCTAAGGTACTTTTTTATGGAAAATGTATCTGTTATTTTAGATTTTTTACAGTTACATTTGCCATTAAGTAGCAGTCGCTATGTTTTTATCCCTCGCAATATAAACTTCTAACAAATTAAACTTTTCAAAGTGTTCAAATGTAGCCATGTTCACAATAACACAATAAACAGTTCTAAAATACAAAAAACAATCACAGATTTGCTTAAAAGTTGAAAAATTAACTTGGATATGACGTACAGTTGTTTAATAATTGCAAGCATCACTTGTTTACCAAATCATGGCAAACTTTGTCAAGGAAATTGTTTACAAAATTAGTCATATCTCGGTTATTTTTTGCAACAAACCTATAAAACTATATATTTTTGTAAAGCTAAAAAAAATCTTTTTTATATAAAGTCAGGCCAACCAGAGATCCTATTTAAAAAAGTATAAGCATACTTCATATCTCGAAAGTCTTAGTTTCTAAGAAAATGTTTAATTATGTTTTTAAATTAAGCATAAAAATCTGTATAAAAAAACCTTCATAACATTTTGTTCTATTTTAATAAATAAAGAAGTTATCGTAAATTTTTAAAAATGATGAACTTTCATATTGCGTTTGTAGTGCCAAAACGGAAAGCGATTATAAAATTTTTGATTACATGGGCGTTCGTTTCTCAAAAAAGTAGCCCAAGAGACCGATTCAGATTTGCGCTAAAAGATACCCTGTCAAACATTCGAATTTGGTTCATCCTGTATGTGTATAGGGTCCGTCAAACTGTACATAAAAACTTTCAAATTTTGAAGCAATCTGTCATGTTTATATTTAAGATAATCAGAAAATATGTAAACTGATTTGCTTTTAAAACGTGAATTTTGCTTTATTTTTAGATTTTTACAAACAAAGTTATACTAAAGCGTTAAAAGTTTGTTTCTTCTATATTTATTCGTTATTGTGTGTGTGTTCTGTTATTGCAGGCTTTCATATTTGTTCATTTATTATACAGTGTCCCACTTTTCCAAATACGAAGCAAAAATAGACGAAAGTACGTGCTCAGAAACTAATTCTAATAATCACGCCCACATTTTATACTAACTGCCGCGGTTATTGGCGCAGCCAGCAAAGTTTTATACGAAACCTCATACAGCGCTTCTTTTTTTCGACAAACCGAGCGTACCAGCCTTGAATCTGATAACGATTTGCTATTGCGTAGGATTGCGGCTTGGATTTATTGTTTAGCATTTTTAAACAACAAAATAACGCCGCTAAAGCTCTATACACGCGTAGAATGTTAAATTAGATAAATATGTCCTTTGCATTCACATTTCATAACGACAAGGATGTGTTTGAATTTTAGAATAGCGTGGGTATTTAGTAGTAACAGATTTGTTGCTGCATATGTTATAAAATACGTCAATATTGTGGTACTTCTGGATTGCTGTAATCCAGAAGTCGTCATGATAAGACTTAATAAGATGCTAAACTAGCATAAGATATATTTTTTTAAACACCTAAGGTGTTTGAGGTATTAATATTGGTCTAATAGGCCAACCATCAATTTTTTTTTTGTAATAAATCTTAAAACTAAATAGGTACTTAACAACTAGAGTCCATCCATTGATGTCTTTTAGATTGTTCTGACTATAGCGTATGCCCTTTCACTCGCGCACTATGCTCTGCTTTTTACACAAAACACACTACACGTGTTCAAAGGGCTTGGTCCTCCTCAATCTTCGGACAAGTTGTTGGTTGTCCAGCAGTTGAAGAGCTTCTGCATTCTCATGATGGTGGAGTCTGGCTTCGTGTTTACCACCAAACCTTTTAATTTCTTCCTTTACCATTGGTATACCAAGATCTCGATGAAGATCACTGCTGCGGGCGTACCATGGAGCGTTTACCATATTACTTACGTAGCACTTTGTTTTGGAAAGTCTGGATAGATGTAATATTGCTGTCTTTGGTGCAACCCCAAAGTTGAATACCGTAAAGCCACACCGGTTTCAGGACCTGTTTGTGTATTAGGATCTTATTGTATAACGACAATTTGGAATATCTTCCAAGAAGCCAGAAGTACTGTCTCTATTTTAGATTAAGTTCGGTTTTTTTCTTTTTAACATGTTCTTTCCATCGCAATTTTGCGTCAAGGGTCATGCCAAGATATTTCGCTTGATTTTCATATGGCACTATAGTCCCATCGATATTAAATAGCAGTGGATCCAATATCTTTTTATTTGTAAAATTGACGTGAATGGACTTAAACTCGTTAAGCTTAATTTTCCATTGTTTGGTTCAGCTGAGCATTACGTTACTGGCTGTTTGCAACTCTCTAGTGGATGTTTCCTGATTTTTGCCTACTAATTGTAAGTAGTACAGTGTCGTCTGCAAATATGGCTACAGTAACTTCTTCTAGTACTGGTATATCACTAGTTATAGCTACCCTGTGGTACGTCTGCTTTTATCTCCTTCAAGTCGGAATATTCATCTTCTTGTTTTATTCTGTAGAGTCTGTCAGAGATGTATGATGTTAAGATATCTGTGTACGTATTGCTTAGGAAGCATTTTGTTAATTTTATGCATCAATTCTTTGTGCCATACTTTATTAAAGGCTGCTGTAACGTCTAAGAATACTGCAGAACAGACTTGGTTTTCTTCGAGGGCTCGTTTAATTACATCAGTGATGCGGTGTACTTGATCGACTACTTGTTTCAACTGAAGCCCATTTAAAGTGATGTTTTATGCCCTTTGTTCTCTTTTGTAACACTTGTAACGATCATAGTTTTAGTTTTTTCGGTATTTATTTTCATATATAAGTATCTATCTTATTCTATCTGATTTAAACCATTTTTAAATTAAATAAAAAACTTAAACGTCATTTGTTTTATTAACAAACTCGATAATTTTTTGTTATTCACATTGTAAAGTTTTTTTAGTAACGTTTTATTGCTAATGAAAAATAATAAAAAAGGCATGTTCTAGTTCGCTTTTATAAACCCTACAATAATTTTTCAAAAGCTCCGTTCCTGCTAACAGCAAATAAACTCTAATTTGTCGTAGTTTCAAACAAACTTTGAGCACGTGAAAAAAACTTTGCCTCTGAAGCTTTGATCGTTCTGTTATAGATAGATATAGATAAATACAGTAGATAAGCTGATAGAAACGGACGGTATTTCTCTCGTTTCGATTTACTGAAAAAGGACAAAAATATCACTGGCAAGAAATTTTAATTTCGTTATTGGTGTGTTGTAGCTATTTTTTATTTACCGGTTTTTATTTTATTAAAAATTACTTTTACTATTTAACTTTTCAGTTTTTCTTCTATTTTTCTGAAGGAAATGGCCAGTGGCACGTATAACTCTGCAAAACATTTAGTTTTGATGTCCTTGATGCAATAAACACAGCCTTGATCAGATTCTAGCGACAACATATCTGGACCCTCCCTTGTAAGCATATTTCTTTTTATTTGATGAACTGTACTTAAAATAGCTAATCTTAATTCATCAATTATTATATTCACCTGTCTTTTTAAGATTGGCTGTAGGAAGGACAGTTCATCAAATAAAAAGTTGTATGCCCAGGAAAACATTATTATCTACAAAGTGCAGAGCACATGGTAAGTGGGCTACACTTTAAAGTTATAATTTAGACTCAACTGAAAAATCTGAAATTATAATGAAATATAAAAAAATCTTAAATTATTTACCTTTTTTTTGTGTTTAAATAAGTACAGCTAGTGTATTTATGTGATGTTTTGTTTTGGTTTTTAAATGGCCACTTTGATTAAACTTAGTAAATTCAATAATATTGTAATACCTTACCTATTTTTTAAGATAAACCTGACAACTCATACTTCAATGGAACCAGAAACCAAATATCTTTTTAATGGTGCCACAGCTAACTACAGCCCGTATTTAAAATAAGAAAGTTGATGTTAAAATTTAAAAAAAAATGAAGTTGGGTAAAATTTATTGAAAAGTTAATAAAATGTCCTGATAACGTCGAAAAATATTTTGAGCATGATTTCAAATAAGCAAATTAGGTATAAACAAAAATCGAGAACGTCATCTTTTGGTTTTTTTTTATGATAAGCGCAAAAACTATTTATCTTTACCAGATTTTTTTAACATTGGATAGTTGCTCTTAAATTATAGGAGTAGATTATTTTGATTCACTTAACCAACTCTGTATTTCTTACCCTTCACGATATCCCCATGCTGTTTGCGATAGCTGGGACACCCTCTAAAATCCTTCAACCGATCTTATTTTTAAAGATAATGAGTTTAAGTACTTTAATATCTCACAAAGAAAAAAAAAGCCAGCATTTTAATTGCGTTAAATGCCCTGTTAATGCTCCGGGTTTTCAGATAATTTAATTGCGCGCCCACAAAAGAAAACTTGAAGATATTAGAGAGGAAAAGTTCTTACATACTCTTTAGCAAAATCGACATTATCAAAAAGTTTTGCACTGCTCGAACTGTAACGAAGAAAATAAGTTGGGAACAACCCTGAAGGGTATTCGTTTTCCATTAAGACATTCAGATAGTAAATTTAATACTGTAAATTCTTCCAGAATGTTAACACTTGCGCTTGAATTCTTTGATAGTTGGTAAATTAGTACTATAGCTCGACGCTTAGTTTTGCAAGTAAGTTTTTTAACAGTCTGAGTTTTGTTATTTAAAAGCCTAACTAAACTCAATCATTATGTAGAATAAACATTAAAATTCTTAAGTAAAACACACGTCAAATATGTGCTGATGTAAGTACTTTTCAGCCAGTGAGTTAACTTAAATTCTTTTAAAACTTGTGACCAAACCAGTCCATTCAGTTGTTGATATTGCCCGCTAAAGATTACAAAGATTTGTTTGTCTTAGAACAACATAAGAGATTGGACGCGAAAGCCGAGAATCTGCGGAGAAAAACAGTGGCCAGAGGACACTATAAAATCTTAAAAGCTTTCACAATTGATGCTTTGCTTTTCTAGAAAACAACGATTTTATAGCTTGATTGTGGGAGATAATTACGAGAGCTTTTGCGAGTAAGTGCATTTAGATTTTGTCTTACATGAACAAATGTTACAATAAACTGAAGTTATTGTATTAAAATCACCTGCCTTAAAATATAATGTTTTGTGGGAAAGATTTAAACACGAAATTTTAAAGAAATGTGAAACAAATTAATAGCCAAGTCTTAAGAAAAGGAGCTTAAGAAAGTGCTAAAAGGAATGAAAAAATAATCCTGAATTAATTATTAATCACAGGGTAAAAAACAACGAGACAGAGACAAAGAGAGTTAGAGGGTGTAAAAATAACAAGGGTATTAAACTCAAATTATGTGTATTAAGAAGGACGAATTCGCTTTACACAACTGTAAGACTAACAGTGACATAAGCTTGCGAGAAACGGTTATTAAACAAAACAGAACTCAAAATGTTACATAAGAAAAATTAATGGAGGAATACAATGAACAAGAACAAGAATTGATGAGATTGTAAAAATGTGCAATAATTAAGAATGCTATAAAATAAATAATATGAATATTAATATAACAAAGACAAAGGCTACGGTTATAGCGAAAAATCATGAACCAGTTACAATTATGCCAGACCAAAAAAAGATAGAGCAGGTAGCGAATTTTAAATATTTAGGAACAATAATTGCAGAGAGTGGTAAATTGGAGGAAGATCTGAACAATAGAATAGCGGCAGCGACGAAATTTTACTACACAACTAAACAAACGGTTCAGGAAATAATCCAATGTTCTGTCTGTAAGAAACTTCAAAAATTAACTCAAAAAAGCAAAATTTCTTAAGTTTTATATCGTTTTAAAACACATATTCGCGAATAATTTTTTAACTGCTTAAGATATTGACTTGAAATTTTCAGGACAGGTTTAAAGAGCTTACTCATAACAAACAAACGGTTCAGGAAATAATCCAATGTTCTGTTTGTAAGAAACTTCAAAAATTAACTTAAATAAGCAAAATTTCTTAAGTTTTATATCGTTTTAAAACACATATTCGCGAATAATTTTTTAACTGCTTAAGATATTGACTTGAAATTTTCAGGACAGGTTTAAAGAGCTTACTCATAACAAACAAAACGGTTCAGCAAATAATCCAATGTTCTGTTGGCAACATATATATAATATACAGGGTG